>OY728157.1:1634951809-1635551809 GCA_963277665.1 Viscum album | reverse complement strand
CATTAAATATTTTCATACACATGATAATATCCCCCTCCCCTAACACCCCTAACCCCCTGACTCACAGAAGCCCAGTCAGCCCCTTCGCCACCCCTCACCGCACCTTGCCACCCCTCCCCTTATCGCACGTCGCCTCACCGCCCCTTGAATTCTCTACTGGATTCGGTATTATCTGTAGTAACATAATTTTAGGAACATAAGAAATTTATTTCATGGCCATTTCCTTCCTCATGTACACACATCCTGCCTTATTCCAATATCTTTTATTGTTTGGCCATTATCAGTTAAGAACATTAACCACAAGGTTTGTAATCTCATCAACAGATAAGTGTTTCTTGGATGCATCAACTCTCCTTATTCTCTGATGATTAGGGATTTTGTAAATGTCGTTGGATCACTGCCTTAGATATAATTAAGAATATCAATTAATTTTAAATTATAATTTTTTTTCTCAGTGAACACATTTAATTATTTCATCTTGTATATAAATATCATAACAAATTAACACTATGAATATTAGTTTTTGAAAATGAAATTGTGAAACTGCATGAAGATCGATAATATTTGTGATGTCATGTAAAAAAAAGGGTTAATAGATTTTTAATTTATCTCCTCATTCAAGCTTATTTGAATTAAATTCACAATCACCCTTTTAATTATTCTTCAAACTCATACATTCAATAATTATGAGATATTCAATTAATCAAAACATTGATATACTCTATGTTTTCTTGGAATAATGATGTGGAAAAACCCCTTATGGTTATGGAAACCTACACATTATCATTTCACAACATCACATGTTGTTTGATACTACATTCAAAATAAGAATCATACTAAAAAATTAATCTTATTTTGATGTTTGATTTATTTTAATATCATTGCATTCATCATATAAATTTATTCCTATTTTTTTAATAGAAATTAATGAATTCATTGTACTAACAGAAATTATATAAAACCCTTACATGTATCCTATTACATTAATTTCTAACTCCAAATCCCCATTCATTGAACAGAACTCTATTCTAATTTCCATTACATCAATAAAACTAAAATAGATCCCTTTACAATGTGTTACATTCACGAATCCCATTACATCATCACCCTTACATAGAGATCCTACCCTATTTCTTGTATCTTAACATCATCCTCCATATGTGGTTTACTCATATGATGATTCTCATATGTGGAAAAATTTTATGTGAATCCCCATACATAATTACCCCTCTATGAATACAATCATACAAGAATACAGAGATTTAAAAGAGGAATATCATATCTTTTATGACCCTGAAATGAATCTTATTATATAGTGGATTATATTTTCATCCTTTTCCATTTTCCATAATGTCTCTCCAATTTTATTTGAATCTCATCCAATTGGATCAGTGCCTTATCAAACAGATTTCATTAATATAAATTAGTATTGGGATTTATTTGGAAAAAATAAATCATTCAACTTCAATAATTTTACAGATCAATTTTCACTCCCCATTAACAACCTCAATTCAAAACAACCTTATCAACATCTTGGGGTTAGGGGGAACATTATTCAACCATTTTATCCTTCTCCAATTTTCATCCACTAAATTTAATTTAATTCTTCTATTTATTGACAGGAGGATGAAATTTAATTTCATAAAGTAGTAGGACATGAATTGGGTAATCAAGGTCCCTGTGTTCCCTGCATGGAATATAAAAAATGTGTTATGAACTCAAACATTATTGAAATAATTAAAATTTAAAAATTTATTTCAAAAATTATTAAATATTATTTTTTGTGTTAATTTATCAAATATTTATTCAATATATATTCATTCATCTATCTCAACAAACAGATCAAAAACATTCAACCATAATATATGAGTGTTTTTTCCTCTTTAAAATATTAATTACTTTTCATTCACAAATTAATACTTTCATTTAAATTAACACATTTTTATTTATATGAGAATATGAGAGTATGGAAAACATTCATAATAGATGAAAACTACATATTTTCTATATATTTTCAATAACTATAAAATGATCAATATCTGTAGATTCTTTTCATTAGGTACATAATTGTTGAATTTCTCATAAATTCATAATCTTGTTTCTTATATGTTGGTTGTTCAGAAAAATTATATTCCTTTAAACATAATTGGATCTATCAAATCATTAGCATATATTTTTTGGTCACACACACCCTGGATTGCATCACATTAAATTCCCTTTTTCATTTAACATTATAACAAATTATTTCTAAATAATGTACATCATCCTTTCACTATTATTTGGAGCCATATGGTTGATAAATCAATATGTTAGATCCTAGAACACATTTACATAAATGAATTCCCTTGAAACTAAAATCATGTTTAGCATCTTCGGATCTAAAAAAATTTTGATAGGCTTTCTTACAAATAATGATATTCCACGTATAACATAAATATTTATCAAATGAATTGTAATACCCAACAAATCAATTCCACACATAAATTCTATATAACATTAATTTTGATAAGATTTTTTATATATTTTTCGATTGTTAGTACTGTGAATCTATTATCATTTTTATTTTTTTATGCATTATGTTTTTGAAATATATGTTCTGAACATAATTTTATTTTATTAAATGATAGGAATGCTAAGGAGGAAGTGTTATACAGTTTCATCGACCACACTAACAGATGACGATCCATCTGTATCCCTCCCTATGGCATCTGATCCACCATCCTCTTTCCCCCTACACCAACTACCCTTACACCATCCCTCAAACCCTCCGTGAGAATCCCTTTAGCTTCTCAGTCATCGACTTCCCTTTCAAGAGCCTCAGGAGTCATGGAGTGATGATCCACTTCTAATTATTCATAGGGATACTAGATGGTGACAACTATAGGTTCAAATTTTAATATGAATAAATTTATTGCACTTTTTTATACTAACTTTTGGTTCATAAAATATAGAATCAACGAAATTATAGAGGAAAATAAGAAAATATTAGATGTATGGAATCTGATCAGAGAGAATATAGTTGTACCCTTTAATTCTTATAGGGTCCCTACAGATGACACAACATGATTACTTGGCCAGATTCTATCCCAACTAGCTGCATATCTAGTTTCTCTTCCTATTAAATATGATGATTGGAGGCATATGCATTCAAATTGGAAAATACAATTTTTTTATTCCCAAATAATGTTAATTTTAATACATTATGGTGTAATTAAATGTCATTATGTTATTAAATTATAATATTTTAAAAATTAATTTTTGTGTACAAATGTTATTCCACATTACGATTGCTGATGTGGTAGCACGAAAGTGGGTTTGGAAAAATAAGGGTTAGAAATGGAAAAAATTTAAATGGATATTGGGGAGAAATGACAATGATACTTCATTGACCTCCCAATAGATGTATGAAAAGATACCTGGTAGGATACCCAAAGAGAAATGGAAATTTTTTGTTGACAGACATCGTGATGAGAAGCAGATGGAATTTAAATATATAATATTATATTAATCTCATTTTACGTTTATACATGTATATGAAATTCAGATGACATTGAATATATAACTATTAAATTATGTTTTATTTAATTTAGGATCATTCTCAGAATAATGCATCAAGCCAAGCTAATCGAGTAATCCCTCACACTGTAATGTCAAATAGTTTCTAGAATCTGATCAACTCTGGTAATCTTTTCACTATTTTAAATATTTATATTAAAATATCATCTATTAAATATATTAAATTATTGATTTATCATTGTTTAATGGAGTCACATAGTTTAGGGAACGAGGAATCCCAAACAAAAGTGTGGTTAGGTGTTCACATAAAAAAATCTGATGGATGTTTTTTAACAAGCTTTCCAAAGATGTTGGGCTATGAACTCATTTTTCATTATAATATCTTATTTTTAGTTGTCACTATGTTAATATATATTGTTTATAATATTACTGATATTTTTATTTATAGGTAAAAAATAAATAACTATGGGATGTCAATCCCACACAGTCCAACTCAGTCTCCCAAGACAACCCAGTTGGTAAATTCCTTGGGAAGGATAATCTTGGTCGAGTGCGCAGGATGGGTTTGGGAACCGTCCCATCTGAGGTCTTTGGAAGGTCATAGGGGATTTCAGTTGCATCCACTTATGGTTTTCATCACTTCATACCTAGATATTCTCAGAGATAAAATTTTCCTCTACAAAACACAGTTCAAGAAAAGGGGACTTAGATATCTGCTTTGAAAAAATAATTGATTGATTTATATAATAAGATGACCATATCTTTCCCTGGTGGTATTTCATCGACTGATGGTGAGAAGGTAAATCACAAAAATTTAAAATCATTACGTTTAAAAACATTTATTGGTTTTATGTTTAAATATTAATATACAATTGTATTTTATTTTCAATATAATGTTCTTACAGGTATTGTTAGCAGGAAGTAGAGGTGGAGGTAGATAGGGTGAATAGATGCGTTCATCATTGGACAATTACTAGTGGAGAGGATTCAAGTAATAGTATTTGTATATGTATCATGTGTGTAACAATTTAGTCACCAAACATTTTTCAGGACCTAATTTTTTTTTTGATTTCTCATGTTTCTTTTTATGTATTATTAACCCAGTCTTCCAATGACAATGGGAATTTACAATCCTTTTATTGTATTAATGGATATTTATATTTATAAATCACAAAATAATATGTGTAAAAATTTATATTTTGTTATATCTATGGTTTAGAGGATCATGAAAAGGTTTTTGGTGCTATTTCTAAAATTATCATAGGTTTATCATAGAGATAATGGCGTCAACATAGTGTCTAATGGTGATGTTTTTAGTGGTTATGCCATTTTATTAATAGTTTCACTATGGTCCAGGGATGTTGCCTAGAATTGTTTTATAATATAATATATTGAATGTTTATACTTATGTTGTTTAGGGTGTTTTTAGTTGACAAACTGGATGTTTAATGTTTTTTATATTCATAGGCATTTAGATTTACTACATTAAAGTTATAAGATTGGTTTATAGGTTTACATGTTATAGTATTGATAGTATATACGTTTGAAAAAAATGGGTTTGATGGCTTCAGTGTTTCTCGTTAGAAGTTTCTAGTTTTAAGGTTTCAAAATTTGTAAATTTTAGGTATTATTTATTTCCAGGTTTGTAGGTTTATAGGTTTATAGTTACATATTTTATTTTATTTTTATTTAATAGTTTATAATTTTTTTAAGTTAATGTTTTATTATAATGTATGTTATATTTTTAAATTTTTCATACATTTCCTGTGTTCAGTTGTTCACTTTTCATGTTTTCATGTTTATAGGATGTTTTTTTTCATAATTTAAATTCATATGTTCACATGAATTATAGTTCATAAAATTTTGAGAAATATATTATCCACTTTTCATATTTTAATATTTATAGTTTTTACATTTATTATGTTTCATGTTTGCATTTTATAGGATTTAAAATTTGATGATTTCATATTTTTTTGGGAAAATGGTTGGATGTTTGCACATTTTTTCTTTTAAATTAAAAATTTTGTAATATTTTAGGATTTTAGGAATGAATATCTCATTTTTAATGATCTATAATGTTGTAGGATTCTTGTATATAGGTATGAGGATTCTATGTTTTCAATCTTATAGGTTTTAGTTTATTAAGAAATCATTATTTTTAATGATTGTTGGTTTAATGATTTCCATTTTGAAGGAATGTATGATTGGAAGTTTAAATTTTTTTGGATTACATGTTTTTTTATTTACTAGTAAAATGTCAGTGGTTTAGTGTTTATATGATATAGAATTAATGGTCCATATGATTTGGTACTCCTGATTTGAGGTTAGTAAGATCATTTTTTATTATTTTTCATGATTATGGTTTTATCAGTATAAATTCTACAAGGCAACATGTTTACAAGCATACTAGGTATGTAGTTTATAGGAAATTACATTATAGGTCTGATTGCATCAAATTATTATTTTTAAATTTCATTTTATTTTATTTGAAGTCCATAGGATTTTGGATTATAGGATTTATGTTTTATCAATTTATAGATTTTCTTGTTTGAAGGTTTCTAGTATTATTGGATTTTAGTCTAAAACAATAAAGGATAAATGTTTTTAGTAGGTATTTGTTTAGGTGTCAAGGTTTACATGTTTCTATGCTGGAATGATATAGTTTTAAAGGTTATTATGTTTTGAAGACTCTAATTTTTTAGACTTGTAGGTTATAGGTTTGCATGATTATGGGTTTTCATGATTTGTGATATGTGGTGTTACTTTCCTAGTAGTGGTGAAATATTTTGTTAAAAATGACATTGAAATGGTTTTTTTTCTAGGAACTCATATTAGGGATGTAGAATATACAATTTTTTTTATTCTAAATCTTTCTTTAGCAGCGGGTTGAGAAACCACTATGTAAATGGACCATATTTTGCAGTAGTTTAAACCGCTACAATAATTTGTCATTTTACTATCAATGGCTGTTAAAACATCCGCTACATATATGAACGGTATAATTTAGTGGTAGTTTTTTTATTTACCGGCGGTTCTTGTGAAAAGTGGGGTTTTTTGTAGAGACATTATAAACTAATGAAAAAAATTTCAAAAATTTCAATACTATTTCACGGTGGTTCGCATAGTATTCATGACATTTTTCTTGGAAAAAATAAAATGATTTTTAGTTGCGGTTTAAAGTGCCAACAAAAAATATTTCATTTTTTCTGAGAAAATAGCCGCTAAAACTACAATAACCACAGAAAAATGTTTTTACTATGTCAGTTACTATAAACCACTGCTAAATTGAAGAAACTGCCGCATATTGTACGCTGACACCCAATTTAGCGGCGGTTTTATAAAACCACTGTTGATTCATAAAGTGACAGTTTAAACCATAGCCATAGTAAAAAAACACCACCGCTATGAGGTTATTTTCTTGTAGTGTAGGGTTTTAAAGGGGTTTTATAGTTTTTTTTGTTCTATTTTGGGTTTTTATGTGTTTTAGGGTTTTTAAAAAGGTTTTAGGTGTTTTTTTGTTTTTTGGGGGGTTTTGGGTTTTTGTTTTGTATTTTGGGTTTTTAGCATTTTTAGTTTTTAGGGGTTTTTAGATTTTTTAGGTTTTTAATGTTATCTTAGGGATTTTAGGGTATTTTACATTTTTATCGATATTTAGGTCATTTCCAGGTTTTTGTGTTTTTATGGATTTTAGAGATTTTTAGGGTTTTAGGGTTTTTTGGGGTATATGATTTTTTGGTTTTTTAAGAGTTCTGTTTATTTTTTATGGGTTTTCATATTTTTAGAGTTTTTAATGTTTTTAATGATTTAAAGGGTCTATAGAGTTTTAGTGGTTTATACGATTTTAGGTATTTTAATGGGTTTTAAGGGTTTTTATAGTTTCTAGGGTTTTAGTTTTTTTAAGGTTTTTAGGTTTTTTAGTGATTTTAATTGTTTTAAGTTTTTATGATTTCATATATGTTTTAGGGTTTATTGGGGTTTTAATATTTTTATTAATTTTAGGGCTGTGAGGATTTTATTGTTTTTTTTGGGATTTTATGGGTTTTTAGTGTTTGATTTTATTTTTGTATTTTTATGAGGTTTTTTTAGTTTTTTAATGTTTTTTTTGGTTTTTTAGGGTTTTATAATTTTTTTGAGGTTTAAAGGGTATTTAGAGTTTTTAGTGGGTTTTTTTGGTTTTTAATGGGTTTTAGGGGTTTTAAGGGTTTTAGGGAAAGGAAGATTTGAGGGTTAGGCTATTCCCGACCCCCTAGAATTTATTAGATAAAAAAGACACATAAGACAAGGGAGGGGAATGGTTTTAAGGGTTTATATGGTTTGTGGGTTTTTGGTCTTTAAGTTTTCTAGGGGTTTAAGCATTTTTAGGTTATATTAATTTAAATTGTTTTTTTAGGATTTTATGTTTTTCTTACTGTTTTTAGGGTTTTTACATTTTTAGGTATTTTTGGGATTTTTAAAGATTTTTATTGGTTTTTAGGGTTTTCATGTATTTTTAAGGTTTTTAGGATTTTATATAGTTTTTAGTGATTTTTTTGAGTTTTTAGCAATTTTAGGTTTTCTAGGGGTTTTATTTTCTCTTAGGTTTTTTGGTTTTTAAGTTTTTTTAGTGTTTGAGGGGTTTTTTAGGTTTTTAAAAATATTTATGGCTTTTTATGTTTTTTGTTTTTATTTATTTTTGGGATTTTGATGATTTTTAGGGTTTTTTTTAGAGTTTTTAGGGTTTTAGGGGTTTTTTTATATTCTTAGGCTTATTAAGGTTTTTTAGATTTTTTTAATATTTTTAGGGGTCATAATGGTTTTTATATTTTTTAGTTGTTTTAGAGTTTTTTGTGGTCTTAGGGTTTTTATCGTTTTAGGGGTTTTACAGGTTTTAGGGTTTTTATAGTATTTAGCACTTTTTAGGGGTTTTTTGTGTTTTAGATTATTATGGTTTTCTTAGTTATTTTCCGGGTTTTATTATTATTTAATTTTTAGGTGTTTTAAAGGGGTTTTATAATTTTTATGATTTTTAGGGATTTTGAGGGGTTTATAGGTTTTTATGGTTTTTAGGGTTTTAATTGGGTTTTATGTGTTTTTTTAGTTTTTAGGGATTTAATAGTTTTTAGTCTTTTTAGGGGTTTTACGTGTATTTAGGATTTTATGTTTTACAGAGGGTTTTTTTGGTTCTTTATGTTTCAGTTATTTTTAGTTATTTTTTATTATTATTTTTGGTTTTTAGGGGTTTTATGGATTTTTTGATGTTATAGGTTTTTTTCAGGGATTTTAGGGATTATATTGTTTTTTGGATTTAGTGTTTCTTTTGGTTTTTAGGTTTTTACATTTTTATTGGGGTTTTATTTTTTTAAGGGTATTAGTATTTTTTATGTTTTTTAGTGGGTTTTAAGGGTTTTATGGATTTTAGGCATTGTATTAGTTTTTAGGTTTTATAGGGGTTTAAAGTGTTTTTTAGGATTTTATGGTTTTCATAGTGGGTTTTAGGGGTTTTAGTGTATTTTTGGTTTTTATTGATTTTTAGATATTTATTATGATTTTTATGGTATTTATTAGTTTTAGGGATTTTGATGGGTCTTATGGTTATTAGGTTCTTTATCATTTCTATGAGTTTTGGGTTTTAAAATTTTTAGGGGTGTATCATTTTTAGTGTTTTTAAATGATTTTAGTGGTTTAAAATATTTTTATAGTTTTAGTTGTTTTTAGTGGGTTTTGAGTATTTTAGTGTTTTTAGAGGTTTTGGTGTTTTACTTATTTTAGGGGTTTTATGTATTTTTAGGTTCATAAATTTTTCAAAGGGTTTTTAGTGTTTTCATGTATTTCTAATTTTTTTAGGATTTTTAAAGAATTTTTATTATATTTATGGTTTTAAAGAATTTGTGGGATTTTAATTTTTTCAGGGTTTTAGGGGTTTTATTGTTTTTTGGGTTATTATTATTTTTTTTGAGTTTTTTTAGGGTTTTTATAGATTAAATATTTTTAGGGGGTTAAAGTGTTTTTAAAGTTAATCTTGGGTTTTTTGGGGTTTCTTGGCATTTAGGGTTTTTAATTTTTTATGGTTTTTAAGGTTTCTGAATTTTTATAATTTTTAGGTTTTTAAGGGGATTTAGGTGTTTATATTATTTTTATGATTCCTTATGTTTTAAGTGTTTTTTATGTTTTTAGTGATTTTTTGGAATTTTTAATATATTTATGGGTTTTTTGGTATTTTTGGGTTTTTCGGGATTTTGAGGGGTTTTAGGGTTTATTTTTATTTTTTTATTAGGTTTTTATGGTTTTTTTTGAGTTTTTATGATATTATTATTTCACAGAGCTTTAAAAAAAATAAGGGTTTTATGGTATTTTAGTGTTTTTAGTGGTTTTTAAGGGTATTATGTGTGTTTAGGGTTTTTAATGTTAAACGCTTTTCTATAGTTTTTGGTGTTTTCTGGATTTTTGAGGGGTTTTAGGATTTTTAATAATTTTATGTTTTTAGAGATTTTTAGTGTTTTTAGGATTTCAATTTTTTATTATAGGTTTTTAGGGTTTTATACTTATTTTAATTTTTCATATTTTTTTGGGTTTTTATTATTTTGTGGGAATTTAAGGATTCATTTGATTATGATGGGTTTTGGGGTGTTTTTGTTTTTGGGTTTTTTTGGGGTTTTATGGTTTTTTTAGTTTTAAGGGGGTTTTAATATTTTTTTACTTTTTTAAATGTTTTTAGGGATTTATGTTGTTTTTCATGTTTTTGTGGGTATTAAGGGTTTTTTATAGGTTGTTATATTTATTTATGTTTTTCAGGGATTTTAAGTGTTTTTATATTTTTGAAGATTTCATAGGGTTTTTCATGTTTTTTTAGATTTTATGGATTTTTATTATTTTTATGGTTTTTATGGGTTTGAGGGTTTTTAATGTAATATTTGTTTTAATTTTAAAGATTTATAGGGGATTTATGGAGTTTAAATTTTTTTAATTATTTTAGGGATTGAAGTGGTCATTAGTGTTTTTAGTGGTTTCATGGTTTTTATGGGGTTTTAGGGTTTTAAAGAATGTAGGGTTTTTTTTTGTTTTTAGGATATTTATGTTTTAGGGTTTTTTTCGTTTTTTTGGATTTAAATGGGTTTTTGTGTTTTTAGAGTTTTTAGGTTTGTAGAGGTTTTATGTTTTTTAGGCCTTTAAGGTTTTTTAATGGGTTTTTTGTGGTTTTATGTTTTTTGGTATTTTTAACATTTTTTATATTTGTTAGTATGTTTATAGGGTTTTAGGGTTTTTTGAGATTTAGAGGGTTTTCAGAGTTTTGTGGATTTTTTGTTTTCTCCTGATTTTTTATTTTTTATGGGATTTAAGTATTTTTAGATTTTTTAACGTTTTTATGGGTTTAAATGCATTATAGAGTTTTTAGTCGGTTTTAAGGGTTTTATATATTTTTATGTGGTTTTATGGTTTTATGGTTTTTATGGATTTAGTGCTTTTATTATTTTAGGGTTTTAAAGGGTTTTTAGCCTTTTTTAGGGTTTTAGGGGTCTTTAGTGTTTCTTGGTTTTTAATGTTTTCTTAGGTTTTGTAATGTTTTATAGGTTTTTTACATTTTTATGCATTTGTTGGGATTTTTTTATAATTTTTATGGTTTTTAGGGATTTTTAGGGGTTTGGTTTTCGTAAGGGATTTTGGGATTTTATTGTTTTTTTGGGTTTTATTGAGTTTTTCGGGTTTTTAATGATTTTTATATATTTTAACATTTTTAGTGGTTTAACGAGTTTTTATAGTTTTTAGTGGTTTTATGTGTTTTTAGGATTTTTAAGATTTTAGGGTTTCTATGGGTTTTTTAGATTTTAGTGGGGTTTTATTGTAATTTTTATGTTTTTAGGGGTTTTATGTATTTTAGTGTTTTTTGGATTTTTAGGGGTTTTTAGGGTTTATATGTTTTTAGGGATTTTTGGTGGTTTTTATGATGGTTATAGGGTTTTAGACTTTTAGGATTTTTAATGGGTTTTTTGGGGGTTTTTAGGGTTTTAGGGGTTTTAGGGGTTTTCAGTTTTTTGAGTTTTTAGGGTTTTAACATTTTTAGAGTTTTATTTAATTTTTAGGGGATTAAAGGGGTTTTATAGTTCTTAGTGGGTTTTTGGGTTTCTTTTGATTTTAGGGGTTTATAGTTTTTATGGTCTTTAGTGTTTTGCGGTTTTAGTGTTTTTAGCGTATTGAGGGGTTTTAAGAGTTTTGGGTTATTAAGGATTTCTTAGAGGTTTTTAGGGTTTTTAGTGTATTTAAATTTTTCGTTTTCTTCAGTATTTTTTAGGATCATTATGGTTTTTAGGGTTTTAGAGATGTTGATGTTTAAAATGGTTTTAGGGATTTAGTGGGGTTTTGGAGTTTTTTAGAGTTTTAAATATTTTTTAGAGTTTTTAATATTTTTAGTGGTTTAAAAGGATTTTAGAGTATTTAATGTGTTTTAGGGTTTTAATTGGTTTTAGGGGTTTTAAATTTTTAGGGGTTTTTATATTTTTTAGGGGTTTTAGTGTTTTTGGTGACAGTATAGGGGGTTTTTAGTGTTTTTTCTTTTTTATGGGTTTTAAGTGCTTTCCGGTTTTATTGTTTTATTATAGTTCTTCTGAATTTATAATGTTTTTTAAATTGAAGGTATTTTTAAGACTATTTTTAGAGTTTTATGAATTTTATGTTTTCAGTGATTTTGAGTATTTATGGGTTTTTTGGGTTTTTTTGGATTTTTGGGGTTTTTTAGTTTTTAAGGGGTTTAAAAGGTTTTTAGATTAATTTAACTAATTATGGGTTTAAAGGATTTAGATTTTTTAGTTGTCTTTAGGGGTTTTTTGGTTATATTGTTTTTCTTCTTTTATGGGTTTTATGGTTTATAGGGTATTATAGGGTTTTTTTCGGTTTTTAAGGTTTTTAGGGTGTTTAAGTGGTTTTAGGTTATTAATATTCTCTTAGGGGGATTCAGAGTTATTAGGGTTCATTATGGTTTTATGTTTTTAGTATTTTGGGGTTTTTAACATATTTATGGGTTTTTATGATTTATAATGATTTTGATGGTTTTTAGGGATTTTTAGGTTTTTTTTGTTTTTTAGGTTTTTACTATTTTTTTGAGTTTTTATGTTTTTTAATGTTTTTAGGTTTTTTGATATTTTTAGTGTTTTTTATGATTTTTAGTATTTTTAAGAGTATATAGGATTTTTATTGTGGTGAGTTTTTTATGGGGTTTTAGTGTTTTTTGGGTTTTAAGGCATTATTATGGGATTTCTGATTTGTTTTCATTTTTAGTATTTTTTTGGGTTTTTTAGGATTTGTATGGTTTTAGAGATTTTAGGGATTTTGATAGTTTTTAGGGTTTGTTTAGTGGTTTTTGGGTTATTATTATTTTTGGGTCTTTAATTTTGTTTTTTGAGTTTTTTTGGGTTTTAAAATTTTTTATAGCTTTTATCATTTTTAGGAGTGAAAAGTATTTTACAGTTTTCAGTGGTTTTTTTGGTTTTTTTTATTTTTATTATTTTTATGGTTTTTACATTTTTATGGGTTTTTTGGTTTTTTGGGTGTTTTAGGGTTTTATAGTTTTTTTGCATTTTTTAGTTTTTTTTTGTGTTTTAATTGTTTTTAGGTTTTAAAGGTTTTGTTAGGGTCTTTAGGGTTTACCTATTTACTATCTTTATAGATTTTTATCATTTTTATGGGTTTTTTGGGTGTTTATTTATTTTTAGGTTTTTAGGGGATAAAGAGTTTTAGGGTTTTATGGTTTTATTATGGGGTTTAAGGGTTTTTTCTATTCTAGTGATTTTAGTGGTTTTAAAATAATTTTATGGGTATTAAGGTTTTTTGAGGGTTTTAAGGATTTTAAGAGGTTTTTAATGTTTTTAGGGTTTTTTGTGTTTTTTAGTGGTTTAATGTTTTTATATAATTTTAAACATTTTTTTGGTTTTAAAGGATTTTTAGAGTTTTTAGTCACTTTACGGTTTTATTAGTTTTATAGTTTTTATGAGTTTAAGGTTATATTTTTGGGTTTAGCATTTTTTTAATTTTTAAAGTGTTAAAGTGTAACAATGATTGAATGTTTTTTAGGGGTTTCAGGGATTTTAGTGGTTTTTACTATTTTTTGGGATTTTAGCCATTTTTAATGATTTTTATGGTTTTTTAGGGACATTAATGGTTGTTAGGGTTTCGGGGGATTTTTAAGTTATTTAGAGATTTTGTTTGTATTTTTTGGATTTTTACTGTTTAATGTTTTTTTTATTTTGAAAAATTTTAGGGGTTTAAAAGGTTTTTTAGAGATTTTAGTGGGTTATTTTGTGGGGTTGTAGGGGTTTTTATGGTTTTTAGGGTTTTCATAATTTTTTAGGGTTTTTAGGGGTTTAAAGTGGTTTTATATTTTCTATTTTTTATTAGGGAGTTTTCAAGATTTTTAGGGTTTTTAAAATTTTATGGATTTTTAGGATATTTATGGTTCTTAGGATTTTGAGGGTTTTTATGGTTTTAGATGTTTTATGGTTTATTTTAGTTTTTAGTGTTTATTTGAGTTTTTTGGGTTTTTATGTTTTCTTAGTGTTTTTAACGTATTAGGGTTTCAAAGGATTTCTAGAATATTTAGTGTGCTTTTAATGGATTCTGTGGGTTTTATGGGTTTTACGTTTTTCTTGTGATTTTTGGATATTTAGGGGTTTTATAATGTTTTAGGGTTTTATGAGGTTTATGTGTTTTTATGTTTTTATGTTTTTCTTAAAGAGTTTAGGATTTTTAATGTTTTTATAGTACTGGATTTTTGAAGGGAATTTTTATGCTTTTTTTGTAATTTTTAGGGTCTTTAGTTACGATTGATGGTTTTAGGGTTTTTAGGTTATTAGGTTTTTTCATGTTTTGTGTTTTTAAGGATTTTTTAGGTTATTAATATTTTTGAAGGTTTAATGTGTTTTTAGAGTTTTTATTTGTTTTAGGGGTTTCATGTGTTTTATGGGTTTTTGAGGTATTTTGAGGTTTTCTATGGTTTTTTAAATTTTTAGGGTTCTATAGGTTTTTTGGGTTTTTTGTATTTTTTTAGGTTTCTTAAGGGATTTATGTTTCTTTCTATTTTTAAGGATTTATTAGGGGTTTTTACGGTTTTTGGGTTTTATTATTTTTAGGTATTTTTTGTGATACTTTATTATTTTTTTATTTTATTAGGTTGTTGGGATTTTGTGGGTTCTTAGGGTTTTTCATGGTTATAAGTTTTTTATTATTTTTTATGATTTAGGGGTTTATGAGTTTTATAGTGTTTTTCTTGTTTTTTGGAGTTTTTTTTAAATTTTAAGGTATATAGATGAATTTTAGAGTTTTTATTGGGGTTTTAGGGTATTTTATAGTTTTTAGGGGTTTTTATGTTTTTAGGGGTTTTAATTGCTTTTAGGTTTTAAAGGATTCCATAGGTGTTTTCATGGGTTTTAGGTTTTTTTATATTTTACGGATTGTAGTGATTTTTAGTATTTTTATGGTTTTTGGTGTTTTTAAGGATTTTGAGGGGTTTATGGTGTTTCTTATATTTTTTGGGGGTTTTAGGGGTTTTTTGAGTTTTTTAGGGTTTTAATGGTTATTTAAAATTTTTTAAATGTTTTTATCTGCTTAAAGGGTTTTAGGGTTTTTAGTAGGTTTTTTGTGTTTTATGGGTTTCAAGGGTATTATGTTTTTAGGGGATTGTGGTTTTTAGGGGTTTTAGGGGGTTTTAGGTTTCTTAAGGTTTAATGTTTTTTGGGGTATTGAGTATTTTTAGGTTTTTATGGATTTCTTAGGATTTCTTTAGGGGTTTTAGCAATCTTTTATATTTTAGTTATTTTCATGGCCCTTATTTAATTTTTATGTTTTTTAGAGTTTAAGGGACTTTGATGGGTTTCACTATTTTTAGGGTGTTTAAGGTTTTTATGGGTTTTTTATTTTTATGGTTTTTTCAGTTTTTTATTTTTATGGATTTTAGAGTTTTTAAATTTTTTAAAGGGGTTTAAATGCTCTTTATGTTTTTATTGGGTTTTAGGGGTTTTATGGTATTTGAAGGGTTTTAGGGTTTTTTTGTTTTTTGGTCTTTTTTTGGGTTTTTATGGTTTTTATCCTTTTAGGGTTTTTAGGGGTTTTAAATGTTCTTAGGTTTATACGGTTTTGGTATGGGTTTTCAAGGTTTTTAGGGTTTTTTTTATTTTTAGGAATTTAATGGATTTTTAAGATTTTTATGGTTTTTATGGTTTTGCTCGATTTTTAGCATTATAGGGGTTTTAGGGTTTTTATAATTTTTATGGTATTTTCTGTTTTTGGGGATTTTTTGACATTGTAGTGGTTTTAAATTTTTTAGATTTTTTGTTTCATTTTTAGGGGTTTAAAATGTTTTTAGATTTTTAGTGGTTTTTTAACAATTATATGGGGTTTTAGGGTTTTTATGGTTTTTAGGTGGTGTTTGGTTTTTATGGTTTTAGGGTTTTTAGCGATTTTATGTTTTACAATGTTTGGAGTGTTTTTATGTTTTTATTGGTTTCTTAAGGTTTTTCATGGTTTTTAGGGGTTTCTACATTTTTAGAGACTTTTATGTTTCTAGGATTATTGTGTGTATTTAGAATTTTTAGAGATTTTGAGTGTCTCTAGGGGGTTTTCAAGGAGTTTAGGGTTTCTATGGGGGTTTTTTAGTTTATTAGGTTTCTAAGGGTTTCTAGAGTTTTTTTATTATTTATATCTTTTTAAAGGGTTTTAGAGTTTCTAGTTGTTTTTAGGGGTTTTATGGAAATTTAGTGGTTTTTGGGTTTTTGGGATTTTCAAAGTTTTAGTTTTTTTAGAGCATTTTTGGGTTTTTAGCAAATTTTATTTTTTTGGCAGTTTTAAGTGGTTTTGTGTTTTTAATATTTTCGTATGATTTTCAGAGTTTTTATAGTTTATTTATGTTTTCATATAATTTTAGTGAATCTTTAGGAATTTTATGGGTTTCATGGGTTTTAGGGATTTTGAAGGTGTTTATAGTTTTTTTTGGGTTTTTGGGGGGTTTTTTGAGTTTTTAAGGATTTACGATTTTTTATATTTTTTCAAAAAATTTTGGGTTTTGAAGGATTTTTCAAGATTTCAATTGTTTTTAGGGTTTTATGGGGATTTAATGATTTTTATGTTTTTTATGTTTTTAGGGGTTTTTATCATATTTTTGGGTTTTAAGGTTTTTTGGTTTTTAAAGTTTTTTGTAATTTTTAGGGTCTTTTTTGGAATTTTGTGGTTTTTAGGATATTTAGGGAATTTTGGGGTTTTTAGGGGTTTGGGGGTTTTAGTGTTTTTATGATTTTTAAGGGTTTTTTTAGTTTTATGGGTTTTTAGGTTTTATATATTTTTTAACGGTTTTAGGGGTTTAAGAAGTTTTTTTTATTTTTTAGTGGTTTTTTAGTTTCTTATGGGTTTTTAGAGATTTTAAACTTTTTATAATTTTATATGGTGTTTAGATTATTATTGGGTCTTTAGGGTCTTTTATTGGTTTTTTGGGGTTCTATCGTACTTAGGTTTTTTCATGATTTTAATTATTTTTAGATTTTTTAGGTTTTCCTATGTTTTTTCATGGGTTTTAGGGTTTTTGTTGTTTTTTAGAATTTTTCAGGATTTGTTAAGAATTTTCTGGTTTTTTATGAATATTGATGGGCTGCCAAAAAATTTCGTGTTTTTCATTTTTCTAATTTTTTAGGATTTGCTGGGTTTTAATTTTTTTATGATTTTATGCTTTTCTAGTGGAGTTTTTATTGTTTTCTTTTGGAGTTTTTTTGGGAATATTTGAGTTTTTATGGTTTTCAAGGGATTTAGGAGTTTTGTTTAAAATTTTAAGGGTTTGAAGGGGTTTTAGAGTATATAGAGGATTTTTAGAGTTTTTATGGCATTTTCACATTTATGTATTTAGGGTTTTTTGGTTTTCTATGGCTTATAAAGATTTGGGTCTTTTTAGGGTTTTTGGTTTTTCTACATTTTTTGTGTTTTTTGGGTTGTAAGTGCATGTTTTTATGTTTTTATTAGGATTTTAATATTTTTTTTCATTTTTAGGTATTTTTAGGGATTTTTTAGTATTTTATGAGTTTTTAGGTTTTTTATGGATTTTGAGGGTTTTTAGGGGTTTTAGGGTTTTTATATTTTTTTTTTTATTTTTAGGGGTTTGTACTGTTTTTTTGGGTTTTATGGGTTTTTAATGTTTTTAATGTTTTCAACTGTTTAAAGGATTTTTATATATTTTATTGTTTTTTAGGATTTTTTGGGTTTTAATGTTTTTAAGGTTTTTAGGGGTTTTATGGTTTTTAGGGATTATCGTGTTTTTAGGATTTATGGGTTTCTTTGGGGTTTTCATGGTTTTGGGTTTTTTTATATTTTTTGTGATTTTTGTGATTTTTTTAGGATTTTTGGGGATTGTTTTGGTTGTTTAGTGATTATTAGGGTTATTCTTGGTTTTTAGTGTTTTACGTATTTTTTAAGGTTGTAAGGGGTTTATATGGTTTCAAGGGTTTTATGGTTTTTAGGGGTGTTTAGGGTTTCTAAGGTTTTTTATGTATTTAGGTTTTTTTTGTTTTTATGGGTTTTAAGTTTTTTGAAGTTTTAAGGTTTTCTTAGGGGTTTTCATGTTTTTATTCTTTTTTAGGTTTTTGGGAGATTTTTTTGGATTTTTAGGATTTACGTTTATTAAGGTGTATTAGAGATTTTGAGGGTTTTTAGTGGTTTTTAGTGTATTTTATATTATTTTGTGTTTTTAAGTTTATTGTTGAGTTTTTTAGGGATTTAAAGGTTTTTTTAAAAAATTTCAAAATTTTAGGGGTTTGAAGGATTTTTAAAATTTTAGCAATTCTTATGGTTTTTTTGTATTTTTAGGAGTTTTAAGGTTTTTAGCGATTTATATGGATTTTAGTAGTTTTGGGGTTTTAATGGTTATATAGGTTTTTTAATGGTTTTTAACATTTTTTAGGTTTTTAGGGGGTTTTAAGTGATTTTATGTTTTTATGTTTTTCTTCGGGGTTTTCTGAGTTTTTCAAATTTTTGTATGTTTTATGGATTTTTAAGTATTGTTTATTATTTTTATTATTTTTTGGGTTTCATGCATTTTGATTTGTTTTAGGTTTTTATGGGTTTTTTTGGCGTTTTAGTGTTTTTTTGTTTGTAAGCGATGTGAATGTATTTAGTTTTTTTATTTTTTTCTTATTTTTTTTCATTTTTTAGGGTTTTTATGTTTTTAGGGAATTTTTTGGATTTGTTTGTATTTTAATGGGTTTTAGGGATTTTGAGAATTTTAATGGATTTTCGGGATTTTTTGTTTTTTTTTTGAATTTTAAGAATTTTAATGGTTTTTATAATTTATTAATCTTTTTAGGGGATTAAAGGGTTTTTAGAGTTTATTGGGGTATTTAGGGGTTTATAGTGTTTATAGTGTTTAAATGTTTATTACGATTTTAAGTGTTTTTTTTTTGGTTTTTTTGGGATTTTGGTGTTTTTTGAGATTTTAGATTTTTTAGGTATTTTAAGGGGTTTTAATGTTATCTTAG
The DNA here is from genome assembly GCA_963277665.1 of Viscum album. Lineage (NCBI taxonomy): Eukaryota > Viridiplantae > Streptophyta > Magnoliopsida > Santalales > Viscaceae > Viscum > Viscum album. Next base: position 1,635,532,817 of record OY728157.1, on the reverse strand, counting down.
TGGTTTTCATGGTTTTTAGAGTTTTTTTTTATTTTGAGATATTTATAAATCTTCTATTAAAATATTTATTGTTTTTTTGGGTTTTTTGGGATGTTGAGGGTTTTAATTTTTTTGGGTTTTATAGATTTTTTTTGTTTTTAGGGTTTTTAAGTTCTTTTGTAGTATTTTAATATTTTTAGGGGTTTGAAGGGTATTTAGAGTTTTCAGTTATTTTTAATGGTTTTATGATTTTTGAGGGTTTTTAATGGGTTTAGGGGTTTTTTATAGGTTTTACGGATTTTTTGTTTTTAGAATTTTTTAGGTGTTTTAGTGATTATTATATTTGTTTTGGGTTTTATGTGTTTTTCTGTTTTTATGATTTTATTACTGTTTTTAGGGATTATTACATTTTTATGATTTTTGGGAATTTTTTATGATTAGTGGGGCTTTATAGTTTTTAGATTTTTGAATGATTTTAGTGGTTAAATGGGTATTTAGAGTATTTAGTGCATTTTATGGGATTAAGTGTTTTTAACTGTTTTAGGTTTTTTATTGCTTAGAGGGTTTTATGGGTTTTTAGGGTGTTTGACGTTTTTATCCATTTTTAGGTTTTTTGGGGTTTTATGTATTGTTAGATTAAAATCTTTTCTATGGTTTTTTGGGGGATTTTAGGGTTTTTAACATAATTTGGAATTTTTACAGTCTTTTAGAATTTTATTGGTTTTTAGGGATTATAATGATTTTAATGGATTTTAGGGGGTTTAGGGTACATATTTTTTTCAGGGTATTTTTGTTTTAAATGTTTTTATATTTTTTAATGCTTTTAGTGGCTTAAAGGGTTTTTAGAATTTGTAGTGGTTTTTTTGTTTTATTGGTTTTTATGTTTTTATGTTTTTTGGTGGGTCTTATGAATTTTGGGGGGTTTTATAGGTTCTCAGGGATTTATAAAGGTTTTTTCATTTATCAGGCTTTTTTGTCATTTTTATGTGTGTTTGGGATTTTTAATGTTTTCTAATGGGCTTTCAGTGTTTTTTTGGGTTTTCATGTTTTTATGGTGTTTTAGGGAATTTTTTGGATTATTATAGTTTTTTGGGGGTTTTAAGGATTTTGAGGGTTTTATTGGATTTTATGTTTTTAGGGGGTTTTATGGTATTTGTGGGGTTTTAAGGTTTATTTGAGTTTTTAAGGTTTTATATGTTTTCAAGAGATTTTTTAAAATTTTATAGATTAAAAGTATTTTCAGTGTTTTAGTGGTTTTTAGGGTATTATGGGGTTTTATGGTTTTTAGGGATATTATGTTTTTAGGGTTTTTAGGGTCTGTACCGTTTTTTACGTTTTTAGGGGTTATATGTGTTTTTTGGTTTTTATGGTTTTATTATGGGGTTTTAGAGTTTTTACTTTTTTACGTTATAAGGGATTTTTAGGGATTATTTCTGATTTTTATGGTTTCTTGGTTATTTTAAGTAATTTATGGGGTTTTTTGGTTTTTTGGTTTTTTTGGATTCTTAGGGTTCTTCTTGAGTTTTTAGGGGGTTTTATATTTTTATTGAGTTTTTAGAAATTTTATGGTTTTATAGAGTTTTTAAATGTTTTTAGGGGCTTAAACGGTCTTTATAGTTTTTAGTGATTTTTAGTGTTTTTTGGGTTGTTAGAGTTTATAATAATTTTTAGTTTTTTATGGTTTTTAGTTTTTTTATGTTTTTTAATGTTTTTATTTCTATTTTTTTAGGTTTTAGGGGTTTTAATTATTTTTAGGTTTTAGGGTTATATTAGGGGTATTCAATGTTTTAGGATTTATTATGTGCTTTGGGAATTTAGGGAGTTTTTTGGATTTTAATGACTTTTAATGTTTTAAGTGATTTTGAGGGGTTTTACCAATTTTAGGGTATTTATGATTTTTATGGTTTTTTGGGGGTTATAGTTTTTTTTGTTTTTATTGGTTTAAATTATTTTTGGAGTTTTCTAATGTTTTTTAGGGTCTAAATGTCTTTTTTATAGTTTTAGTGGGTTTTTATTTTTTTAGGGATTTTAGGGGTTTTTAGGTTTTTCTAGGGTTTTATGGGTTTTATAGTTTTTAAGGTTTTTCAGAGGTATTATAATTTTTTGGTTTTTAGGGATTTTAAGTGTCTTATAATTTTTAATGTGCCTAAAGGGTTTTCAGGTTTTTTACATTTTATAAAATTTTAATTGATTTTTAGGATTTTTATGGGTATGTATATTTTTTGTGAATTTTATGGTTTTTTATGAATCTTATATTTTTTTTATTTTAGGTTTTTTTGAGCTTTCTAGGGTTTTATTATTTTTAGAGTTTTTTTAAAAAATATGGATTAAAAGGTTTTTTATATTTTTTAGTGGTATTTCGGGGTTTTATGGAGTTTTAGGGGTATTTTATGTTTTTAAGGGTTTCACAATATTTAGGATTTTTAGGGTTTTCAGTGTTTTTATGTATTTTGGGGTTTTTATACGTTTTAGTTTTTTTTAAGGTTTTCTTATTATTTTTCAAGGTTTTTAGAGTTTTTTATGATTTTAGGGATTTTTAACGTGTTTTTGTGTTTTCAGATATTTTGGGGGTTTTTTGACTTTTTAGAGTATTATGTGTTTTGGGGTTTTAGTGTTTTTTCTGGGTTTTAAAGGTTTTTAATGCTTTGTATAGTTATTTAAACATTTTTAGGTGTTTATAAGGCTTTAAAAGTTTTTAGTGGGTTTAGGGTTATTTTGGATCTTTTTTGTTTTTAAAGTTTTTAGTATTTTTATAGTTAAAGGTTTTTTAGGGTTTCTTCCATTTTTAGGTTTCCTAGGGTTCTAAGTGTTATTATATATTTAATGTTTTCTTAAAGGCTTTCATGGTTTTTAGGTATTTTTATGATTTTAGGGGATTTTTGAGATTTTTATGGTTTTTATGGTTTTGGGGGGTTTTATAGATTTTTAGTGTTTTTAGGGTTTTTACGTATTCCATGGTATTTTTTTATTTTTTAAGGGTATTTCGAGTTTTTAGGGGTGGTATGGTTTTTAGATTTTCTAAATATTTTAGTGGTTTAACGGGTTTTTGGTGGGCTTGTGGTGTTTTATGGATTTTGGTGTTTTTTGGATTTTATGGATTTCAATGGTTTTTAGAGTTTTTTTGGGTTTTCAGGTTTTTTGGGGTTTTAGGGTTCTTTAAATGTTTAGGGTTTATGGGTTTTTAAAATTTTTTAGGGGATTAAATAAGTCTTATTGTTTTTTTAGGTTTTTAGATTTTATGGGGTCTTAGGGTTTTATGGTTTTTAAGGGCTTTAAGGGTTTGAAGTATTTTTATGTTTTTAATGTGTTCATAGTTTTTTTCAAGGTCTTTTGTGTTTTTACATTTTAAGGGATTATTAGTGATTTATTATGTTTTTTATGGTTTTGTATGGTTTATAGTTATTTTGAGGGTGTTGATAGTTTTTAAGGGATTTATCTTTTTTTATATACTTTAAGGTTTTTATATGTTTTTAGGTTTTTATGGTTTTTTCGGGGATTTTAGATTTTTTCACATTTTTTTACATTTTTTTGGATTTTTATTGACTTTATGGAATATTTGTAATTTTAATGGTTTTAGGGTTTTTAGGAATATTGACGGGTTTTAGTAATTTATGTTTTTGGGGTTTTTTAATGTTTTTTGGGTATTTAAACTTTTTTAGAGTTTTTTTATTATTTTTATGGGTTTAAAGAATTTTTAAAGTTTGTAGTAGTTTTTTTTGGATTTTATGGGTTTTTTGGTTTTTTGGGGTTATTTTTTTTAGGGTTTTATGATTTTAAGGTTTTTTAGGATTTTAGGGGATTTAAGTGTTTTTATGTAATTAAAATTTTCAATGGGTTTAGTGTTTTCCCCAATTTTCTGGTTTTTTTATTTTTTATGATTTTTATAGTATTTAGGGTTTTTAGGGATTTTGAGGGGTGTTAGTAATTTTAGTGTTTTTAGTGTTTCACAATTATTGTGTTTTTTTGTTTTTAGGGGTTTTTAAGTATTTTTATGGTTTCTAAGGATTTTATTTATTTTTAAGGTTTTAGGGGTTTAAAGGGGTTTTAGATTTTTTAGTGGGGCTTCAGGGTTTTCATGGGGTTTTAATGATTTTTATGGTTTTTAGGAGAATTATGGTTTTTACGGTTTTCGGGATTTTAAGGTTTTTTGGTTTCTATGGTTTTTATCATTATATATGCTTTTAGGGTTTTAACTGTTTTGAGGTTTTTAAACAATTATTATGGATTTTCATGGTCTTAGGGTTTTTAATGTTTTTATGAATTTTTACGTCTTTTATTGGATTTTTATGGATTTTAAGGATATCTGTATTTTGAGGGGTTTTTTTCTTTTTAGGGATTTTTGAGTTTTTATCATTTTATTTGGGTTTAAGAGGTTTTTTGAGTTTTTTATGATTTTTAGAGTTTTTTAAGGTTTTTTGGGGATTAAAGTTTTTTAAGAGTTTTTAGTGGTTTTCATGATTTTTATGGGTTTTTTGTGTTTTTAATATTTTTGTTGGTTTTTATGATTTTTAGAGTTTTTAGTTGTTTTAGGGTTTTTTGGGTTCTTTGCATTTCATAAGGTTTTTTTTGTTTTTAAGAGTTTTAAGGTTTTAAGTTTTTTTTAAAAAATTATAGTGTTTTTCAAGTATTTTGTTTTTTTTTATGTTTTTAGTAATATTTAGGTATTTTTTAGGTGTTTTTTGGTTTTAGGGTATTTTGGGATTTTAGGGTTTTTAGGGGGTTTAAGGGTTATTACATTTTTTTTGGTCATTATGGTTTTTTGTGTTTTTTAGGGTTTTAATGTTTTTAGTGTTCTTAAAGTATCTAGATTTTTAATCAGTTTTTAGATTTGTTATTGTTTTACGGGTTTCATGGGGTTTTCAATTTTTATTGGTTTTTGGGGTTTTAGGGGTTTTTATGGTTTTTGGAGTTTTTAGGTTTTTAGGGTTTTTAATTGTTTTTAGGATTTAAAATCCTTTTTTATGAGTTTCATTGTTTTTTATGTTTTTTAAGATATTTTATGAATTATTTTTGGTTTTCAGATAATTTGTGGGGTTTTAGGGTTTTTAGGGGTTTTAGGGGTTTTATTGTTTATTTAGATTTTAGGTTTTTTTTAAATCTTTGTAGATTTTAATGATTTTATGAGTTTTTTTAAAAAATTACAGTTTTAAAGGGGTTTAAGAGTTTTGGGTGGGTTTTTAGGGTTTTATGTGTTTTTATAGATTCTATGACACTTAGTATTTTTTTAGGTTTTTTGGGGGTTTTTAGGGTTTTTATCAATTTTTTGGATTTTAGGGGTTTTAAGTGATTTTATGTTTTTAGTGTTTTCTGAGTGTTTTCAGATGTTTTTTGTTTTTTTACATTTTTTGGGATTTTTTTCGGATTTTTTGGTATTTTATGATATTTTAGTGTTTTCAGATATTTTATAGGTTTAAGGGTTTTTAAGGTTTTAGGTGATTTTAGGGTGTTAGGGTTATGAGAAGTGTCAGGATTGAAATCAACTAGATTATGATCTTTGATGTGCACTACTGGAAAAACGGGCTATACCCACGGTTCAAAACCGTGGGTATAGCCCCCAAAACCGTGGGTATAGGCTATACCCACGGTTTTGGGAACCGTGGGCTGGAATGGCGTCGGTATAGGGGTCTTGACCTATACCCACGGTTTGGTAGAACCGTGGGTATAGGTGTGTCACACACCATCACCACGCTGTACAGCGTGGCAGGCACATACCCCACGGTTTTCAAACCGTGGGGATTTCACTTATTTTCAAAAAAATCGCGTCTGGCAGGGTTCGAACTCGCCCCTCCCGCGCTACAAGGTAACAGCGCACAGCAACTAACCAACCGAGCCACCATTTCAATCTGCAAGATATATATATATTTTATTATATATATTAATATATATTATCTTCGCATATTCAAAAATAGATGGAGCTGGGTTTCGAACCCGCGCTTCCCGCTGGAGTAACCAATGCGCCGGGAGAACAACCAACCGCACTAACATATTTTTGTGTAACTAATGATTATTTAAATGTAATATATTAATACGGATGCAGTTATTAAAATAAAATGTTGCTGGCAGGACTCGAACCCGTGAATAGAGCAGAATGAACACAGCAGCGAACCAACTTAGCTACGCGGACATTGCCTATTAAATTATACGCTGCTATACTTATAGCAATATTATTGATAAATTTAAAATTATCTCATGCCGAGTTTCGAACACCGGACTTCTCTGAAGGGAGCGATGAAATAAACCAACACACCTACCGAAATTATGTTAATTTATATTGGTATATTTCTTATTAAATTATTTAAAACATTGTTCCCATATAAAATTTATTTCGTCCCGCGCAATTTTTTTCCCATTCCCGCTACCCGCAATAAGGCGGGAAACCTATACCCACGGTTTTGAAAACCGTGGGTATAGGTCTTTGAAAAAAATACCCCCTATACCCACGGTTTTCAAAAACCGTGGGTATAGGTTTCCGAAGCAATACCTATACCCACGGTTTTGGAAAAACCGTGGGTATAGGTCTTCACAAAAAAACTATACCCACGGTTTTGTCCAAAACCGTGGGTATTGGGTACCTATACCCACGGTTCTGGAAAACCGTGGGTATAGGTTCCCATACTATACCTATACCCACGGTTCTGGAAAACCGTGGGTATAGGGGGGACCTATACCCACGGTTTTGTGAAAAACCGTGGGTATAGGCCCAATTTCCAGTAGTGGTGTCTTTTCATTTTATTTGTCGTTCTCTTTATAAGATGGTATGTTTCATTGTCTTCTCCATTCTCCACATTCCTACTTTGTACTGCTACTCCTATTTTTATCAAAAAGGTTCAATTTCCTGTAATTTTTCATTAGTGATTTTATAGATTTAATATATTTATGTTTTTAGGGTTTTTAGGGTTTTTTAGGTTTTTAGGGGGTTTAGGGGTTTTAGGGGTTAAAGGGTTCTTTACGTTTTGGGGATTAATAGGTAATTTTTATGATTTTTATGATTTTTATAGTTATTTGGAATTTTTCTGGTTTTTTGTTGCCATTTAGGGGTTTTATGGTTTTTAATCTTTTTTGTGGTTTTTGTGATTTTTTGAGTTTATAGTGGTTTTAATGTTTTTAGACATTTTAAATGTTTATAAGGTTTTTAAATGGTTTTTATAGATTTTCATGTGTTTTATGGTTTTTATGTTTTTTTAGCGTTTTACGTATTTTATGGGTTCTTATAGATTTTTGGTTTTTAGGGGTTTTAAGGTTTTATAATTTTTAGGTTCTTTAGTAGTTGAATTGTTTTAAGGTTTAAGGTGTTCTTGGGGTATTTAGGGGGATTAGGGTTATTTTATGTTTTTTGAACTTTTATGGATTTCTTAGGATTTTATGGTTTTTAGGTTTTTATGGATTTTGTGTTTTTTAAGTGTTTTTTTAGAATTATTTAGGTTTTTAGTGTTTTAGGGTTTTTTTCGAGTTTTTAGGGTTTTTAAGGTTTATATAGTTTTTATCCTTTTTAGGGGTTTAAAGGGTTTTAATAGTATTTAGTGATTTTTAGGTTTTTATTAGGGGTTTTGGGGATTTTATGGTTTTTTTGGACGATTAAATGGTTTTTAATATTTCATAGGGTTTTTTTTGGGTTTTAGTATTTTTTGGTTTTAATGGGTTTGTGGTGTTTTTTGATTTTTAATGTTTTATTAGTGGTTTTAGGTTTTTTATAAAATTTTACATTTTTAGGTATTTTAAGGGGTTTTCATATTTTTATGTGCTTTTAGTTTTTTTTGTATTTTGAGTTTTTTTTTCATTTTTTTGGGATTTTAGGGTTTTTTGAGTTTTAGGGATTTTTTGAGTTTTTCAAAATGTTATGGGTTTAAAGGAAATTTATATTTTTTTTCAGTTTTTTAGGATTTTTATGTATTTTTAGAAATTTTATGAGATTTAGGGGTTTGAATGATCTTTTGGGTTTTAGGTTTTTTATGGTTTTATGGTTTTTCTTGGTTTTATGGTGTTTTAGATGTTTTAATTACTTTTAGGATTTTATGGTTTTCTATAGGGTTTTATGGGTTCTATTTTTTTTCTTCATAGTATTTTTAGGGATTTAATATTTTTATAGTTTTCTAGGGTTTTAGGGATATTTTGGGGTTTTATTTTTTTTATGGTTTTTTGGAGTTTTTATGTTATTTAAGGTTTTTTAGGGTATTTAATATTTTTAAAGGTTTAAAGGGGTTTCCATAGTTTTTAGCGGTTTTTGTGTTTTAGGGTTTTTTCAGTTTTTTTCATTCATTAGGATTTTTATGGGGTTTTAGTGTTTTAATTTTTTTATGGTTTTCTTAGGTGTTTTGAGGTTTTTAAGTGTTTTATGTTTTTAGGGATTGTTAGAGAATTTTATGATTCATTCGTTTTTATGTATTTTACGGATTTTTATGTTTTTTAGTGATTTTATGTTTTTGTGCCCTTTAGGATTTTTTAGTTTTTTACAGTATTTAACGTTTTAAGAGTTTAACAGGTTTTTAGTGTTTTTAGTGGTTTTTAATTCTGTTATTGGTGTTAGGGTTTTTATGTTTTTTTGGGGTTTTAGGTTTTTCATGGTTTTTTGTGGATTTAGAGTTTTTAACAGTTTCAATAGTTTTTTTATGTTTTTAGTTTTTATGTGTTTTTTATTTTTGATGGTTTTCATAGTGGATTTTATGTTTTTTATGTTTTTTATGTTTTTACAGGTTTTTCTTGGTTTTAACGATTTTGAGGGTTTTCTATGGGTTTTAGGGTTTTTATTGTTTTTTGAGAGTTAAATATTTTTTCTGATATTTTAGGGTTTTAAGAGTTTTTTAACAACTTTAGGGTTTATATGGTTTTATGGTATTTATTTATTTTATGTTTTTATGTGTTTTCGGGATATTTATGTCTTTTAAGGGTTTCTATTGTTTTCATTGTTTTTATGTTTATTTAGGGTTTTATCATTTTTAGTTTTTTGGGATTTTATATGTTTTTAGGTTTTAAAGTTTTTATTAAGGATTTAATGGTTTTGATGGTATTTATATTTTTTAATTGATTTTAGGCCATTTTTTTATGGTTTTTTGAGTTTTAGTGTTTTTGAGGGGTTTCAGTGGGTTTTTAGATTATTGGGGTTTAGTGGTATTTTAGTTTTTTTACGGGGTCTAATTTTCTTTGATATTTTTAATGTTTTAGTAGTTTAAAGGTGTTTTAGAGTATTTAGTGTTTTTTTATCGTTTTTATGGTTTTTTATATTTTAAGGGGTTTTATTGTTTTTAGGTTTTTTTAGGGTTTTTAGTGTTTTATATAGTTTTTTGGTTTTAAGGGATTTTAATGTTTTTGTAATTTTTACTTTTTAAGGTTTTTATTTTTTAAGGACTCAAATGTTTTCTTTGTGTTTTATTATATTTTATGATACTTATCATATTTTTATGGTTTTTTGGAACTTTAGGGGTTTTATGATTTTTTAGTTTTTTAGGGTTTTATCAATTTTTTGGGGGTTTGGTGTTTTTTGATATTTTTAGGGGTTTTAATGTTTTTTTAATTTCTTTATGGTTTTATGGTTTTTTTGAAGTTTTTAATATTTTTGGGGGGTCAAAGTGTGTTTAGAGTTTTTAGTGTGTGTATAGGTTTTTATGGGCTTTTAGAGTTTTTTATTTTTTAAGGTCTTTTATGCTTTTCTGGTTTTTGGGGTTTTAGGGGTTTTAGTGTTTTTATAATTTTTATATTTTTTAGGGGTTTAAGGTGTTTTAGGTTTTCATTATTTTTTAGCGTTTTTATCTTTTTAGAGATTTTATGGATTTTTTAGTATTTTTACAGTTTTATGGCTTTTAGGGTTTTTTTGGGTTTTTATGGTCATTATGGTCTTTTTTATTTTTTAGGGGTTTTATGGTTTTTATAATTATTTAACATTTTTAGGGTTGTAAAGGGTTTTAGAGTTTTTACAGTTTTTTTAATTTTTATTTGTATTTAGGGGTTCTAAAGGGTTTGGGTTTTTTTCTTGTTTTTAGAAATTTTTATTTGTTTTTAGGGTTTTAATGTTTTTTAGGGTTTTATGGTTTACATTATATTTTTCAATGGATTTAGGGAGTTTTACTTTTTTTTTTATTTTAAGTACTTTTTTAGACTTTTATTTTTAGGGTTTTTGGGATTTGAGGGTTTGTATGGATTTTTCGGGGTTTTATTTATTTTTTGGTAATTTTGTTTTTTTAGTTTTCTATGGATTTTATCTTTTTTAGATATTTTAATGTTTTTTAGTGTTTAATGTGTTTTTAAAGTTTTTAGTGATCATTTAGGGTTTTACAAATATTTATAGATTTAAATATTTTTATAGGTATTTCGTTGTTTTGGGTTTTAGTATTTTTAGGTTTTTAGGGTTTTAGAAATGTTTTTTGTTTTTAGCTGTTTTATGTGGTTTTAGGTTTTCAAGGTTTTCTTTGGGTTTTTAGGGGTTTTAGATTTTTTAAAACATTTTTAGGGAATTTAATCAAATTTTTGATTTTTCAGCTTTTTGGGATTTTTAGGGATTTTTTTCTTTTTAGTTTTATCTATATTTTTGAGGGTTTTATAGTTTTTTAGGGTTTTAGATATTTTTTGAGTTTTTGAGGGGGATTAAGTCTTCATCATGTTTTTTTAATTTTTTAGGGGTTTGTTTTTAGGTATCTTATTATTTTTTTATGTTTTAGGGGTCTTTATGAATTTTTACGAGTTTTTAATGTTTTTTATATTTTTTTAATTTTTTAGTGGTTAAAAATATTTTTTAATATTTTTATTGTTTTTAATCATTCCTTTGGTTTTAGGGAATTGATGGTTTTTAGGGTATTTTATAATTTTTAGGATTTTGGGTATTTTAAGTGTTTTTAGCTTTTAATGGTTTTCCTATGGTTTTTCTAGATTTTCTACTTTTTATGTTTTTTTAGTGATTTTTAATTTTTTTTAATGTTTTTCAAGTTTTATGGTTTTTTTAGGGTTTTTAGGGATTTTAGGGTTTTATGAGTTTTATGGGTTTTTATGATATTTTTTAGTTTTTTATGTTTTTTAAGGGTTTTATAGTTTTTTTAACATTTTTATGGTTTTAAAGGGTTTTTGAGTTTTTGTGGTTTTTATGTTTTTATGGTGTTTTCAGGGTTTTGTGTTTTTAATGGTTTTAATGGTTTTGGGTTCTTATGATTTTTATGGGTTTTAACGTTTTTTTTTTATTTTTAGGGTTTTTAAGTATTTTTAGGATTTTGGGGTTTTCTTAGGGGATTCTCAATATTTTTAGGGTTTTATATATTTCTAAGGATTTTTAATTCCATTTTTTTTGGGTTTTTATGGTTTTATGGATTTGTAACTATTTTATGGTTTTTTAGGTTTTTAAGGTTTTTTTAAATTTTTAGATTTTTTTTCTGTTTTTAGGGGTTTTAGGTTTTTTACATTTTTTAATTTTTTTTATGGGTTTAAATGATGTTTAGAGTTTTTAGTGGGTGTTAGGGTTTCTATGGGGTTCTAATGTTTTTATGGATTTTTATGTTTTTTATGTTTTTAGATTCTTAGGGGTTTTATGGTTTTTATCCATTTTTGGGTTTTTTGTTGTAAGTGTTTTTAGGTATTTATGGTTTTCTTATGGGCTTTCTAGGTTTTTTATTTTTTAGGGATTTTTAGGATTTTAATTTTTTTAATATTTTTGGTAATTTTTTTGGTGTCTCTAGGGGGGGCAAGTGTTTTTAGTGTTTTTTTGGGGTCTAAGGGGTTTTATGTTTATTTTTTATTTTTTAGGGTTTTATAGGTTTTTTTACTTTTTAATTTTTTTTGCGGGTTGAATGTTTTTTAATTTTTTTAGTGGTGTTTAATGGTTTTTATGGTGTATTGGGGTTTTTAATATTTTAGGAATTTTGTGGTTTTAGGAAATTTATGTTATTTTAGGTTTTTAGGATTATTAGCAGTTTTTTGGTTATTTAGGGCCTTATGTGTTTTTTTGTTTTTAAGGATTTCTTGGTGTTTTTCAGGGTTTTTAGTGTTTTTACATTTTTGGGGAGAGCTATTTTTAATATTTTTATGGGTTTTTAGTTTTTTTTGGATTTTTAGTGATTTCATAGTTTTTAGGGGTTTTAGTGTTTTTAAGGGTTTCTATGGGGTTTTGTGTATTTAACATTCTTAGAGTTTTTAGATATTTTTTATTGTTATTATAGGTCTTATGGGGTTTAAGGATTTTATGGCGTTTATGGGTTTATAGTTTTTTATGGTTTCAGGAATTATTTGCGTTCTTTACTTGTTAGGTGTTTAAATTTTTTTAGGTTTTTAATGTTTTCTTCATGTGTTTTGGGTTTTAGGGGTTTTTTATATTTTAGGAATTTTCGGTATTTTTATGGATTTTTTGGGTTTTTATGGTTTTTAAGGTATTTATGTATATGGAAAATTCTAAGGTTTTTTGCGATTTTTTGGGTTTTTTTGGGTTTTTGGGGGTTTTAGGGGTTTTTTTATTTTTTTAGTTTTTATGGTTTTTTTTTGTTCTTAATATTTTTTAGAGATTAAATGGCTTTTAGAGTTTTTTCAGATCTTTTAGTGTTTTGACATTTTTTAAGGCTTTAAGGTTTTTTAGGATTTTTATTGTTTTTAGAATTTTTTGGTTTCTAAGCGGTTTTATGTGTTTTTAGTTTTTAAGGTCTTCTTTGTGGTATTCTTTGGTTTTATATTTTTTATATTTCTATGTATTTTTACATATTTTTTAGGATTTTTATGGATTTTTAGGATTTTTAGTTATTATTATGGGTTTTGGGTTTTTTTGTTTTTTTGGATTTAGGGGGGTTTTAGAGTTTTTAGGATTTTCTAGGCTTTTAATGTTTTTAATGTTTTTGGGGTTTAAATGGTGATTAGGGGTTTTGGTCAAGTTTTACTAGTTTTTTGGGGGTTTGGGTTTTTTTTCATTTTAAGGCAAGGAAGGTGCGAGACCCGGCTATTCCTGACCCCCCAAATATATAAAGAAGAGAAAACTATAACAGACAAGGGTGGGGTGGGGTCAAACGACCCACACCCAAAACCCTGGAAACCCCCACAAAAAAATCCCAAAAGTCCCAAGATACAAAACGAGAGACAGCTAAAAAACAAAGTAACCATCCCCATAAGGATCCCCATCAGCACCATCACCCGTGGAAGCATCCGAGTCCACTGACTCTCATTCATAAGATTCATATTTCTTGAGAAAGGATGAACAATACTTCATGTGTTCCACATTAGGCTTCACTTTGGTAGCCCTGTATTCCCTACCGTGTGTGTCTCCTTTACCTTTACTGGACTTGGAGGAAGCCCTAGTAGCCATTGGCCTAGGAAGGGAGGAGTAATCCCTCCCAGCCCTCCGTTTCACTGGGGGTCACTCCTTATCTTGGCCTTCTTATTGGCAATGGCAGAAGGCGCAACCATGTCACCCAGCTTGCTACGTTCAGGATCAGACCGTGGCCTTCTCTTCTGATTACCACCAGAGGAGTTAGAGATACCCATCTTTTCCTGGACCCTCTTGATCCTATTCAAACTAGCATACATAAGATCATCACGGTCCCAAAGGATTTCTCCAAGCCTTATGTGTTCATCATTCTCATCCCCAAAAAAGATCACAGGCTTCAGGTTCGGATTATGAAAGATATCATGTATATTCTGGTCAAGTGGAATTTCCGAATAGTTCAACATAATCGGGTCAAAAAACTCAAAACTGGGAGGAAACTTGTAAAACAGAATAAGAGACGAGTTCTTGTCGGGTACCTAGATGCTCTTATTATCAGCACAAGAACTACCATGTCTTTTCATGGGATGAGGGGAATCTTTCAGAATGTGTCCAAATACAGTAGAGTCCAGAAGCACTCACTCCGGAGAAGGAATAGTGGGTAGGGGTGTTCAACACCCAAGGCCCATGAACCATCAATAGGGGTAGGAAGGTCTGCATCTTGGAGGACATCAGCAGCCACCACCTCTTATAGTTCCAGTCCACCCGTAACCCCTTTCTCAGTTACCATACATTTCTAAGTGTCCATACTGTTGAACCGAATCGAGAATAAAAATATCTCGTAACCACATCCAACATTCGCTGAAGGGATTGGCAAAGACACCCTTTTCGTTCCATGGAAAGATGGCTATGATTCCAAGCTCATGCCCCTGCCAAGATCAGACTGTAAGACAATAGCCCCAACTCCACCAGGAGTGTCATATCCCACTTCGGAAGAGGCATTACCCCCATTCCCAAATCACCCTACATAAGTGAAAAGATGTTCTTAAACAAGATATACTCTCTATCACCCATTCGGGGGGATGATCCCCCTTCCTCCATCATGTCAGCCCTCCGTGCATCCAGTAGAGAATCCTGAGGGGATTCATTTCTCACCTTTATGTCCCATGTTGAGCCTACCATCAGGGAGATGGCCTCCTTGCCAAACCTAGCCGCCATGCCATCCCTACGTCTGTAATATATTTTCAAATGACCAAGAGTAAAGCACTGGGAATAATAATTCACCCATGATTCGAAAACCATCGTCTGCTTCTATCGAATCTCTTCACCAATTTCAATCTAAACGAAGTCGACTGGTTCCTTTGAGACATCAATTTCAACAGAAACCCTCAGGGAAACTGGATGACAAAGGGCCTTGGTTCGACTGTCCACACATAGAAACCGACCAACCAAATTTCCCAGCATAGTAAAAATGGACATGTTTTGAAAGGGTAGGGATAGTTTTGGGGAACCTTACCCAGATTTCTATCAGAGGGGGGGTCACGATTTAGATTTAATTCAAACTTTCACCTGAAAAGGGAGAAGCGATCAGAATCACACTTAAAAGGAGATGATGACCAGGCACGAATATGGCTTTCCTCCTATGACAACCAAATAAAAACATGTAAAAACCCTAAGATAACCTTAAAAACATAAAAACACATTAATCTCCTAAAAACCCAAAAAAATCTAAAAACCCTAAAAACCTAAAAATTGATAAAACCCACTGAAATCCTTAAAACCACAAAAAAACCCAAAAACCCTAAAAAATAATAAAACCCTGTGAAATTACTAAAAACATTAAAATCTCATGAAAACCACAAAACCCTAAAAAACTATAAAAAAAAATCAAAAAACCCTGAAAACATTTAAAAACCTAAAACCATCAAAATCCCTTAAAACCCTAAAAACATAAAATTCCTAAAAAACTCCTAAAATTATTAAAATTTTAAAAAAACCTTAAACCCCTAAAAACCCTAAAAACCCTAAGAAAACATTAAAAACTAAAAACAATAAAAACTCCTAAGAACATTAAAAAACCTAGAAAAAATAAAACCAACTAAAACTCTAAAAATAAATTAATCCCCTAAAAACGTTAAAAAATATAAAAATCATTAAAAATGCTAAAGAACTCAAAAAACCCCAAAAAATCCAAAATAGATTAAAATCCTAAAACCACTAAAAAACATTTAAGACCCTCAAAATCCCTAGAATCCCAAAAATCTTAAAAAACATAAAAATCCCTAAAATCCCGAAAAATGTAAAAAGACCATGAAAACCGTTTATAAAACCTTAAAAACCCACCTAAACCCCCTAAAAACCTAAAAACACTATAATCATCTAAAATACCTAAAAAATCCATGAAACCACATGGAACCAGTAAAAACTAAAAAACCCCATTAAACCCCTAAAAACTATAAAAAATAAAACAATTTTTTAAAACCCAAATAAACTTAAAAACTGCCCTAATAGCCTAAAAAACCATTAAACCCCTAAAACCCTAACAACCATAAAACCCCTCAAAATCCCTAAAAAACCCCCAAACTATAAAAATCCAAAAAATATACATAAAAACCCTAAAAAAAATTAAAAAACAAAAAATTATGAACACCCTTAAATAAACCGTTAAAACCTAAACACATTTAAAACCCCCAAAACCTAAAAAATGCTAAAAACAAAAAAAAAAGTTCCTAAAACCCATAAAAACCCCTAAAAAATTAAAATCGTAAAAAATATAATGATCATGAAAACCAACTAGAAACCCTTTAAACCCCTAAAAATGTTATAAAACTCTAAAACCCTAAAAACCCTAAAAACAATAAAACCCTAAAACCCTAAAACCCAAAAAATCCTTAAGAACCATAAAAAATACTAAACACCTCAAAAAAACCCAAAACCCCTAAAACCCATGAAAATCCAAAAAAAATCATTAAAAAACCGAAACAAAAAACCCCTAAAAACCTAAAAACACATAAGAAAATCATAAAAACATAAAATCGCATAGAACCCCTGATAACCAAAAAAATTCTAAACACTCTAAAACCACTATAAACCATAAAAACCCATAAAAAATTAAAAACTCATAAAAACCCTAAAAATTCCGAAAAAATATACAAATCATTTAAACCCCTAAAAACTGAAAATTCTATAAAAACCCTAAAAAAACTAAAATACCATAAGAACCCTAAAAAAATGAAAAATTCATAAAAAGTTAAAAAACCCTGAAAAAACATAGAAAAAAATAAAAACCTAAAAACACTAAAACCCCATAACAACCATAAAAACACTACAAATCCTAAATACCATTAAAAATCCAAAAACAATTAAGCCACTAAAACCATTAAAATCCTAAAACCCAATAAAATCTTAAAAACAACTAAAAAATCTAAAAACCCCTTATACCCTTAAAATTGTTAAAAAATTCTAAAAAACATAAGAACTCTAAAAATATAAAAAACCTTAATCCTACAAAAAACTATAAAACCAATAAAAACCATAACCCCCCCCCTCCAAACCCCAAAATCCCTAAATACCCTAAAACCCATAAAAATCCAAAAAATCTCAAAAAATATCTAAAAATGAAAAAACCCTAAAATCCCTAAAACCCTACGAGAAACATAAAAACATAAAAACAATTAAAACCATTAAAACACCTAAAAACATAAAAAACGATAAAATCCAAAAAACCACAAATCCCCCAAAACCCCTAAAAATAATAAAAACCCCAAAACCCCTAAAAAGAATAAAAACCCCAAAACCAATAAAAACCCAAAGACCACTAAAAACAATGAAAACCCTTTAAACCCCTAAAAATTCTAATAAACTCAGAAAAAAATTAAATCCCTAAAAAATCAGGAAGAACCATAAAACCTGAAAAGAATATAAAAAGCCTAAAACACATAAAAATCCCTAGTAACCCTCAAAATCAATAAATACCCAAAAAACCCTAAAAACATGTAAATCCTAAAAAAATAATAAAATTCGTAAAAATGTAAAAATCCATAAAAACTTTGAAATCATCTAAGAAAACCATAAATAATAAAACCACATAAACCCTTAAAAAATTAGAAACTCTTAAAACCCTAAAAACCATAAAAAACAAAAAAACCATAAAATCCCTAAAACATCAAAACCCCTAAAAACACATAAAAACCCTAAATAACCCCTAAAAACTCTAAAACCCATTTAAACCCATAAAATATTTAAAATACAAGAAAACCATAATGATACTAAAAACAAAAAAAAAACCTCAAAAACCATAAGGCCCCTAATAACCCTAAAAAACCTAAAAACCAACAAAAACCATAAAAAAATAAAAAGTACATTAAGAACCATAAAAAAATAAAAACCACTAAAACCCCTAAGAAACCCTTAAAAATCTAAAAACACTTAAGACCCCTAATAAACTAGAAAATGATAACAACCATAAAAACCTTAAGAAAACTAAAATAGTAAAAACACAAAAAACCTTAAAAACCTTAAAACCCATTAAAACACTAAAAACCAATAAATACTCTGAAAACTATAAAAAACATTAAACCCCATATAACCTTAATAAAACTAATGAATCATAAAAACCCTAAAAACTCAAAAAAAACTCTTAAAATTAAAAAAACCATAAAAACCCAAAAACCCATAAAAATCATAAATAAACCCCTATAATTCCTAAAAAAAATAAAAAAACCCTAAAAAATCGTAAGAAAACTATACAAATTTTAAAACACATAGAACCCCTAAAAAATCCTAAAACACTAAATACCCTAACAAAAAACTAAAATTTCTAAAATCCATAAAACCCCTAAAAACATTAAAAACACCTAAAATGACATAACTCCACTAAAAACAACTAAAAATTATAAAAAACCTAAAAACCCAACAAAACCATAAAGCCCTAAAAACATAAAACCCCTAAAAATCCAAAAAATCCCTTATAATCATAAAAAACTCTAACATCCAAAAAATGAATTAAAAATACCTATAAATATTTAAACCTCTAAACCCCCCCCCCAATAACCTTTAAAACCTAAAAACACATTAAACCCATAGAAATAGAGAAAATTATAAAAACCCAAAAAAACCCTAAAACCCCTTAAATCCATAAAAAACCATAAAAACCAATAGAAACTCTAAAAAACTATTAAATCCCTAGAAATAAAAAATCCTTAAAAACCATAAACCCCAAAAAAACTCAAAAAAACCTAAAAAGTGAAAAAAACCATAAAAACCCAAAAACTCTCTAAATCCCTAAAACCCTAAAAAATAAAAATCCTATAAAACCCCAAAAAAGACCAAACAATTTAAAATACCCCAAAAACTATGAAAACCCATAAGAAAACATTAAACCACTAAAATAACATAAAACCCCAAAATACATAAAAAGCATTAACACCCCCTAAAACCCTAAAAATAATAAAATCCACAAAAAATATAGAAACCCATAAAAACCATAAAACACACTAAAAACTATAAAAACCATTAAAACTAAAAAAATATTAAAAAACTCTAATTACTATAAAAATCGCTAAAAATGTAAGAAAATAAAAAATATGTAAAAACCTGAAAAGAGATAAAAACTCTAAAAACCATGAAAACCCCTATGATAACCACAATATCTAAAAAACACTTAATCCCCATAAAAACAAAAAATAGATATAGACCCTAAAAACCCTAAAACACCCTAGAAATCGTAAAAACACAAAAAACCAAAAAAACATCTAAATCATAAAAACCCTAAAAATCCATAAAAACATTAAAAACTACTGAAAACTACAAAATCCATTTAAAACTCTAATAACATTAAAAATTATAAAATACCTTGAAACCAATAAAAACAAAAAAAACCCCTAAAACCCCCAAAAACATGACATAGATCATATTCATCTCAAAAAGATTAATTTTTTGGCATGATAAACATTTTAAGCCCAATTTCTATTATAATCAAAATATCCCACAATTTTGGACTCCCAATGCCATGGTGGTCCACAAAACACATATTTGGGGACCAAAATGACTTATGCATATTTAAATGGATGGAAATTAATATCAGTAAATTAAAGACCTGTGAGACCCTAGGAAAAATTATTATTGAGAAGGAATTTTTCCACATTAATTATTTGTATCATTAAATAGAATGGGGAAGTGTTTTTATGGATTTAATGTGCCTTTTGAGTGCCCTAGGAATTTTAATTCAATTCAGGTCATTTTCCTCTCCATATTCTGTCTTTATAATTTTTTTACTCAGTTTTAACTGTGGAACATGAATTTGGTGAATTTTTATGATCATTGTGTATTATTATTTATTTTGCCTCATCTATTTTCCCAGGATTGGTGGTGCATCTCCATTGATGGAGAATTATTCTTTTAGCATGGAGAAAACAAAGGGGGTTGCATTGATTTTATACCAGGGTCAATTCAACTCGGATTTGATGATTCATCTTAACTAAATCATTTGGTGCTTCCAATGATGCATCAGTTTGGTATTAGAGTAGCAGGTTCCAATGATTATGTTCTATTACAATCTTAATTTTTCTCTCCACCGTGTCTCAAAAGAGCATAATATACACTCATACCACTCTATGGGAAATTTATAATGCACAACTACTATTACAAATTACTCAGATCAGTGAGTAACTTGATCAACTATTAATAAACATAATATGTGATTCCCCTCCACCACAGTGGAATCCCTTATGTTTTCCTCCAAACTATAGGTGAAATCTGACACCATTTTATGAAGCTCGTACAAATAGAAATGATTCTTTAAACTCTGAGGTGGATATAAAAAAAAGAGATAATGAAGGTTTTAAAATAGTATTAAATATTGAAATTATAGATTTTTATGAGGTATAAATCTGGATGATTTTCTAGATTGGATGTGGGAAATAAATAAATATTATAATTTAATAATTGTTATAATGAGATGTAGTGAAAGGTATTCATTTGTAAATTTAATGATAATTCATTTATTTGGTTGGAAAATATAATGAAATAAAAATAATGTGATAGGAAAGAAAAAATATACTCATGAGAGAAGTTGAAAGATCTTTTGACAATATTACTTCTGCACTGGAATTATTAATAAGAGATTTATTTCTCAATAAATATATTGAGATATGGAGATAAGTCCATTTAAGAGTAAATTTAGGAGATTTAACATTTATTAATGTGAATTGATGTTCCAAAGTACAAATAGGATACAATTTCAAGGTCTTTGGATGAATTAAATATATAAATTTCACATTCACTGGAGTTACAAAAATTATTTTCTATTTATAATATTTTTTGGCTCACTATTAAGGTTGAAAATAAAACAGATACCTAAAATCCAATGAAACACAATAACTAAAATAGAGTTAAATATTTGTATGAAGTCATTTATTCTAAAAAATATTGTTCTAGTGAAAAGGAATTTGGAAAGAAAAAGATGTTGGATAAAGGTAAGGATAAAGATAAAGAACATCCAAAGGGAAAATCCAACTCCTTTAAACGTGGGTATAAAATGTAATTAAAATGTCATCGGTATAGTCATTTATCTTCCAATTTCACTTAATATAGTATTTTTACTATAAAAGAGATCAAATAGATTTAAAGGGAAATCAATGAGGATGAATATGGAAGGAAATAATCTTAAAATTAATATCATGTTGTAAATGAAGAAGATGTGGGTAACATGATTGTGCTATGAAGATCTTTGCAAGATAAAAACTAAAAGAGATAAGATCAATGAGAAAACTTTATCCAAACTCATTTCACCATAAATCATAAAGTATGCATGGTGAATATTTTTATATATATTTACAAAAATGGTTCTTTAACAATACTCATGTATAAATTGAAGCTTCCAACTCAAAATCATCCTCAATCATACAAATTCTAATGCTTAAACAACATGATAAATCTTTGAGTCAAAAAATTGGTTATTATTTCATTTTTCACTGATAAGAAATATATTGTTGAGGTATTGTGTTTTGTTATTTCTATGGATTCTTGCCATATATTTTTGGGAAGGCCACTCTGATTTGATAGGGAATTGAAATATAATGGGACAAAGAATTCATATTCTTTCTAGTCTGGGGAAAAGAATATCACACTTGACCCTCTAAGGCCATATCAAACTCATTAAGAGAAATATATTATAGAAGCTCCCAAAGATATCCTATTTACTATTAATGTTATATTATAGATGTAAATCAATAAAAATACTATTTTTTCTTTCTCAACGATGGAAAAATCATGCCATGAAGAGAAGAGTAATAACCATCTATTAGCTCATTCCCTGATTGAAGAATATCATATTGTTTTTTCCTAATGATCATACATTAGGATTACCACCCTTAGAGGAATTGAACAACAAATTTATCTTGTACAAGGTGTGAAATTTTATAATGGACCAGCATATGGGTTTAATTCTGAATAAAAAATGGAATTTCATAATCAAGTGGATGAATTAATGGATCAAGGAATTATACGGACAAACATGAACCCATGTTTAGTTCTAAAATTATTGGTTCTGAAGAAATATGGTATGTGTTTCATATGAATTGATAGTTAAGATATTAATAATATTACTATCAAATATATGTATCCCATTCATGACTCTATGAAATGATCAATTAATTGCATTGGTAATCAATCTTTTCTAAGTGCGATCTTCAGAGTAGGTACCAAAAAATTCAAATGATTTAAAGGGATGAGTGTAAAACATCATTAGAAACCAAAGGCAGATTGTTTGAGTGGCAGTTTAATCTATTTTTCCTCTCAAATGATCTCAATAATTTAATGTGAATCATGAATGAATTTTTTAATCTATTTATTGTTAAATTTGTTATTATTTATCTGTATTATATATTTATTTATAATAGGGATTTGGAGAGCCTTGTGGATTAAATTTTGTATGTATTTGGAATTATAAGGTAAAAAAGGGATATATGATAATCTATAAAAGTGTGAGTTCATTTCAAAGAAAGTGGAATTCTCTGGATACATGGTAGTAAAATAAATCATCATGGTGGATGAATCAAAAGTGGAAGAAATTAAGTCCTTTCCATAACTATAAACATCCTATAATTAAAGAGTTTTCATGGTTTATTATATTTTTATCATCATTTTGAATACAATTTCAGCACTACCATGGCATATATCATTGAATGATTGAAGAATTGTAAATTTTAGTGGTCATGTTAATAAAATTAATCATTTGAAATCATTAGGAAAAACATGTGTGAAGCACGAGATTTGGTGTTACATTATTTTGATAAAGTATTTGAAGTGGAGTGTGATGCATGTGGAGTTGGTAAATATGTCATTATCATCCCAAGAAAGAATTATATTGCATATTTTAGTAGATAAATTGAATGATTCAACAAGAAATTGTAGCACCTATGATGAGAAATTTTATTCGGTTGTGAGATCACTAGATCATTGGTCTCATTATTTTAGATAATGACATTTTGTTCTTCATTCTGACCATAAGCCTTTAAGATTCTTCAATGGTAACCAATATATGATTTAGAGGCATGAACATTTGGTAGATTTATTGAAATAATTCTCAGTGGTGCCAAAATAGAAGAAGAGTAAAGATAACCGAGTTGTGTATTCTTTATCTCTAAGGTTTTCATTACTTACCATTCTAGATGCTTGAATTCATTGATTTCATCATATGAAATAAGATTATCAGTTTGATATATAGTTAAATTATATTTTCATACAATGTCAAAATTTATTTGTGGATGATTATTTTTTATATGATAGATTTATCTTTGAGAGAAACATGTTGTTTGTTCCCAAGTTTAATGTCATGAACATTGTCATTTGGGAGACACATGAAGGGGGAATTGTTGGTCATTTTGACATTCAAAAAACCTACGAGATACTAATGGTTAATTTCTAATAGATGAAGTTGAAATTATATGTCCATGAAATTATTTTTTAATGACGGACATGTCAAATTGAAAATAGTCATTTCAAACTAGGTTTATACACTTCGTTACCTATTCCTGAGTAGCCATGAGAAGATATTCACATGGATTTTATTATGGATTTTCTAAAGAATCAATGATGTAATGACACAATAATGTTTTATGTTGATCAATTTTTTGATATGGATCATTGCATACCATTCCATAATATTGAAGATGATATTAAAGTGGCAGAATGTTTTTCCAAAGGAACTATTCACCTATATGGAATTCATCATGGTATTAATCCAGATAGATAAACTAAATTTCCCAACATTTTTTTCACGAAATTATGGGGGAAATTTTGTACAAAGATTATTCTAAACACATCTCATAACTCTAAAACTAATAAAAAAATGGAAGTTACCAATCATACATTGTGTACTCTTCAGAGAAAATAGGTGAATAAGAATATGAGAGATTTGAATTTACAGGTTGCACGAGATAACTTTAAATGTAATATATCTCCCAGTGATACCACTCAGAATTATCCATTCTAAGTGGTTTATGAAATCAATCCAAAAATTCATATAGAATTTTTATCTTTACCTATTTATTTTTCAGGTGACAAATAATGTGGATCAGAAGTAAAAGTCAATGAATCAACTTTATGAATCTGTTTATGCTCAAATAGAGAAGTCTAATAAAGTATACAAGAGGCGATATAAAAAGGATAAGAATAAAGACATTTTTTTTACCTAAATAAAAAGTGTGGATTCACCTTCTTAAGGAGATATTTTCAAATAAAAATAAAATCAATTTTTTCCATGATCAGAAGGTCCAATCAATGTACTTGAACAAGTGGGAAATAATTCTTAAAAAATCAATCTACCCCAATATTTTGTAAGTCCTTCTGTAATGTTCAAAATTAGGGACTTGTATCCATACATTGAATAATATATTGTCATTGATTTCGGTGAAAAAAATATCCAACAAGGGGGGATGATATAAATTAGATTCAACCAAATGAGAATAATTTTAGGCCCAATATTGTTTTTAAGACAAATTATTTTTTGAATTAGACCTTCCCACACTTTTTGACATCCAACTCCATAGTGGGACACATCAATCTTATTGGGCGGGGGGGGGGGGGTGACTTACCCACATGTAAAAGTAATTCAATTCAAATAATCGCATTAAATAAGAGAGTGAACCATGACAAAAGAATCATTAAGAAGTAATTTCAAAAATTTTGTTAGTGGGGTCATTAAATTGCATGAGGAAGTGTCTTTTATGATTTTTATGTGCCTTTTGAGAGCACCCTGTCAAATAATTAAATCTAGGTCACTTTCCACTCTTTATTTTTTTTTATAATTTATTTTCACTCCTCTACTACAAGGGATCTTAAATCTGATGAATGTTTAATCCTGTTGTGCATCCTTATTTGTTTAGCTGATTACCTTTACTTTAAATTGGTGGCACATCTCCATTGATGGTGACATTGTCTTTAAGGTTGGAGAAACCTTTATGGGTGGAGTTTCTTTTAATCCATGGTCATTTTGTTTCTTTGAATTCACTTACTCATTTCAAAATTCTAGCAACCCGTCAAAACCATAAAAACACAAAACCCCTAAAAACATTATAAAAATAAAAATCCCAAAAAATAATTAACGTTTTTAGGTTTTTTATGGTTTTCAAGGATTTTAGGGGTTTTTGCAGTTTTAATCATTTTTTAGGTTTTTAGGGGTTTTAAGTGTTTTTATGGTTTTATGGTTTTCATTGGGTTTTTCAGGGGTTTTAGGAGTTTTACATATTTAAAGATTTTAAGAGATCTTTTAGGATTTTTATGAGTTTTTTTGGGATTTTAGGGATTTTTATGGGTTTAAAAGTTTTTTAGAGTTTTTACATTTTAAGGGTTTAAAGGGAATACAAAGTTTATAGTGTGTTTTAGGGTTTTTATGGTTTTTTAAGATTTTTTTTATAGTGTTTTTAGGACCATTTGGGGTTTTTATGGTTTTTATCTTTTTAGGTTTCTTAAAGGAATTAAATGTTTTTATTTTTTATGGTTTTACTATGTATTTTTTTGGGGTTTTTAGTGTTTTTTACATTTTTCAAAATTTTTGGTGTTGTTTATTTTTTTATGGATTTTAGGTGTTTTAAGGATTTTAAGGATTTTGAGAGGCTTTAAGGGTTTTAAGGATTTTAGGATTTTTTTGTTTTTTTTGGTTTTATTGATTTTTTTGATTTTTTAGAGTTTTTAATGTTTTTTATAGTTTATTACAGTAATTATGTTTTTAATGGGTTTCTTGAGTTTTTAATGTGTTTATAGGGTTTTTATGGGTTTCTATGGGTTTCTCATGTTTTTTAGGGTTTTGTGTTTTTAAGGGTTTTAGGGTATTTAGGGTATTGTACGGTCTTAACATTTTTTAGGTTTTTTATATATTTTTACTCTTTTTAGTTTTTTACGATTTTCTTAGTGTTTTGGAGATATTTATGGTTCTTTACATTTTTAGAAATTTTTTGGATTTTAGGTTTTTTGTGTATTTTTAATATTTTTATGGATTTTGAGACTTTTAGGGTTTTTATAATTTTTTAAGTTACTTATGGTTTTTATGTGTTTTTATTTTTTATGTTTTTATTAGGGGTTTTTTGGGTTCTTTAAATTTATTGGGATTTTATCCATTTTGTAGGATTTTTATTTTTTAGGGAATTTAAGGGGTTTAGGGTTTTTATGGTTATTTTTTTATTTATGGTTTTTTCTAAATTTAATTATTGTTTTAGAGTTATTTTAGAGTTTTTAATATTTTAGGTTCTTAAAGTGGTTTTAGATTTTTTTAACAGTTTTAAGGTTTTTTGGGTTTTTTGGAAAGGAAGATGCGAGGGTCGGGCTATTCCCGGCCCCTCCAAATTTTTTAGAAAGAAAAATAGAGACACAACAGACAAGGGAGGGGAGGGGTCAAACGACCCACAACCAAAAACCCCTTACAACCCACATAAAAAAAGAAAATCAAAAAAGAAAAGAAAAAAATAAAACAAGCACAAACAGGTCCCAGCAGCATCCATCACCATCATCCATAAATATCCAACATTCAGCAGCCCAATTCCAAGAAAAGACCAGCTTCCAACCTCACATGTACCAGCATCAATCACCTTCTCACCAATAGCATCTCCACTAGCATCACCCAGCCAAACAGAACAAGAATCGCCTATCCAAACATAGCAAGAATACTATAACAGCAAGCCTCCATACCCTAGCAACTCTTCTTACCTACCAACAGCCAGCACTAGTAGATACCCACTGCCAAACCATCCATAGAAAGGAATCCCTATAAAAAATCACAGTGTAACATCCAGCCATATCTAGCATTATATCCAATCCAGATACCAGCATTTTCATTACATTAATCCGAAACTCCCAACCATTCCACTTTCATCTCAGCCACATCAAGCATCCAACAACTGCAATTCTAGAAAGCATTACCAGTATCAACCCTCACCAAACCCTATATCAGCGTCAAAACCATCAAAAAAAGAACCATCGTGACCAGTAGCTGATTCAGAACCATAACCAGAACAAAACCAACGAACCAAGACACCAGCAAAGCGATCCAAAGTAGAAGATTGAACCTTCCTAGCAATTGAAATATTCTACGATCCAATGGCACAACAAAACCAGAGCAAATTCATAGAAACAATGCCAAGGAAGAGGAAAAATACTATATTTGAATGAGGATTGAGGAGGTATCCACGAAGCAAAACTGAGGAAGTAAATCAAGAGGGATTACTGACATCCAAAGGCCACACTGCTGATGTGCTCCCCTCCACCACCTCAAAAGTCCCTCCTGCAACCTCGGTGAAAAAACGGAAGCCCCCACAATATCCAATGCCAAGAACTTTAATATATCACAAAACCAGAAGATCCATCAAAATGCACCAAGCCGCTGGTCATTGATGCAACGCTCCAACAAGAAACCATCAGCAACCCAAGACCCAAACTGTATCCTCTGCACAAATAGCTGCCAAACCGAACTCAAATGCTCCTCCTCGCCAAGACCGCATTGTCGTTGAGGTACCCGACC
The DNA here is from genome assembly GCA_963277665.1 of Viscum album. Taxonomy (NCBI): domain Eukaryota; kingdom Viridiplantae; phylum Streptophyta; class Magnoliopsida; order Santalales; family Viscaceae; genus Viscum; species Viscum album. The sequence goes on along the minus strand of OY728157.1, from coordinate 1,635,505,665 downwards.
CTAGACTATCCAAGGTAAACCCAGATCTGCAAAGTCCACTCCGAACCACAGTGGATTCCCGTCAAGGATTCTGACCACCATGGAGTCATCAGCTTCGCCGGAGACCTGATCCGACCGATATTAGACTATAGAAGCCCATGCAAGCTCCGAGACCGATGAAAACCAAGCGCACCCACAAAAAAATCTTTCCGAAACTAAGATCCAGATCACGGGGTGAGGAATAAAAAGCTACTAAAGACAGAAATCCACGGTCATCTTGGAGCTGAAGAGCGAGCCCAGAGAACACCACTGTCGAGGAAGACCAATGCTGAAAACCCTAGAAAAAACCAAGGGAGGAAGCATTGGTCCAGATAGAGAACATGGAGAGTGCACCACCATCTTTTCTCCTCTGGGTTTTTATCATTTTTATGGGTTTTATGGATTTCAGGGTTTTTAGGTTTTTTAGGGTTTTAAATGTTTTTTAGGTTTTCTTAGTTTTTCTCATTATTTTTAGGTTTTTTTACAAATTTTAGTACATTTATGGATTTTTTATATTTTTATGGGTTTTTAGGGTTTTATGATTTTTTAGGGTTTTTATGGTTTTTATGGTTTTTTAAATTTCTATTGGTTTTTATTGATTTTCTAGGAGTTTATGGTTTTTTATATTTATGTTTTACAATTTTAGGGGTTTAATGATTTTTTAAATTTTTTGTGGTTTTTTTGCAGGGAAATTTTAGTGGGTTTTTAGGGTTTTTATAGTTTTTTGGGGGGTTTTATTGTTTTAGATTGTTTTATGGGTATTTAGTGTTTTAGGGTCGTTTAGTTTTTTTAACGTTTTTCTGTTTGTAGGGGTTGAATTTTTTTATGTTTTATGTTTTTGTTATGGATTTTCAAGGGTTTTTTGGGTTTTTAGGGATTCATATGGGTTTCAACTATTTTTATGGTTTTTAGAGTTTCATGCATTTTGAGAGTTTTTAGGGTTTTTAGGGATTTTAGGGTCTTTAGTGTTTTATGGGGTTTTAATTGTTTTAATTTTTTATGTATTTCATAGGGTTTATAAATTTTTAAGTGTTTTTTATGTTTTTATGGATTTTTAATGTTTTTTAGGTTTTTTATGTTTTTTGGGTTTTTAGAGTTTTTAGGATTTAGGGTTTTGAGTGTTTTGTTTGAGTTTTTTTGGGGATTAATGGTTTTTTTATATTAATTAATATTTTTAGGCATTTAAATCATTTATAGAGTTTTTAGTGATTTGGGGTTTTTATGTGGTTTTAGGGTTTTTAATGTTTTTAGGTTGTTTTATGTATTTTATGTATTTTAGTGTTTCTTAGGGTTTTTAGAGTTTTTTTAGTTTTTAGGGGATTTTATTGTTTTTATTTTTTTAATGTTTTCTTAGAAGTATTTCAGGTATTTAGGGTTTGTTATGTTTTTATGGATTTGTATGGGTTTTAGGATTTTTATGGGGTTTTATATATTTTAGGGATTTTAAGTGCTTTTTAGGGTTTTATAGATTTTGTTGGTTTTTAATGTTTGATTTTTTTTGGGGGGTATTCTTTTATTATGTTTTAGGGTTTATTATAATTTTAAAGTTTTTCATATTTTTTAATTTTTTTAGAGTTTCAAAGCGGTTTTATATTTTTTAGTGTATTTTTTAATTTTTATGGGTGTTTAGGTTTTTGAAGGGTTTTAAGGGTTGTTATGGATTTTTAGGATGTTTAATGGTTTTTAGAATTTTTATGTTTTTAGGTTTTTTAATTGTTTTTAGGTTTTTATAGTTTCTTAGGATTTTCTAGTGTTTTTGGGTATATTATATTTTTATGCATTTTATGGATTTTTTAGGAATTTTATGTTTTTTATATTTTTTTGGGTTTTTGGGATTTTTGAGTTTTTAGGAGTTTAGAGGTTTTTTAGTGTTTTTTAGATTTTTTAGGGGGTTAAATGGTATTTAGAGGTTTTAGCAGTATTTATGGTTTTATTTATTTTTTAGGTTTTAATAAGGTTTTTGGGTGTTATATGGTATGTATCGGTTTATACAATTTTAAAAATATTTTAAGGTTTTTAGAATATTTTTATTTTTAAGGGTTTTAATTATTTTTAAATTATTAATGTTTTCTATGGTGTTTTGGGGGGTATTTTTTATATTTTTTGTGATTTCTATTGTTTTTTTGGGATTTAGTATTTTTTTTTATTGTTTTGGAGATTTGAGGGTTTATTAGGGTTTTTATGGATTTTAGTGCTTTTATTTTTTTAATGGATTTAAAGTGTTTTTCGGTTTTAGGGTTTTTTATGGGTTTTAGTGTGTTTTGGGTTTTTTATATTTTGTGGGATCTTATGGATTTTTTAAGAATTTTATGGGGTTTTTGGGATTTTGAGTGTTTTTATTGTTTTTATTGGTTTTTTATATTTAGGGGTTTTTTTCAATTTTAAGGATTTATGGGTTTTAGAGTTTCTATATCCTTTTTATCGGTTTAATGGGATTTTAGATTTTTTTTGGGGGAGGGTTATGTTTTTATTGGTTTATAGGCATTTATATATTTTTAGGGTTTTTATGTTTTTTGGGTTTTTAGGGATTTTATGGTTTTAATTGTTTTTCAAGTTCAGTGGGGATTTTAAGTGTTATATTTATTTATGTTTTTCTTAGGGTTTTTTTTAATGTTTATATGGTTTTTAACATTTTTAGGGATTTTTAAGGATTTGATAGGATTTTTAGGAATTTTACGGTTTTAGGGTTTTTAGGGTTTTATGAATTTTTAAGATTTTTAGGTTTGTTTTTTGAGTTATAAGGGTTTATGATTGTTTCTTGTTTTTTAAATTCTTTTAGGGTTTTAAAGGGTTTTATAATTTTTTATGGTTTTTATCAGTTTTTATTGTTTTTTGGGAATTTATGGTTTTTATCAGTTTTTTGTGTTTTTATCGGTGTTTTAGGGTTTTTAGTTTTTTTATTTTATAAGGGTTTAAGAGTTTTTATGTTTTTTTCTTGGGATTTTGATGGGTTTTGGGGATTTTAGGTTTTGGGGGGGGGGTAAGATTTTTTTGTGTTTTTTATGATTTTAAGGTGTTTTGTGTTTTTTTAAGTTGTAATATCTTCTTAGGGGTTTTCATGTTTTTTATGTTTTTATTGATTTTTAGTGCTTCTCTATGATTTTTATGGGTTTCTAGGATTTTTAAAGATTTTGAGGTGTTTTATGATTTTTATGGTTTTTTGGGTTTTAGGGGTTTTTTTGATTTCTTTAGGGTTTTGAGGATTTTTGGAGTTTTTTAGGGTTCCTATGGGTTTATAGGGTTTATAGGGTTTATAGGGTTTTTAGAGTTTTTAGTTGTTTTTTTGGTTTTTTTTGGGTTTTAAGGGTTTTAGGGGTTTATGGTTTTTATGGGTTTTAGGGATTTTGAGGGTTTTATGGGTTTTTATGGGTTTTTATTTTTTTAGGGGTTCTATGTGTTTTTAGGTTTATAAATTTTTCATTTTTTCCTTTAGGTATTTAGGGTTTTTATATTTTTGGGGATTTGTATGGTTTTTTTTTCATATTTTTAGGTTTTTAGGGATTTTAATGATTTTGAATATTTTTGAGGGGTCGAGGGATTTTGTGGGTTTTTAGGGATTGTTAGGTTTTCTTTTTTTTAGGTTCTTTTTAGGGTTTTTTTATATTTTTTTGTTTCTTTATGGATTTTTAGAGTTTTTACATTTTTTTGGGGTTTGAAGGTTTTTAGATATTTTAGTGGTGTTTATGGATTTATGGGTTTTTAGGGTTTTTAAGGTTTTTAGCGGTTTCAGTGTTTTTTGGGTCTCTTAGGGTTTTTTGGGATTCGATAGTTTTTTAGTATTTTTAGGGGTTTTTAGTTTTTTAATGCTTTTAAGGATTTATACTAATTTCGAGGGATTTTAGGGGTTTTTATGTTTTTAGGGATTCTAGGGGTTTTTTGGGTTTTTGTGAATTTTTAGGGATTCAATGGGTTTTTTGGGGCTTTAGGGTTTTGATAGACTTATTATTTTTATTGTTTTTAGGAATTTTAGGGTTGTTTTGAGTGTTTGGGGGTTTTCAAGGGGTTTTAGAGTTTTGTTAACATTTTTAGGGGTTTAAAGGGGTTTTAGAGTTTTTAGAAGTTTTTAGAATTTTATGTGTTATAAGGGGTTTTAGGAATTTTATGTGTTTTTAGGGGTTTAAAGTCTTAATAATTTTTATGGTTGTTATAATGTTTTTATTTTTAGGATATTTTAGGGTTTTTAGCTTTTTTAGGGTTTTAGAGTTTATAATTGTTTTTTTGTTTTTACAATTTTCGTTGGGGTTTTCAAAATTTTTATGGGTTTTTATGTTTTTTGGGATTTTTAGTGATTTTTGAGATTTTTAGGGATTTTTTAATGTTTATGGATTTTTAGGGGTTTTACGGATTATTAGAATTGTTAGGGTTTTAAGGTTTTTATTGTTTTTAGGTTTTTGTGGGTTTTAAGAGAATTATTTTTGGGTTCTTAGGGTTTTTTTGGGTTTTAGGGTTATTGACATTTTAGTTATTTTTATGGTTTTTTAGTGTTTTTATGGATATTGAGTGTTTCTTGGGTTTTTAAAGTATTTATAGTTTTTTTGTATCTTTTTGGTTTTGTAGGGTTTTTTTAAAGACCTTCGGGTTTTTATGTTTTTTTAGATTTTTTAAAACATTATTAGGGATTCAAAGGTTTTTTAAAGTTATAGTGGATTTTTAAGGTGTTTATGGATTTTTAGGTTTTATAAGACATTCTATGTTTTATCGTTTTTTGGGTTTTGGGGGGTTTTTTAGGATTTTCTGCTTTTTGGGGTTTTTTTGGGGTTTTATGTGTTACAAGTTTTTAATGTTTTCTTAGGGGTTTTAGGGTTTTTTATTTTTAGGGATATTTAAGGATTTATAGGGTTTTTATGGTTTTTAGGTTTTTATTAGGGTTTTTATGTATTTTATGGTTTTAAAGAATATGCGGTTCTTTTTTGTTTTAGGGGTTTTAAGGTTTTTTGAGTTTATTATTGTTATTAAGGGTCAAATGAGTTCTTATAGTTTTTAGTGATTTTTTGGGTTTCTATTTGCTTTTAGGGGTTTTAAGGTTTTATGATTTTTATGGTTCTTATTGGTTTTTATGGTCTTTATTGTTTTTTAGTGTTTTTAGGTTTTTAGGGGTTTTAAGTTTTTTAGGTTTTTAATGTTTATTAGGGGTTTTTAAATATTTTTAGGGTTTTACGTTTTTAAGAATTTTTAGATATTTTTTAGTATTTTTATATTTTCTAGAGTTTTTAGGGATTCTGATGTTTTTATTGTTTTTTATATTTTTTATCATTTTTTGTTTTTTATGGGTTTTATGTCAGGTTAGATATTTATGATTTTCTTATGGATTTTCAGGGTTTTTAGTATTTTTACAATTTTATAGATATTTATGGATTTTTTTTTAAATTTTTTATGGTCTTTTAGGTATTTTTCAATCTTGAGGGATTTATGGGTTTTTAGGATTTTATGTTTTTTTTTGGTTTTAAGTTTTTTTTTTATGGTTTTAAATTTTTTTTATATTTTTTAATAAAAATTAGGTGTATAAATATTATTTTTAGTTTTTAGTGGTTTTGAGAGGTTTTATGGGTTTTAAAGTTTTTATGGTTTTTAGGGGGGGTAGGCGTTTTTATGGTTTTTAGTATCTTTTAGGGTCTTTCATGTTTTTATGTTTTTTCGTGGTTTTATATTTTTATGGATTTCTTAAGGGTTTTAGGGTATGTAGTGGTTTCTATATTTTTACGGATTCTTAGGGATTTGTTGGGATTTTTAGTGGTTTTAGGGTTTCCAAGGATTTGAATTTTTAAGTGATTTTAGTGTTTTAAGGGGTTTTAGTGTTTTTTAAATTTTTAGGTTTTTTGGGGCTTAAAGTGTTTTTATGTTTTTATGGTTTTATTAGGGTGTAAAGGGTATTTATGGTTCTTTATTCTATTAGGTATTTTTATTTGTTTTATGGTTTTTTGGGATTTTTATGGGTTTTAGGGTTTTTAGAGTTTTTAGGAGTTTTATGATTTTTTAAGGTTTTAAAGGTTTATTTTATTTTTTTGGTTCTTAATTCTTCCTTATAGTTTTTAATGTTTTTGGGGTTTAAATGGTTTTTTGTATATTTAATTTTTTTAGGGTTTTTAGGGTTTTCAGTATTTATTATGGTTTTAGGGCATGGAATATCAGAGGTCAGGCTATTCCCGACACCCCCCCCCCCAATTTATTAGATAAAAAGATGTAGCAGAACAGACACAACAGAAAAGGGAGGGGTGGGGTCAAACAAGCCACAACCAAAAACCCTGTACAACCCCAAAAAAACCAAGAGTACCCAAAAAAACAAAAGACATGGAAAACAAAAAACAGAAAAGGTAGAAACGAATGATCATCTCCAACAACATCTCTCAACCAGAAAACAACCAATATCACTCAGCACCAAGTTCATCAACCTTCACCTCCTTACCAAGCATATCAATCAGCAAAAAATCAGAAGTCGCACCTTCGACACCTCCTATCCAAGCAGCAATCAACATCCGGCTTCACTGTCTCAGCCTCCATCACCTCCTCGCCAATCATACTCACTGCCAACATCACATAACCTCCAGCATCCAACAACACAGAGGAACCAGCACCAAACTCACTATCCTCACCTTCACCGCCTCATAGTGACGCAACATCCATCTCCAAACAACAACATCTTTCTTCACACCCACTTCCAGAATCACATCCGCAATAGCCAAGATCAAAGTAATAACCAACACTACTAAGAAGCATCAGAAGCCAGCATCCACACTGATTCTTAACCAATCCAGCTACATTACTAAAATCACTAGATCCCATGTCAGCCTGCACCCCCATACTGGGCAGGTTCATCTCCTCAAGGAAATCGACAGCCAATGTCCTATCACTCATCATCCAGCAAGTCAAGATCCAACAAAAAACTAGCAACAACTCATTAGAAAACCAACAACCAGTAACAATCATCATACAACAGCTTAGAATACAACAATTATCTTCTCCTAACCAGACGATTTCTAGAATCCCATGCCTAGACCCATTATGCATCATCCATAGCTCCTTAAACTCATCATTCAGCAACAGAAACAACTCACCACCAAACCAGCCACAACTGAAAAACCCACAGACCAGCATATAGGATGGAATGCAGCCAAAAAAGACTAGGCCTTAAATTACAGCGAGATACAAGGACGAGGAATTGGAACCAAAAAAGTGAACCAATATCTTCTCCCTTTTCATCCACCATGAACCATTGCGATGCCAAAAAATGCAGCAAGACCCTCCTTGGGTCCAAAAGAGAAGCACAGGTCTAAGCACAGAACTGTGCACACCATCACCAAGAAGTCGCAAATCCCGATGAACCCACCTTTTACCAAAGTAAAGCCAAGCCTCTCCCAAACGAGGCCACCAAATCGTCAAGCCACACCAGAGACATATCCAAATCACCGAACTCCAAGATACCTGAACATTCGAGATCTAACCCAGATTTGATAAGCATATGTGGAAATTGGGCCAAGCAGACCTCTACCCAGTCATCGAAGCACTCGTCGCACCAGCCTTTCACCATTGTGAGACTAGAGGGACCTATATGACCGTAGATCTGGAGTTGTCTCTGAGAGTTTCTTTGTCATTGACCGGGAAGGGTCCAACCAAGGACGCCTAACTTTTCCATTTTTTAGATTTTTTATATTTTGTTGGGGTTTATGTATTATTAGGGTTTTAATGTTTTCTTAGGTATTTAAAGGTTTTTTTTCAGTTATTATTAAAATTTTATGTCCTTTTAGTTTTTTGGTTTTAAGGGATTTTAGGGATTTTGAGGATTTGTATGGTTTTATAATGTTTTTTTAGGTTTTATGGTTTTTTGGGGGGGTTTTTGGTTTTCCTAAATTTTTCAGGGTTTTATGTTTTTTAGATGTTTATAATGTTTTTAGATATTTAATGGTTTATTAGAGTGTTTTTTTGTATTTTTACAGTTATTATGGGTTTTTAGTTATTTTAAAATTTTAGGGGTTTTATGGTTTTTATTGTTTTAGGGGTTTTTAGTGTTTTTTAAGAATTTTAGTGTTTTTTAAGTTTTTTTAGGTGTTTTAAGTAATTTCTAGTTTTTTGGGGATTTTGTAGGGTTTTCAGTTTTTTGGGTTTTTTTGTTTTTAGGGATTTTTTTGATTATTTTTACGATTTTTATGTTTTTATGGTTTCTAGGGATTTTGATTTGTTTGGTGGGGGTTATGTTTTTCTAGTTTTTAGGGTTTATTTATGTTTTAGGTGTTTAAATATTTTAGGAGTTTTTAGTAATTTTTCGGGGTTTTAATGTTTTTAGTGTTTTTAGGGGTTTTAGGGTTTTCTATGGTTTTTAGGTGTTTTTATATTTTTAGGATGTTTAGGGGTTTTAGGTTTTTTTAGATTTTTTAGGGTATTTAGAACTGTTTATGTTTTAAAGGATTTTAAAGGTTTTTATGTTTTTATTTTTTTAGTGTTTTCATGGTTTTTTATGTGTTTAGAGTTTTTTTTGTGCTTTTTAGGTTTTTATAGTTTTTAGGTTTTTAGGAATTTTGAGGTTTTTATGGTTTTTTGGTATTTAGGGTTTTTAAGAGTTATTTATGTTTTTAGGTATTTTTATGGATTTTTTAGGATTTTATAGTTTTTAAGGAAGTTGAGGGGTTTTAGGGTTTTTAGGGGATTTATGTGCTTTAATGGTTTTTTAGATTTTATGGGTTTTAATGATTCTTAGTTTTTATAACATTTTGGGGTTTAAAAGGGTTTTTATAGTTTTTAGTAGTTTTTAATGTTTTATTGGTTTTAGGGTTTTTTAATTTCTTGTGGGTTTTTATGGGTTTTATTGATTTTTAGTGTTTTAGGGTCTTTTAGAGGTTTTTAGGGTTTTTAGAATTTTTTGGATTTTAGGGGATTTATTTGTTTTCAGGTTTTTTATGGTTTTGTAGGGGTTTTCAGGGTTTTTAGGGTTTTTTTAGGTATTTAGAATTTTTTGGGGATTTTTAGGATTTTAATGGTTTTTAGGGCATTTAGGGATTTTTTTAGGGTTTTTAGATTTTCTTATTTTTAAGGAATTTTATAGTTTTTAGGTGTTATAAGAAGTTTTATGTTTTTTGTGTTTCATAGTGTTTTCCAGGGTTTTATTGGTTTTTACATTTTAGGGACTTTTGGGATTTTTTAGAATTTTTATAAGTTTTTATGGTTTTAGGATCTTTAGTGTTTTGGGGTATTTTAGGGTTTAAGAGTTTTTTTTGACTCATGGTTTTTTAGTGTTTTTAGTTATTTATGGTTTTTTAGATTATTTTGAAATTTTTAGGGGAATAAAGTGTATTTAAAATTTTTAGTGGTTTCGAGTGTTTTATGGGTTTTTAGGTTTTTATTGGTTTTTAGGGGTTTTGGGGTTTTAATTTTGTTAAAGTCTATGGTTTTTAGGTTATTTAGTGTATTACTGGTTTTATGGGTTTTTATATTTTTATGGTTTGCTTGGGGTTTTTCATTGTTTTTAGGGGGTTTTACGATTTAAGGTATTTTTAAGATTTTTAGGGTTTTAGGGTTTTTAATGGATTTTGATGGGTATTAGGGGTTTCAGATTTTTGTGGTTTTTATGGTTTTTAGTGTTTTATGAGTTTCTTAGGGGTTTGAAGTGTTACTAGGTTTTTAATGATTTCATATGGTTTTCATGCTTTTAAGGTTTTTTTATTTTTAGTGATTGTATTGTGTGTTTTAGGATTTTTTTTGGTTTTTTTGGGTTTTGGGGATTTTGAGCGGTTTCAGGTTTTTTAGGGTTTATGGTTTTTTGGGTTTTATGGTTTTTTTACTTTTTTAGGATTTTTATGCTTTTTATAGTTTCTTAATAATTTTAGGGGATTAAATGATTTTATATATTTTAGTGATTTTTTAGGTTTTTTAGGTTTTTAAAGGTTTTCAGGAATTCTAGGGGGGGTTTAAGGTGTTTTAGGGTTTCATGGTCTCTTTATGTGTTTTTTGGGGGTTTTATTGTTTTTTCTGTTTTTAGGTTTTTAAGAGTTTAAAGTGTTTTTATGTTTTCCATAATTCGTTATTATTTTATAAGGGTTTTATTGTTTTTTTGGTTGTAGTAATTTTAATGGATTTTCTAGGTTTTTATTGGTGTTTTGTGTATTTAGGGATTTTGATGGTTTATAAAGTTTATTTTTTTCTTTAGGATTTTCAGTTTTTCTTTAGTTTAAATGGGTTTTAAGTGTTTATAGATTTTTAATATTTTCAAATGGTTTTCCCATTTCTTATGTTTTTTTACCTTTTTAGGTATTTTTAGGGTTTTTATGATTTTTTGGTTTTTTAATTTCTATGTATTTTGAGGGATTTATGGTTTTTAGGGGTCTTGGTGTTATTTATTTTTTCATAGTTTTGAGTGTTTTATGTTTTTAATGATTTTTCGGGGTTTTTTTCTTTTATGAATGTTTAGAGAATTTATAGGATTTTTATGGTTTTTAGGGGTTTGAGGGATTTTGAGGGGTTTTAGGGTTTTTAGTTGTTTTTTGGGGTTTTATGGTTTTTTGGGGTTTAATAGTTTTTTTTGAGTTTTTTAGTGTATTTAAGGTTTTTAGAGTTTTTAAATATTTTTAGGGGTTTTAATGGTTTTCAATTTTTCTGGGTTTTTATGGTTTTTATGTGTTTTAGTTTTTTCAAGGTTTTTAGGGGTTTTAATGGCCTTTAGGTGTTTTTTGGGTATTTTGGGTATTCAGGGGTTTTAGCATTTTTTTCTATTTTGTATTGGTTTTAGGTGTTTATAGGTTTTAAATGATTTCTTAGGTTTTTTTTAGGGTTTTTTAGGGTTTTTATGTTTTTTATGTTTTATGGATTTTTAGGGTTTTCTAATATTTTTTTTTGTTTTTATGGTTTTAAGTGTTTTTTTAGAGATTCTGTGATTTTAGGTTTTAGCATTTTTTTTCTGTTTTTAGGGATTTTAGGCGTTTTTAGGTTTTTATGTTTTTGTTATAGTTTATTTGGGTTTTTGGGGATTTTACATTTTTAGGGATTTTAATGTTTTTTTGGATTTCTATCATTTTTTAGTTTTTTAGGGATTTTGAGGGGTTTTATGGTTTTAGGGGTTTTTTCTTTTAGTTTTATTTTCTGTTTATAGGTTTTTCACATTTTTTATAGTTTTTAAATGTTTTTAGGGGTTTAAATGGTTTTTATTGTTTTTAGTGGGTCTTTAAATTTTTTATCTGTTTTTATGGGTTTTAAGATCTTTAGGGGGTTTTTAGTGTTTTGGGGACTTTGAAGGTTTTATGGGTTTTATCTTTTTTTAAGGTTTTTTGGGGTTTTAAGTGTTTTTACTATTTATATTTTTCTTAGGGTTTTAGTTTTTTTATGTTTTTTAGTATTTTTAGGATTTGTAATATTTTTAATATTATTTAGTGTTTTTAGGGATTATGAGGTGTTTTAGGGTATTTAGGGATTTTGGCATGTTTTTGGGTTTTTAGGGGTTGAAGTGTTTTTAGGTTTTTATGTTCCCATAGGGATTTTCTGGGTTTTTAGTGTTTTTTCTATTTTATTTATTTTTTGGTCTTCTTTAAAAAATTTATTATTTTTTGGGTTTTTAGGTATTTTGAGTGTTTTTGGGTTTTATGGGTTTTTATGGATTTTTTTTGATTTTTAGGATTTTTTATTTTTTTGTGATTTTAGGGGTTTTAGAGATTATTAATTTTTTAGAGATTTTAAAGGGTTTTTAGAATTTTCAGTGGTTTTGAGGTTTTTATGGCCTTTTAATATTTTTATCGTTTTTATGGGGTTTTATGGGTTTTGGCAGTTTTTAATTTCTTTAAGGTATTTCAGTGTATTTTAGAGTTATTAGGGTTTTTAGGTTTTTATGGGATTAATGTGTTTAGAGTTTTATGGTTTTCATAGGGGGTTTCAGGGTTATTATAGTTTTTTATGTTTTTAGAAATTTTTAGTGGTTTTATGACTAATATGGGGTTTTAGAGTTTTTATGGATCTTGGGGGATTTTTGGTTTTTAGGTTTGTAGATTTTTCGGGGTTTTAAGGGTTTGAAGTGTTTTTAGGTTTTTTAAGGTTTTCTTATAGGTTTTCAGTGTTCTTATGGGTTTTCATGTTTTAGGTATTTTTAGTTATTTTTTGATTTTTATGACTTTTTAATATTTTTATGGTTTATTGGGTTTTTAGGGGTTTTGTAGGGTTATAGGGTTTTTAGCATTTTTTAGGTTTTCTGGGATTTTTTTTTGTTAAGGTTTTAAGGATTTTTATATATTTTCTTAACATTTTAAGTGGTTTGAAGGGGTTTTAGAGTTTTTAGTGGGTTTTTTGGAATTTAGGGAGTCTTATGGTTTTCAAGGGGTTTTATGGAATTTAGGGGTTTATATGTTTTTATGGTCTTTATATGTTTTTAGGGTTTTTATAAATTTTTATGATTTATAGGGTTTTATGTGATTTTATGTTGTTAAGATTATCTTAGGCGTTTTGAAGGATTTTAGGGTTTCTATGTTTTTATTGAATTTTATGAATTTTTATGGGTTTCTAGGGTTTTTTTGGAATTTTGAGGGGGTTTGTGGTATTTTAGGGTTTTGGGAATTTTTAGGGGTTTTAGCATTATTTTGGATTCTATGTGTCTTATTTATTTAATGGATTTGATGGTTTTCTTATGGGTTGTCAAGGTTTTTAGGGTTTTTCAAATTTTATGTTTTTATTTTTATTTTTATTGGTTTAGGTGTTTACAGGAGTTTGAGGGTTTTGGAGTTTTTATTATCTTTTCAGGATTTTATGGTTTTTTTGTTTTTATGGTTTTCATAGTTTTTAATGTTTTTCATGGGGTTAAATGATTTTTAGAGTTTTTAATGGGTTATTAGAGTTTTTATTGGCTTTAGGGGTTTTTATGTTTTTAGGGGTTTTTATGCTTTTTCGGGTCTTTTGAGTATTTTCTTGGTTTTTTATCATTTTTAGGTTTTTATGTGTTTCAAGTGTTTTTAGGGTTTTAATATTTTCAATGGTTATTTTTTGATTTTATGTTTTTTTAATTTTTTTGGAATCTATATGGATTTTTTAGGTTTTTATGGTTTTGAGGATTTTCTAGGACATTAATGGTTTTTAAGGTATTTTGGGATTTTAGGTTTTTTTAGTGTTTCTATCGATTTTGAGGGAATTTAGGGGTTTTCTATTTTTTATGTTATTAAGGTTTTCTTATGTTTTTTAGGATTTTCTAATATTTAGGTATTTTTAGGGTTTTTATAATATTTATGGTTTTTTTGGGTTTTTAGTGATTTCAAGGGTTTTGGGGTTTTTGGCTTTTAGAGATTTTTTTGTTTTTTTGGGATTGTAGTGTTTATCAGAATTTTTTAGGGTTTTATGGTTTTTTATATTTTTTTAACTTTTATTGGGGTTTTAATGGGTTTTTGGATTTTTTTAGTGGGATTTGAGATTCTGATGGAGTTTGTTGGGGGGTTAGTATTTTAATGACTTTGGAGTTTTAGGTTTTTTAGGATTTTTTTGTTTTTTAGAATTTTTTAGGTTTTTTAGGGGTTTTAAATGTCCTTAGGTTTTTATGATTTTCAATGGGTTTTTTATGTTTTTAAGAAATTTTAGGACTATATTACGATATTTATTTTTTAGGGTTTTAAGGGATTTTAATGTTTTATAGTTTTTTATGATTTTAGGGGTTTTAGTGTTTTTAGGTTTTTATGGATTTTTATTTTGTTTTTAGGGTTTTTAGGGTTTTTTATGATTTTTATGGATTCATAGGGTTTTTAACAATTTTGAGTGGTTTTGGTGTTCTGTTAGAGTTTTTATTCTTTTATAATATTTTTATGGTTTTAGAGTTGTTTAATTTTTTTAGGGGTTTAAATTGTTTTTATAGTTTTTAGTGTTTTAAGGGTCTGTTTGGTTTTTTAATATTTTCAAGATATTCATGGTTTTTTTATTAATTTAAGGATTTTTTGGGTTTTAGGGTTTTTAGTGTATTTTATGGGGGTTCAGGGGTTTAAGAATATTTAGGTTTTTTAGGGGTTTAATTTTTTTAAGGTTTTTATGGTTTTCTTATGGGTTTTCTATGGTTTATGGTTTTTTTCCATTTTTAGAGATTTTTTTTGGATTTTTAGGACATGGTTTTATGGATTTTTTTTTTGATTTTGAGTGTCTTAGGGTATTAATGGTCATTATGGTTTTTAGGGTTTTTATCTTTCTTGGGTTTTGGGGGTTTAAGCATTTTTATATTTTTAAGGCTTTCATATGGGTTTTCCAGGTTTTGGGGTTTTAATGTTTTTAGGGATTTGTAGGGATTTTTTATGGTTTTTATGGTTTTTTTGTTTTTGGTGATTTATATATTTTTTTAGGGATTTTAGGGTATTATTTATTAGGTGTTTATGGGTTTTCTATTTTTTTAGAGTTTTTTAAAAATAATTAGGTGATTAAATGGTTTTTATACTTTTAGGGGATTTATGGGTTTTTAGGTTATTTTTACTTTTTAGGGGATTTTATTGTTTTGGGAGGTTTTAGTGTCTCTTGGATCCTAAAAATTCCACATTCAAGATGATGAAAATTTCTTGAAACTCAAGAAAGGATATAAATAAAATTTCTAAGAATATTGAAGAATAATATTCAACAGAAGAAGTTACCCCACAAAGTGTAAGTCCATTCGTAGATCGCTTCTCCACGTGGTGATTCACTACTTCACGAAGAACCCGTGAAATAATTGATTTGTGGGATGGATATGGTGGAACGAGCACCTGAAAATGAAACCATATACATTCCTTATGATCAAGGCAGTGATTTACACCATCACAAATTAATATTCCTTATGAACAAAATAGTTCCGGGGATGATGTGGCATCACCAGTTCCCGCAAACAACATCCCCTAATAACTAAGTCCACCATGGGCATCCAAAAAATAAGTCTTGTGGCCCATCATTGATGACAATCAAAGAAATTATCGGGTCCCTCTATTCCTCTATAAAAGGTCCCTAAGGGGGATCAAAAAAGGGATCTCAAGAAAAGATATGAAGGATGGGTTAAAGATTGGGATGTGGTATGTGAAAAATCCATCCCACACCTGAAGCTCATCATAAATGCCATCTCAAGAACCATATGCATGTTTCCCTTTACAAACTCCATCCTTGAACATCATTTGAAATACCCTCCATATAAGATAATATGTATAGGTGGTGTCATTTATGAATTGGGGAGTTGATTTACGAACTATTAGAAAGAATAAATTACTTCACAGAAGACCCCCTATACAGATGACACATCATGGGAAAACCTCTGCGAGATCTCATTTTCAAACAACCAATTGCATCTAGCTCCATTCTATCCTACCCTTAATGAATGCTCCTTTGGAGACATTCTTTCACAAATGATGCCTCATGGATGACATTTTGTTGGAAATGTTGTGAGGTTAACTCCTACATGGCCACCACTTCTTGAAAAATGTTATCAAGACATTCCTTTGTGGATGGTCCTATGCAGCCAACTCTTATGCAGAAAAACCATTTTCACTCTCTAGTCCATACTGTTGGGGGATACACCCCTGCACCCCCACTTGGGATCAGGGATAGTCCCTTCACTGCTGTCACTAACCGCTGTGAAACATTGAGTGTCACACATTGAACTTTTCAGGTCGGGTCAATGACATTTTCTATTGCACCCCCATGCTGTTCCAATAACTTTTACTTCAATACCATGAGTTAACCTACACCTCATGAAACTCATAAAACCCCAACACCAACCTCCTATTTCTGGTTGATCCCAAAATTCATTGAAAATTGTGGTCTTAATGTTTCTTACATGCCTAAACACATCCTTTCCATTAAACAAACTCTATGTCCAGGGATATTTTAGATCTTCAATAACATCCATGGTAATAAAAAATGGAAGGTAAATGTCCTGTGGAAACCTTTTCTCGACTATGAGAAAAATTCCTTAGGTCAGCTCTGCTTATGTTTCCAAGAAAAAAATTCATTTCTACCAGATACAAATTAATCCACAGAAGAGGTTTTTCCTACCTTTATAGGCCTCGATGGATTACATGCCCCATATCATTTCTCCTAATCTGATAATCCCAAGAATCATAGTTTACACATTCCATCAATTTTATGTTCTAGGAATGATATAATATCTCAGTCTGATTATCCTATAGTTATTAATGATTTCTAGAAAAAAAATTCAATACTCTATGTCTTTATACTAGGAATTATCATCCTTACCAAATGATGTTAAATTGTATGGAACTCATTCTGACAATATGATGCAAAGTTTTATGGTATTAGTTCCTACAACGCGACATTAATCTATGATTTCATAGTCCCAGAAACACAACATTATACTATCATGCCATCGACCAATCTATTTGACTTTAAACTATAGTATACACCATATGGAACTCAAAAGGGCACTCCCACTAAGGTTAGCCCCTAGAATTTCTTATGGGAGGAGACACTTTTTCTCCTCTTCACCTCATCCTAGGATTTATCCAGCTATATTACCAAAGGTGACTATCAAAGATATCAAAACAAGGGAGAAATAGGCACACATAAAGCCACAATCTCACCCCATTTAGGCTCCCGCACCATCCATTAGCAGATGATGAAAAAACATGTGATCTTCAGGTTCACTGCCTCCTTTTGTTTCTCACCCTGATCATAACTCATGTGGTATTAGAGGTTTTAAGATATTATTACATCTGCATGATCTGGGATACCATATGTTATATTCTCTAATCGTACTCCTCTTAATGGGCCTTCTATAAAAATGTAATACCCAACCATAAATCAAATGGGAAACTCCCATGATTAATCCCCACATTGAATCTTTTCAAGAGAAATACACTTTAAATGGTCAGATCTCATGTGTAAGACACCATCATTTTACCTTTAATGGGATTCCCATAATGTATAAATTGCAATCCTTTAAAACTAAATGAACTTATATTCCTAACTAACTAGGTTACATAGTAAATCTCCCTGATGTTCAATCCTGTCACTTCACCAATCTCATCCATTACATAATTTTCATAATGAATCAATCTCATCATTATTACATGACATTAAACTACATGGGGCTACTGAACTATGTGGGATTCAATTCCAAACTTACTATGATACATATGATGCCTTCTTGTGTCCAACCTATGCTCCCACGTCCACCCTAATGTCCTCTGGGACATATTCCAAGTATGTTAATATCCACTTAGAAGACTATATCTCTTCTGGGTCCCCTGGGTTTCCATGATGTAAGTCCCGCATCAAATCATGAATATAAACCTTACTACTATAAGTATTTGTTGCATGAAAATAAACTACATGGATGGGTCCTTATTATAGGACCTTAAAAGGACATGTATCTTGTTAAGTTACATAGAACTAAATCTATTATGATTTCTCTCACGAGGATATAAAGGAAGCCCATATTATGTTTATGATCCCTATATCAAAACAATTCCATTCCCCCCTTAATGATGATAAACTCCATATCACCTCTTCACATGTCTTAAACTACTGTCATCCTAGTAAATTCCATGTAATCTATGATCTATCCCTAAAAGGTAACATTTATGGAGATCCTTGGATACATATAGATACCTCCATTGATGGAGAACCTCATATACATATAGATGACACCAAACCCATGTGTAGTTATGACAGACCACTGCTTTATGGACAATCTGTAGACACATACTTGGAAATGAACCAAAGATTCATGAACATGACTTAAATCAATAATAGAGTCCTAGAATAGGTAATACATTCCCCTAAAAGGGTGTGATGAGTCTGACTTCCCATCCACTCGACTAATGGGTGTTCTTAAGTGTCACTAGCCAAGTTACCCAATGAGATTGTTCTTTTGGATAGTATGTCTATGAATCGTAGATATAGGGCTATTGGGTGTCTCCAGATCCATGAAAAATACCAATTCAATACCATTCTAAAATTGTGAACCCAATGAGTATCTACCTTTAAGTTTTTTTGGTGTTTTTAGGGGTTTTAAATGTTTTTTGGACATTTTTTAATTATTTAGGGGTTTGAATGGTTTTTAGAGTTCTTATTGGGGTTTAGGATATTTATAGGTTATTAGAGTTTTTCAAGGTTTTATACTTTTAGGGGGTTTTATGGTTTTTAGGGTTTTTAGCATTTTTTAGGGTTTTAGGGGTTATATGTGTCTTTAGTTTTTTAATGTTTTTTATGGGTTTTATGGTTTTTAACAGTTTATGGTATTTTTTATGTTTTTATGGTTTTTATTTGTTATAAGGATTTTTAGTGTGTCGATGGATTTTTGGGTTTTAGGTTTTTTAGCATTCCATAGTTTTTTTGGGTTTTTTAAATGTTTTTAGGTCTTTAAGGTGTTCTTAGGGTTTATCAGAGTATTTAGGATTTTTATACTTTTTGGGATTCTAGATAATTTTTAGGATTTTTATGGGTTTTATTTTCATTAAGGATTTTGATGGCCTTCATGTTTTTTGTGTGTTTTAGGGTTTTATGGATTTTTTAGGATTTTTAGTGGTTTTTCAGATTTTAGGGGTTTTAAGGGTTTCTCATGTTTTTTAATATTTTTAGTGGTTTAAATTTTTTTGTGTTTTTAGATGGATTTTTTGGTTTTTATGGGTTTTTAGGGTTTTATGGTATTAATGGTATTAATGGTTTTTAGGGAATTTAGTGTATTCTTATGGTATTTAGTGTTTTTATAATTTTTTAGTATTTATAAGAGTTTTAAGTGTCTTAGGTTTTAAAATATTTCATCATTTTTTCAGTTTTTTAGGCTTTTTTATGTTTTTATCTATTTTAGGGGCTTTTAACAATTTTTATTGTGTTTTTAGGGGGTTTATTGATTATTACGGTTATTAGGGGGTTAAGGTTTTTAGGGACTGTTACGTTTTTTAGGTTTTTAGGGGCTTTATCTATTTTTTTGTTTATAGTTTTTTCAAAGGGTTATAGTGCTTTAAGGATTTTTAGGGTTTGGTTATTTTTACAGTTTTTTACATATTTTTATGGGTTTATGATTTTTGGGGATTTTAAGGGGGTTAGGGTTATTATGGTTTTTTGTGTTTTGGGGTTTTTTATTTTTAGGTTTTTTTATTTTTAGGTTTTTTATCTTTAGGTTTTTTAAAGGTTTTTATAGTTCAATAATGTTTTTAAGGTTTTTAAGGGATTTTAGGGTTTTTAATATTTTATAGGGTTTTTGGTTATTTTATGGTTTTTAGGGGTTTTATATTTTTATGGATTTTTAGGGGATTGTTTCTTTTTAGGATGTCTATAGGTTTTAAGAGTTTTTAGATTTTTAAGGATTTCTTAGGGTTTATTTCGTTATTTTTATTTGAACATTTTTAGGGATTTTTATAGATTTTTAGGGGTTTAGGGGTTTTAAGGGTTTTTTAGGTTTTCTTGATATTTTACGGGTTATTAGGGGTTTTAGTTTCACATTCACAGGGTGTTTAAATATTTTTAGGTTCTTAATGTTTTTTGAGGGTTTTTAGGTTTTTTTACATTTAATGGGAATTTAGGGATTTTTAATATTTCTATGGGTTTTAGGGGTTTTACAGATATTGAGTGCTTTTAGTGTTTTTAGGATTTTTTTTAGTTTTGTTTAGTTTTTTTTGTTGTTTTGGGGTTTTAATATTTTTTGAAGTTTTTAAAATATATTAAGGGTTTAAAGGTTTTCAATATTCATTATTGGTTTTTACGGTATTTATGCGGTTTTAGGGGTTTCAGTATATTTAGGGGGTGGGGGTTTATGGTTTTTATGGTTTTAATGGATTTTAGGGATTTTTAGGGTTTTTAGGGTTTTTTGGGTTTTAGTGGTTTTATTTGGATTATGGTTTTTAATGTTTTGTCACGATTTTCTAGGGTTTTAAGTGGTTTTTACTGATTATTCAGGATTTTTTTGTTTTTTTATTTTTAGGTATTTTGAGTGTTTTTAGAGTTTTTTGTGGTTTTTAGGTTTTTAGGGATTTTCCGGTTTTTAACATTTTTAGGTTTTATGGGGTTTAAGTGTTTTTATGTATTTATGTATTTCTTATTTTTTATGGATTTTAGTTTTTTTTAAATTTTTTTATGGATTTTTAGGAATTTTCAGGGTTTTCTATGTATTATTAATTTTTTCCATTTTTAGAATTTTGATTGTTTTTAGGGTATTTTGGGTATTTATTATTTTTTGGGGGCTTTAGGGTTTTTTGAGTTTTTTAGAGCTGTTAATATTTTTAGAGTTTTAAAAAAAATAGTGGTTGAAAGGGTTTTTATGATTTTTCGAGGTATTATGATTTTTGGGGGTTTAAAATGATTTTATGATTTTAAGGTTTTCTTGGGGTTTTTTAGGATTTTTATGGTTTTTTATGTTTCTAGGAATATCTATGGATTTTTTGGAATTTTATGTTTTTTGGCGTATTTAGGGATATTGAGGGTCTTTAAGTTTTTGAGGGGTTTTAGTATTTTTAGGGTTTTAAGAGTTTTTTAGGTTTTTTGGGGTTTTAATAATTTATTTGGTCTTTACGTATTTCTTTGGGTTTTTTTAGGTTTTTCAAATTTTTTACTTTTTTATGTATTTTTAGATATTTATAAGGATTTCTATATATTTTTACAGTTTTTAGGGATTTTGCGGTATTTTAGTGTTTTTTAGAGGTTTTAGTGGTTTTTTGGAGGATTTTATGGTTTTTTATGTTTTTGAAGGCCTTTAGAGTTTCTAAGAATTTTAAGAGTTTAAATGGTTCTTAGATTTGTTACTGGTTTTTATGGTTTTCATGGGTTTTATGGGTTTTATGGTTTTTATGTTTTTTATAGGGTTTTTGGGTTTTTAGGGTCTTTTGGGTTTTTGGATTTTTTGGGGGGTTTTATGGGTTTTTAGTGTTTTTAGGTTTTTAATATTTTCTTAATGTTTTCATGGATTTTATTTTTTTTACATTTTTATTTATATTTTTAGGAAGATTCTATGATATTATGGTATTCTAGTGTTTTTATTGATTTTGTTGGTTTTTAGGGTATTATGTTTTTTTTATTTTTAAGGTCTTTTTCATTTTTTTGGTTGTTATGGGATTATAGTTTTTTTATGTTTTTAAATTTGTCTTACCATTTTTAGGGGTTTAGGGGTTTTTATGATTTTTGGGATTTTAAGGATTTTTCTATTTTTTCAGGATTTTTAGAGATTTGTGGGTTTTTAGGGATTTTATGTTTTTTTGGGTGTTTTAGCTTTTTAATGTTTTTTACTTTTTAAAGGATTTTAAAGTTTTCCTTAAATTTTTTGGGGTTTAAATTGGTTTTATAGTGCTTAGTGGGTTTTTAGGGTTCTATAAGATATTAGGGATTTTATAGTTTTTAAGGGTTTTATGTTTTTTGGATTTTTAGGGTTTTGGGTATTTTTTATATTTTATAAGGGTTTTATATGTTTTATTTTTTAAAATGTTTTCTTAGGTCTTTTGGTTTTTTACATTTTCAGGGATTAGTATGGTTTTTGAATATTTGTATGTGTTTGTAGGTTTTTTAGGGATTTTGAGGATTATATGGGTTTTTACGGTTTCTACGGTTTTCTAATGGTTTTAGGTGTTTAAAGGGGTTTTTTTGAGTTTTTTTCCTTGTTTTTAGGGTTTTATGGGTTTTATGGTTCTTAAGGTTTTATGGGTTTTTAGGGTTTTTAGGGTTTTTAGCGTTTTTAGGGGTTTAAAGGGATTTCAGGTTTTTGGTCTTTTAGGGCTAGGAAGATGTGAGGGTCGGGCTATTCCCCCCCCCCCCCCAATTTATTACAATGTAAAAAAGAGACACAACAGAAAAGGGAGGGGAGGGGTCAAATGGCCCACACCCAAAAACCCTTTACAACCCATGCCAAAACAAGAAAAATAAAAATAAGAAAAATCACCCAAATCCAAACAAAGAATAAAAACCTAGAAGTCCCCAACATCACCCAACCAAACAACAACCAGCAGTATTTCAGAAAAAGCACCTTCATCACCTCCCTTCCAAGCAGCAACTAGAACCCAACTTCACTGTCTCTAGTCTCCATCATCTCCTCACCAGCAAACATCACATAAACATCATCAGAAACATAAACAAAAGCTTTATCACAGCCAAACCATACAACAGACAACATTCAGCACCCCATTTTCAGACAACCAGCTCCTCTTTCAAACAAACATCTCCCAACAGCCTGCTTCCACCTCACCAACCAGCAGCTCCAGATCCTCTCAACCCCACCATAACAAAAATCCAGCACCCACCACCTCCAGTCCTCAAGGTCAGCAGATGTCCAGCTTATCAACTTCTAGCAACTCAAAATCCAGACAAAAGTTAGCAGCAACTTAAGAAAAAACCAACAAACAGCAGCAAAACTCATACAACATCTCAAAAAACATCAACCATCTCCCCCTGGCCAAGTGAGCTCTAGTATCTCACCATATCTAGATGCACAAAATTCATGATCATACTAGCCATAACGCAAGAGACCACAATCCGACATAATATTCAAATCACAACATAACATAATATGACCTTCATCATCATCATGTAACCGATCCGTGGGAGAAATGTCAGAAATACGAACCTAAATTTTCCGCAAAAATCGATGCCAAGCTGATATCATTTGTGCCTCTTGCAGCCTTTGGGTAGATCTAAGAGCCCCCATCTCCGCCGCAAGAACCAACTTCCAGAGACCTCCACAGATACAGAAAATTCACCAGGAAACAACCATCCATAGATCAAAGCCGCAAAAATTCACCTTAACAAAACGCGTTGAATACCGAAGCAGCAGATCAGGAAATATCGTCCGTCATTGAAGCAATAACCCATGTCGCCAATGAAACCTACCCCATCATTGAGGCCACTGACTATGCTGACCTTCCTATTCCAGATCTACAAATTCAACCCCGATCAGTGATAGAAATCCTTGAAGGAATCCAACCGCCAGTGAGCCTTCGATGCCACAAGCCAGATCGGAACGATCTAAAACCGCTGCAACCTACACAACCTCCAAAGAGAATGAAACCCAAGCGCGCCAGAAAAAAACAGAAACCCTTCTGAGGCAAAAAATCTATAGTAAGGGAACCGCTCGGGGAGGATGAAGCCACCGAAGAAGCACCGTCTTGAGGTTGTGGAACGCATCCGGAGAACACCATCGCCGAGAGAAGATCGATGAGCCAGTCTCAAGACCCCCAAGAATAAACCAGGGGAAGAGGCATCGAGCGAGAGAGAGATCCAGGTGAGTGTTCTGCCATCGAAATTGTCAGAGCCGTGGTCTTTTAGGGGTTTAAATTGTTTTTAGTATTTATGGTTTTCTTTTGGATTTTTAATATTTTCAAGGATTTTTTTATCTTTATCGATTTTGGGGAAATTTAGGATTTTTATGGTTTTTAGAGGTTTTAGGTATTTTTAGGGGGTCAGGGATTGTTAGGTTTTAAGGATTTTACGTTTTATGGTTTTTTGGGTTTTTTTGAGTTTTTTGGATTTTTATGGATTGTTATTGGTTTTCAAAAAAATTAATGGATTAAGGGGTTTTTAGAGCTTTCACTGTGTTTTTAGTATTTTATGGGTTTTTTATGGTTTTATGGGTTTTATAGTTTTTATGATTTTAGGGAATTTAGTGTTTTCAATGTTATTTAGGTTTTTTAGTGGTTTTAAGTTTATTTATTCTTTCAAGGGTTTTAAGGGGTTTTCAAGGTTTTCTTGGTTTTTCTGTTTTTATGGATTTTTCAGGATTTTTTAGTGATTTTATGTGGTATTTTAATTTTTTTGGGATTTTGAGGAGTTTATGGGTTTTTAAGGGGCTTATTGAGTTTTTAGTATTTTTAATGATTTTAGAGTTTTTAATTTTTTTAGGAGTTTATCATGGTTTTACTATTTCTTATGTTATTTTATGGTTTATATAGTTTTTTATAGTATTATGGTTTCTTAGGTTTTAGGATATTTTAGGGATTTTAGCCTTTTTTTTATGTTTTAAGAGGTTTTTTGTTTTCTTCGTTTTATTAGGGTTGTTAGGGGATTTTACATTTTATGTGTTTTTAAGGTATTTTTAAGAATTTATGTGGTTTTAAGGTTTTTAGGGATTTTGAGGGATTTTAGGGATTTTAGTATTTTTTATAATTTTTAGGGTTTTTTAGTGTTTTTTGGGATTTAATTGTTTATTAGTGGTTTTTATGGTATTAGAATATATTTTTTAGGTATTTTTGGGGATTTTTTAAGATTTTTATGGTTTTTTTTGTTTTTATGGGTTTTTATAGTTTTAATGGTTTTAGGGTTTTTATGATTTTTTGGGGGGTTTATGTGTTTTTTTATGGTTTTATGGTTTATTAGATTTTTTGACATATTTTGGGTTTTAAAGGGGTTTTGGTGTTTTTAGTGGGTTTTAAGTTTTTTTGGGTTTTTGTGGGTTTTTACATTTTTTTTGCGGGCGTTTATGGTGTTATGGATTTTTAGGATGTTTTTAGCATTTTTAGAATTTTTAGGCTTTTAGATTTTTTAAGTGGTTTTTGGTTTTTAAGATTTTCTTATTTTTTTGAGGTTTTTTAGTCTTTTTATGTTTTTAGTGTTTTTAGTGTTTTTAGTGAATTTTATTAATTTATGGTTTTTCTAGGTTTTTATGGGTTTTTTGGGGTTTTTTTGAGATTTTTAGACTTTTATAAAGTTTTTTAACATTTTTAAGTGTTTAAAGGGTTTTTATATTTTTTTAGTTGTTTTAGGGTTTTTATGGTTTTATGGGGTTTTAATGTTTTTAGAGAGTTTTATGGATTTTTAAGGATTGTAGGGTTTAATTTTACTTTAGGGTTTTTAGGGGTATTATCATTTTTAGGGTTCAAGTGGGTTTGTATGTTTTTTGTTTTTTAAGGTTTTATTAGACATTTTTTGGGTTTTTATGGATTTTTACGTTTTTATAGATTTTTTTGTATTCTTTTAGGATTTTTAGGGTTTTTAGAGTATTTAGGGATTTTGGGGGATTTTTAGGGATTTTATAGTTTTTATGTGTTTTAGTGTTTCGTAGGTTTTAGGTTTTTTAGTTTTTTATGTTTCAAAGTTTTTCTTTTGGGTTTTTAGTGTTTTTCGGTTTTTTATATTTTTGAGGATTTTTCTGGATTTTGAGGATTTTTATGGTAATTATTTTTCTTATAGATTTTGAGTATTTCTAAGGGGTTTTTTGGTTTTATCATTTTTTAGGTTTTTAGGGATTTAATTTTTATTTAGTATTTTTGGTTATTATTAGGTATTTGACAGGTTTTTATTATTATTTTTTTGTTTTTAGGATCTTTGAGGGATTTTTTTATATTTTTATTATTTTTAAGGATTTTGAGGTTTTACAGGGTTTTTAAGGTTTTTATGTTTTTATGGGATTTTAGTTTTATATTTTTTTATGGGTATTTAGTGATTTTAACGTTTTTATTATTTTATTGTGTTTTAGTTTTTTTAGTCAATTTTTGGGTATTTATTTCTATTTGTAGATTTTAAGGCTTTCTATGGTCTTTATGGGTTTTCGGGGTTTTTAGGGGTTTGGGGTCTATATGGTTTTTAGATTTTTTCAATTTTTCAGGGGTTTAATGTATTTTAGGTTTTTATGGTTTTCTTAGGGGTTTTCACAATTTTTTTGGTTTTTATGTTTTAGGTGTTTTTAGGTATTCTTTAGGGTTTTTATGATTTTTAGGTATTCTAAAGGTTTTGGGGTTCTTAAGGTTTTTATGGTTTTTTAGGTTTAATATATTTTTTATGTTTTTAATGGTTTTAAGAGTTTTTAGGATTTAAAGGTTTTCATTGGATTTTTTATGGTTTTAAGGGGTTTCCATTTTTAGGTATGTTTAAGGATTTTTATGATATTTTTGGTTTTTAGGGTTTTTAGATATTTTGAAGGGTATTATGTTTTTTTAGTATTTGGAATACTTTTATGGATTTTTGGGGTTTTTTCATTTTTTCTCTTTTTAGTGTATGTGTGATTTTTTATAGTTTCTTAACTCTTTTAGGGATTTAACACCGTTTTTGAGTATTTAGTTTCTTTTAGGTTTTTTATTGTGTTTTTTAGTTTTTTAATGTTTTAGAGGGTTTATGGTTTTGTGAGTTTTTATGGGTTTTGGGGGAGGGGTTAGGGTTTTTAGTGTTTTAGGTTTCTTAGGTTTTTAATGTGATTTTAGTTTATTATATTTTTCTTAGGGGATTTCATGCTTTTTTATTTTTTGTATGTTATGCGGATTTTTACAGAATCTTAAGATTTTTTATGATATTTTATGGTTTTACGGTATTTTTTGGGGTTTTTTATTTTTTTAGTGTTTTTTAAGAATTATTACAATTTTTGGTTTTATTGATTTTAAGTGTTTTTAGGTTATTAATTCTTTCTTAATGGTTTCCTAGGTATTTAGGGTTTTTTACTTTTTAGGAACTTTTGGTGTTTTTATTAATTTTATGAATTTTAGGGTTTTTAGGGATTTTTTTAGAGATTTTACTATTTTATGGTTTTTTATGGTGTTCTAGGATTTTTGGGTTTTTATGGTTATTTTAGTTTTTAAAATTTTTAATGATCATTTAGAGTTTTTTGACATTTTTTGGGGTTTGAAGGGTTTTTTGAGTTTTTAGTGGTTTTAGGATTATTAACGTTTTTTTGGGTTTTCATAGTTTTTAGGGGTTTTGGTGTTTCTAAAAAAATTATGTTTTGAGGGTTTTAAGTGTTTTCATGTTTTGATGGTTTTCTTAGGGGTTTTCATGGTTTTTAGTGTTTTTTACTTTTTAGGAATTTTTAGGGGGGGGGGGGTTTATGTTTTTAACATCTTTTAGGGATTTTATAGTTTTTTGAGTTTTTATGGTTTTTTAGACTTTTTTGTTTTTTTAGGTTTTTATAGGTTTTAAGTGTCATTTAGTTTTTAATGTTTTCTTATAGTTTTTTATTTTTTTAGGTTTTTTACATCTTAGGTGTTTTTAGGGATTTATTAGTATTTTTATTGATTTTTAGTGTCTTTAGGTGTTTTTTCAGATTTTGGGATTTTTAGTGTTTATTACATTTTTAGTTATTAAGGGTCTCATGGTTTTCATAGGGGTTTCTAGGGGTATTAGGGATTATTATGTTTTTAGGAAATTTTAAGGAATTATTGCGATTTTTATGGTGTTTTAGGGTTATTTATGTTTTTGAGGTTTTTGGGGGTTTTCTTGGTTTTTATAGTTTTTTAGGGTATTTAATGTTTTAAGAGATTTTTTTTGTTTTCATTTTTTTAAGGTTTTCTTAGGGATTTTTAGAGTTTTTTATTTTTTTTATATATTTTTATGGAATTTTTTTATCGTTTTCATGGTTTTTAGGGATTTTTTTGTGTTTTAGGGTTGTTTACAATTTTTAGGGGGTTTTGTGGGTTTTAGGTGTTTTTTTTAATTTTTTAGGCTTTTAAATATTTTTTACAGTTTTTTAACATTCTTAATAGATTAAATTTTTTTTAGAGTTTTTAGTTTTTTTGGGGAGTTATATGGGTCCTTGAGGGTGTTAGGGTTTATTTTGGGTATTATGGTTTTTTGGGTTTCTAGGGCTTTGGGGGTATGGGTTTTAGTGTTTTTGGGGTTTCTATAGGTCTTTAGTGTTTTTAGTTTTTAAGGTTTTCCTAGGGGTCTTCTAGGTTTTATGTATTTTAAGGTTTTAGGTATTTTTAGAGAATTTAATGTTTTTATTGTTTTTAGAGTTTTTATGGATTTTGTGGGTGTTAATCTTTTTGGGGTATTTTAGGGGTTTTTACATTTTTTTAGTTTTTATGGGTTTCAAGTGTTTTTATGTTTTTATTAGGAGTTTTCATGGTTTGTAGGGATTTTTAGGTTTTTTGGGTTTTTTGGTTTTTTAGGACTTTTATGATTTTTAATGTTTTTAGGGGTTTGGGTTCTTAGGGTATTACGGGTATTTTGGGTTTAATGGTTTTTTTGTTTTAATGGTTTTTTATTTTTTTTAAATGTTAACATGTTTTTATATTTTCTTATGTTTTTGGGGTTTTATAGGTTTTTTAGATTTTGTGGTGGGGTTTTGAATTTTTTATTTTCCTAGGGTTTTAATGTTTTTTAGGTATTTTTATGAATTTAGGAGTTTTTAGGGGTTTTATGGTTTTTATAGGGTTTTTAAAATTTTATATTTTTTATCATTTTTATTATATTGTTATTTTTATGGTTTTCAAAGGGGGTTTTAGAGTATTTTGGGTTTTTTAGGTTTTTAGTATATTTATTCATTTTATATGATTTTTTATGGGTTTTAGGGGTTTTAGGGGTTTCATGGTTTTATAGGTTTTAGGGGTTTTAGGGGTTTTATGGTGTTCTTAGGGTTTTTAGGGGGGTTTTTTCAGTTTCTTAGGATTATTAGGGATCTTTTTGTAACATTATGGATTTTAGGAGTCTTAAGGATTTTTTTTCTATTTTTTAGTGTTTTTATGATTTTTAATGAATTTAACCTTTTCAAGGGTTTATGGTTTTTAAGGTTTTTATGGATTTTTAGTGTTTTATATTGTTTATATGGGTTTTTAATGTTTTTATGGGGTTTTTTTAGATTTTTTATTGTTTTTAGGGTTTTTAGTTGTATTAATTGTTATTAGGTTTTTTAGTTTTTCTTATTCTTTTTTTGGATTGTTAAGGTTTTTACGTTGTTATGGATTTTTATAATTTCTATAGGATTTTTATGGTTTTAGGGTCTTTAATAATTTTGACAGTTTATTTTTATTTTGGTTTTTAGAGTTTTTATGTTATTTATAGGTTTTAAGTATTTTTAGTTTTTTAATGTTTTCTAAGTGGTTTCAACGGTTTTTAGGGGATTTTTTTTGTTTTTAAGAATTTTTTGAATTTTTTGGTTTTTTATAGTTTTTAGTGTTATAATTATTGGGGGGGGGGGTTTATGTGTTTTTTGATTTTTAGAGGTTTTACTGTTTTTAGTGTTTCTAATTTTTTAATGGAATAAATATTTTTTAGAGTTTTAGGTTTTTTCTGGGTATTGGGTTTTGGGGGTTTTTTGGGGTATTTATGGTTTTTTAGGATTTAGGGGTTTTAAGAGATTTTTGGTTTTTTGGATTTTAGGGGTTTAAGGGTTTTTTTGAGTTTAAGGATTTTAGGAATTTTTTGTATTTTTCTGTTTTTTCGTGTTTTAGGGTTTTTTCGGGGATTTTACAATTTTTACGGGTTTTGAGGGTTTTGACATTTTTCATGTTTTTAGTGGTTTTAAGTGTTTTTTGGTTTTATGTTTTTTTAAAGGTCTTTTTAGGATTTTTGGTATTTTACATTTATATGGTTTTTATTTCTTCTAAATGTTTTTTATGATTTTTTAGGAATTTCCTGTATTTTGGTGGATTTAGGGTTTCTATATTTTTTTTGGTTTTTTGGGATTTATGGGTTTTATTTTTAATTTTATGGGTTTTAATTTTTTTTTGTGTTTTTTAACAATTTTATGGGTTTAAAGGGTTTTTAAATTTTTAATGAGTTTTTAGGGATTTAGGGATTTTTAGGTTTTCTTAGGGTTTTTGGGTTTTTTATTCTTTTTGGGGGGTTTGGGGGTTCATGGTCTTTTATTGTATTTAGAGGTATTATCATTTTTAGGGTTTTTAGTTTTATTTTATTTATGGTTTTTTGTTTTTAGGGATTTTTTCGGATTTTTTGGATTTTATGTTTTTTAGGGATTTTGATTTTTTTAGTTTTTTATTATTTTTAGGATTTTTAGATTTTTTAGGAATTTAGGGGTATAATTTTTTTTAGGTTTTTATAGATTTCCTAGGTACTTTCTTCGGTATTAGTTTTTCTATGTTTTTAGGGGTTTTTAAATATTTTTATGATTTTTTTGGTATTTAGGGGGTTTTTTAGTTTTTAGGGATTAAAAGGATTTTTATATTTTTTAGTGTTTTTCGGGGTTTAAATAGATTTTAGAGTTTTTAGTAATTGTTGACAACATGAAATTGGTTCCATGCAATTTTCCATAGAATTGAAGATGTGATCCTCGCTTCGATACCAAATCTCCAGTTTGAGTAAAAATATATCTTTATGCCAGAAGAAGGTGCAGATAGGATTTCCATGTGTTCTAACCATACACATCCTCGAACGGGCTTGAGAAGTTCATGGTGAGACACTATAACTTTCAATGGGGTTGGTGATGGTAGAGAAGGGACTGACCTAAAAGGTCAGGACCACAACCAGGCGCTCATATCAAGCAGGGGTGTGGTGGCACAACCCCCACGATATGGAGAAGAAGGTTTTACAAAGTGGTTTGGCCAGGTAGCCTCTTCACACCCCCTTTGTGACCTATAAAGAAGAACCCCCCTTCAAGGGAATCCAATGTCAGGTACCTCCACACTCCACATGCATGTGTTTCTTAGTTCCTTGAAACATGTATTCAAGTTTTAAGAATCACTACTTCTAGGAGGTTTCCATTGGATTTATTTATGGAACTGGAAACTTCGAATAGTTCTTTTTCCAAAGGGGACCTTCTTTCCAAAGGCATGAATTCGTTATGTTTGAACATCAAAATACTTAAGAACATGCATTGGGCTAGAGGATGGGAGGTCAGACTCATCACACCCTTTTGGGGGGAATTATTGTCTACTTCAAGACTCTCTTTATAATTTAAAATATTTTCTTTAATCCTTATTAATTCACCAAGTATATCATAAGAATCCCTTTTAATTTTCCATCAATTATTTATCATGGAAAAAGTTTAAAATAATCTGTATGTATTTGAGTTTCTTCATTAATGGAGATATCTGTATATATTCTAGGTTCTCTATTAATGGTATCCTCTCATATACTACTTAGATATTATTTTAATCCTCATTATGATGATACTGGTTTTTAAGCCACTTAGTGGGGCACTTTGAAATTTATTGTCATCTAGGGAGACGAAGGTTTGGTTTGATCTTGGGATCGTTCCCAAAAAATGGGCTGCCTACGTATCCTTGTAAAAGGAATCAACACCCTCTTAGTTTGGTGACATTGAATGGGACAGACCATACCTTTCAAGGTCATGTGATAAGGAGTAAGATGTACAATTTAATGTCATGTGGTATGGATATCTAAACAATGGTGACTAGTGAAAACATAGTGTGGGACTTATGCTGAAATAGCCCAAGGAACATGGAATGGATATGGGTTTCCAAGTAGGATCAGACCCTGTTGGGAATATGGAACAAGTAGAATAGGTTTAATTTAAGGTATTGGGTTTGAACCTCAAGGAGGCTTCCTACGTATCCCATATATATGAAAATCAAAGCCCACATAGTTCAATAATTCTCATAGGAGAATACAGTCTTTTGAGAGAAATGAGGGTGGGCTTACTTCCTGAAAAATATGTCTTTGTGATTTTAGGATTTAATTTTGGGCTTAATCCTAAGGAGGATGTCCAAATTAGGGGAATTAGGGTTGGATTCCTGAAGAGGGAATCCCGTGAGATCAGGCCCTAAGAAGGCTTCCTACATATCCCGATTATGGTGGGAATCAGAGTTCTCGTAGTTAATACCATTATCAGTGTTTGTGCACATGTTTTAATCATCATGAATCTTTAAGCCCACATGAGTCATGCTCGATGTGAGAAACAAGAAGATGTGAATGATTTCAAAAATTACACATGAACTTTTCCTCCTCTGCTGGTGGAAGAGGGTGCACCTATGGTGGCGAGGATGGATGAGTTCGAGGGGACCCGAGAAGAGGGTAAGGGAACGAGCCTTTCCTCTGTTCACTCTACATTGGATAGGGGTCTAATGAAAGGTGGAAGGGATGAAGGTTAGGGTATTACATCAGGATTCGTTCTCTTGGTGACAAAGCCCAACAAGAGAGGGAATGGATAACAAAAGTCCCTGTGTCCATCTCCCCTCAGGTCTTTAGCACCGAAGAATAAAGGAGGAGCGGTGATGCTACCTACTAGAATAAAATATAGGGGCTTACACTAGGATGGTTTCCCTATAATTTATCCCGGTATGGGAGGGAGATATATCCTTTATTTTTAAAAGGAAAATTAGGTATGAACCTTACCTTCCACTACCAGAGAACTGAGGTTCCAGGCCATCTCTTCGAGAAAGGAGAGACCAGGACCCAACCCTCCTTCAAACTGGGAACTTCCCAATACTTTTTATAGGAGAAAGGTCCATGTGACTGTGGATATACAAACCCAAATCCATTCCATGTATCCTAACTCCCTTATAAAAAAATGTGGGAAACCTCTGACTATATAAATACATACCCAAATAAGAGACCCACGGATGTGCCTTTCTTAAAGGTTTGAAATTTCCTGAGGTTTTGGTGGAGGCTTCAACATAGTCCCTTTTAGATAAGGGAACCAAAGAAGGAGATACCCTTCCATGAATGAATATTAAAGAGGGTACTTTAGTTGGTATGAAAGATTTATATCAAGATATTCCGCATAGGTACCTCACTAAAATATGTCGCGTTGGTACCCCGCATTGATGTACCGCGTAGGAATACAGTGCAGGTGTGGCATGCAGGTATTCCATGCAGGTGTGAATGATAACTGAATAATTTGTTTCACATAGGAGAACCAAACCTATGTAAAAATTGTAAAATAATTTCAAAAATGATTATCCTACATAATTATCTCTTCTCTTGTGTTTTTGAGAGTTACCTGAGATAATTTGAGGGATCAGGGTGAAATAGATACATAATGAGAGCTTCAGAGAGTCTTTCAACTTTTTCAGTCTCTGAAATTAGGATCCCAAGGTTCCTATTTATAGGCATGGATGGGGCCGGGTCGAAGATACATTTCCCGCATAGGTCCTTCATGTATCCCCTCCATGAAGGTACTCCGCGTAGGGGTACAGAAATTATTCTAGCGTGTAGCTTTGGCGCGCAGGTCTATCGAGATGCTATGCCGCGAATGTTTGTCGCGTATCTCTTCCATGTAGGTCTTTTACGTAGCTTTTCCATACAGGTCTTTTAGATTATTTTATTTTCCTTTGAACTCTTCGAACCATGCCTATAGATTTTGAAATATCCATGTCTCTCTTCACAGTATTTTTGTTTTTTTAGTGGTTTCAACAAAATCCGCCTGCCTCAGGATTGTATCTGAAAATAAAAAGAGGGTTGAGTCCTAAGGTATAATTGAAGGGAATATACTATAGGTGATATGTTGGACATTGCCGGTTTGTTGTGGAGAAACTTTGTGTAGGTATTCTGCGGAGATGTTTCACACAGTCCTGGCGCCCAGGTCTTCGGTTATCTATAAATTGGTCTGATCCTTTGCAAAAAAAAAATCACCTGTGATTTTTAGAATTTATAGCTCTCATTTTGCAGATCATTCATCTAGACCCATCACATTGTTATCTTGCGTAATTCCCTTAAAATTTAATCATGGTAAAATTATTTAAGGGATGGAGATGTTCCAAAGGACTTTATCAAAGGAGTTGTGGTAGGATCCTTATCGAAGGGCCTATGTGACAGACCTCAACGAAGGACCTATGTGACATTCCACATCGAAGGACCTACATGAACAGTGTACTTGGTGAAATTTTTTATTTCCCTTTTTTATTTTAAGTAGAAATTTAAGTTAAAATTCTAACCTAATAGGGGATGTTTGGAAATTATTTTGCAGGAAAAAGATGTCTCATTTGATGACACATACTAAAGATTCTAGGGCTTGTCAAAATAAAATGATGAAGATCACCGGACCAGACTATTATGAAATTTTTGAGAGTACTCTTCTTGGGCTATGGAAGGGTTTAATTCCATAACAACATGACTATCCAGAAATTCCTTACTTAACCTTATACAGCCAGGAGATTTTTCAAGATTCCCATGTTCCATCTATTAAGAATTACATTCCAAGGAATTGGTTTCTTCAATAATCCAACTTTAACTACATGAATATTAGTGCAAGGGGGTTCCATTACACGAAGGAATGATCCCTATTGGTTGAATCCTTAATCATAGTGGTTGTACTCCTGATATGAAGGATCACGTTTTAGATCCAAGACCACGTTGCTATGATTCCACTTATAGGGATTCTCAAATAGATCAATCTAATGGTTGGAAGGAAGACTGGGATCTTCATTCTAGAGGAGGTGTTAAACCTAGGTGGATGTGGGCATTCTGGGGGCGTTAGACTTGTGCTGAATTCAAGAAAGAGTTATCAGATGTTCATATCTATAAAGATGTCTATATGGGGAAAACATATGTTTATAAAAACAATTTCATTACGGAATTACTGAGCTGATGGAGTCCGCAAATGAATTACATCCATTTGATACATAATGAAGTTGGTATTAGTATTTGGGATATTTACCAAATAGTAAGAATTCCCATTCTTGAGGAAATTTATGATGAATCCATTACACCTATTACAACATTGGGTGATGAAACTAGAACACCACTATTGTCCCATAAATTACTTAAAACAACAAAGAATTTACCCAAAGATAAGAATGATATTCAGGACAATGTGTGGATGGAATCCTTCTTAGAACCAACAAAAGAGAAAGGTCCAACATGTGGACGTCCTACTATTTGTCCTTATGCAGATAACTGGAGTAGTTTAGGAACATATTGTCCTATACTAGAAATATGTGACTATAAGCACTGGGGATATACAGTAAAACCCACAATAGATTCAATGGTATGCTTAGATTCCTTCCTTGCTATGTGGCTAAGCGTTTACTTGCTTCTAATCCGTGAATCGAAATGTGGTATAAGATCAGATACTTTTGACATTGTAGCTAAATTGGTATAAGGGAAGTAAATTGGGCTAGGAACACCTGTATTTACAATAATTTACCATCTTCTCCTACATTTATACAATGGGAAGGCTCCATTTAGAATTGCAGGGCCATTCCAAGTGTTGTGGGGCTGGATTGCGGCACAATTCTCATCAGACTTCGTGTTGAATTTAGTTAGAGATCCCAATGGTCGATTCACCCCATTTTTATAGAATGTTTCTGGTTTTCAGCCTTAATATTTGAGACCTGATGTGGTACTAAAGACATTGAATGTCTCAGGTGAATTCAGATTATTTCCTTTTGGTAATACACCAATTGGAGCATTTATTGATGATGGTAAAGAAAATAATTGTGAGTTGAGATCTTATATGATGGAATTCAGGGATGGTGTATTATCGACCAGGATTGATGGTGAAATTATCTGTGAGGATTAAATTCCTTATAGGTTTACGTGTCAGTTCATATGTCTTCAATAATGATACACTTTTCCACCTATGTATGTTAGACAGGAGTAGCACCCAATGGAAGAGAGACATTTATGGATTCTAATGGATTTATGGGCATCCAAATTTTGGATTACATTGCCAACATAAGATGCATCAATTAGATTAGAAGTGAGATATTCCAAAGCTTGGGAATCTTCATTTCCTCAAGGGGATTTAACAAAAGAAATATATCGAGTTGCAGCTATAATGACTGTTGCATGTGGCAATCTTGGTAAGAAGTCCAAGGCCAGAGATGATACAAATTTTTCAAAGGTTTCAGATCCCTCAAAATGTCTTTGTAGCTGGTATACTAGGAATACTAGGGCTAGAGAAGCAATACCTTCAACACTAAGGAAATCTAGTCACCTCCATCAAACAGAGGTTCCTATTCCATCCATTGAACTCCCTTAAGAAAAAAGGAGGCCTGGAGAGGCTCACCAGTCAAAAGTTATTGAATCTCATCCACAATCAAACATACCATGATTGAATTATGTGCGACCTTACCCATTCTTCATTAGGATAATATGACCTGTGATCTTAGGGATGAATGGAAATTCCTCCATCATGGAATTAGAATACCAGATATTGGTGACATTAAGGAACCTTCTGATTTAAATCCGGATAATAACCAGGCTGAAGTACGTAAGTACATTACATATTTGGACACTTTTATATATGCAATTAATGAACAAATCCCAGCCTCTAAACGAGTATCTCATATGATGGAGTTAGGAGTACATGAAGGGGTAAATTTTTACTCTGAGGAGGACTGGGATATTTATGTTAATACTGAGAATGTATTCTACATTTTTATTTTGTCTCAACTATTAATTACCATTCCTCGTCATTAATCTTGATGAAAATTTATTTCTGCAGCTTGAATGCAGGGAAGGAAACTCTGGACTAGTTCTTGAATCACAAAAGAATGGGCCTGCAGGCTCCTCCATTAATGCAACGAAGGATCCTCCTTGGTCTCCAGAACTTTCTCCAGGAGCGAGAATTATGACTGGGGTAATGGCGATGGATAATACCCAACCATTACCTCAATTTTATCCTTCCAAGAGGAGTGTTTCAATTTATCCCCAATCTTTTGAAAAGAAACACTTGAGAGAAGTGAGATTGATCTAAAGTGTTTTCCAATGGAGTAAGTATTTATACTATCCTTAGGGTATGAAATTTTCTCAACACACTCCAGTAATCATGTTTCATCTTACAAGATCTGTGTCTCTCTCTTCTCTCAAGGTCCTGATAGTTTATTCTTCAAGACTAGAGAAGGAAACCCCTGGAGAAACCCCAGTTCATGATGATGAATCGACTATCTTAGTAGATAAATCATCAAAATATTCATCTATACCCGATCCTAGATCTACTGAGAGAGAAAAAATCCACAGTAATATGAAATACATTCCTTAGATTCTTTCATTAGTGGATCCTGAAATAGTCAATGTTAATATTCTTATTGCTCCAAAATAAAGGAATAATGAACGAGGGCAATATAAGATAAATACTGATGTTGACACAAACCTAGAAAGACCTGATGTTGCTGTAACATTTGTAGAGCCAACCAAATATAATGCCAGTGGAGCCAATTTGGTCATTAACAAACGTTTATTGGATACCTTAAATGGCGAGGATGCTATATCATTCCAAGTCGCATACACTGAAATGATGGAATCTTGTAATCCAAATATTGATATTCTAGGTTCCATCAAGGAGTTTGGGGATTTTCATGAGGAATTTCAAGGACGTAAGTCCTTATTATTTCATTTTACATACACAATTGTTCTTCTTTACTTGATTATTTACATAAACGTTCACCCAATGTAGCTTTATTTGTAGAAAATGTTTCAAAGGCTCTTCAGGAATTAGGTATTCCACTCTATCCTTCTGTTGGATCTGGAGAAATACCTATAGAGAATCCTCTATCATGAGATTCCCTAGAGCTATTAAATATGATAACTGAGAAAACTCAAGGGAATGAACCTTCTCAAGAAACGTTTGCTCAAATCATTGAAGCTGAGAATACAAGGGATGAATCCAATCAAGTAACTGCCTTATTATTGGGTAAATATAATCAGATATATGAATCATATAGGTTTCTTCTATTTGATACTGGAAATGACCTTGATTTTTCATTTAGGGTTATCATATCCTAGATCATAAGTTGAAGCTTCTACTATTTCGAGAAAAGTAGAACGAGGCATCTCTTTAAGTGATCTATTTTCAGAGTACATTTTACCTCATAGAAGTGACATAAATTCAGATTTAGAGATGCAATATGCTCTTGTCATGGAATGTAAGAAGACACAATGGAATATCTGGAGAATAATTTTTGAGATGCCTATAGATGAACTATTGTCCCATTTTTTCAAACTCCTATAATTATTCTATGTATTTAGATTTAGTGGATTTAATTATGGACCAGTCTATGATGCT
The DNA here is from genome assembly GCA_963277665.1 of Viscum album. NCBI lineage: Eukaryota > Viridiplantae > Streptophyta > Magnoliopsida > Santalales > Viscaceae > Viscum > Viscum album. The sequence goes on along the minus strand of OY728157.1, from coordinate 1,635,468,185 downwards.
ATAAAAGAAATCATTAGCTGAAGGGAGTAGGAGCATAAATTGTGACAAGATTTTGAAGAGGCTAAATGGATTATCAATATAGAGGGATTTCAAGCTGATGTAGCTAAGGTGGAGGAAAATCATAACACAAAATCGATCAAAATTATTCTAAAAATCAAAGAATCCATGAAGGAGTCATAAATATCTTCAACAGCAACTGGATGCTGTTCATAACAAACTTGAGAAATTGAATCAGACATTGGGATTAATCCAATTAGAGGGGATAACTGCCATTTCAATTGCTAAGGAAGCACTTCATCAAGCCGAGGATGCTAGAGTTTCTCATCTTCTCAACTTCAACACACAACTGATAAGGCTTATGAAGTTGTTCAACAAATGATGAGCCATTTTGAGAGTTTATTTTGAATCATGATAGAGAAGCTCCATTTTGTGGATGACCCTCTGATTTCATATGAATGAATGAAATTTTTCCATCAATCATATAAGTCGTCATTCCAATTTTACATTATTTAAATGTTAATGGTAATGAGGATAATGACCCTCTTTTTTTAAAATTATTAAACCTTCATATTAGACAATCAGTATTACAATGAAAATAATGGAGATCTCATAATTATTTTATTAAGATAATGGACCTAATGAGTATAATTTTTTTTACTAGGGTTATATGGACAATCCCAAAAAAATTTATATCTTTTGAATTTTTTTATTGCTCAATATTACCTAAATCATAAAAGAATGTATGTTTAGTGAGCTGGGACTCGAGTTTTGTTTTGAGTGCCCATTGCGAGTTCTCAATCTAATGAGTGTGATGCCTTTTATTAATGTACGTTTTGATTCATACATGTTTTACTATAGAGGGATTATATTTAGGTTTTAATAGCTTTGATCATAAATTTTCAAATTAGTTCCAAAATAAGACTCTGTGGCTAATAATTGCTTTAAAATTCTTTGGATATTTACAAGGGGAATCTTGAGCCATGATTTTTATGGTCACTAAATTTAAAACCTATATCAACATAAAGGGAATCTGTTCCATGAACAAAGTTACCATTATTTTACAAACCCGTTATGGGGATTGTGTTATGCAGGGCCAACTGGGGCATATGCTGCATAACCAAATTGTGGAATCTTTTGGTTGAAATGCATGTTATGTAGGAAACTTATGTAAGGCCACCTAAGGGTACTGGATTCATAGTCAGAAAAATATCTCTAAGGAATTTAACATTTTACTGTTGATAGACAGGGGAAAATAAGATTTGGGTGACTCAAGACCATAGTCGGTGGTTTTTCTAAGGAAAGTAATTTTAAGAATGAAAAGGCTACTTTATGCTAAGATATTTCATGAATAGGAAAACTATTTCTATAAAAATTTGGTGTATGAGGAATGGTTTTAAAATTTTTCAGAAAGAGGAATTTCTGATATCATATTGTGCAGTTTTAATTCATGTAGTGAATACAATTTTACTATGCAGTTTTAAGTCATGCAGGGAGGACATTATTTGGCATTAATTTAAAGTCTTTAGCTCTGACCAAAGGTGGGGAACTCTCCAAATCTATTGATATATTTTTAGAAATATACTACCATATATAGGTATGAAATCTAAAATCACAAATTGTAATTTAAGAATTTTTAAATCTAAAGGATGATAGGGGAAAAGCGCTAAAATCATTAGAGGAAGTCTTTTCAAAGAATGAAGTTAAAATTATTTGAAAAACACGTTATGGGGGTTGTGTTATGTGGGTCCAACTGGGTCATATACTACATATCGAAATAATGGAATCTTTTGGATGACATGCATGTTATGTAAGAAACTTATGCAAGACCACCTAAGGGAACATGTTTCTTAGTCAAGAAAAATTGCTCTTCAAACTTTGACATTTTATTTCTAAAATCTGAAGAATGCTTTTGGAGATTAATATTTTCCAAAGTAGGGAGTTTGGTTAATGGGGAAAGGTAATTGAATATGAATAGGGTATTTCCAACAAATATTTCCAAGGAATTTGAGGAATAGTACTTCTATGAAGGTATGACCCAAATGTTGGAAGTGTGGTGTCTATAGTTTTAAGTCATACAACTTGGACCAACAAATGGAAATAGTATATGATATGTTCCCAATTGATTCCAAGGTTATTTCATATTTCTTTGAACACATGAAGAGGGAAATATATAAACTATGGTCTTGAAGAGTTTCAGATCTAGAGAATGATTATGGGACAAATATATCTAAATGAATGTTTTAAAACACATATTCTTGCATATTGTCCTTAGAGTTTGAAGGGGACAAAGATAATATAAAAAAGAGTGATATTACCATTATTTGAAAAATCCATTATGGGTGTTGTGTTATGAAGGGACAACTAGGGTATATGCTGCACGACCAAATAGTGGAATCATTTGGCTGACATGCCCATTATGTAGGCAACTTATGCAACGCTACCTAAGGGCACGTACTGCATAGTATGGAAAAAAGAGTTCTCATGTATTAGAAACTCTATCACAAGAAACCGTAAGAAAAATTATGAAGATCTGAAATCATTCAAGATTAAGAGTATGAAATATGGAAGGGGGTTATTTCCAATTCATATGGAAAAATATTTAAAGCAATATTGGCCATGAGTTTGATGTCCTTTAACTAGATATGACTCATATGTAAAATGGAGACTTTCTTTGTTTCATCTGAATTAATATTATGATGTTCAGTTCTATGTCATGTAATGAGGACATTGTATTGTTTAGTTTTAAGTCATGTAGTGGGGACTTTGTACAGTGTATTCTTAAGTCATGCAATGATGACATTGTTAATCCCATAATAAATTGAGACACCTTATTTATAAAAAGATTCCTTTTACCCAATTCATAGGCCCACGTGAGCTATGCTCAGTTTGAGAAACAATGAGCAGTAAGTGTTTCTTCTATAACTCAAATGTGACACAAGTGAAGAATATGGGTGTTATATTTCCATGCAGTTTAACATCATGCAGTAATGAAAAAGAAGAAATGATGTGAAAAGAAAGACTTGGTGTATCTTGACTAAGGGATAAAATCCTAGTGTCACTATGTGTCATGATGAGGGAAAGAATCAAGCCATATGTACTTCTTAAAGCATTCCCTATGTAGGTTTGATTATTATATAAGGAATAAAGTGTTTTTTTATTGTGATTTGGCCCAATATTGGATATCTAGGCATCTCTACATATCTCAAATAGATGAGAATCAAGTCGTACATAGTTTTTTAAAAAATAATTCCTCACACCAATCGAGTTTGACATGAAGAATGGGGTATTTTGACATGTTCTGAGATTACAGTAAATCTTAAGACATAAAATGGTGTATCAAAATCATATATCTTAAGGAAACACTCTGTATTGATCTGATTCATATACATGATAAAAAAAATATGATGATTGTGTGACTACGGCTGGGCCCAAAATTGTAGATTTAGGCATCTCTATATATGTCATTGAAAATAAGAATTAAGCCATACATAGTTCTTAAAATAAGGTCTCTATACAGATCTGACTCAGACATAAAAAGAGAGGGACTCGTGTGATAGTAAGGATTAGTGATGATGTCAATGATGTTTGGTTATAGAAGCTTCTAAAGTCAAATAGAGAAAATGTTATTCGTACAGTTTAATGTCATGCAATGGAGACAAATGATGTCATGAAGTTTAACATCATGCAACAAGGATGAAGATACTATGAATTTTAATTTCATGCAGCATTGATGCTTATGGTTTTTATGAAGTTTAAGGTCTTTCAAATAGGACACTTATCGTTGTTATGCAGATTAATGTCTTGCTTCTAGGACGTTATACTGTGCAGTTTTTAGTCTTGTAGTGAGGACATGAGGCCTATGCAATTTTTTAGACTTGTAGTATGGACATTGTATTGTACAAATTTATGTCTTGCAGTGAGGAAGATATGTACAACTATACAAAGTATTTCTTCAAGAATCTCACATTGTTTGGGGTTGTAATAAGCTCTCCATCCATTGAGATTAATGCATAAGCTCTATTTGAATAGACCTAATGTATGGAATAAGGCCCTTCCTTCTTTGGATCAATATTTGTAGGTTTCATCCCGAGTATCATAGGAGTCTTATGGACCAATACCAATTCTCTGTAAAGAAATGAACTGAGCTGGCTTTTCTTGTTTAAAGCTTTCACTATTTTATTCTGATAGACTAATAAATTATGAAAAGTATGCAATCTTTTCTAGTCTAATCATTACAGCTCATTGAACCGTTTCTAAGAACTCTCATCTGTAGAAAACTGATCACAGGTTGCAACTCTGAGTGAAAGCAATTTCATTTCAATTGGAAAAACTACTACAGTTCCATATACAATGAATAAATAGTTTCTTGGGTGGCAGTATGAGTAGTTGTCCAATAATCCCATAAAGCATTCAAAAGTTTATCAGGACGTGATTTCTTATCTTTATCCACCATCTTCTAGAGTATATTTGATAGGGTCATGTTAAAGGCCTTTGTCTATCCATTGGCTACTACATGATAGCAAGGTGAATAGTTGTATTTGATATTATGCTCCTGATATAACTTGTTTACCTCAATCGAACAAAAATTGGTTCTATTGTCCGTCAATATAGTATGAGGGACACCAAATCGTGTGATGATGTTAGTTTTTACACAACTAACAATAATTTTGGCTCCAACTTCTTTGAGAGGTATTTCCTCGAACCATTTATAAAATAAGTCAGTAGCAGTAAGGATATACTTGAACTCCTTAGCTGTAGTTTTTAGATAAGGCCCTAATATATCCATTCCCCATGCGGAAAATGGTCAATAGTATTTAGCTGTATATAGAAAATTCGGGGGTTGATGAATGAAGTTGGAATGCACTTGGTATGGATGAAATTTCTTAGTGAAATTTGTGAAATCTTGTGTCATTGAAGGCCAAAAGTATCCAAGCCTTCAAATATGATCAGAGAGTATGTGCCCAAACTGGTGGGCATGACATCTTCTGAATGTACTTCTTTCATGAAAAATGCAGTCTATTCCCCATCAATACATTTGAAGATTATTCCATCAAAGTCTTGTTTATAAAGGAACATCCAATTTGCTTGACAATCATAAAGAGTAAAATTGTCCACTCGTCACCGAATCGGTTCTTTTTTAGCCCTATTTGGTAGAAGTACTCCATTTTGAAGATATTCCATGATATATGTTCTACATCCAATGGTATGACCATATGGCTCCGAAATAGAGCTAATTTCACTAATTTTCTCCATTCTAGTTTGAACAAAAGGTGATACCACTCGATGATGGGCTATGCTAAAGACTATATCATCTCGATTTAGATCTGTCAAGGTTGTAGCTGCATTATCCTATGCATCTGCTTGGGCATTTTTTGATCACGATACATTAGACAATGTCATCTCTGAGGGAAATTCATCCATTAACCATATAAGTAATCACAAAGACATATTAAATCTTCTATTCTAATAGAATATTCTCCATTTATTTTCTTGATTACCAATTCTGAATCACCTTTTACATTCAAGTGATTCATTTTCACCTGAAGTGCCAATTCCAAACCTGCAATGAGAGCTTGATACTCCTCCTCGTTGATGGTTCCTCCTTCCGATAATAGAAAGGAATAATGTAATACTACCTTTTCTGGGGAGATAAGGACGATTCCTAATCCATATTTGTTGAGTTTAGGGTTTTCCATTCTCTTACCTATTACATTTATAAAAGCACCATCAAAGTGCATTTCCCAAGTTTGGGAATTATAGGGAATAGATAAGACCTCTTCATCTGGAAATTCAGTATTTAATTGTGTATCATCTGCAGATGGATGATCATTAAGGAAGTTTTCTAGAGCTTGGCCTTTTATTTCCATTTAAGTCCCAAACTAGATATCAAACTATTGAAAAATAACTTCCCACCGTTCCAGACACCCTGTATGAATAGGACGACTAAGGATAAATTTGAGCGGGTTATTGTGAGATACCAATTGAACCTCATGATGTTGTAGATATTGCCTCAATTTCTGAACTGCAAAGATTAATTCCTGGCGGCACTTTTCAATACTTGAATACTTATTTTTTGCATCATGCATAGTTTGACTGAGATAGTAAATAATATTTTCATTCCCAACATCATTCTTTTGGGTGAGGAAGGAACCTAGTGATCACTCTAAAGCTATTACAAAGAGAATAAGTGGTCTTCCTTAAACAGGTGGCATTAATACTGGTGAACTCAAGAGAAATTTCTTGAGGGTATCAAATGCTTCTTGACAGTCTTCAATCCATTTTTAGGTGACTCTCGTCTTCATTAATCTGGTGAAGGGTGAACACGTTGCTGATAAATTGGTGATAAAACTCTGGATATAGGCCAAGTGTCCTTGGAGTCCTCTTAATTATTTCAAATTTCAAGGAGGTGACATAAAAATAATTTATTTTTTTCTCAGGATCAACTTTGATACCACGATGGCATACAACGAAGCCAAGGAACATTTCAGAGGTTACCTCAAAAGCACATTTCAAGGGGTTCATCTTCAAACTATGTTGCTAACGTTTATGGAATATGGTCTCCAAATCAGCCTAGTGATTGGATCATTGTCTGTATTTGACCACAAAATCATCCCCATACACATTCAACAATGTTCCCTAAGAAGGTTTTGATGATATGGTGCATGGAACGTTGGTATGTTGCGCCTGTACTCTCTAAACTAAAGGGCATTAACCGATAGAAAAACACACCTTGAGGGGCTCTAAAGGCTATAGATTCTTCATCCACTAGGGCCATATGGATTTGATTATACCCAGAGTATCCATCCATGAAAGAAAGAGCTTCATGTACAGTCATTTCATCAATTAAAAGCTCTGTAATTGAAACTGGAAAATCATCTTTTGGACAATGCCAATTAAGAACTCTGAAATCAATGAAAACTCTAATTTTACCATTCTTCTTTTTCACTAGGACAATGTTGGACAGCCATTTGGGATATTGAACTTCCCTGAAAATGTTGTCCTTTATAATCTTATCAACTTCAACATCAATTTTAGAGGCATTATTTGGGTGTGTTCTTCATGTTGCTTGCCTGAATCCAAGATGTTCTTCTAGAAAACCAAAATAATGGGTTGCTACATCAGGATTAAGTCCTAGAATTTCTGTATAATTCCATGAAAATATATCTTGATGTTTCTTTATAAATGATGTATACGCCTATTTCTATTTAGAGGTCATGGCCACACTAATTTGAATGAGGCATGGATCTTCTTATGTACCCAAATTTATTTCTTTGAGCTCATCCACGGTGGTAGAGACACCTTCTTCAAATGCTAGAGGAGAAACCCCAAGAACATCCTCTTCTTCTTCATTACATTTTACCTCTTCTATTTCATCTTTCATAGTAGATGATGATGAAAAACTCCAAGAGTTATAGGGGGATTTAGTATTGGAACATTCTGAAGAAGAGGCTACCATATCTGGCCCTACTAATGATGAAGGGTCTTCCTGTGGTAATAAAGAGCAGATTGTGGATTGGGAATCAACATCATTGTCTTCCTCTAGAATTGTTATAATTTCTTCTAATCTGATTGATGAAGTAGAGTCATGTAGTAATTCAGCAGATTAAATGAAAACATCTCATTTTAGGCCTTCATCTCTACTTGGTGAATCACAAATCTCTTCCATGATGACAGGCTCAATTGTCGTAATTGAAATTATCAAAGTCACGGGACGAGTTCTTGGATTTGGGTTTAACTTTTCAATTTTATTAATAGGTGACACATAATATTTTCTCAAATGTATGAATGGGTTTGTTGGAGTCTTTTCCAAACCATTCGGAGCATTAACTCTGGTTATTTCTTTTTTCATGGACTTCGGTCCTTTTGTGTGATAAAACTCTGCCTCAATTTATTGAAATTAACATGTTTTGAATGGAGCCCTTTCACCATACGATTTCTTGATTTTTCCATTGAAATTTTACTTCATACATTGTTGGTTTGATGAAGGTATGTCTACACGTTGATGCAACCCAGGCATTCTAAGAAAAATATTGAAGGTTGTGTCCTAACGAACAACCATGAAATTTGAATTAGACACAATTTCTCCTAACTGAAATATAAGTGTAATCTCACCAATAGGTTCTTTCTCATTCTTATCATAAGCTTGCAACATTACAGTGGACAGAGATAAGTCAGATTCTTTCAGGCCCAATCAGCAAAGTGTACGAATGGGAATAAGGTTGACTTCAGAGCCATTATCAATGAAGGCCCACCAGATGTCTACATCATTGTATTTTTCAGAAAAATTCAAGGTTCAAATATGTCCATGTACAACATAATCTTCACCTTCATATATAAAATATATGATTTCATGTCATTCTGCAGGATCATTCTCAATACTTGTAAACCTCACCAACAGCAACATCAGTTTCAAACTATTGAGGACTTGACAAAGCCTCAATGAGTGCTTTTCGAAGATCTTTTTATAGATTAAAAGCATCCATAATTGATAACATGACCGGTAATTATGCCAATTGTTTCAAGAAATCATACTTTTGTTCTAATGTTCAATGTGTTCCATCTTGAAGATGCGGTTTTGTAGGTGTTTTGGAAGTTGATGATTCTGTTGTAGACGTACCATATGCCTGATAAGAAGCAATAAATACTCCTGGATTTGGTATATTAGACTGAAAAGGTCTATTCACATGCTAAGATAAAGATGGTGTAACTTCTAATCTGTCCTCCAAAATAATCATGTCTAAACCAATCCTTTCTTTCATGGAAGAAACTCCTTGTTCTTGTTGAGCCCGGAGAAGGAATTTTCCATGAATTTCTACTGTATATATGGTTTGAGTAATGGTAGAGTTAAAAATGGTGGTTTATAGAATTCACACATATTCCCATGTATCCTTGACCCTGACCTCTTCCACTGGATCCCCAATTAGTTATAGGGAATTCCAGCTCATTAGAATCTGAATCACCATTTTCATAAGGATCTGTTAAATGGATAACGTTGATATAACCAAAGATCAATTCTTCATCTAATAAATATTACACCTGATAATTTAATACAGATTGTGTCATTTGGCAGGGTAGTTATCATGATTTTGACAATGTTGGAATGAAATCTTCCAGGGTCAACGACAACTTTGGCCTTAACGTGATCTCATCTTTTTTTGAACACTCTTTGTCCTTATAATCATTTCACTTCTTTGAGGAACGAAATTTTGATGAAGATGGTTTTGTTGTGGCAAGAGTGGTTGAAGACACATTCATTTGTTTTAATTGTGTTCATAAAATGGAATGTTTCTGATTGATTATTTTCCTGATCATCCAATCATCATAGTTTTGCACATTTTTAATTTTTACTTCCTGTCATTTGCTTTCTTCCTCTGGATCAGTAGCCGTAACACATGCTACTTGAGCTGATGAACTTTTAATTTTCAATTTTCAATAATCTACTATCTTTTGCAATAGTTCTTTGAAAACAAAACATTCCTAGATGGGATGCCCTAACATATGGTGAAAGGGACAATAATTCGGAAGATCGTCATCTTCTTGTTTATTTGGTTTCTTTGGCCTTAGAATCTGAAAAAATTGTTTTCCAGAGCTGAGATGAAGTAACTAGGAATTTTTTCATTGTAGAAAAAATTGACTTTGTTCTTTAATTCCTCATACTATTTCCACCTTTGATCTCATTGATCATCTTGAAGAGGCGGTCGTTTCGGCTAATGTTTAGGAGGTGGAGCCCTTCAGTATGATGAAGGTCTTAAAGTATATGCAGGTACATGTGCCTACTTGAGTGTAACTATAGAATCTTATTCCTTTCATATACTCCTCACCAGAGCTGATGTAATTACATGAGTTTTAGCCTTAATTTCAATAATATAGACTTCTATATATTGAGCAATTGAAGTAAGGTCTCAAAGCCCTCCTGTGTATTTCATTGGGATCAATGGTGTGCCTAACTCATCATGTAGATTTTCTACACAAATTGGAATAAATTATTCTTGAGGTACTGGTATACTTAAGGAATATGTTAATCCATTCCATCACACAATGAAATATGAATCTATTTCATTATCTCTTTGTTTACAATTGGTAAGATAAAAAACTATCACCTTTGGTAGAATTGAGCTAAATTGAAGAAGGAATTTTTGATAGAGATCTTCTCATCCAATAATTTATTGAGATTGTAAACATGTATACCAGACAAAAGTTGGCCCCCGTAATGACTACACAAAACACCTAAGCATTACTACTTCTTGTTGTTGAGGAGTTCCCATCATGGGATCACAATGGGATAAAAAATGTGTTAAGTATTGTTCTGGATCTCCCCAACCATTAATGATTGGGAATGTGGTATTCACAAAATTTGGTGGGGCAGGAATTGCATCCACCCATTTAAGGTAAGCTATATTTTCCGGATGAACTGGTGCACGTCATTCCTCCATAACATCCAATCGAGTCCTTAATGCCTCAATTGTAATCATAAGCATTTAGGGAATATCTGGATGAGATGGAACCTATGAAGGTATAACAACCAGAGCTTGATCTGGTGCAATGACATGCAAAACCATTGATGGTGGTGCAGATATTTTCCTTGGATAACCCACGAGAACAGGCCTATCAGGATGTGTCTGATCCTATCATGATTGTGTACCCAGTGGAGGGAATTCATTATCTACATCTATAGTTACTAAAAATTCTCTCTAATGAGGAGCTCCTACAGGATTTTCATGTTGAGGAACTTCTTGGGGAATACGTCTAGAAAAAAATGATTCATCGAAGTAACTCTATATTGTGTTATTTCAAATCCTTTATTTCCACTTCATGTTGTGAAAATATTTCTTCAAGTGAAAAATACTGACATTCTCCAGTTGAAATGTGAGATGAAATCTGAAATTTTTCATTTCCCCTTATTAGATTCCTTTCATATGGGTTGGAGTTGGTTATTTGAAGGCACACCTAGATTCTAGGTAAGCCTCGGATTTTAGGTACACACGCATTCTTCATTTTCCTCACTGTGTACCATATTATAGACAAGAACTTCATATTCTGATTCCCCTGAACTGGACACATTTTCTGGAGGATCTTCTGCATTGGTGTTAATGACATTCACTAATGCATAATACATAGATAGCATTTTGTCAAAAAAAATTAGGTTGTCTCCCTCTGTATCATCCATGAGACTCTGTTCTCCTACATGATGAATTCCCAGGAACTGTTTGGCAGATAGTAACATAAAGGGAATCCTTGGATTGTTCATTTGTTTGATCTCCTTGTGTCTTCATCCCTAATAGGGAGAAAACCGACTTCCGTTGAGGAGGGAATTACATATGTGAAAAATCCCCCAGATCGGTATGATGGGGTTGTTCCTGTTCTTATTCTTCAAATTTTTTAACTTTGTTTAATTAATTTGAAGGTTGAATTAAATGATCCCCCAAACTTTCAAGTTGTGGTGATTCTTGAATAGATATGGATGAAATTTTTGCAACTACTCTTCTAATTTTGCGAATGATGGTTCAAAAATTAGTTGGGTGCATTATCCGACAACCACTCAAATCACCTGTTTTGGAATATTGTTTTGTTATTTCAGACATTTGCATTCTCTGGCGGTTGACATTCTCTAAGCAGGATTCCTACTAAAGATTCTCAGATTCTTGATGTTGAAGTAACTCAAAAACTTTTTTTCATTGGACCTAACTTTGATTATATCTAGTTGAATCCTATTCTTGAGTGTACATTCTATTACATACAAAATATATTGATTGTGGCTGACCGTGGGAAATAACATTACATGAGACCACTTTTGGTGAACTTTGCTGATTTTGGAGTGAAATGAAATGAAATACTCCATGTTCACCCCATCCTTTGATACAAAAACTCTATGGGGAATCCAAAATTAACTATCATAGTCTCTTTAGAGCATTGAGTTATGCATGCTGATGGTTTTAATACTGTTTTTTCAGTCTTTGGATATTGGGAAAATAAGAGAGATTCCATGTTTATTTGGTGTTGAAACCCTTATATCACCATTACATGATTATGATATTAATCATATGGTAATACTTTGTTTTTTGAATAACAAAGAGTATTCCATAGGATGAGGTGGATATCATGAATTATATCTTCTACAATAAATTCTAGAATATTATACTGATAATTTTCCAATGTCCATAACATGACTAGTACTTATCCCTTTGCAAATTGTTTCCTCCATTTTAACACATCTTCATCGCCTTTCACTAGAGGTTTAACCACTTGTTATGGCAAAAGTGGATGCTCTATATTAGAAGAGAAATAACCCAAGGGAGGTACAGAGAATGACTGTTCCCTGAAGATGTATTCTGGTTGATAAATTGTTTCACCTATCAGTGATAATTAATCAAACATGAGTGAACTTGTGTTTGAAAGTTTCTCAAGATAAGAGTGCTTACTCATCTCTAAATTGTCAATTATATAATATTCGTAACAATTATAATTACTACTACGGAGAGGAATTTTGCAGCAAATTCCACCATGGGGAGGATCAGCATGGTGGATTACAACAATGGATGAATCTTCTTTCTCCTTGGTCTTCTGGCCACACAGAGAGTTTCCATGGCTCTCATCCAGAGATAGGCACTCTAGATTGACAGAATTTTCATGAATAAATCCTTTATGTTGATGTTTTTGATGATGAAAATCAGAATTACTGTTACCACTACCATAATTTGTTAATGAGGGGATAGGATCTTGAGCTACAATAGATAAATTTCTCAGGGCTTCAAGAACTACATCATTAAGTGGATCCAAATCACAGCTTGACTTTTGATTTTCCAATAGTGTTTGGCAAGATCTCTTCTTTTATGTTCTCTTATACATGGTTGAGTCCACTTTCTAGGAAAACTGGCTATCATGGGATGGTGTATGTGCCTACCTTGGATTGGTTACAGGAACAGACCGATTACCTTTAATTGGAAAGGTTGTATGTTCCCGATCTTATTGTGTGTATGATATGGGGAGTATTCCCCATGACCCTCATGGACTAGAACATAGGTGTGTATCTATTCTGGAATGGAATGTTGATGTTTCATCCCTTGTTTGGGGATAGAATTATGTGTATGTTTCCCCAGTACTGCTGAAGTGGTTGATATAATATCCCGGAATGCTTTCAGAATATGGGTATGGATTTGTGTTTTCCCTTTCCCCATAGATTAGATGTGTTTGGTGAATTCAATGGTAGGAAAGGGAATATATACCCATTTTGTATCTGGAGTAGGAGTATGTGCTTGATCATGTCCTCCTTTTTCTATCAATGGGTATTGATAGTACTCATGTATGGGGGCAGAGAGTTGGGTCTGCCCCAAATATGTTGTCGAAGCTTTTCGAATGACTTCTCAGGGTGATACTAAATGAGACTATTAGAAGACTTGATGAAAAATAGATGGTGTATGTTCCTGCTTCCTGTTTCCCATCAATTATGGTAGATGGACATCCTTTAATACTGGTAGATGATACTTTTGATAGAATTGGTGATTGTAAATAGTTGTATGCTTCTATATACTAGTTTCCACTACATTAGATTGACAAGATTCTTTAAATGCAGTTAGATGAGCCTAATTACTAGCTGATAACTTGTAAGAAGGTGTATGTGCCTATTAATGATACTCCACTTGATTTATCTGTTGGGATTGATGGGTGGATTTAATATGTGTCATCTAGAGAGCAAAATTTGGATGGATAGGTGTATGTTCTCGTTCATTGTTCGCCATCAAGTTAGGTTGATGGGCTTCTTCGGCGGTTCGTATTTCATTCCTGAGTCTGAGAGACCTGAGCCAAACGTCCTGAGGCAACACCACCATCATGTTGTGGGTTCACTACCACACGATTCTGCTAGTGGCGATTGTTGGTGGGAGTCCTCAGGAAGGAATCCATCATTCTTGGATTGAGGCCTTGAGTTGCCTCTTTATCCACCTCCCTGTAGTATGGGATGGATTGATTGTTGTGTTCCAGGGATAAGGACCCTAAATGGTTGAAGAAGGTTTCCGGCACCATCTGCATCATGATCATTGGTCATCGTTAGCTGGATGATCTAGGATTGTTATTAACATGGAGGGCTTACCAAGTAGCCCCCAAAGTCGGAATTGTACTGTACCAGTGATATTCCTTTACCAGCACATTAGAGAACCAGAATTAAAGATGATGGGTTGGTGATTGCTTCCTTATCGTGGATGGGGATCCATCTTTACCAGTGGTTAGGAAGTTCACAGATATTGTCTTAAAAAAATCCATTTTGGAGAGAAGGGAATTCTAAGAAAAAATGAGACGACAAAAAACTCCATTAAAGAAACCTCTTTTTAGATGGATACATGCATGATTGATTCCTTTTATTGTATTTAATTTATCAATTTATAAGGGCCTAACAGATGGGTAACATTCTTAAATTGGTTAAGGATTCACATTGGGTTCACCATTTTTGTTTCGTAGTTCCTTGAAATGTGTATTCTAGTTTTAAGAATCGCTGCTTTCAAGCGGTTTCTATAGGATTTATTTATGGAACCAAAAACTTCCAACATATATTTATCCTAAGGGTACCTACTTTCCAAAGGTATGAATTTTTTAAGTTTTAACTTCAAGATACTTAAGAACGTGCATTCTTTAAGAGGACGGGAGGTTGAACTCATCAGAACCTTATTAATTCACCATGTATAAAATAAGTATACCTTTTAATTTTCAATCACTTATTAACATGTGAAAAGTTTAAAATCATTCATATGTATTCAAGGATCTTCATTAATGGAGATATATGTATGTATTCGAGGTTCTCCATCAATGGTATCCTCTCATATACTACTTAGAGATTATTTTAATCATCGTTATGATGATACGGGTTTTTAAGACACTCATTGGGGCACTCTAGAATTTATTTTTATCCAGGGAGAAGAAGGTTTGGTTTGATCTAGGGATCATGCCCATAAAATTGGAGAACTATGTATCCTTGTAAAAGTAATAAGAACCCTCTTAGTTTGGTACCATTGAATGGGACACATCATACCTTTTAAAGTCATGTGATAAGGACATAGCAAAAGTATTTAATGTCATCTAGTATGGATATCTAAGAGAAAGATGCTTAGTCAAAACATAGCGTGTGACTTATGCTGAAGTAGCCCAAGGAACATGGAAAGGATATGGGTTTCCATGTAGGATCAGACCCTGTTAAAAATATGGCCCAATGATAACAGGGTTAATTTAAGGTATCGGGTTTGAACCTTATTGAGGCTTCCAACGTATCCCATATAGATTGGAATCAAAGTCCATGTAGTTTAATAATTCTCATAGGAGAATATATTCCATTGAGAGAAATGAGTTTGGGATTAATTACTAAAAAGGATGCCTTGTTGATTTTAGGATTCAATATGGGGAATATTCCTAAGTAGGGTGTCCAAATTATATGAATTAGGGTTGGATTTTTGAAGAGGATGTCCAGTGAGCTCAGGCCCTGAGAAGGCTTCCCGTGTATCCAGATTATGGTGGGAATCAGAGTTCTTGTATTTCATTCTATTATCAATGTTTGTGCACATGTTTTAATCATCAATAATCTCTAATCTCAAGTGTTTCCTGGTCGATGTGAGAAAAAAGAGGATGTGAAAGATTTCAATAATGACTCATGCACTTTTCTTCCACCGCTGGTGGAAGAGGGCACACCTATGGTGGTGAGGATGGATGAGGTCGAAATTACCCGGGAAGAGGGAGAGGCGATGAGCCCTTCCTCTATTCACTTAACATTGGACAAGGGTCCAATGAATAGAGGAAGGGATGGAGGTTAGGGGCTTACTCTAGGACGGTTTTCCAAGGTGACAAAGCCCAACAGGAGAGGGAACAAATTAGAGAAGTACTAGTGTCCATCTCCCCTCTGGTCATTAGCACCGAAGAAGAAAGGAGGAGCAGTGATGCTACCCCATGCATGAAAATCTAGGGGCTTACACCATGATGGTTTCCGTAAAATTGATCCTGGTATGGGAGAGAGACTTCTCCATTATTATTAAAAGGAAAAGTACATATGAACCATACCTTCCCCTACCATAGAACTGAGGATCCGGTCCATCTCTTAAAGAAGAGAGAGGCCAGAACCCAACCCTCTTCTAAATTAGGAACTTCCAAACACTATTTCTGGGAGAATGGTCCATGTGACTGTGGATATACAGACCCACATACATTCCATGTATCCCTACTCCCTTATTAAACAAATGTGGGAAACCTCTAATTGTGGAAATACAAACCCAAATAGGAGACACAATGATATCCCTGTTTCAAAGGATTGATAATTCCATAGGTTTTGGTGGAGGCTTAAACTTAGTCCCTTATAGATAAGGGAACCATGTAAGGGGATACCCTACCATGAATGTCTTTTAATGATGGTACTTGAATTGGAATTTAGGCTTTATACCAAGATATTCTGCATAGGTACCTAGCGCAAGTATGTCGCGTAGGTACCCCGCATTGATGTATCACGTAGGTATATCGCATAGGTATGTTGTGAAGGTGTGGCACGAAGTTATGCTGCGTAGGTGTGAATGATGAATGAAGAATATGTTTCACATAAGAGAACCAAACCTATCTAAAAATTGTAAAATAATTTCAAAACATGCTTATCCCATTTAATTATCTCTTATCTCATGTTTTAAAGAGCTTCCTGAGACAATTTTAGGGATCTAGGCAAAAGATCTACTCAATGGGAGATTCATAGAGTCTTTAAACTTTTGCAGTATCTAAAATGAGAAGCCCAAGGGTCCTATTTATAGGCATGCATGGGGCTTGGTCGAAGAGACGTTGCCCGCACCGGTCCTTTGCGTATCCCCTCTACGTAGGTACTCTACCTAGGGGTACAAAAATTATTCTAGCGCATAGATCTTCCGTGTAGTTCTGTCGTGTAGCTCTTCCATGTAGGTCTTTTGCGTTGCTCTTCTACATAGGTCTTTTTGATTATTTGACTTTTCTTTGAACTCTTTGGACCTTTTCATGGGATTTTAAAATATAACTACTAGAAAACGGGCCTATACCCACGGTTTTCAAAAACCGTGGGTATAGGGATAATATGGGGACCTATACCCACGGTTTTCCTAGAAGCATGGGTATAGCTTATTTTTAAAGACCTATACCCACGGTTTTGGTCAAACCGTGGGTATAGAGTTTTTTCAGAATACCTATACCCACAGTTTTTAAAAACCATGGGTATTGGGGTATTTTTTTAAAGACCTATACCCACGGTTTTCCAAAACCGTGGGTATAGTTGGAAGTAGGAAAAAAAATTACGCGGGACAAAAAAAAAATTGGTGGGAACATGATTTGTGTTAATATAATTACAAATATAAGAAAACAAATATATGACAATGTGAACAAAATATTTCCAGCTCAGTTGGTTCAGCCATAAATTATATTCGCAGTGGTCGCGGGTTCAAATCCCGCTTTTTTCCTTTTTTCTATTACCTGTAATATTAATATTTTTATATAAATATATATAGGTATATTAAATGACTAGATATCTTGGTCGGTCAGAGAGGTAGTTCCGCCGGTGCAGCGTCCTGGGTTCGAATCCCGCCTACATCGATTATTTTCTCGCGTTTGATTTTTCGAAAACCGGTAATATTAACATATTTATATAAATATATATATGTATATACCAAATAATTCTGTAGCTACATTGGTCAGAGTCATTGTTCCGCGGTGCATTGCTCCGAGTTCGAGTCCTGCCTGCACTAATTTTTGAGATATAAATTCCCACGGTTTTCAAACCGTGGGGGAAGTCCTACGCCACCTGTGTAGCGGTGCTGTACACGGGTGACCCCTATATACACCCATGATTTGTATGAACTATGGGGATAGCCTAAGACCCCTATTGTGACGCCACTCAGCCCCACGATTCCCAAAACCGTGGGTATAGGCTATACCCATGGTTTTGGGGGCTATACCCACAGTTTTGAACTGTGGCTATAAGTAGTTTTTCCAGTAGTGTATCCAGGGATCTCTGCATAGTCTTTTTTTTCTTATGAGGCGTCATCATTGTGTCACCAAAGGAATGTAAACCCTTGTGCGGGACACCTATGCTGATCACCTACACTCAGGACCTACGTAGGGTAACTCCTTCAACTAGGGTCCTCTGGTTTATAATAAATATAACACAAGGGATCCTCATGTTGATGACTGGAAATTCATAAGAATGACCTAAGCACTAGTCATGTAGCCCTTTCTCCCTGGTCCTCCAAAATCTCTCTAATTTCTCTCTAAAATATGAGAAAATATAGAATTAAAGGGTATAAGTTAAATCAATGTCCCTTCATGGTCTCAAACACAATACACCCACATGAGGATTTATTCTCCCCTATATGAGCACTACCTGCACAAGGCTCCATTCCATAACAAGGGACCTTCATGAGAACCTTCCGGGGAAACATGAGGAGACCCATGGTTCTTAGGATAAAGCATTTCCTATGTGTTGTTTCCTAGGAAGTCCATTTCCTAAGACACACCTAGCTAGAATAGGTCCATACCCCCTATGTGAATAATTTTTAGTTCCTCCTAGGCCTTTCGTAGCACAATTGTACCCAATTCCAACCCGAGTCATCCATTCAGACCCTCTACAAATCCATCCATGTTAGGGCCTCTATTCCTATGGATCCCTTATTTTATGGGGACCAATTTTAAACCTCATCTAAAGCCTTCATATTTTCATAACCGTGGGAAAAGTCATAGTAGTGCGTCTTTTATTTGGATTTGTATTACATCGGTCAGAGGTTTCCTTCACTTGTATGACTAGATGGGTAGGATCCTCAAGGTGCATGCGAATTTGTATCCATTCCTCTATGAGGAACCATACCCCATGTACAATTTCATGGAGTTACTTGTCGCAAAAAATAGGGTTAGGAAAATGTGACACCCTTATCATCCCTAGGATTTGGAGCCCCTGGTTCTATGCAAGGAGGGTGAAGATTACACTTTATTTTCCATTCAACATGGAATGATATCCTCCTCCTTTACTACAAACCAACTTTAAAAAATCCCTCCTAGAGTAAGACCCTAGAGTTTCATGTGGTAGGTTTCACTTCAGCTCATCCTTTCCACCTTAGCAAATGGATTAGAGAGGGGATGGGCACCGGATCACACCATGTACTCTTCAATCATCTCCCCCTCTTCTTATACCATAAAAAGATGAGAAGTGTGCAGTTTCCCAATTCTTGACTCCATATTATCTCTCAAATTCAAGCAAGACTCATCATGACTCATCTAGACACATAAGTTATTCACAATCACATTACCCACACAATCAGATGCATGTTTTGGTAGAGGCTCATCCTTTGAATCTTCCTCTCACCTTCTTCCAAAGTGCCCCAAAAGGTGTGGGTCATTAAGGTCATGTATTAGATCCCAAGGAAAAGTAGATTTCATGGTTTTAAGGTTCTTATGCTTCCTCTTGTTTCTAACGCTAATCATGAATCACATAGGCATAGAGGCTGATGATGGGAATTACATCCACATGATCCCTAATCCATTCTATTTTGCTTCCTTTAAAGGAGTAATCCCCAGTAATATTATCCTTTGGTAATCCCCCACATGAGTAATCCAAAACTATATTAGCACTTGGGCCTCATTCCATGTGTAATACATAACAATTCAATGAGAATACTCCTTAGGATTAAGTCACAATGAGAACCTCACCCATCAGGTAATCCTCTTCAGGAGTATTCCACCACCAAACTTTAAAGAACCTGGGCATCCCCCTCAGGAGTAACCCTCGAATGAATTTCCTAAAATCTCCATGAGTCAAGCTATTTCTCATGGCCTCAAATTAAATCATCAAGGGAATCCTCCTTATAAATAAGCCCCAATTTAATGATATTAAAATGACACACTAACCTAAGAGACCAAATGAACTAAGCGGACATTGATTCCCATCGAAATGGGATACTTAGGAAGCCTCACTATGGTCTAAATCCAACACCCAAATCAACCCTATTTACTTGGGATCACATTCTCAATAGGGTTTAATTCAAACTAGAAACACATTCCCCATCCAGGTTCACTCGGCGGCTTTGACATAAGTCCAACACCAAAACTTTATTGGGATCCTTACACCTAGACATCCTAGACACATGATGTTAAACTATATGGTTAGGTCCTTATTGCATGAACATAAAAGGTATAATGTTCCCTATTAAATGGAAATGAACTACATGGGTTTTGATTCTTTTCATAAGGATAAATAGGAAACCCATTTATGGGTCTGATACTAATTCCAATGAAACTCTTGTCTCCTAGGATGGTGATACACTCTAGAGTGCCCCCACATTTTGGCTAGAAACCATCATCATTGCAATAATGACTAAATAATATCTAATCAATACCAAAGAGGATCCCATTATTGGATAATCTTGGATACACAAATATATCTCCATTGATGAAGAAAAATACAAACATACAGATGATTCTAATTTCCATACATGCAAATTTTTTATTATTAATTAAAGGGTAATCCACATAATACTTGGTAGTTAATGAAGGATTCATGAACATATGATAAATTTATAAGAGAGTCCCGGAGTAGCAAAAATTATATGAAAAAGTGTGTGATGAGCCCAGCCTCCCATACTCTCAACCAATGTGAGTTCTTAAAGAATCATTGAATAAACTCCCTAATGAGCGCTTGCCATTAGAAATATAGTACCTCATGGATGTAGAACCATTGGGTGTTTCTATTTCTGCGAACAAGCTTGTTGGAAATCGTTTGGAAATATTGAACATGACGTGAATGATTGCACACAACTCAACCCCTAAAATCGACCATCCGATAATGAAATTTCAATGGGAAACAATCATTTCAAAGGTTTTTATAGGGTTTTATGGTTTTTAATGTTTTAGGGTATTTTTCGTTTTTAGGGAGTTTTAGGTTATTAGGATAATTTTAGGGTTTATCATTTAAAAAAAATTAGGGGTTTTATGTGCTTTTTTATTTTCAAATTATTCATAGGGTTTTTATGGGGGTCTAGTGTTTCTTATGTTATTAGGGATTTTTATAGATTTTTAAGGATATTTATGATTTTTTATTTTTTAGGAATTTTGAGTATTTTGAGGGTTTTTAGCATTTTTAATTTTTTAGGGTTTTTGAGTGTTTTTTGTTTTTAAGAGGTTTTTAGGAGTTTTTAGGGATTTTATGTTTTTTTTAAATTTTAGGGACTTTATGCCATTTTTTAGATTTTTCTTACTCTTTTAGGGTTTTATGGATTTTTAGGGTTTATGGGGTGTTAGGTTTTAATGGTATTGGGTTATTTCAGCCTTTTAGGGATTTTTTTTGGTTTTTAGAGGTTTTTAATGTTTTTAGGGGTTTAATGGTTTTTAGAGTTTTTAATTTTTTTTGGGTTTTTAGTAGTTTTAGGGTTTGTAATGGTTTTAGATGTTTTATGGTTTTAGGGGGTTTTATTTTCAGTTTAATAATTTTTCGGGATTTTAGCATTTTTAAAATTTTTATGGGTTTTATGTTCTTTTATGATTTTATTGTTTTTTTAGTTTATTCAAGGATTTAGTATTTTTTACATTTTAATATATTTTTTGGATTTTTTTAGGATTTTTATAGTTTCTTAAGGATTTTAGTGATTTATAGAGTTTTAGGTTTTCATAGGGTTTTTATGATTTTTTTGGGGTTTTATGAATATTTGTGTTTTTAATGTTTTCATAGGGATTTTTCAATGGTTTAGGATTTTTTACCATTTTATGAAATTTTAGGTGATTTTTAGGATTTGTATTTTTCTTAAAGTGTTTAGGTATTTATAGGGTTTTTAGGGTTTTCAGGATTTAGGGTTTTAATGGTTTTTAGGGGTTTTAATGTTTTTTATATTTTGTTAATGTTCATGGAAATTAATGGGGTTTTAGATATTTTAGGAGTTTTTAGGATTTTTATGGGTTTTAATGTTTTAAAGGATTTATGGGTTTAATCGTCTTTAAGGGTATTTAGTGTTTTATACGAATTTTGGGGTTTGAAGTGTTTTTATGCTTTAAGGGTTTTATAGGGGATTTTTTTATAGTTTTCTAAATTTTTATGATTTTAAGAGTTTTATTAGATTTTTATGGGGTTTTAGGGTTTCTAGGGATTTAAAGGGTTTTAAGGTATTTCTAGGGGTTTTACTATATTTTTGGTTTTTAGGGGTTTTATGTGTTTTTAGGGTTTTTATGGGATTTGGGGGGGGGTCACATTTTTATGTATTTTCGGTATTTTTTAAGATTTTAATGTGTTTTTTAGGGTTTTAATAATTTTGAGGGGGGGGGGGTTGGAGTTTTTAGGTTTTTTAAAGTTCTTATAGGGTTTTTGGTTTTTATTATTATTTTCATTTTCATGGGTTTTAAGGGTTTTAGAGTTTTTTATTATTTTTAGGGCTTTTACGATCTTAAGTGTTTTTATAGTTTTAAGGTTTTCTTATGGGTTTTCATGGTTTTTTTGTTTTATTTTGTTTTTGGGATTTTTTGGATTTTTATTACTTGAATAGTTTTTATCGGTTTTTTTGGTATTTTGATGGGGTTACAGATTTTTGGTATTTTTAGGGGGTTTTGAATTTTTTTGTTTTTTAAGGGTTTTATGTTTTATAGGTTATTAAGGTTTTTATAGGGTTTTTAGTGTTTTTATTGTTTTTTACACTTTGGGGGATTTTATAGGTTTTCGAGTTTTTATAAATTTTAGTAGTTTAGGAATTTTGAGGGTTCATGGGGTTTTTTATGGTTTTATAGGTTCTATGGTTTTGGGGGTGTTGGGAGTTTTAATAAGTTTTCCAGAGTTTCAAGTCTTTTTAAAATTTTTCTTTTTAAAATTTAGTTGTTCAAATGGTTTTTAGAGTTTTTAGTGGGTTTTAAGGGTTTTGTGAATTTGTGGGTTTTTATTTTTTGTGGGCGTTTTATGGGTTTTAACTATTAATTTTATTAATGATATTCTTAGGGGTTTTAGGGTTTTAGGTTTTTTTAGTTTTTAGTGAGTTTTAGGCATCTTTTAGGATTTATTTTGGTTTTTAAGGTTTTTAGGGATTTGGACCGTTTTTAGGGGTTTTTGAGTTTTTTTAGCATTTTTAGGGTTTTAGGGGTTTAATGTTTTTTTATGTTTTTAAAGTTTTCTAATGTTTTTAGTGGTTTTAGGTTTTTTACCTTTTTATGTATTTTTCTGGATTTTTATGAGTTTTTTAGTGTTTTTTAGAGATTGTAGGTTGGGGTTCATGTTTGTAAGGGTTTTAAGGTGTTTTATAGTTTTTTTAGTTTTAGGGTATTTTTTGAGTTTTTTAGGGTTTTTAGTTTTTTTTAATAGTTTTTAACGTTTTTCTGGATTTAACAGGGTTTTAGAGTTTTTAGTGGTCTTTTATGGTCTTAATTGGGTTTTAGGGGTTTTAAGGTTTTAAGGGTTGTTATGGTTTTTAAGGGTTTTAGGGATTTCAAGAAAATTATTAGAGTTTTTAGAGTTTTTTATGTTTTTAAGGGCCTTATGGGATTTTAGATTTTACAGTTTTCTTAGGGGGTTTCATGGTTTTTATGGTTTTATGTTTTTATGGATTTTTAGTAATTTTTTAGTATTTTTATGGTCTTTAGTATTATTAGGGATTTTATGGGGGGTTTTGGTATTTTTTTTTATTTTTAGGGGTTTCTTAGGTTTTTATCAAGTTTCTATGGTTTTCATATTTTCATAGAGTTTTATAGATTTTTAAGAATTTTTTAGTTTTTTAGGGTTTTTAGCTATTTTGAGGTTTTTTATGGTTTTTATGGGTATTGGGGGATTTTAGGTATTTTTATTATTTTAGTGTTTCTATGGTTTTCATATTTTCTTAATGTTTTTATGGATTTAATTTTGTAGTATTTTAGTGTATTTTTAGGGGTTTCAATGGTTTCTAGAGTTTTTAAATGTTTTTAGGGATTTTTATTATTTTTAGGGATTTTTTGGATCTTCAAGGATTTTTAGGGTTTTTAGCATTTTTTAAGTTTTAAGAGTTATAAGAATTTTATGTTTTGTATGGTTTTCTATGTGGGTTTTTTGGTTTAAATTCTTTTTCGGGATTTATAGGTATTTTTTTGATTTTTTTATGTTTTAGGGTTTTTAGGGATTTTAAAGGATTTTAGGATTTTTAGAGTTATCAACATTGTTTAGGTTTTTAGGGGGTTTAAGTGTTTTAGGTTTTTAGGTTTTTCATATGGTTTTTCAAAAAAAACTTTGTTTTTATGTTTTTAGTTATTTTAGGGAATTTTTAGTATTTTTATTTTTTTAGGGGTTTTAGGAATATTTAAATCTTTTGGGTATTTTAGGGTTTTTTGTGATTTTTTAGTGTTTTTATGATTTAAAATTATTTTAGTGGTTTAAATTGATTTTTGGTTTTAAAGTGTTGTTAGTTATTTTCAGGGTCTTTATATTTTTTTACATTTTTGGGATTTTTATGGCTGGGTTAGGATTTTTTATGTTTTTTATGGGTTCTGGTAGTTTTAGGGGTTTTGGGGGGTTTTATGTTTTTTAGATTTTTTTTGGGTTTTTGGTTATTTTTTTCTTTTAGGGTTTTTTTGAGTTTTTTGGGGTATTAAGGATTTATAATGTTTTGTAATGTTTTAGGGGTTTAATTGGATTTTAGAGTTTTTAGTAATTTTTTAGGATTGTATGGGTTTTTAATGATTTTTATAGATGATAGGGGTTTTATGGGTTTTTATAGTTTTTTGGATTTACCGGGTTTTTTGTTTTTAGGAATTTTAGTGGTTTTAAGTGTTTTTTGGTTCTTAAGTTTATTTTATAGGTTTTAATGTTTTTAGGATTTGTTACATTTTTTTGGATTTTGTAGGATTTTCATTGAGTTTTTATGGTTTTAGGGGTTTTAATTTTTTTCGGTTCTTAAGAATTTATTATGTGTTTTCAAGGTTTATAGGACTTGTTACATTTTTAGGAGTTTTCTGGGGGGGGTGGGTTTTATGGTTTTAGAGGTTTTAGTAATTTTTAGGTTTTTAGGGGTTTTATGTGTTTTTACATTTTTAATATTTTATTTGAGTCTTTAAGGGTTTCTTACGATTTTAAATTTCTAGGTATTTTATGGATTTTTAAGTATTTTTACGGTTTTAGGTTTTTTAGGGATTTGGAATATTTTTTTCTATTTTTGAGTTTTCAGGTATTTTATGGTTGTTTGGGTTTTCTTATTTTTTAGGTAGTTTATGTTTTTAGGGTTTTTTAACAATTTTAGCTGTTTAAAGGGTTTTTAGAGTTTTTATGGGTTTTACGGTTTTTTTATTTTTTATGGTTTTTAGGTGTTTTAGGTTTTTAGGGGTTTTAGGGTCTTTTGGGGTTTTTAGGGTTTTTATCATTTTTTGGATCTTTATGGTTTTAATTGATTTTATGTTTTGATTCTTTTATTAGGTATTTTAAGGGTTCTAGTTGTTTTTATATTTTTATGGATTAAATTGATTTTTAGTATTTTTATAGTTTTTAGTAGTTTTATGTATTTTAAGGGCTTTTAGTGTTCTTTATGTTTATAGGGGTTTTTGGTTTTATAATTTTTTTGGTTTTATGATATTCATAGGGTTTTTATGGTTTTTACTTTTTTAGGGAGTTGTAGGGATTTTTAGAGAATTTAATTATTTTTTACGGTTTTAGTGATTTTTGGGGTTTTTTGTTTTTTTATTTTTAGGTGTATTTTTATATTTTTAGGGTTTTAAGGGTTTTTTGAGTTTTTAATGTTTTTCAGGGTTGAAAGGGTTTCTAGTGTTTTTAGTGGGTTTTATGGCTTTTATGGGGTTTAATGGGTTTTAAGGTTTTTATGGGATTATGGGATTTTATGGTTTTTAGGGGTTATGAGAAGTTTTAGTGTCTATTCATGGGTTTTTCTTAATTTTTATCATTTATTTTATTTTTATGGATTTAAATTGATTTAGGTTTTAATTTTTTTCGCAGAGGTTTTCATTTTATAGGGTTTTTTATTTTTGTAGATATTTTTTGGATTTTTTAGTTTTTTTTATGATTTTAGGGTTTTTTGGGATTTTTATAGTTTTATGGTCTTTTATGTTTTTCATCATTTTTCATATTTTTGTGGTTTTTAGTTGATTTTAGGTGTTTGATGATTTTTTTTGGGTTTCCATGTTTTCGGGATTTTTTACATTTTTAGGTATTTTAGGGCTTTTATGATTTTGAGGGGTGTTTTGGGTTTTTAGGGATTTTGAGGTTTTTTAAGGGTTTTCTAGTTTTTAGGTTTTTTTGGGGGTTTATGATTATTTGAGTTTTTGAGTTTTTATGGATTTCAGGAGTTTTTATCGTTTTTAGGGTTTTAAATTTTCTTCAATGTTTTTAGTGGGTATTTAGAGGTTTTAGTGTTTTCTAAGGTTTTTAGGGGTTTTGGGGGTGGGGTGGGGGGGGGGGGGGGTTGGGTTTTTTTGGTCTTTGTAGGGGTTTTCATATCTTTTAGTGTTTTAAATGTTTTAGGGATATTAAGTGTTTTTTGGTTTTTAAGGTCTTGAAAGGGTTTTTTCTTTTTAGGCTCTTTAAGTGTTTAGTGATTTTTAGATATTTTTTAAGATGTTTTTGGATATTTAGAGTTTTTAGTGTTTTTTTGTATTTTGAGGGTTATTAGGGATTTTTAGGGTTTTCATTGGGTTTTATGGTTTTATCATTTTTTTCATTTTTTTGGGTTTTAATTGTTTTTAATATTCTATGATTATTTAAGGCTTTGTCAGTTTTTTTATGGTTTTTACATTTTTATGTATTTTTAGGGATTTTTTTTGGATTTTTATGGTTTTTAGAGTTTTAAGGATGTTGGGGGTTTTGTAATTTTAATGATTTTATGGTTTTTTGGGTTTTTTGGGTTTTTTTTTTGAGTTTTTAGGGATTTGATGGTTTTTAGAGGGTTTTAATGTTTTTTAGGGTTTAAAGTGTTTTAACTGTTTTTAGTGGTTTTTAGGATTTTTATGGGGATTAAGGAATTTTATTGTTTTAGGGATTTTTATGTTTTTATAGGGTTTTAGGTTTTTAGGGTAATTTTAGGTTTTTAGGGTTTTATATGTTTTTTAGTTTTTTTTATGTTTTTTGGGATTTTAGGGGGTTTTAGGGTATTTTGGATTTTTAGTACTTTTAGAAACTTTGTGTGTTTATTGGTTTTTAGGGTTTTAGTTATTTTTATATATTTAGGGGTTTAAAGTGTTTTAGGTTTTCAAGTTCCGCTTTATTATTTTCATGGTTTTTAATGATTTTATGGATTTTTCAGGTTTTTATGTTTTTTATGGTTTTTAGGGATTCTGAGGGGCTTTAAGGGTTTTTATGGGTTTTTTGTGTTTTTGTGTTTTTTTTAATTTTTTAATTTTATTACGTTTCTAGATTGTTTTTAACGTTTTAAGGGTTTTAATGGGATTTTAGTTTTTTTATTGGGTTTTAAATGTTTGAATGGGTTTAATTGGTTTTTCTTTTAGGTATTTCTATGATTTCTATATGTTTTAGGGGTTTTGGGTCTTTTAGAGATTTTTTCATTTTTAGGTTTCTTAGGTATTTTAAGTGTTTTTATGTTTTTAAGTTTTTCTTAGGGTTTTCATACTTTTTAGTGTTTTTTTACCGTTTTAGGGATTCTTATGGATTGTAAGGATTTTTATAATTTTTATTGTCTGTCGGGATTTTGATTATTTTTAGTGTTTTATGGTTTTTATACTTTTTTAAAGATTCTTAGAGATTTTAAGGATTTTTATAGTTTTTAGGTCTTTTAGGGATTTTGATTATTTTAAGTGTTTTTATGGTTTTTATACTTTTTAGGTTTTTAGTGGTTTTAAATTTTTTCAGGGTTTTTTGGTTTTATGAGGATTTTTTTGTGTTTTTATGGTTTTTATGATTTTAGGGATTTTTCGTCATTTTTTGGATTTTTATGGGTTTTTAATGTTTTTAGGGATTTTGAGGGTTTTTAGGATTTTTTATGATTTTTAAGGTTTTAATGGTTTTGGTGGGATTTAGCGTTTTTTAGAATTTTTTGGCTTTTAAGGTTTTTTAGATATTTTTAACATTTTTTAGTTTTTAAAGGATTTTATATATTTTTAGTGTTTTCTATGGCTTTTTTGGGTTTTTATGGTTATTTGGGTTTTTGGGGGACTTTTAGAGTTTTTAGCATTTTTTAGGGTTTTAGGGGTTTAAAGTGTTTCTGCCATTAATGTCTCATTAGAGTTTTTATTAGTTTTTACGTATTTTATGTTTTTTTGGATTTTGAGGATTTATTATGATTTTTATGGGGTTTTAGTGTTTTTTGGTATTTGGAGGGTTTTTAGAAGTTTGTGGTTATTTATCGGTTTTTAGAATTTTTTAGGTTTTAGTGGTTTTAAGCGTTTTTATGGTTTTAAGGTTATCCTTCGGTTTTTTTTATTTTCATGGTTTTTATATTTTTTTGGTATTTTTAGGGGTTTTGGGATTTTTATTGTTTTAGGATTTTTAGGATTTTTACAGTTTTTTGGTTTTTTGAGGTTTTATTTAGTTTTTTGGGGTTTTAATGGTTTTAGTGTTTTTAATTTTTTTACAAGATTAAATGGTTTTTGAGTTTTTAGTAGATTTTGGGGTTTTTATAAGTTTTGTTGGGGTCGTTATTGTTTTTAGGGTTTTTTAGAATTTATATGGACTTTAATTTTTTTTTATGGTTTTTAGAAATTTTTATGTTTATTGGGTCTTAAATGTATTTCAATTTTAATATTTTCTTAGGTAATTTAAGGGTTTTATGGGTTTTTATGCTTTTAGTAATGTTTATATATTTTTTAGGATTTTTATTGATTTTTTAGGTTTTTACAAATTCTAATGGTTTTAGGGGTTTTAATGTGTTTTTCATTTTTATGGTTGGGGGGGGGGGGTTAGGGGTTTTATGTTATTTTTGGGTTTTAAGGTTTTCTATAGTTCCTAATATTTTTAGGGTTTTAAGAAGCTTGAAGAGTTTTTGGTGGGTTTTTAGTGTTTTATGGGTTTTTAGGGTCATTATGGTTTTCAGGTTTTTTTGTTTTTAGGGTTTTTAGGGTTTTCCAGGGTTTTAATGTTTTTAGGTTTTAAGGGATTTTATGTTTTTAAGGTTTTCTCAAAATTTTATATGGATTTTAGTGATTTTTAATGTTTTATGAGATTTTAGGGACTTTTGTATGATTTTTATAGTATTTATTGTTTTTATGGATGTTGAGTGTCTTTAGGGTTTTTAGGGTTTCTAGGGGGTTTAAGGTTTTTTCATTTTTACAATTTTTTTTCTTTTAGTGTTTTTTATGTCTTTAGAGTTTTTAATTATTTAGGGTTTTTATAGTTTTTATTGTTTTCAGGGTTTCTTTGTGTTCTTAAATTTTTTTTAAGTTGTTATGGTTTCGATGGTTTTGTGGGTTTTTGGCGTTTTTTGTGTTTTTATGGTTTGGTGAATTTTTTAGGTTTTTAAGAGTTTTATGTGTTATAATTTTTATATGGTTTTATTAGGGGTTTTAGTGGTTTTATGTTTTTTTACAATTTTATATATTTTTAGGTATTTTGAGTATTTTTATGGTTTTTTCAGGTTTTTATGGTTTTTCATGGTTTTTAGGGTTTTTATGTTTTTATTGGGTTTAAGTGTTATCAGGTTTTTAATGTTTTCTAAGGGATTTTTAAGGATTTTATATTTTATTAGGTTTATTGGGATTTCTTTTGATATTATAGGATTTTATAGGTTTTTAGGGTTTTTAGGTTTTTTAAGGATTTTGAGTGTTTTTTAGTTTTTATGGTTTTTATGGTTTTTATGTTTTTTTTGGGTTATCTTGGTTTTTTTGTGTTTTATAATGTTCCTATGATTTTTTGGAGTTTTATAATGTTTTAGGGGTTTGAAGGGGTCTTAGATTTTTTAGTGCTTTTAGTCTTTTTACAAGTTTTGGGGATTTTAATGTTTAAGTGGGTTTTATGGTTTTTACTGGGATTTTGGGATTTTAGGTCATTTTACTCTTTTAGGGGTTTTTTATTTTTGATGTTTTTTAGGATTTTTATGGGCTTTCTGGTTTTTTATTGTTCTCTTAAGGATTTTCTTAGATTTTGGGTTTCTTACTATTTAGATATTTTTAGGTTTTTTTATGATTTTTATGATTTTTAGGTTTTTAATGATTTTGAGTGCATTTAAGGGTATTTATGGTATTTATATTTTTCAGGTTTTTAGGTGTTTAAGTGTTCTATGGTTTTCTTAGTGTTTTCATGGTTTTTATGGTTTTTATTTTTTTGGGGTTTTTTAGGATTTTTATGTTTTTAGGATTTTTAGTGATTTTGAGGGGTTTAGAGTCTCTTAGTCTTTTTAGTGGTTTTATGGTTTTTTATTTTTAGGGGTTTTTGAGTTTTTTATGGATTCAATGTTTTTAGAAATTTTTTTAACTTTTTAGGGGTTTAAAGGGTTTTTTAAAAATTTATAGGGTTTTTTAGGGTTTTTACATGTTTTAGTATTTTTTATGGTTTAGGGGGTATCATAATTTTAAGGATTCTAGGGTTTTTAGGATTTATTATTTTTATAAATTTTTTATTTTTTGGGGGGTTTAGTGTTCTATTAATTTTATGGTTTTCATATGGGTTTCGAGGGTTTTTAGAGTCTTTAACAGTTTTTGGGATTTTTTAGATTTTTTTGGATTTTTATGGGGTTTCAGGGTTTTTAAGACTTTTAGGGGTTTTAGTGTTATTAGTATTTTTATTATTTTTTGGGTATTGTGGGAATTTTGAGATTTTAAGGGGGTTAAAGGTTTTTAGAGTATTTTAACATTTATAGGGGTTTAAATGATTTTTATATTTTTAATGGTTTTTAGGATTTTTATAAATTTTTATGGTTTTATGGATTTTCGGTGTTTTTATGGTTTGTAGGGATTTATGCATTTTTTTAGGGTTGTTAGGGATTTTATGTTTTTTTGGTTTTTAGGATTTTTAAGCATTTTTGGTTTTGAGGGATATCTTATGAGTTTTCCTGGTGTTTAGGGTTTTTCGGTTTTTATATATTTTTATTATTTTAGAGATTTTTAAGGTGTTAGAAATTTTTTTGGTTTTTTATATTTTTTGTTCTTTTGGGTTTTAGGGTATTTTGAGTTTTTAAGGGTTTTTAGTGTTTTTATATCCTTTTAATCATTTTAGCAGTATAAAGGTAACTTAAATTTTTTGTGGGGTTTTAGGGTTGTATAGATTTTTATGGGGTTTTATTATTTTTAGGGGTTTTATCATTATAGTGTTTTTACGATTTTTATTTTTTTAGAAATTTTAACATTATTAATAATTTTTAGGTTTTTATGGGTTCCTTAGGGTATTTATAGGTTTTTAGGGTTTTTTACAATTTCATCGATTTTTAGGGTCATTTTTATTTATATGGTTTTTAGGGGTTTAAGAGATTTAGAGGGTTTTGAGGTTTTTAAAGGTTTTTGGGTTTTATGGTTTTTAGAGTCCATTAATTTTTTAGGGGTTTAAAGGATTTTTACATTTTTTAGTGGATTTTACGGTGTTTCAGGGTTTCAGGGGTTTTTAAGGTTTTTGGAATTTTTTTGGCTTTTAGGTGTTTTGGTGTCTTTTATGGTTTTTAGGGTTTTTAGCATTCCTACGTTTTTTAGGGGTTTTAAATGTTTTAAGGTTTTTATGTTTATCATTGGCTTTATCAGAGTTTTTTTATTTTTATATTTTTAGGTAATTGTAGGGATTTTTATGAATTTTATTATTTTAAGGGTGTTTAGGGATGTAGAGCAATTTTAGGTTTTTTTGGGATTTTAGAATATTTTGGTTTTTAGGGGTTTTTAGCATTTTTATGGGTTTTTATGATTCTAGTAAATGTTGGTTTTTTTAGTAATTTTATGGATTTTTAGTGTTTTTATTGATTTTGAAGGGTTTTATGGTCTTTTTCATTTTTGGGGGGTTTATTTGGGGGTTTTTATGGTTTGTAAGGTTTTGTGGTGTTTTTTAACATTTTTAGGAGATTAAAGGGTTTTTAGAGTTTTTAGTGGGATTTTGGGCTTATATTTGATTTTAGGATTATTTATGGTTTATAGGGGTTTAATTATTTTTAGGGGTTTAATGATTTTAAATGTAATTTATGGTTTTTATGGTTTTTTGTATTTTATTGTTTTTTGGGTTTAAGTGTTTTTCAGTTTTTATGGTTTTGTGATGTGTTTTCAGGGTTTTTATAGTTTTATTGTTTTTTTCTGGATTTTTTGGTCATTATGATAATTTTTATTACTTTTAATTGTTTTTGTTATTTTGATGGCCTCTAGGGTTATTTTGGGCTTTTAATGCTTTAAGATTTTTTATTTCTTAGGGATTTTTAGTGTTTTTTTTATGTTTTTAGGGTTTTCATGTTATTGGGGTTTTATTAATTTTTTTGGCTTTTTTGGGATTTTTTAGGATTTTTTTCGTTTTTAGGGTTTTTTGGGATTTTGAGGGGTTTTATGGTTTCTCAGTTTTTAGGGTTTTTATGGTTTTTTGGGTTTTTTTGTTTTTATTTTATTAATGGTTTTTAGATGTTTTATCTTTCTTGGGGGTATGAAGAGTTTTTAGAGTTTTCAGTGGGTTTTTGGTTTTTTAGATTTTTAGGGGTTCTAAATGTTTTTAGGGAGTTTAATAGATTTTAGGGTTTTTAGGGTATTTTATGTTTTTTTGGGGTTTAACTAATTTTATGGTTTTTAGGGGTTCATGTTTTTTTTGTTTTTATGGTTCTTTTAGGGGGTTTTCATGGTTTTATGGCATTTTATGTTTTTATGATTTTTTTTCATTTTTATAATTTTTATGGATTTTTAGGATTTTTAGCAATATGGGGGTTAGCAATTTTTTAGCCTTTTAGGGGTTTTATCATTTTTAGGCGTTTAAATTATTTTTTAGATTTTTATGGTTTTCTTTGGGATTTTCAGGGATACTATGTATTTTTACGCGTTTAGGGATTTTTCATGATTTCTATGGTTTTTTTGGGTTTATTGATATTTTTCAGGTTTTTTTGGGGTTCTAAGGTTTTTATTGTTTTTTTGGAATTTTATTGCTATTTTGGGTTTTTAGGATTTTATGGGGATTTATTGGTTTTTAACATTTTTTGGGGTTTGAAGGGTTTTTTGAAATTTGAGTTGGTTTTTGGATATTTTTGGGTTTTATGGGATTTAAGGTTTTTAGGGGGTTTTATGGTTTTTAGGTGTTTAAAAGTCATTCTTGGGTTTAGGGGTTTTATATATTTTTAAGATTTTAGGGTGTTTAATTGCTTTTAGGTTTTTATATTTTTCTTAGGGTTTTTCATGGATTGTAATATTTTTTATGTTTTTAGTAATTTTTATGGATTTTTATGATTTTTATGATTTTTAGGATATTTATTGATTTTGAGGGTTTTGACCATTTTTAAGATTTTATGTTTTTTTGAGTTTTAGGGTGTAAAGTTTTTTAAGAGAGTTTTAACATTTTTAGGGGTTTAAAGGGTTTTTAGATTTTTTAGTGGTCTTTATGATTTTTAGGGTTTATGGTTTTTAAAGATTTTGGGATTTTTATGGGTTTAGAGGGTTTTTGGGTTTTTAGGGTCATTTAGGGATTTTTAGGGTATTAGAAATTTTTAGGTTTTTTGGGGTTTTAAGTGATTTTATGTTTTTAATGATTTCATTTTGTTTTAAAGGGGTTTTATTTTTTATTACATTTTTTAGTATTTTTAGTGAATTGTAGAATATTTATTATTTTTTAAGTTTTTATGGTTTTAGGGATTTTTTGGGTTTTTTAGAGTATTTACTGTTTTTTAGGTTTTTAGGTATTTTAATGTTTTTACGGTTTTTATGGGTTTTATGAGTCATAGGAATTTTAGGTTTTTTGTATTTTATTTTGTTTTTTTTTGTGGTTACTAGGGTTTTTGGTTTTTATGGTTTTCATTGAATTTTATTTGGTTTTTTTGTTTTTTACCTTTTAAGGTATTTTAAGAGATTTTTAGGATTTTTATGGTTTTTTGGGTCTTTAGGGAAAGGATGTTGTGGGGTCAGAATATTCATGATCCCCCCAAATTTATTAGAAAAAAAGATTCAGAAGATAAGGTAAAGGAGGGGTCAAAAAACCCACACCCAAAATCCCTTAACAAACCCAAACCTAGAAAACCCAAAAGACCAAAAATACAAAAAAATGAAACAGAAAGGGAACACAAACAACACCATTAACAGCATCTTCATAACTTCCCATCCATGTAGTAACCATCATTCATAGATCATAACCAAGAAGCGACCAGCATTCAATCTCACATATTTCAGCATCCAGCACCTCCTCACCAAGAAGATCTACCACAAGGAGAACAGAACCATCAGAACCAAATTCAAACCCACAAGCTTCATCACATTCCAGCCAAACAACAACCAACCCATCGCTGAATTATCATCATCAACCGTCTGCTCACCAAGAAGATCAAACTTCAGCAGCACAAAACCACTACAATCACCATCCTCCAGCACCTCCGCACCAATAAGATCCACCGCCAGAAACATAAATCCACCAGCACAAAAATCATAAACAACAGCTTCATCACGTCCCAACCCATCTGCAAGCATCATCCAAAGCCACCATCTCCAATAAACATCTCCTCCCACACCTCGAAAAAATGATGTGACATAATGCATACCTCTCACATCGGCACACGCCGAATGTATCCAGTGCCTCAGTTCCTAGAAACCAGCATCTCCCTCAATATTACCCATCCAAGTAGCAACCAACACTCAGCAGCCTGAAGGCTAGCAACCAACACCTCCTTGTGAGGCAACTTCAAACATATGTCCAAACAGTACCTCGTGCGTCACTTCCAAACCGTCAACCATTACAAATAGTGGATCATATCTAGTTAATCCATTAAAAGAGGAGTAACCACAGAACCAATATGACATACTCCAACCAAGACCCTCAATAGAATGTGAGGGACCAAAGAAATTGATTTGGAACCCCAAAGAACCACAGACCAACATGTCAACCAAATCCCAACACAACATAAGCCTCCCCGCATCAATAGTAAGAACAGAAGACAAATCCAAGGAACCATAAAACCAAAAATAAATCTTTATCCCAAGACATTGACCAACATATCTGATCACCCACACTGCAGGACCAAGAACACCACCAGAAAAACGATACAATTCCCTCCGTAGCCGCCATCTTCCATCGTGAAGCCCATAGAAAAACTCATCGAGTTTCAAATCTTTCAGAAGAAATGATTGTGGCAAAAATGTCTGAGAGAGCCAGCTCAACATACTATAATCTAGTCGAAACCTATCACCATAGCGGCCGATCCACAATGAGGAAGCCCTAACATAGTTCCATGCGCGAAGAAGCCAATGAATATGGACAAGCCACCCGATACCCCTACCCTCGCCATCGTAGATGAGGATCCCTGCCTTGACTGACTCGTGAAGCTCAATCCAAGGAATATAGATTGGGAGGGATTCGGCCGAAGAAGTGTAGAAGATCGTCGAATCGAAGCTGCAGAAGTGGGGAAGAAACCCTAAAGAGCGCAGCACCGAGAGGAAAATCCCATGAGAAAGTGGTAGTATTTTTCTCATTTATTCAATTTTTTGGTCTTTAGGGATTTTGAGGCTATTTATGAATTTTGGGTTTTTAGTGTTTCTAGCATTCTTTAAGTTTTTTAGGGTTCTTATGTGTTTTTATAGTTTTTATGGTTTTCTTAGGGTTTTTAATGTTTTGAGGTTTTCTTAGATTTTTAGGTAATTATAGGTATTTTTTAGAATTTTTATATCCCATTTCCATATTTTTTATATTTTCAAGGAATCAATTTACGGCTAAATGATAACCTCAAAAAATTCAAAACACCCAATAAAAAATTCCAACAAAATTATCGGCTGACCACTTAAACCAACACTAAGGAATTAAATTTCAAAAGCATGTTCAAATTAAAGTAGGAAGACTTTTCAAAGCCTGGGATGCAAACTTCCTAGAGCCGCGCACCCTGACTATCACCTTCCCGAGGCGGTCTGCATCATCGCTATTGAACTTCCATTACTGAAAAAAAACCAAGATCATCGCCAAAAATCAACCATCAAGGAGGATCCATAGACCACGTTCAGGAACCACCATCACAAAATATAAAATTTCACGGTATTGAAAACACACTAGAACTCCACCACTATGAGATTCCAATCACCAGTTAGAACCACCCGCCGAAATCCATAGTCACTGCTGCTGATACACCATCATCGCCACCATATCAGAAGCATATCCAAGCAAATATCCACCAAACCAATACCCCTTCCAGGAATCATAATAGAACGCAGAACCAGAAAGTAGGAAATCATCACCAACCTCAT
This sequence comes from Viscum album, assembly GCA_963277665.1. Lineage (NCBI taxonomy): Eukaryota > Viridiplantae > Streptophyta > Magnoliopsida > Santalales > Viscaceae > Viscum > Viscum album. The sequence goes on along the minus strand of OY728157.1, from coordinate 1,635,431,951 downwards.
GAAGAGACCCGAACAAAACTAGCAACCAGACGATTTTAGTTGGCCACACAACTATATACCCGAAGGCACGATGAGACTAAATCAATGTCACAAAATGTAAACAAACAACAAAAAAATACCACAACCAAGAAGAGGGAAACGCAAACCATAGAGGGAAAAGGATATGGAAGAGTTAAGGATAGAGGAATCGCCTTCAGCCCTTCCACCATAACCATCCCAAACAACACTAAAACTCAAACATGCTTGACTAGAAATGGGGTCTTGCATGGTGGGTAAGGTAATAAGGGTAGAGGAGGATCAATGATGATCAATATCTGGCTGGGAGACTCGAGATCCGGCTGAAAGGAACCCGAAAAAAAAAATGCGAAACTGGGAGGCGAGATGAAGAGGCTGGTCCCAAAAGCCCAACCGAAATGGAATGATGAAAGAAAGCAAAAAATCCATCTGTAAAACAGAGGAATTCATCGCCAGATTCTATCAATAATCCCAAATAGATGGAATTAAATTGAGTTAAACAATATGCCACCAAGATGGGGTTTTTATTTTTTTTTCAATTCATTAGGTTTTTTTAGATTTTTTTTATTTTTTAGTGATTTAGGTTGTTTAGGGGGTTTTGTAGTTTTTAGGTGTTTTTTGATTCTTTTTATGGGTTTTTTTTTATTTTTTATCATTTTTATGTTTTTATGGGTTTTTTGTGTTTTTAGGTTTTTATGGGTTTGTTATTATTTTCTGGTTTTTTAGTGTTTTTAATGTCATTACAGATTTTTTGTGATTTTTGTCCTTTTTGTGGGATTATTTTAGGTTTTTAGCTATTTTTTGGTTTTTAGGATTTTTAGAGTATTGGGGTTTTTAGGTGTTTTAGTTGTTTTCTTTAAAGGGATTTAAATTTTGTTAGGGTTTTATGATTTTATAGGGTTTTTTAGTGTTTTTAGGGTTTTTATTTTTTTTCATATTTTTACGACATTTTAATCATTTTTCAGGTTTTTAATCTTTTTAAGACTTTTAGGATTTGAAAGATTTTTTAGGGAATTTTTGTTTTTGTGATTTTTTGGGATTTTATGGTGTGTTTAATTATATAGGGTTTATAATTTTTTTAACTGTTTTTAATTTTTTTAAGGATACAAATGTTTTTTGTATTTTGTAGTGTTTTTTAAATAATTTATGTGGTTATGGGGGTTTTTATGGTTTGTTGTATTTTGGATATTTGTAGTGTATTTAAGGTGTTTTTAGGGTTTTTAAAATTTTTAGAGTTTTTAGTGGTTCAAATAATTTTTAGGTTTTGCGGTTTTATTAGGTGTTTTCAAGGTTTTTCGGGGATTATTTGTTTTTAGGTATTTTTAGGTATTTTTTTATGTTTTTAGGGATTTTGAGGGGGTTTATGCTTTTCAGGGTTTTTATACATTTTTTCATTTTAAGGTTTTGGGGGGGGGGGTTTAAGTGATTTTTAGTTCTTATGGATTTCATCGAGTTTTTTGGGTTTTTAGGGATTTCAATGTTTTTGGGGATTTTTGGTAGTTTTTGAGATTTTTAGGGTATTTAGGGTTTATTGGAATTTTGAGGGTTTTTACAGTTTTTATGTTTTTTTGGTTATTTTGATTTTTTGGTTTTTTTGACTATTTGGTTTTTTAAATATTTTCAGAGTTTTTTCAATTTGTAGGTATTTAAACGGATTTTATAGTTTTTTGTGTTATTTAGGATTTTTATGGGGTTTTAGTGTTTAATAAAGTATTTAGGGTTTTATTATTTTAGAGGTTTTAGATTTTTCTGGTCTTTTTTATGTTTTTTTGTTACTATCAATTTTTATATTTTTATGTGTTTTAAGTGTTTTTTTGTTTTTATGGTTTGTAGGGGTTTTTAGTGTTTTGGGTTTTTACGTTTTTAGTGATTTTTATAACTTTTTTGGATTTTACGGCTTTTTATGGTATTTTGAGATTTTAAGGGTCTTTTGGGTTGTTATGATTTTTAGTGTTTTTAAAGAGTTTTAAGTTATTTTAGGTATTTGTGGTTTTCATTGGGGTTTTAGGGTTTTTAATGTTTTTTATGTTTTCAGAGATTTTTAGGTATTTTTTATGATTTTAATTGTTTTTTAATATTTTTACGGATTTTGAGGGTTTTATGTTTTTTAGGGTATTATGGGTTTTATGGTTTATTGGGGTTTTAGGTTTTTCAGTTTTAAAGGGTTTTTAGTGGTTTTGCAGTGTTTTTATGGTATTTAGGTTTTATTGGTATTTAGGTGTTTTATGGTTTTTAGGTATTTTCAGGTGTTTTTAGCTTCTTTAGGGTCTGAGTGGTTTTATTAGACATTTTAGCTATTTTTAGTTTTCTAATGTTGTCTTAGGGTTTTTTTAGGTTGTAGTTAATTTTACATTTTTAATTATTTGATGTATTTTTTTGTATTTTTATGGATTTTTAGTATTTTTAGGGATTTTGAGTGTTTTTAGGATTTTTATGGTTCTATAGGGTTTTAGTTTTTTCAGGTTTTGTTCAGGGGGATAGGTGTTTTTATTTTTTTCATGGTTTTTTAGGGTTTTTAGTGTTTTTACATTTTATAGATTATTAGGTGTTGATAGAGGTTTTTAAATATATTTATGGTTTTTATTATTTTTAGAGATTTTGAGGGGTTTTAGAGTTTTTAGGGGTTTTAGGGGTTTTTTTTAAGTTCTTGTATTTTTTTTATGGTTTTTATATATTTTAGTTTTTTTAGTTTTTATTGGTTTCAAGGGATTTTAGAGTTTTTAGTGGTTTTTAGTGTCTGTATAGGGTTTTAGGGTTTTTATTAATTTAGTGATTTTTATAGTTATTCTAGGTTTAAGAATTTTTATGGTCTTTTAGGGTTTATTGGGTTTTTATCCTTATTTAGATTTTAGGGGTTTTATGTGTTTACTACTTTTTAAATTTTTATTAGTAATTTTCACGGTTTTTAGAGTTTTTTACATATTTAGGATTTTTTTCATTTTTAGGGTTTTTGGGTTTTTTGGGTTTTTTGGGATTTTGAAGGTTTTTTTGGGTTTTAGGGTTTTATAGGTTTTTAGAGTTTTTAGTGTTTTTTGGGTTTTATGTGTTTTAGGATTTGTTTAGGATTATAGTTTCTTACTGGGGTTTTTTGTTTTATTTGGTTTTTTACATTTTAGAGATCTTTATGGATTTTAAGGATTTATATGGTTTTTAGGGGTTTTAAGGATTTTGGGGATTTTAGAATTTTTAGGTATACTTTGCTTTTTTACATTTTAGGGTTTTTTGTGGATTTTTAAGGAATTTCATGGATTTCTGTTTTTTTAGGGGTTTTGAGTGTTTTAAATATTTTTATGGGTTTTAGGAGTTTTATGGTTTTTTTAGGTTTTTTTTAGGGTTTTAGGGTTTTAAGGGATTTTTAGAGTTATTTTAACTTTTCTATGGGTTTATACATTTTTAGAGTCATTTATACTTTTTTTGGGTATTTATGGGTTTTATGGTTTTTTTCGGTTTTCAGGTTTTTAAAAGTTTTATGTATTCTGCGTTTTTGGTGTTTTTAGATTTTTTAGGGGTTTTAAGTGTTTGTAGGTTTTTAAGGATTTATTCGGGTTTTTTAGGTTTGATAGTGTTTTTAGGGATTTTTACGATTTTTATGATTTTTATGGTTTTTAGAGATTTTGAGGGTTTTATGTTTTCTATAATTTTTAGGACTTTATGTATTTTCATAGGTTGTTAGGGGTGTTTATGTTTTTATGGGTTTTAATAATTTTAATTTTTTAACATTTTATGGTTTTAATGTGTTTTAAGAGTTTTTATTGGGTGTTTTAGGTTTTATGGGTTTTTAGGTTTTTATGGTTTTTTGGGTTTTTTTGGTTTTTAATTGTTTTAGGGTTTTTAGGGTGTTTTAGTTTTTTTAGGTTTTTAGTTTTTTAGGGGTTTTATGTGTTTTTAGGATTTTAATGGTTTCTCAGGGGATCAATAGGTTGTTATTGGTTTTTTACGTTTTGTGATTTTTAAAGATATTATAGGATTTTTATGGGTTTTAGGCATTTTAGGCATTTTTTAGATTTTTAATGTTTATTTATGGATTTTAGGTTTTTTTTATTTTTTTGGATTTTTGATAGATTTTAAGTTTTTTTTAAATTTTAATGTATTTTAGGGTATTATGGTTTTTTATGTTTTTAGGGATTTTAATGATTTTTATGGTTTTAGGGATTTTGATGGTTTTAATGATTCTTAAGGGTTTTTAGGTTTTTTGTGTTCTTAGTGTTATTTGAGTTTTTATGGTTTTAAGGTTTTTATGGGGGTTTTTAAGTTTGAATGGATTTAAAGGGTTCTTAGGGTTTTTTTATTTTTTTATTTTTATGGAGTTTAGGTTTTTTTAAAGGTTTCAGGGGTTTTGGGGGGTTTTAGGGGTTTTTATGGTTTTTAGTATATTTCTGGATTATTAGGGGTTTTGAATGTTTGTACTTTTTATGATTTTCCTATAATTTCTACTTTGTTTAGGGTTTTTTACATTTTTAGGAATTTTTGGATATTTTTTGTTTTTAGGGATTTTGATGGTTTTTTGAGTTTTTTAGGGTTTTATGGGTTTATTGTTTTTTTTCCTATTTTTTTGGTTTTTTATATGGTTTTAATGTTTTTATAGTTTTACAAGTTTCTTAGGAGTTTAATGAAGTTTCAGAGTTTTCAGTTGTTTTTATGGTTTTTGTGGTTAGGTATTTTTATAGTTTTAGTGGTTTTAGGGTGTTTTAGCGTTTTTAGAGTTTTTAGAATTTTAGGTTTTTCAATGTTTTAAGTAATTTTTTACTTTTATGTTTTTCTTATGGGTTTTCAAGATTTTTTGGGTTTCTATGGTTTTAGGGATTTATAGGTATTATTTAGGATATTTATGATTTTTAGGTTGTTTATGTATTTTGATGGTTTTTTGGGTTTTATGACATTAGGGGTTTTAGGGGGTTTTGAATTTTTTAGGGTTTTGATGGTTTTTTAGATTTTTTTAACATTTTATGGGTTTAAAGTGATTTTTGCGTTTTTATTGGGGATTTGGGGGATTAATGGGTTTTTAGTGTTTTAGGATTTCTTGGGTATATATGGTTAATAGATTTTTATGTATTTGGTTATTTTATGGATTTTAAGATTTTTTTTGGGTTTTTTGGTTTCATAGGTGTTTTATGTGTCTTTAGGTTTTTATGGGTTTCTTACTATTTTCATGGGTTTTATAGTTTTTATGTTTTTATGAATATTTAGGGATTTTTTTGGATTTTATGATTTTTAGGGATTTTAGGTATTTTATGTGTTTTAAGTGTTTTAGTGGTTTTTAGCGTTTTTAGGTTTTTAGGGATTTTAAGTGATTTTTGGTTTTTATTTTTTCCCTAGGGTTTTTAGGAATTTTATGGAATTTTATGTTTTTATAGATTGTTATATTTTTTTTATTTTTTTTTTATTTAGTGTTTTTTGGGACTTTGAGGAGTTTTATTTTTCTTTAGGATTTTTAGTGTTTTTATGTATTTTAGGGCTGTAGTGTTTTTATATTTTTAGGGGTTTTATTGTTATTCAGAGTTTTTTATACATTTTAGAGGTTTAAATGGTTTTTATGGGCTTTATGGGGTTTTATTAATTTTATTAGTTTTTAGGGTTTTTTACATTTTTATTGTTTTTTAGGATTTCGTAGTATTTTGATGTTTTCAGTGATTTCATGAATTTTTAAGGTTTTTGGTGTTTTAGGGTTTTTAAGGAATTTTTGGGTTTTCATAATTTTTAGTGTTTTGTGGTTTTAGGGTATTTTACGGTTTTCGTATTTTTACGTTTCTTAGGGGTGTTTATTTTTTTTATTTTTTTAAGGTTTTTAGCATTTTTAGGTTTCTAGGGATTTTATGTGTTTTTAGGTTTTTACAGTTTTTATAAGGTTTTCTAGGTTTTTTAGTGTTCTTACATTTTTTGGAATTTTTCTTATTTTTTAGGATTTTTAGAATTTTAGGGTTTTTGGGATTTAAGGGTTATTAGGGTTTTTCATTTTTTTGGTTTTTTATAGTTTTTGGGATTTTAAAAGTTTTTTGATATGTTATGGGTTTTAAAGGTTTTTAGGGATTTTTAATAATTTTAGGGGTTTAGAGGGGTTTTATTTTTTTAGATTTTTTGTTGGTTTTTGAGTTTTTATGATTTTAGGGAGTTTTTATGATTTTTAGGGGTTTTAGGGTTTTAGGGTATTTTTAGGTTTTTAGCATCTTATACGTTTTTAGATGTTTTAAGTACATTTACGGTTTTATGTTTTCTTAGAATCTTTTGAGGATGAGGGATTTTATTTTTTGGGGGGTTTTAGTTCATTTTTATTATTTTTATGGTTTTTAGTGGTTTTAGAGATCCTATGTGTTTTTATAGATTTTTATGTATTTAGTTTTTTAAAGTTTTTTACGGAATTATGGGTTTTTTTGAATTTTTATGGTTTTAAGGGTTTTTACAATTTTTTGACATTTTTAGGGGATTAATATTTTTTAGATATTTTGTTTATTTATAATTTTTATGGGTTTTTAAGAGTTTATAAGTTTTTAGATGTATTTTTTGGGGTTTTGCGGTTTTTTTGGGTCTTTGGGGACTTTTAGTGTTTTTATGGGTTTTAACGTGTTTTAGATTTTTTAGGGGTTTTAAGTGTTTTTATGTTTTTAAGGATTTTTAAGGGGTTTTAGGGGTTTTCGGTGATTGACACATGTTGGAATTTTTAGGTATTATTTTAGATCTTTATTAGGATTTACAGTTTTTTTAAATTTTGATGTTTTTACGGTTTTTGGTGTTTTTAAAATTTTTTAGGCTTTTAGAAATTTTTAGGTTTTCTCAGGTTTTAAGTTTTTTTTGTTTATAAGAATTTTTTACGGGAGTTCAAGGGTTTAAGGGTTTTTACATTTCTATGAATTTTTAGGTCTTTTTGGATTTTTATTTTCCTTACAGTTTTTAGGGATTTGATTGGTTTTATGATTTTTTGGGGGTTTAGAATTTTTTTAAATTTTTATGGGTTTTTATGGGTATTAATATTTTTCCTTTTATTTATGTTTTAATGGGTTTAATGATATTTTAGAGTCTTTAGTGGTATTTTAAGGTTTTTAAGTGTTGTTAGTGTTTAGGGGTTTCTAGTGTTTTTTGTGAGTTTAAGTTTTTTTAGGGTTTTATGAATATTTAGTTATTTAGGGGTTGGAAGTGTTTTTATATTTTAAAATTATATTAGGGAATCTTTGGTTTTTAAGATTTTTAAAATTTTTAGGACTTTTCTATATATATTTTATTTTTTTATGGTTTCTAGGGATTTTGAGGGTTTTAATGGTTTGTAGGGTTTTTAGGGTTTTTAGGGTTTTTAAGGTTTTTTATTTTTAAAAGGTTGTAAGAGTTTTTAAGATTTAAATGTTTTCCAAAAGGTTTTTTAGTTTTTTATGGTTTTAGATAATTTCATGGTTTTTTAGGATTTTAGGACTTTATGTTTTTTAGGTATTTTGAGGGGTCTTTAGTTATTTTGAGGGGTTTTACAGTTTTTAGGGTTTCTTGAAATTTTTAGGTCTTTTAGGGTTTTTTATATATTTAGGGAATTTTATGGATTTTTTAGTATCTTTTTGAATTTTTGGAGTTTTAGGGGTTATGAAGGGTTTTGGGGTTTTGTTGTTTTTTAGGATTTAATGGTTTTTTTAGTTTTTTATAGTTCTATGTATTTTTAGAGTTTTTTAATGTTTTAAGGGTTTAATGTGTTTTTATGGTTTTTTGTGGTTTTTAGGCATTTATGTGATTTTACGATTTTTAGGGTTTATAGGGAAATTTATGGGTTTTCAGAGTTAGGGTTTTTAGTTTCTTTTTAGGGTTTTGGGGTGTTTTTCTTTCTTTTTTGGATTTTAAGGGATTAATGTGTTTTTAGGTTTTAGGATTTTCTTAGGGGTTTTTATGGTTTTTTGAGTTTTCTACGTTTTTTTATTGTTGAGAAATTTTTATGTTTTTTGTAGTCTTTTAATTTATGAGGGATTTTTTAGTTTTTTATGGGTTGTAGTTTTTTTTGGTTTTGTAAAATTTTTATGTTTTTAGGGTTTTATGTGGTTTTAGGGATTTGTAAGGCTATTGTTTGGATATTTATTCTTTTGTGCGGTTTTTTTGGATTCTTTGTGTTTTATGGTTTTTAGGATTTTTAGGTATTTTATAGTTATTTTAGGGTTTTTTGTTTTTTGTTTTTGTGTTTTTAGGGGTTTTTAGTTTTTTTTATTCTTTCTAAGGTTCTAAATTACTTTTAGATTTTATAGATTTATTTTGGGTTTTTGTGGGTTTTAGTGGATTTAGGGGGGTAGTTTTGTTGGTTTTAGGCCATTTAGGGGGTTTAGGATCTTTAATGGTTTTTATGGTTTCTAATATTTTTGATTTTTTTCGGTTTTAAGTGTTTTTAGATCTTGGAGATTTTCTTAGGGGTTTTCATGGTTTTTAGGGTTATTTATGATTTTATGGACATTTATGACAATTTTATTTTTTTATGTTTTTTAGTTATTATGGATTTTGGGGGATTTTAGGGTATTTAGAGTTTTTGTGTCTTTTAGTTTTTTTTGGGTTTCAATTTCTTTAGGTTTTAAGAAATTTTCTATTTTTATTTATTTTTAGTAATTATTAGGATTATTATGTTTTTAGGGGTTTTAGGGATTTTTATAGCTTTATGGTTTCATAGGGTTCTTAGTGGGTTTTTTGGGTTTTTAGGGTTATTTATAGTTTTCAGTAGTGTTTTGGTTTTTATGGTGTTTTTAGGTTTTTTATGTTTTTTTTATTTTTATGGGTTATAGTAGTTTTTATGGTTTTTAGTGTCTTTTAGGATTTTTAGGCATTTTTATTTATTTAGTTTTTTTATAAGTTTTATGTGTTTTTTGGTTGTTAATGTATTTTAGGTTTTTTCAGGGTTTTTGGGTTTTTACATTTTGAGGGATTTTTGGGTTATTTTATAATTTTTATTATTTTTAGGGTTTTTGGAGATCTTGATAGTTTTCATGGTTTTTAGGGGTTTTAGTGCTTTTATGGGTTTTAACGTTTTTTGGTTTGTTATGTATTTTAAGTGTTTTTTGGTTTTCTTATGGCTGTTCAATTTTTTTATAATTTCTACATTTTTTTGGATTTTTGGATTTTTTAAGGATTTTTATAGTTTCTTATGGTTTATTGGGATTTTGTGGGTTTTACTATTTTTATTGGTTTATTGTTTTATGGTCTGGGGGGGATATGTGGTTTTTGATATTTTATGGGTATTAAGTTTTTTTGGAGTGTTTAATGTGTTTATGGGTTTAATGTTTTTTAGTGTTTTTTATTTGATTCAGGGAGTTTATGTATTTTTTTTTGTTTTTTGGGGTTTTTATAAGTTCTGGGGTCTTTTAGGTTCTTTTAGAATTTTTATAATTTTTAGGTGTTTTATGTGTTTTTAGGTTTTTAAGGTTTCCATTGGGTTTTTCAAGGTTTTTAGGGGTTTTTACATTTTTTTAAAAGAATTTGGGAATTTTTAGGAATTTATTGGTGTTTTTTAGTTTTTAGGGGTGTTTAGGGTTTTAGGGGTTTTAAGGTTTTTCGGGGTATCTATGGTTTTAGGGAGTTTACCATTTTTAATATTTTTTGGTGTTTTATTTATTTTTAGTTTTTAAATTTATTTTGGGGTTTTTAGGCTTTTTATGTATTTTTACATTTTTATGAATTTTTAGGGAATTAATAGGATTTTAATAGGGTTTTAATGTTTTTAGGGATTTTTCGGGGTTTGGGGGTTCTTTGGGTATTTTTTGTATTTTTATGGTTATTTTTTGAGTTTCTAGGGGTTTAAATTGTTTTAGAGTTTTTAAACATTTTAAACGTTTAAAGGGGTTTAGAGTTTTTGTTTATTTTTTTGGGTCTTTATGGATTTTTAGGGTTTTTAATGTTTTTAGGGATTCTTATGGTTTTTAGGGTTTTATGATTTTTATTTATTTTAGTGGTATTCTATTTTTTTAGATTTTTTTAGTATTTAAGTGTTTTTAATTTTTAAGGGTTTATGCTGGGTTTTAAGGGTTTTTTCATTTTTTGCAATTTTTAGGATTTTTATGGGTTTTAGTGTTTTTTGGGATTTTCAGGGGTTTTTATGCTTTTAGGTTTTTTTGGGTTTTTATGGGTTTAGGAGATTGTATGATTTTTTTTAAAAAATTAGGGTATTTAATGGTTCCTATATATTTTAGTGGATTGATTTGTTTTATGGGTTTTTATAGATTTTTATGGTTTTAGTGGGTTTTATTGTTTTTAGGGGTTTTATTGTTTATGGTCTTCTAGGGTTTTTAGGGGTTTTAGAATTTTTTTAAACTTTTAGGGGTGTTAAGTGTTTTTAGTTTTTTAAGGTGATCTTATGGGTTTTCAGGGTATTTAGGATTTTTTTTTCAGATTTCATTTTTATTTTATGGGTTTTCAGGATTTTTAGGGATTTTAATGGTTTTTGGTTTTTTAATGTTTTTATGGGGTTTTTTTTGATTTTTTAGTGTTTTGAACAATTTTTATCATTTTCGGGGTTTAAATAGCTTGTATAGTTTTATGCAGCTTTTAGTATTTTTATGGGCTTTTAGGGTTTTTATGAATTGTAGGGTTTTTTGGATTTTTATATGATTTAGGGTTTCTATGGGTTTTAATTTTTTTAGGTTTTTTGGGGTTCTAATGTAATTTGGTTTTTAGGTTTTATTTGGGTTTTTCTTGATTTTTAGGCTTTCTTACAACTTAATGGATTTTAGGGATTTTTGATGTTTTTCATGATTTTATTTGGATTTTTAAGTATTTTGTGGAGTTTATGGTTTTTTGGGGTTGTGGTTGTTTTTAGGGGCCTTTATCATTTTTTAGATTTTTAGGGATTTAATGTGTTTTTATGTTTTTAGGGTCCTCTACAGGTATATCAGGGTTTTTATGTTTTGTTTACATTTTATGGATTTTTAGGGTTTTTAAGAATTTTATATATTTTTTGGTTTTTAGGTATTCTGATGGTTTTTTGGGTTTTATGGTTTTTTTCAGTTTTTAAGGATTTTTTCATTTTTAAGGGTATTAAATTGTTTTGAGTTTTTAATCAATTTTAGTGGTTTAAATTGATTTCACAGTGTTATTTTTTTTGGGTTTTTTGGGGTTTAGGTTTTATTTATGTTTTTAGGGGTTTTATGGGTTTTAGGGTTCGTTTTGGATTTTGGTGTTTTTTATTTTTTTAGGTTTTTTAGGATTTATAGTTTTCTTAATATTTTTATGGGTTTTTTTGGGTTTTTCTGTTTTTATGGATTTTTGGGCTACTAATGACTTTTTTTTGGTTTTTACGTGTATTAGTAGATTTTCCGGTTTTTATGGTTTTTAGTGTTTTTATGGTTATTTGGGTTTTTAGGTATTTTGAGATTTTTAGGGTTTTAATTATTTTTTTGAGTTTTTTAACATTTTTAGGAGTTTTAATGGTTTTTTTGGGTTTTAGTGGGGAATTATATTTTTTTATGGGTTTCATGGGTTTTACGGGTTTTTATGTTTTTAGTGGTTTTTAGGGGTTTTAGGGTCTTTTGGGTTTTTTTCATTATTTAGGTTTTTAAGCATTTTAATTTTTTTTATTTTTCGTTGGGTTTCAGTGTTTTGTGTGTTTTAGATATATTTTATCATTTTTTGGAGTTTTATGGGTTTTTAGGGTTTTTTAGAGATTTTGAGGGATTTTAAGGGTTTTTTGGATTTTTATGATTTAACTATTTTTAGGGTTTTTAAGGGTTTATGTTTTTTAGGTTTTTATGTTTTTTAGGATTTTTCATGATTTTTAGGGTTTTTTGATTTTTTTGGTATTTTTACATATTTTTATGGTTTCTTAGGGGTTATTGAGATTTGGGGTTTTTTAGGGGTTTTAGGGTTTTATATTTTTTCATTTGAGAGGGGGGGGTCAGCTTTTAGGGTTTTTAATATGTTTAATTTTTTTAATGTTTTAGCGATTAAATGGGTTTTTAGAATTTTTAGTCTGTTTTTAGGATTTGTACGGTTTTTTAGGTTTTTTATGAATTTCACTGTTTTTATGGGTTTTTACGATTTTTACGGACTTTTTCAGGTTTTAAGGACTTTATAATTTTTTAGGTTTATTAGGGTTTATACACATTTTTATGTTCTAATGGTTTTTTTTTGGGTTTTTAGGGGTTTAGAATTTTTTTATGTTTTTATGTATTTTTAGGGATTTCAGGATTTTTATGGGGTTTTTAGGGTTTTTTTGGATTTTAATGGGTTTTAGAATTTTTATGGTTTTTAGGTTTTGTAGCATTTTTTTATTTTCTGGGATTTTAAGTGTTTTTAGGGTTTTATGGTTTTTAGGGGGTTTTAGGGTATTTAGGGTTTTTACATTTTACGATTTTTAGGGTCTTTTATGGTTTTCAACATTTTTTAGGTTTTTTAGGGATTTTAAATTTTTATTTTTTTCTTATGGTTTTTCAGGGTTTTTTGGATTTTTTATATTTTTAGGGATTTTTTAGGATTTTTTGAATTTTAATAGTTTTTATGGTTTTTATTGATATTTCGGGTAGTTAGGGTTTTTTTAAGTTTTGTATGATTTTGTATCTTCTATAGCTATAATGGGTTTTAATTGTTTTTAGGATTTTATGATTTTCATAAGGGTTATCAGGTTTTTAGGGGTTTTTACTATTTTATATATTTTTATGAGTTTGTTATGATTTTTATGGGTTCATATGGGTTCAAGGGATTTGAGTGGTTTTAGGGGTTTTATGGTATTTATGGATTTTTTGACTTTTTGGATTTTTTGGGGTGTTGAGTTATTAGGGATTTAATGTTTTTAAAGTTTTTATAACATATTTAGGGGTTTTATGGCAGAAGAGGTGTGAGGTCAGGCTATTCCCGACCCCCTCAGAATTTATTATGAAAAAAGAAACAGCAGACAAGGGAGGGGAGGGGTTAATCAACCCACACCCAAAAACCCTTTATAACCCAAGAATCAAAAGACCCCAAAAAAAGAAAAATCAAAAAAGAAAAAACATTGGAGCAGCTTCAGCACTTCTCATCCAACAACACCTTAGCCATCAACAACAACTTCAACATTCATCATCTCAATACCATCATCAGAAAAAAAACCTTGCCACAACACCACCGTACTTCATCACCAAACTAAGATCAGCAACCATCAGCCAAGACAACAAACTGAGCTTCACAAGTTATCACCTCTTAACACCGCTGTCCCGCCAAGACGTGCCCTTGAGGCTAAGCTGGACCACCAAAACCATCCCAAAGCTGCCACATGCACCATCATACCAAACCAAGATGGGGTTCAATGTGATGGAGATGGAAGAAAGAGCAGAGGTGGGTGCACGAGTCAAGGGGAATGAAAATGGTGGGAAGCTGTACTCCATCATCCTTGTCCAATAATCCCAAAGAACAACACACACAATCAATGACTAGCAATCCTCATCAAAGCCAGCACAAGAATAAAGAAACATTTAGCACTACTAAGAAGCATCACCAAAGTATAGTTTCTCATCATCCAGCAAGTCCAGGTCCAACCAAAAACCAGCAGCAACTCATTGGGAAACCAACAACCAACAACAATCAGCCAATAATAACTAAAAATGCAGCAACTATCTCCTCCAATCCAGACGGATTCCAGCAGCCCACACCTAGACCCATTGTGCCTCATCCACAGCTTCTCAAACTCAACATTCAGCAACAATAATGACCCCGAACCGATCATCCACAACTCAAAACCCATAGTCCAACATATTAGAAGGAATTCAACAAAAAATGATCAAGCCTTCAACTGTAGCAAGAACCACGAACAAGGAATAGAGATCAGAAAAGCGAACTGGCATCTTTACCTTCTGCATCCACCATGAACCGTCTCGAAGCCAAGAAACCCAGAAAGACCCTCCTAAGGTCCAAGAGAGGAGTGTAGGTCCGAGCACGGAACCGTGCACGCCACCGCTGAGATGTTTTGAAGCCCGTCGAACCCACCTTTCACCGAAGCAGGGCCAAGACTCTCCCAAGTGAAGCCACCAAATCGCCCAGCAGCACCAGCGATGGGATCCAAAGCACCGAACACCAGAATACCTAAACAACCATGATATAACCCAGATCTGACAAGCATACCTAGAAATCGGCACTAGCACACCTCTGTCCAGTCGTTGAATCTCATGTCGCAACTGCATCTACTTCGCGATTCAGAATGAAGATCGAACCGGATCTCCGTACAAACCTTATGCATCATGAGATCGAGCCTCTGAGAACTGGAATGATGAAGAACCACCATTTCCCAACGATCCGAGCCGAACTGAAGCTTCAGTATACTATGCATTCTCTGTAGACCCTGGAAACTCGGGCAGACACGCCGCTCAGAGAAGGGGAAGTCGACGAAGAGCACCAGCCACCTTTGGTCTAGAGAGTGCAGTTGAGGCCCGTTATCACCAAAAACTCCACATTTAAGCATGAGAGGTAAGGGCTGTGAAGGGTTCTGAAACCCTAATCCATACTGCCTATTGGAAAACGCGAAGCCTCCGAAGAGAAAATACTGCATCAAAGGACTCTGCATCAGCCCACAATTGCCACAAGCTCCCCCTACAAGGCCAAGAGAGAAGGGGAAAATATCTAGCACCGCCATCTCCATGGGAATCCGGCAGAAACCCTAGATTCTGTGTCGAGGGGGAGAGATCACCAGGAGAGTGCGCCACCATCTTTTCTAGGGGTTTAACGGGTTTATAGTGTTTTTAGTGGGTTTTAGGGTTTTTTATGGTTTTTAAGATTTTTATGGTTTTAGTGTTCTTATGGTTTTTAAGGGTTCTTATATGATTTTATGGTCTTTAGAATTTTTTTTGGCTTTTCAGGGGTTTTAAGAGTTTTTAATATTTTAAGGTATACTTAAGGGTTTTTTCAAAAATTTAGGGCTTTTTTATTTTTAGGAATTTTTTGGTATTTTTTAGGATATTTATGAGGTTTTAGGGGTTTTATTGATTTTCGGGGGTTTTATGGTCTTTTAGGGTTTTTATCATTTTTAGGTTTTTAGAGGTTTTAAATGTTGTTACGGTTTTAATGTTTTCTTACTACTTTTCATGGTTTTTAGTGTCTTTACGTTTTTAGATATTTTTATTTATTTTTTAAGAGTTTAATGGTCTTTTGGGGTTTTAGGTATTTTGTTGGTTTTATGATTTTTATGGTTAATAGTTTTGGAGTTTTAGTGTTTTTGGAGTTTTTTATGGTTTTTATGGTATTTTAGAGTTTTTTAATATTTAAAGGGTTTAAATGGGTTTTAATGTTTCTAGTGTTTTTTAGAGATTTACGGGGTTTTAGGAATTTTATTGGTTTTTAAGGGATTTTATCAATTTTAGTGGTATTAGGGTCTTTTTATGGTTTTCAATATTTTTATCGTTTTTCAGGTTTTTTTGGTGTATTATGTGTTTTTAGGATTTTAATGTTTTATTAAGGATTTTAAGGGGTGATAGGGTTTTCTATGTCTTCAGGGATTTTAGGGATTTTTTTAGAATTCATATTTTTTTTGGATTTCTGTGAATTTTGAGGGTTTTGGGGTTTTTTGGGCTTTTTATGTTTTTTCGGGGTTTGGAAATTTTTAGGTCTTTCTGGGGTTTTAAGTGTTTTTAGTTTTCAAGGTTTTCATTGGGGTTTTTAGGGATTTTAGGCTATTTACAGTTTTAGGGATTTTTATGATTTTTTTTACGATTTTTTGGGTTCTTAGGGATTTTATGGATTTTTTTCATTTTTGGGATTTTGGGTTTTTTTGGTTTTTTAGTTTTAAGGGGTTTTTTTAAATTTTTATTGTTTTTAAGGTTTATCGTGTTTTTAAACAATTTTAAGGACATAAAAAGTTTATATAATTTTTAGTGGTTTAGAGTTTTTATGTATTTTTAGTGGTTTTTAAGATTTTTAGGGGTTTTATGGGTTCTAGGGTTTTAAGTGTCTTTTTAAGGGTATTTAGGGTTTTTAGTGTTTTTTTGGTTTTTAGGGGTTTTAATTTTTTTCATGTTTTTACTATTTTATTTGGGGTCTTCAATGATTTTATGTTTTTTATAGTTTTAGGGATTTTATTATTTCTAATTGTTTTTATAACTTTTATATATTTTGGTATTTTTATGGGTTTTAGGGGGTTTTTAGGGTTTTAGGGTCTTTTTAGGGGGCTTTAGAGCAAGGAAGGCTCGGGTCCAGGCTATTCTTGACACCCCCAAAAATTTATTAGAAAAAAGACCCGAAGAAACTGCAGACAAGGGAGGGGCGGAATCAATCAACCAACACCCAAAATCCCTTAACAAACACACCCAAAGACCGCAAAAAAATGAAAATCAAAAGAAAAAAAGACACAACACCAAACCCACAACAGCTTCAACACCTTCTCAACCAATTCTAGTAGTCGGCAGCACCAACACCCCTTTATCACTTCCCATCCAAGAAAAAACCAGCATCCATAGCTCACAGCCAAGCAGCGACCAGCGTCCAAGCTCACATGTTCTAGCAACTAGCACCTTCTCACCAAGAAGCCCCACCATAAGAAGCTCCATCATCCAGCATTCACCAGTAACCAACAGCTCACAACCAACCAAAAACCGTCATCCAAACTTACACAGACCAGCATCTAGCACCATCTCACCAAGAAGATCTACGGCCATCAACATAGAACCACTCATCAGAACCCATACCCAGCATACACATCAAACTACAACCAAACCGTCTTCGCCACCATGGAGTAGAACAATAACCCTCACCAGGAACCAGTATTCATAACCAAATACCAGCACCCGCAGAGAGTCACAGCCAAACCAACCATTGCACAGAAAACTAAAGGTAGAAACCAAACCGCAGCACCCAAGCAACTCCCTCTCAGAAACCCAAGAGAAGCTCATCTGCCCAAGAAACCAGCAGCAACCTCCAATAAATGAAAGCACCGAAACACTAGCATTAACAACAAAAACATTACCACATCCCAGACAACCAGTCCCAAACAACATACAACACAAAACACAGAAACTAGATCATTCAAAACCATCATCTCCCAAGGGTACGCAGCTCCACATCCAGCAATCAAGGCCATTAAACCTAACCACATCCAGCATTCCACACCTCATATCAAATTTAACCGCATAACACCAGCAAGAACGCATCAAAACTCATCTATACCATTTCAGAAAAACCAGATGATTCATAACCAACATCACAGTCAAGTAGGATGACATGGAATGAAAAAATGTCCGACCAGATCTAACGTCAACATCATGGAGCAGAGACGAAGCTGAGAGATAAGGAAGAGCACGCACCTACATCATCTTCATGAACCATGGAACGGATCGACTCAGAAAATAAAACAAACTTTCTACAGCGTGGTACCAGGGATAGGAGAGTTGAAAACAGGAAAAGTCGTCAACGCCTTTCACCTTTATGCTGGATAAACCCATTGACGACTGCTTGCCTCCCCGATCGACTATCGCCACCACCAAAACCGGGGATCTTGCGACCCAAGAAACAGATTCCAGATCTGTCATGCCCGCACCACACCGCTGCAAGAATCCATCCAAAACGTGGAAAAAAAGGACCGAGGAACACCACCAGATCCCAGATATGTCGAGGAGGGTCCTTGACGCCCGCAAAAGCGCCTCCAGCCAAACGAAAACCGCTCCATCCATACCTCCGTATCTCTGGAGCACGTGAGCCACGAGCTGCTTGAAAGAGGCCGAAGGCACCGATCTACGCCGGCAAGAAGCCCAGCCGCCAAACGCTGCATCTGCATCACACCGCAAGGTCTTGAAAAGAGCAGTGAATCCGCCATGAAGGGTTCCAGGAGGGGCTCCTAGGAAACGCGAAAACCAGAGAGAACCTGGTGAGAGCGGCGACATCCTCCTTTTTTAGGGGGCTTTATGGATTTTAGTGTTTTTTAGGTTTTTTAAAGTTTTAAATTTATTTAAGTTTTTAAAATTTTCTTAAGGGTTTTTAGGGGTTTTAGGGGGTTTTATGTTTTTATGGATTTTTATTGGGTTTAAATATTTTTATGGTTTTTATGACTTTTAGGGATTTTTCGGTTTCTTAGGGTCTTATAGGGTTTTAGGATTTTATAGGGAATTTTCAATTTTTTAGGTTTTTAGGTATTTTAATGTTTTCCTATGTTTTTAAGGATTTTTATGATTTTATGTATTTTTAGGTGTTTTTTAGGATTTATATGTTTTTCATGGTTTTTAGGGATTTTGACAGCTTTTAGGGTTTTTAGAGATTTAAATTGTTATGGGTTTTTGGGTTTTAATGGTCTTTTTCTTTTTAGGGGGTTTACAGTTTTTTAGTGTTTATCTCATTTTTTGGGGTTCAATAGTTTTTAGTACTTTTAGTGGTTTTTAGGGTTTTTATTTTTTTTATATGTTTTTAAGGTTTTAAGGTTTTTATGGTTTTTAGGGGTTGTATGGTCTTCAAGTTGTTTTAGGGATATGGTGGGAGGGTTAATGATTTTAGTATTTCATGTTTCATTATTTTATGTCATTTAGGTTTTCATGGTTTTCTTAGATGTTTTCATGGTTTTAGGGTTTATTGTGTATTTAGGGATTTTTAGGCTTTTTTATTATCATTATGATTATTTATTGTTTTAGGGATTCTATGTTTTTTATGGGGGTTTTAGTTTTTTTTAACATTTTTAGGTTTTTAAGGGGGTTTTAAGTGATTTAAGGTTTTTCATGTTGTATTAGTGGTTTCCAAATTCTTTAGGGGTTTTTATATTTATAGGAATATTTAGGCCTCTTTTATATTTTTATATCTTTTAAGGGTTTTTAGGTATTTTGCCGTTTTTTGGGTTTTTAAGGTTTCTTTGGTTATGTTTGTTTTTAGAGGTTTTTGAGTTTGTTAGGGGTTTAATGGTTTCTATAGATTTTATCATTTTTAGGGGATTGATGGAATTTTAAATTTTATAGTGGTTTTTATGGGTTTTTTGGGGTTTTAATGTTTTCAGGGGTATGTTTTTAGGGGGTTTTAGGGTTTATTGTTTTTGGGGGGTTTTAATGGTTTTTTACATTTTTATTGGTCTTAACTGTTTTTATTTTTTAATGGCATTCTTAGGGCTATTTTGAATTTTTATGTTTTTTGTATTTTTTGGGGTTTTTTATAAATTTTATGATTTTTTATGGTTTTAGGGATTTTGAGGGATTATAGTGTTTTTAGGGGTTCTATCGTTTTTATGCTTGGGGGGGGGCTTTAAGAGTTCTTGGTTTTTAATGTCTTCATAATGTTTTCTAGGTTTTTATGGATTTTTAAATTTTTCTAGATTTTTAGAGTTTTTTATTATGACGGTTTTCAGGGTTTTTATGGGTTGTTAGGGTTTTAAGGGTTTTCTTGGGTATTTATATTTTTTTTTTCATTTTTAGGGGTTTTCTGTATTTTTTTAGGGTTTATAAGGTTTATAAGATTTTTTTAACGTTTTTAGGGTTTTAAATGGTTTTAGAGTTTTAGTTAAATTATAGTGGTTTAATAGGGTTTTAAAAATTTGAGGTATTTTTTGGGATCTTTAGTGATTTTTTGTTTTTTTATTCTTTTTAGGTGTTTTAGTGATTTTGGGTGTTTATAGAGTTTTTGTGTTTTTTATGGTTTTATGGTTTTTAGGGGTTTAGTGGTTTTTTTAGATTTTAGGGGGTTTATGGTTTCTTATAGTTTTTTTTAACTATTTTAGTGATTTAATGTTTGTTAAGAGTTTTTAGTAGGTGTTTGGGTTTTTATGGTTATTAAGGGTTTTATGTATTTTGAGTTTTTATAATATTTTATATTTTTGTGTATTTTATGTTTTTGTAGGATTTAATTGATTTTATATGTCTATTCATGGTTTTAGTTTTTTTCATTAAGTTTTTGGGAATTTTTAACATTTCTTCCAAATTTTTATGGTTTTTAAGTTTTTTTCTAAATTTAGATGGTTTTGAGGAATTTTTAGGTATTTATATTTTTTTGGTTTCTCATTGGGTTTTATGAATTTTTATGGTTTTATGGTTTTCTTAGGGGTTTTTAGGGACTTAGGGTTTTCTAATTTTAAGGAAATTTTAGGGATTTTTATGATTTCAATGTTTTTTAATTTTTTTAGGTATTTTTGTGCTTTTCGGTATTTTTTCAGTTTTATTGGTTTTTTTTGTTTTCTATGATTTTTTAGTTTTTTAGGTGTTATAAGGGTTTTTAGTGTTTTTAAGATATTTAAGGGATTAATGGTTTTGTTGTGTTTTAGTGGTTTTCTTGGGATTTAAGGGGTTTTAGTTATTTTTAAGGTTTTAGGGGTTTTTGGGTTTTTAGGGGTTTTAGGGTTTTTGAAGTATTTTTAGAGTTTTTATGGATTTTTCAAATTTTATGTTTTTAGTGGTTTCAAATTTTTTTAGGTTTTTTACGGTTTTCTTAGGGGTTTTTAGGGTTTTTTAATTTTTTTCATTTTAGGGTTTTTTTATTTTTTTTATGGGTTTTAACATTTTTTAGGATTTTTGAGGGCTTTAGGGTTTTAGGGTTTTTAGCATATATACGGTTTTTAGAGTTTTTAGGGGTTTTAAGTGTTTTTAGGTTTTTAATGATTTCCTAGTATTTTTTGTTGGATTTTAGGGTTTTTACGTTTTTAGGAATTTCTATGAATTTTTTTTGGATTTTTTTGGATTTTTAGGGTTTTTGGGGATTTTTAAGATTATTAGGGTTTTTATGGGTTTTAGAGTTTTATGGGTTTTTCTAGTTTTAGGGGTTTTTGTTTGAGTTTTTAGGGTTTTAATGATTTTAACATGTTTTAATGTTTATAGAGGTTTAATGGGATTCTAGTGTTTTTAGTGTTTTTAGTGTTTTTTGAGTTTTTATGGGTATTTAATGTTTTTATGAATTTTAGGTGTTTTTTGGGTTTTATTATTTTTTTGTTCGTTTTAGGGTTTTTACGGTTTTTTGTATTTTTAGGTTTTTTAGGGTATTGAAGTTTTTATATGTTGTTAAGTTTTTCTTATGGGTTTTCATGGTTTTTAGGGTCTTTTACGTTTTTAGGTATATTTGGGGATTTTTTAGGATTTTTATAGCTATTGATTTTTATAGGAATTTTAAGGTATTTTAGGGGGTTTTGTGTATTTATCATTTTTTTGGTTTTCTAGAGGTTTAAGAGTTTTTAGGTTTTTCAGCTTTTCTTAAGGGTTTTAAGGTTTTTTTTATGTTTTTTACGTTTTTAAGGTTTGGCGGGATTTTTTAGAATTTTTATGTGTTTTTAGAGTTTTCTAGGTTTTATGGGGTTTTTTGGGTTTTAGGGTTTTTTTTGTTTTTAGGTTTTTAATGTTTTTAGTTCTTTTACAGGTTTTTTTGAGTGTTGAGCCTTTTTAGATTTTGTAATTGGTTTTTTGGGTTATTATGGGTTTTTAGGGTTTTTAGGTTTTTAGGGGTTTTTATAGTTTTTAGGGGGTTTTAGGTGTTAGGGCCTTTTAGGGTCATCAGGGTTTTTAGTATTTTTTAGATTTTTTAGGTGATTTAAATGTTTTTAATGTTTTTATGGTTTCCTTTGGTTTTTTAGATTTTTTAGTGTTTTACCTTTTTAGGTATGTTTAGGTATATTTTTGGATTTTTATGTATTTTTATGGTTTTTAAGTATTTTTAGGGTTTTATGTTTTTTAGGGACTTTAGATTTTTTTAGAGTTTTTGACATTTTTAGGTTTTTTAGTGGGTTTAAGTGTTTTTATGATTTTAAAGTTTCTTATGGGTTTTCTGTGCTTTTAAATTTTTTTTATGTTTTTAGTATTTTTTACGAATTTTTTTTTGGAATTTTATGTTTCTTAGGGAATATTTTGGATTTTGAGTGTTATTAGAGTTTTTAGGGTTTTTGAATTTTTTATGATTTTTAATGTTTTGTGGGGTTTTTATAATTTTTACGGGTTCAAAGTGTTTTTAGAGTTTTTAGCAATTTTTAGGATTTTTATAGGGGTTTCTGGATTTTAAATGTTTTTAGGGTTTTTATGGTTTTAAGGATTTTAGTGTTTTTAGGGTCTTTTAGGGTTTTTATCTTTTTGAAGTTATTATGGGTATTAAGTGTTTTTGGGTTTATAAGGTTTTATTAAATGTTTTTATATTTTTAAGGGATCTTACAATTTTAGGAGTTTTAAGGATTTTATCGTTTTTGTAGTTTTTATGGATTTTGAGGGTTTTCATGCTTTTATAATGTTTTTAGGTTTTTAAATGTTTTTATTAGTTTTTAGGTTTTTAGGGTTTTATGTGTTTTTCAGTTTTTAAGGTTTTATTATAATTTTATTTTGTGTATTTAGTGTTTTTTACAATTTTAGAGATTTTTTGCGCTTCTCTATGATTTTAATGGTATCTAGGGATTTTAGAAATATTTAGGTTTTTTACAGTTTTTCTGTTTTTTTGGGTTTTAGAGATTTTTTTTTCATTTTTTGGGTTTTTATGGTTTTTATAGTTTTAAAATATATTTAAGTTTTTAAATTTTTTTATAGAGTTTTTATTGTTTTTAGGGTTGTTATGGGGTTTTATTAGTTTTTAAGTATTTTTTAATGTTTTTAGGGGTTTTAAAGTTTGGGTCGTTATTGGTGTCTTAGGGTGTTTTAATTTTTTAAAGTTTTTTATGTTTTTTTAAGAGTTTTAAGTGTTTTATGGTTTTAATTTTTTTTACTTTTTTCAATGTTTTTTACGGTTTTTATATTTTTAATGATTTTTATATATTTTTTTTGAATATTTATAGTTTTTAAGGTTTATATAAATTTTAATGGTTTTAGTATTTTTAGGATTTTTAGGGATTTGATGTGTTTTTAGGTGTTGAAGGGTTTCAAGGTATTTTTCAGTGTGTTTAGGTTTTTACTTTTTTAGGGAATGTTATGGAGTTTTTTCAATTTTTATTGTTTGTTACTATTTTTATGGACTAGAGGGTTTTTAGGGGTTTTAAGATTTTTATTATTTTTGGGGCCTTTTTGGTCTGTTGAATTTTTAGGGGGTTTTTTGAGTTTTTTAACATTTTTTGGGGTTGAAATGGATTTTATAGTATTTAGTGGTTTGATTATTTTAATGGGTTGTAAGGGTTTTTTTGGTTTTTGGGGTTTCTTAGTATTTTTGGAGTTTTAAGGAATTTAGAATTTTTTAGTTTTTTATGTGTTTTAAGTGTTTTTAGGATTTAATGGTTTTCTTAATGGTCTCCTTGGTTTTTTGGTTTTTTTTTCATTTTTAATTATTTTAGATATTTTTTTAGGTTCTTTATGGATTTTTAGAGTTTTTATATTTTTTTGGATTTTTAGTAATTTTAGGATATTCTATGGTTTTTAGGGTTTTCTAGTATTTTTAGTGTTTTTAGGTTTTTTTAGTATTTTATGATTTTTAGGTTTTTAATTTCTTCTTAGGGTTTTTCATGGTTTTTATAGTGTTTATGTTTTTCGGGGTTTTTATGGATATTTTGATTTTTTATGGATTTTAGGGATTTATGGATTTTTAGGGGTGTTTAGTCTTTTAGAGTTTTATTTTTTTCGGCTATTTTGAAAGGTTTTTATAGTTTTTAGATGGTTTTTAGTGTTTTAGGGGTTTTGTGGGTTGTTGTGTTTTTTTGGACTTTTTGGGCTGTTTAGGGTTTTTAGGTTGTTAAGTGTCATTTTTTGTTTTTAGGGATTTTAAGTATATTTTGGTTTTAATCATTTCTCATAGTTTTTCAAGGATTTTACCATTTTATGTTTTTTTGGTATTTTTAGGCCTTTTAGGATTTATATTGTTTTGTATGTTTATAGAGTTTTCTAGGATTTTATGCGTTTTTAGTATTTTTAGTGGTTTAAAGTGTTTTAACGATTTTATGAATTTATTAGGATTTTTTAGTTTTTTTGATTATATTACATATTTATGTATTTTAAGACCTTTTTAGGTTTTTAATGGTTTTAGCGTTTTTATGTATTTTGTGGTGTTTATGGGTTTTAGGGTCTTTATTGTTTTTTTTTTTTGGTTTTTTCTGTTTTTTCATGTTTCTTTAGGATTTATAATTCATTTTAGATTTTTTTTAACATTTTTATGGCTTTGAAGGTTTTTTAGAGTTTTAGTGGGTTTTAGGGTTTTTATGGTTTTCTGGAAATTTTATTGGTTTTTATGTTTGTAATGTTTTTAGGGTTTTTTTTGTTTTTCAAAAAATTTAATGTTTTAAGGGAATTTCTGATTTTTATGGTTTTTACATTTTTACGGTTTTTAGGAATTTCCTAGGATTTTTATGAATTTTATGGATTTTATGGTTTTTAGGTTTTTTTGGGTTTTTTGGGTTTTTTGGTTTTTTAGGGTTTTAGAGTTATTTTATTTTTTTCATTATTTTAAATGTTTTTAGAGTTTTTAATCTATTTTGGGTCTTAAATGGTTATTAATATTTTTTTCTTTTGTTTTTATGGTTTTATGGTTTTTTTATGTTTTATAGGGGTTTTTATGGTTGGGGGGGTGGGTTCTTAGTGTTTTTTGTAAGGTTTTTATGGGTCCTTAATGATTTAACATTTTTAGGGGTTTTTATTATTTTTAGGTTTATAATGATTTCATAATGATTTTCTAGGTTTTTAGGGTTTTTCTAAATATTTATGAATATTTAGGGATGTTATTAAGATTTTTATGTACTTTTATGGGTTTTAACTTTTTTATGTTTTTAAGGGGTTTAGGTGTTTTATATTTTTAACATTTCTTGGGTGTATTCGATTTTTTTGGTTTGTTCATGTTTTAATTTATTTTTATGGGGTTTTATGGATTTTTTTTGGATATTTTTGGTTTTTCGAGATTTTGAGGGTTTTCATGGTTTTTGAGGAATTTTAGTGTTTTTATGTATTTTGCGGTGTTTGTGGGTTTTAGGGACTTTATTGTTTTTTTGGGTTTTTCTGTTTTTTCATGTTTTTTTAGGATTTATAACACATTTTAGAATTTTTTGTAAACATTTTTATGGCTTTGAAGGGTTTTAAAGTTTTAGTGGGTTTTAGGGTTTTAATGGTTTTCTGGAAATTTTATTGGTTTTTAGGTTTTTAATTTTTTTCGGGTTTTTTTGTCTTTCAAAAAATTTAATGTTTTAAGGGAATTTCTGATTTTTATGGTTTTTACATTTTTATGGTTTTTAGGAATTTCCTAGGATTTTTATGATTTTTATGGATTTGTAAGGTTTTTAGATTATTTTTGGTTTTTTGGGTTTTTTGGTTTTTTAGGGTTTTTGAGTTTTTTTATTTTTTTTTATTTTAAATGTTTTTAGAGTTTTTAATGTATTTTGGGTCTTAAAGGGTTATTAATATTTTTTTTGTTTTATTTTTTTTATGGTTTTTTTGGTTTTTTTATGTTTTGTAGGGGTTTTTATGGTTGGGGGGGGTCGGGTTCTTAGTGTATTTTGTAAGGTTTTTATGGGTCCTTAATGTTTTAACCTTTTTAAGGGTTTTAATTATTTTTAGGTATATAAGGATTTATTAATGTGTTTCTAGGTTTTTAGGGTTTTTTACATATTTATAAATATTTAGGGACGTTATTAAGATTTTTATGTACTTTTAAGGGTTTTATCATTTTTATGTTTTTAAGGGGTTTAGGTGTTTTATTTTTTTATCATTTCTTAGGGGTATTCGATTTTATTGGTTTGTTCATGTTTTAATTTATTTTTATGGGTTTTTATGGAATTTTTTGGATTTTTTGGGTTTTTCGAGATTTTGAGGGTTTTCATGGTTTTTGACGAAATATAGGGTTTTTATGGTTTTTGGGTTTTTAGGTGTTTTTTGAGTTTTTTTGGTTTTTTTTTTGTTTTCAATAGTTTTTAAATGTTTTTATAGGTATAAATGGGTTTTATAGTATTTTACAGTTTTTCACGGTTGTTAGGTTTTTAAATGTTTTTAGGGGTTTTTAGGGCTTTTATTTTTTATTCGTTTTTGGGGGTTTTAGTGTTTTTATATTTTAAGGGATTCTTTGGTTTTTTCATGGATATTAAAGATATTTCAGGATTTTTATGGTTTTTTAGAATTTTCAGGTATTTTGGTGTTTTTAGGGGTTTTAGTGTTTTTTGTTTTTTGGGGTTTTTTGGTTTTTTTGAGTTTTTTAGGGTTTGAATGGTTTTATGAGTTTTTTAATGTTTTTAGAGGATTAAAGGGATTTTATAGTTTTTAGTGGTTTTTAAATTTTTAGGACTTTTAGGGTTTTTAGGGGTTTTTATGGGTTTTTATGTGTTTTTGGACTTGTTATGTGTTTAAGGGTTTTTAGCTTTTTTATATTTTTATGGGTTTTAAGTGTTTTCATGTTTGAAAAAATTTATTTGGGTTTTTCATGATTTATAGGTTTTTTATGGATTTTTTATGATTATTATGGTTTTTAGGATTTTTCGTGATTTGATGTTTTTTATGGTTTTATGGTTTTATGGTTTTAGGTTAGATTTTTGGGATTTTTTGGTTTTTGTGGTGTTTTAGGTTTTTAGAGGTTTTTAATATATTTATGTGTTTAAAGGATTTTTAGATTTACAAGTGGTATTTTAGGTTTTCTATATAATTTTATGGTTTTATGCTATTTAGGGTTTTTATGGTTATTAAGGGTTTCAGGACATTTTTAGGGATTTTTAGGGTTTTAGTGGTTTTAACTATTTTTATGATTTTAATGTTCCGTAAATTTTTTTCAAGGTTTTTAGATTTTTTTAGATTTTTAGTTATTTTATTGAATTTTTTTGGATTTTAATGATTTCCTAGGGTTTTTAGGGTGTTTTAGGGTTATTTTTGGTTTTAGGTTTTTTTATTTAAACATTTTTTGGGTTTTGGGTGGTTTTCGATATTTTTATGTTTTTAAGATATTTATTGGGGTTTTCATGGATTTTAGGGGGTTTATGTTTTTAGGAAATTTGAGGGTTTTTGGTATTTTCTTCCGTGTTTTTAGGTTTTTAGGGGGTTTTAGTGTTTTTAGGTTTCAAAGTTATTTTTAAGGGATTCATATTTTTTAGAGTTTTTTAAATTTTTATATATTTTTATCAATTTCTTGGATTTTTATGTTCTTTAGTGTTTTAGGTACTTTGAGGTGTTTCAAGGTTTTTTATGGGTTTTAGGGGTTTTATTGTTTATTTGGGTTTTACGTTTTTTTTAATTTTTTAGGGTTTTATGATTTTTTAGAATTTTTATCCTTTGTAGGGGATTGAAGGGGTTTTAGATTTTTTAGTGGGTTTGTAGGGTTTTTATAGGTTATTAGGGGTTTTTATGGGTTTTAGGGGTTCCATGGGTTTAAGGGGTTTTATGGTTTTTAGGGTATTTTTGGTTTTAAGGCTTTTTAACATTTTTTTGGTTTTTAGGGTTTTATAGTGTTTTTATGTTTTTAAGGTTTTGTAAGGGGTTTTTAGTGTTTTAGTATGTTTTTTATTTTTAGGCTTTTTTTGGAAATTTTTAGGGTTTTTAGGGGTTTCAGGGGTATTTCAGGTTTATAATGGTTTTTTGGGTTTTTTGGGAAAGGAAGGCTTGAGTCCAGGCTATTCCTGGGACCCCCCCCCCCCAATTTATTAAAAGAAAAGACACAGACACTGCAGACAAGGGAGGGGAGGGATCCACCGATCCACACCCAAAACCCCTTACGACCTCAACCCAAAGGCCACAGAAATAAAGGACGAAAATCAAAAAGAAAAAACAATATGGATTTTTAGGGGTTTTTATTTTTTTGGGCTCTTATGTGTTTTAAGGTTTGTTAGGGTTTATAACACTTTTAGGTTCCTTTGGGGTTTTATGTGTTTTTAGATTTTTCTGTTTTTCTTAAAGTTTGTTAACGTTTTTTGTATGTTTATATTTTTCTGGGATTTTTAATATTTGTATTGATTTTTATTCTTTTTATGGATTTTGAGGGTTTTCGGTTTTGGGGGGGGGGGTGATAAGGTTTTTTGTTTTTTGGGTTTTTAGGGGTTATTTTTTCGATTTTAAGGGTTTTTAGTATTTTTATTTTTTATGGTTTTAAAGGGGTTGTAGTATATTTTTTGTGTTCTTATGGATTTTTAGGTGTTTTTAGGTTTTTATGGGTTTTATATTTTCTAGGGTATTTAGGTGTTTTGGGATATTTTTTGGTTTTTTATGGGTTTTAATATTTTTTTAGTTTTTTTAGGTTTTTTATGTGTTTATAGATCTTTAGAGTTTTCTAAGGTTTTTTCAATATTTTTAGAGATTTTATGTTTTGTAGGTATCTTCAGATATTTTTAAGGTTTTTAGGATTTTTTAGGGTTTTAGGTATTTTAATGGTTTTCAAGGTTTTAGGATTTTTGGGGATTTTACGATTTTTTGGGGTTTAGGGATATTTAAAAAAATTTAGGTTTTATATTATTTTTTAGATTTTCTCAATGCTTATAAGGGTTATATGTTCTTATCGTTTTTATTGGTTTTTAGGGTTTTTATTCGATTTTATATTTTTATAAGGTTTTTATATATATATTTTTTGTTTTGAGGGGTTCTTAATGTTTTTTTGGGTTTATATAGTGTTTTTAGGTGTTTTAGAGTGTTTTTATATTTTTAGGGGTTTTTTTGTGTTTTCTTATTTTAAAGGTTTTCTTAGAGTTTTTCATGGTTTTATAATTATTTTAGGGATTCTAATTGTGTTTTTTGGATATGTATTGGTTTTATGGTTTTTAGGGATTTTGAAGGGTTTGAATGTTTTTAGATTTTTTTGGGATTGTTAGGGGTTTTTATGGGGTTTTGGGGTTTTTAGGGATTTTGATGTTTTTAGGGTTTTATGGGTTTTAAGATTTTCATTATTTTTAATTTTTAAGGGGTTTTTGAATATGTTATAGATTTTACAGTTTCTATTTTTTTTAATTTTTTAGGGGTGTGAAGGTTTTTTATGTATTATACTGTTTTCTTCGGTTTTTATGGGGTTTTAGGGGTTTTTGAAATTTTTAGTGTCTTTTTTTATTGATTGGGTTTACAGTATTTTTAGGGTTTTATGGTATATAGTGTTTTTATCATTTTTATTTTTTTAAGTGTTTATATATTCTTAAGGTTTTCTTAGGGGTTTTTAGGTATTTTAAATTTCATTCATTTTTAATTTTTTTTAGATTTTTTTTGGATTTTTACAGTTTTTGGGTTTTTAAGATTTTGAGGGTTTTTAATGTTTTTTTGGATTTTAGGATATTATCATTTTTTAGTTTTTTATAGGTTTAATGTTTTATGAGGTAATTAAAGTTTTTTTAAGGTTTTGGGGTTTTTATGTGTCCGCAGATTTTTAATTATTTTTTAGGATGTTTCTTGGTTTTATATTTTTTTGTGATTTTGATGGGTTTTAAGTAGTTTTTTCGGTTTTTTAGGATTTTTTTTTAAATATTTAGTATTTTTATTTTTTTAGAGGTCTCATATATTTTTGGTTGTTATGATTTTTTTTGAGGTTTTTATGATTTTTGGGTGTTTTATTTTTTTAGGTTTTTTATTGATTTATTAGTATTTTTAGGATTTTTAATTTTTTATGTATTTTGGGGGGTTTGGGGTTCTTTAAGGTCTTTATGGTTTGTATGTGTTTTTAGGGTTTTAATTGTTTATTGAGTTTTTAAACATATTTAGGGGTCTAAATGGGTTTTATATTTTTATAGGTTTTTGGGTTTTTATGTTTTTATGTTTTTATGGTTTTTTAAGACTTTTTATCATTTTTTGTGGCTTTTATAGTTTTAGGGTCCATTAATGTTTTTTTGGTTTTTTATAATTTTTTGGGTTTATAATGGGTTTTAAGGTTTTATTTTTGTTTTTTGGGGATTTTTAATTTTTTAAATTTTTAGGGATTTCAAGGGAATTTTTAGATTTTTTATGGGTTTTGAGGCTGTTTAGGGATTTTGATGGTTTTTAGGGTTTTTAGGGGTTCTATGTTTTCTCTGGGTATTTAGTATTTTTTAAGGTTTTATGGGTTTTAAGTGTTTTTTTTTGTTTTTCATATTATTTGTCATGGTTTTTATATTTTGTATGTATTTAGGGATTTTAAATATTTTTATGTTTTTTAGGGATTTTAGGGGTTTCCATGTTTTTTGGGTTTTAGGGATTTTATGGTTTTTTGGGTTTTTAGGGTTTTTCTTTTGATTTTTTGGGGTGTTTAAAGTTGTCAATATTTTTTTAACATTTTTAGGGGTTTAAATAGTGTTTATAATTTTAGTGATTTTTTGGTTTTTAGTGTTTTTAGGGATTTTAAGGTATTTTATATGTTTTAGGTTTTTTAGTTTTTTTTGTTTTCTAGGGATTTTAATATTTTTTCTAGATTCTTAAAATTTTTATGGGTTTAATGCGTTTCTAGAGTTTTTAGTATTTTTTTGGATTTTTATGGTTTTTGTGGTTTGTAGACATCTTTATAGTTTTAGTGTTTTCTAAGGTTTTAGGGTCTATATGGTGTTTAGTGTTTTTTGGGGATTTAAATGATTATAGTTTTTTATGAATTTAGTAATTTTTAAGGATTTTTTAGGAATTTTATGGTTTTTATGAATTTATGGATTTTGAGTGTTTTTCACCGGTTTTAGGGGTTTTAAGGGGTTTTAGTTTTTTTTACAGATTTTATGTTTTTTAGGTTTTTAAGGTTTTCTCCAAAAAAAAATTGATGTTTTTAATTTTATAGGGTTTTTTGGTCATTTTAATGATTTTTATGTTTTTGTAGATTTTTTAAGGTTTTTAATATTTTTAGGGGTTTTAGAGGCTAATGGGATTTATTTTGGTTTTAGTGTTTTTTTTTTGAGTTTTTATAGTATTTAAGGGTTTTTAGTGTTTTTTAATTTTTTTAGGGGTATAAAGGGGTTTTATAGTTTTTATTTGTTTTTTAGGATTTTTGGGTTTCTAGGTGTTTTTATGGTTTTAAGGGGTTTTAGGGTTGTTAGGGTATTTTAGGGGTTTTTTTTATTTTTGTGGATTTATCCATTTTTTGTTTTCAAATTTTTTCTTAGGTTTTATATAGTTTTAGGAGTTTATACATTTTTAAGTATTTTAGGTATTTTCTAGTATTTTTATGGGTTTTAGTGTTTTTGATGATTTTTTAGGTTTTTTAGGATTTTACATTTTTTTAGGGGGTTTTGCTTTATTTCTAGGGGATTTCATAATTTTTTGGTTTTTAAGGGTTTCTTAATGGTTTTTAGGGTATTTTATGGTTTAGGGATTTTTATGGCATTAATAGGATATTTATGGTTTCATAGAGTTTTACTTAATTTGATGATTTTTAGGGGTTTTGGGTTTTTTTGTATTTTTAGGGTTTGTTTTAGTTTTTCAAGGCTTTAAATATTTTTAGGGGTTATTAATGTTTTTATGGGCTTAATGGGTTTTCAATTTTTTTATTGGTATTTTACGTTTTTATGGGGTTTAATTGTTTTTATGGTTTTTAGGGGTTCCTATGTTTTTTAGGGTTACTAGTGTTTTATAGGGTTTTAAGAGTTTTTTATATTTTTAGTGTTTTTATATTTTCTGGGGTTTTTAATGTATTCTTCTGGTTTTTAGGGTTTTAAGGGTTTTTTCATTTTTTGGGATTTTTAATTTTTTTATGATTCTTAAGGGTTTGAGGGTTTTACAAATTTTTACGGTTAGAGGGTTTTGCAACATTTTTATGGTTTTTTGGGTTTTTTTGGTTTTTATGGATTTTTTATTTTAAAAAACTTTATGATGAGTTTTTGGGTTTTTAACATTTTTTATGGTTTTTATGGGTTTTTACGGCTGTTAATGTTATTAGGGGTTTAAGGTTTCTGTGGAATTTTAAGGACTTTAGTGTCTTTTTTAGTTTTTAGGTTTTTTAGCATATTGCTATGTTTTTAGGGGTTTTAAGTGTTTTTAGTGATTCAAGGGCTTCTTAGGGGTTCATAGGGTTTTAGGTTTTTTTGTTTTTAGGGATTTGAAGGATTTTTTTTTTGTATTTTTATGGGGTTTTAGGGTTTTTATTGATTTTTAGAGTTTTATGGTTTTTAGGGTTTTTAGGGATTAAGGTATTTTTTTAGTTCTGTGGTGGTAAATATTTTTAAGGTTCTTTAACGTTTTATGCGTTTAAAAATTATTTTTTCAGTGGTTTAAAGGTTTATATGGGGCTCTAGATTTTTTTAATGATTTTTAGGGGGTTTTATGTTATTTAGATGCTTTTAGGTATTTTAGGTGCTTTTAGGGTTTTTAGGGATTTTAACGTTTTTAGTGGTTTTAAGAGTTATTAAGATTTTAAGGTATTATTCAGGTTTTCTATATTTTCTTATGTTTTTATGTTTTAAGGATATTTATGGAATTTTTATGTTTTTATGATTTTTTGGATTTGTAGGGATTTTAAGGGGGTTTAGGGTTTTTAGTGTTTTAGAATTCCTAAATTTTTTATATATTTTAATTGTATTTAGGATTTTATGTTTTTCTTAGGGGTTTTCAAGGTTATAATATTTTTTACTTTTTTTTAGTTTTTTAGGTTTTTTAGGTTATTTAGGGGTTTTATATATTTTTTGGACTTTTTGGGATTTTTAGGTGTTTTTGGGTGTTATAGTTTTTTTTGGGATTTTAGTGTTTTATATTTTATTTTAGGGTTATAATGGGTTTGTAAATTTTTTTTTAACAATTTATAGTGGTTCAAATGGAATTCATAGTTTTTAGTAGATTTAATATTTTTTTGGGCTTTTAGGTTTTTTATGATTTTTATGGGTTTAATGGTTTTTTTGTTTTTTATAGATTTTTTTTATTTTTAGGGTTTTACGGGTTTTAGGTATTTTTTGGTTTTTATGGTTTTCCTGGGGTTTTTATGATTTTAATGTTTTATATATTTGTAGTGATTTTTAGGATTCTTATGCTTTTTAGGATTTTTGGGGGGTTAGGATTTTGAGGTTTCTTATGGTTATTTCAGTATTTAGTTTGTTATTGTGTTTTTAGGGGAAGGGGTTTTTAGAGTTTTTTATTTTTTAAGGTGTTTTATGGTTTTGAGTTATTTTAGCTGGTTTTTAGGGTTTTTATGGGTTTAGGTTTTTTAATTTGTTTAGGGGGTTTTATGAATTTTTAGGTGTTTTTAATAATTTTTAGGTTTTTATGGGTTTTAGGTTTTTATGTTTTTCTTATGATTTTTAGGGTTTCATGGTTTTTTTATTTAAAGATATTTTATCTTTTATTAATATATTTTTTTCCTTTTTAGGTTTTATAAAAAATTTGATGGTTTTTAGGGGTTTATGGTATTTATGGTTTTTAGAGATTTTAAGGTTTTTATTGTTTTGAAGTGTTTTGAGGTTTTTATGGTTTTCATAGGTTTTTCAGGCTTTTGAGGGTTTATTTAGGTTTTTTTAATTTTTTTGGGATTTTCTAGGATTTCGGTTGTTTTTAGTTGTTTCGGGGTTTTTAGGGTATTTAGGGGTTTTATGGGTTTTATGGGTTTTTTTGAGTTCTTTATGGGTTTAAAGGTTTTAAATGGTTTAGAAAAAATTTAGGGGTTTAAAGGGACTTTAGTGTTTTTAGTGGGTTGTTAGTGTTTTTATGGGTTTTAGGGGTTTTTACGGTTTTTTGGTGTTTTATGGTTTTTATTCCTTTTAGGGATTTCAGGGAATTTTTAAAATTTTAGGGATTTTAGCATTTTTAGGGTTTTAAGTGTTTTTAATTATTTTTAGGTTTTTGTGGTTTTCTTATGTGTTTTCATGGGTTTTAGTGTTCTACCATTTTTAGAAATATTTAGGAATTTTTATTATTTTTATGGGGGTTTAGGTTTTCTAGGGATTTTGAGGGGAATTTAGGGTGTTTCAGGGGTGGTTTGGTTTTTAACATTTTTAGGTTTTTATGTGTTTTAACTATTTTTAGGTATATATGGTTTTATTATAGGATTTAGGTTTTTTAGTGGATTTTAAGTTTTCATGTTTTTGTAGGTATTTTTATGAGTTTTATGGTTTTTAGGGGTTTAAGGGATTTTGAAGGGTTTTGGGGTTTTTAGGGGATTTATGTTTTATTTTTATTTTTAAAAATATTAGTTTTTTAATGGTTTTTTATATATTTTAGTGGGTTTCTAGTTTTTTATGGGTTTTTAGGTTTTTTAATTTTTTTAGAGATTTTTATATTTTTTAATAGATTTAGGGACTTTTAATGTTTTTTACAATTTTTATTGTTTTTAGGTATTTATGGTTCTCTTAGGGGTTTTCGTGGTTTTTAGGGTTTTTACAGTTTTAGGAACTTTAGGTATTTTTAGATTTTTTGTGAATTTTTAGTAATTTTATGTTTTTATCAGTTTTAAGTGCTCTTAGGTTTTTATGTATTTCTCATGGTTTTAAGGATTTTAATGATTTTTTTTGGATTTTTAGGACCTTTGTAGGATTTTTATGGGTTTTCAGGGTTCTTTTAGATTTTGATCGTTTTTTATGATTTATTATCTGTGAGTTTTAAGTTTTTTTATTTTTTATGGATTTTAAAGTTTTTAGATTTTATAAAAAATAGAATTTTAAAGGGTTTTATGGTTTTTTTAGTTCTTAGTGTTTTTAGATTTTTTTTCAGGGTTTTAGGAGCTTTTATAATTTTTAGGTGTTTTGGGGTTTTAGGTTGTTTTTAGGGGATTTAGGGGTTTTAGTGTTTTTTTATTATTAGGCGTTTTAAGTGTTTTTTAGTTTTTATGGGTTCCTTAGGGGTTTTTAGGTTATTTAAGGTTTTTTAAATTTTTATGGATTTTTAGGGTTTTTTAGAATTTTTATGGTTTTCATGTTTCTTATTGATTTTGATGGTTTTTTGGGTTTTTTAAGGGGGTTTAGGGTTTTTAGCCTTTTTGGGATTTTTAAGACTTTTATGTGTTTTTAGGTTTTAGTATTTTCTAACAGTTTTTAAAAGTTATTAGGGTTTTTACATTATGTAATATTTTAGGTATTTTTTAGTATTTTTGTTTTTTAGGGTTTTGATGGATTTTTATGGGTTTTAGTGTTTTTAGGGGATATTAGGGTTTTTAATGTTTCAGGGGTTTTTACTGATCTTTTTAGGGATTTTAAGATTTTTTATTTTTTAACATTTTTACGGGTTTATAGTGTTTTTTGAGTTTTAGTAGTTTCTAGGATTTTTATAGGGTTTAAGGTTTTAAGGTTTTTAGGGGCTCTATGGTTTTTAGGGGTTTATGGTTTTAGAGATTTTAGGGTTTTTTAGGGTTTATGATATTTTAGGATTTTAGGGCATTATGTGTTTTTATCTTTTTAAGGTTTTCTTAGTGGTTTTTTTTGGCATTTTAGGGGTTTTAGGTTCTTAGATATTATAAGAAATTTTTATAATTTTTATCGGTTTTTGGGGTTTTATTTATATTGAGAGTTTTTCTGGGTTTTTAGGGTTTTAACATTTTTTTTTGTTTTTTAGGACATTAAGTGTTTTTAGGTTTTTATGGTTTTCTTAGGAGTTTTCATGTTTTTTTTGTTTTTTATATTTTTTGGGATTTTAGAGATTTTTAGGATTTTTATAGTTATTAGAGTTTTTATGGATTTTGAGGGTTTTTGGGTGTTTATGGTTTTTTGGGCTTTCAGGGTCTTTTTATTTTTTAGGGTTATTATGGTTTTTTTATAGTTTTTACATTTTATAGGTTAAAAGGGTTGTAAGTGTTTTTAGTAGGTTTTTTTGGTTTTTAGGGTTTTCTAGTTCTTTTTAGTGTTTCTAGTAGTTATTGGTTTTTGTGTATTTTAAGTGTTTTTTTATTTTTCTTAGGGTTTCTTTGGGTTTTTTGGTTTTGTTTTTGTTTTTTTGTTTTTTTAGGGCCTTTCAATATTTTTATGGATTTTTATGTTTTTATGGATTTTGAGGGTATTTAGGAATTTTAGGGGTTTAGGGGTTTATTTGTTTTCTTATGTTTTTACAGGTTCTAAGTGTTTTTAGTTTTTTAAGGTTTTCTTTGGGTTTTACAGGGTTTTTAGGTGTTTTACATTTTATGAAATTGTAGGGATGTGTTTTGTATTTTAATGGTTTTTTGGGTTTTTAGGGATTTTAAGAGTTTTTATGGGTTTTTTGAGGTTTTTAGGGATTTATGGTTTTTTGGGTTCTTAAGTGTTTTTGGGTTTTTTAGCGTTTTTAAGGTTTTTAAGCTTTTTTATGTTTTTTGGGGTTTAAAGAGTTTTTCGAGTTTTAGTGGTTTTTATTGGGTTTTAGGGGGTTTTATGGGTTTTAGGGTTTATTATGGTTTTTATGATTTTTTAGGTTTTTTATATTATTTAGTGTTTTTATCATTTTTTTTGGTTTTTAGTAGTTTTAATCATTTTTAAGTTTTTAGCGTGTTCTTAGGATTTTTCAAGGTTTTTTAAAATTTTATGGATTTTTAGTGCTTTCTTATGATTTTTATGGGTTTTAGGGATTTTAGAGGATCAAAGAGTTTCCAGGGATTTAGGGATTTAATGGTTTTTATGTGTTTTGAGTTTCAGGGTGTTTTTTTTGAGTTTATAGGTTTTTAAGGTTTTTAGTGCTTTTAATGTTTTTAGGGTTTTAACTTGTTTTAAGAGATTTCAGTTGGTTCTTAAAATTTATATGGGGATTTAGGGTTTTTAGGGTTTTTAATGGGGTTTATGTGTTTATTGGTTTTTATGACTTTCCTAGGGGTTTTCATGTTTTTTAAGGTTTTTTACATTTCGATGGATTATTAAGAAAATTATAATTTTTTAGATTTTTAGGGTTTTGATCAATTTTGAGGGATTTTATGGTCTTGATCATTTTATAGATTTATTTAGGGGCCTTAAGTGTTTTTAGGTTTTTATGATTTTCATTGGGGGTTTTCAATTTTTTAATGTTTTTTATATTTTCTAGGATATTAAGGGATCGTTTTAGGATTTTTATGGTTTTTTAATGTTTAAGTTAGGTATTTTTAGGGTTTTATGGTTACTTCAGCCTTTAGGGTTTTTTTAGTTTTTTATGTTTTTACGGCTTTTTATTATTTTTTTATCATTTATAGGAGTTTAAAAAGTAATTTAGAGTTTTGGTGTTTTTTTAGTTTTATTGGGTTTTTTTGTTTTTATGATTCTTAGGGTTTTATGGTTTTTAGGGAATTTCGGTTTTCTATATGGTTTTTTGAGTTTTTTTCGTTATTAAGTGATTTAAATATTTTAGGTTTTTATGGTTTCCCAAGGGTTTTTAGGTATTTTATGTTTTTTATGGTTTTATTTTTTAGTGGTTTAGAGGATTTTGAGTGTTTAAGGAGTTTTTTTTGTTTTTCACGGTTTTCATAGGGGATTTAGTGTTATTGGATTATTTTGGATTTTAAGTGTTTTTACTTGTTTAAGGTTTTCGCGTGATTTTTTTGGGATTTTAGGGTATTTTTACCTTTTTAGGGATGTCCAGGATTTTTTTAGATTTATATATGTTTTAGGGTTTTTTGTGGTTTTATGGATTTTCGGGTTTTATGGATTTTATTGTATTTTTGTTCATAGGGTTTGTTTGAGTTTTTTAGGGTTTAATGGGTTTTTAGAGTTGTTTAATCATTTTTTGGGGTTTGATGGGTATTTATTTTTTAAGTGGTTTTAGGTTTTTTATGGGATATTGGGGGTTTTTTTGTTTTTTGGGTTTGTTTTGGTTTTTAGAGATTTTTAGGGGTTTTAGGATATTTTTACATTTTTATGTTTTTTAGTGGTTTAAGTATTTTTTTTCAAGTTTTTCCTATGAATTTTTAGGGTTTTATAGATTTTTACTCTTTGGGGATTTTTAGTATTTTTGTGGAATTTTAGGGTTTTTTTAAATTTTGAGGGGTTTGAGGGTTTTGGGGGTTTTTAGCATTTATAGGTTTCTTAGTAGTTTTAAGGTTTTTTAGGTTTTAATAGATTTATTAGGGTTTTCATCATTTTTAATTTTTATACATTTTTATTGATTTTTATATATTTATAGTATTTTTAGGGTTTCGGGGGGGGGGGGGGGGGTAGATATTTTAAAGGTTTTTGGGGTTTTATGGTTTTTTGAGTTTTCAGGTTTTTATTGTTTTTTATTGTTTTTATAGTTTTTAGTGTTGTTTAACCCTTTTAGGGGTTTAAAGGGTTTTTAGATATTTTAGTGGGTTTTTTGCGTTTTTACGAGATTTTAATGTTTTAGAGTATTTTATTGTTTTATGGGTTTTTAGGGATTTAGGTGTGTTTTAGAATTTTAGTGGTTTTAATTGTTATTGATGTTTTTTAATGTTTTCTTGGGGACTTTTAGTGGCTTATGGTTTTTATTGTCTTATCTATTTTTATATACTTTTTTTAGAAATTTTATGTTTTTTTGGGTTTTTAGGTATATTGGGGGTTTTATGAATTTATTTTGTATTTTTAGGAGGTTTTATTGTATTTAGGGTTTTATGGTTTTCTTAATGTTTTTATGGTTTTTAGGGTTTTATACATTTTCAAGGATTTGTAGGACTTTTTAGGAATGTTATCTTTTTTAGGGTTTTATATATATTTTGAGCGTTTAAAGGTGGTTTTGGGGAATTTTTCATTTTTTTGGTTATTAAGAGCTTTAATTATTTTGAAGTTTTAAGTTTTTCTTAGGGGTTATTTGGGTTTTTTTATGTTTTCAGTGATTTTTAAGGATTTTCAAGATTTTTATGGTTTTTATGGGGTTTTAGGGATTTTTAGGATCTTTTGGTTGTTATGTTTTTTTGGAATTGTTGGGTTATTTACGTTTTGTAGAATTTTTTTGGTTTTTTTTGGGTTTTTTTGGTTCTTAACGTATTTTTTTATGTTTTTATGGGTCTTTAGTGTTTTAACATTTTTTATGGGTTATAATTATTTTTTGGTTTTTAAGGTTTTCTTAGGAGTTTTATAGGTTTTAGGGTTATTTACATATTTATTGATATTTTGGGATGTTATTAATATTTTTAAGTATTTTTAGGGGATTAAACATTTTTAGGTTTTTATGGGTTTTAAGTGTTTTAGGTTTTTATGGTTTCGTAGGGGTTTTCTATTTTATTAGGTTTTTAAAGTTTTAATTTATTTTTATGGATCTTTTCGAATTTATATGGTTTTTTGGGGTTTTTTATATTTTTAGGGTTTTCAAGGTTTCTCGGGGTTTTTATGGTTTTTTGTGTTTTTGGTGTTTTTTGAGTTTTTATTGGTTTTTTGGTTTTGAATTTTTTTTAATGATTTTATGGGTAAAAATTGTTTTTAGAGATTTTAGAGGATTTTAGTGTTTTATGGGTTTTTAGGTTTATAAATGTTTTAGTGGTTTTCTGGTTTTTTTGGGTTTTATTGTTTTTTAGAGTTTCTAAGGCTTTTAGAATTTTATTGGTTTTTGGGGGTTTAAAGGATTATTATATATTAAGGGTTTCTTATAGTATTTCATGGATTTTTCGTCTTTTCAGGATTTTTATGATTTTTAGGGTTTTTAGGTGTTTTAATTATTTTTAGGACTTTTAGTGTTTTTTGGTTTTTTGGTGTTTTCTGGTTTTATTTAGTTTTTTAGGGATTGAATTGTTTTAAGAGTTTTTTTTTATGTTTTTATAGGATTTAAAGATTTTTAGAGTTTTTAGTGCTTTTACGGCTTTTACAGTTTTTAAGGGTTTTATGGTTTTTATGGGGTTTTAGGGGTTTAGGGACTTGTTATGTGTTTTAGGGTTTTTATCTTTTTTAGATGGGTTTTAATTGTTTTAAGGTTTTAAAAATTTTATTATGGGTTTTCTTGATTCTTAGGGATTTTAGCGATTTCTTTGGATAATTATTTTTTTAGATATTTAGTGATTTAAGGGTTTTAGGGTTTTTGTTTTAGTTTATTTTTGTATTCTTTTTATTTTTTTATGGATTTATAGTTTTTAATATATTTATGTGTATAAAGGGATTTTAGAGTTTCAAGTGGTAATTTAGGTTTTCTATGGACTTTTAGTGTTTTAAGGTATTTAAGGTTTTTTATTGTTATTAGGGGGTTTAAGAAATTCATTACCTTTTTTAGGGTTTTAGGGGTTTTAAACGTTTTAATGTTTTCAATGTTTTATTATCTTTTTTCAGGAATTTTATATTTTTTTATATATTTAGGTATTTTGTTGATTTATTTTTTGGATTTTAATGTTTTCTTATGATTTTTAGGTAATTTGAGGGTTTTCAGTTTTAGGGTTTTTTGTGTTTAAAGAAATTTTAGAGTTTTGGGTGGTTTTAAATATTTTTATGTTTTAAAGGTTTTATTAGGGTTTATATTGGTTTTTAGGATTTTTTATGTTTTTAGGACATTAGAGGGTTTTAGGGTCTTTTTCTTGCATTCATAGCGTTTTTAGTTTTTTAGGAATTTTATGTGTTTTTAGGTTTCTAATGATTTCTTAAGAATTTCAGGATTTTTATAGATTTTTACATTTTTAGATATTATTATAAATTTTTTATTATTTTTATGGTTTCTAGTGATTTTAAAAAAATTGAGGTGTTTTAATGTTTTTAGGGGTTTTAATGGTTTTATGGTATTTTTGGGTTTTACTATTTTTTAGTTTTTTAGGGTTTTATGATTTTATAGAGTTTTTATATTTTTAGGGGGTTGAAGGTTTTTTAAATTTTTTTAGTGGTTTTTAGGGTTTTTATAGGTTATTAGTTATTTTTATTGTTTATAGGGGTTTTATATATTTTAGCGTTTTTAGTGTTTTTAGGGTCTTTTAGGGTTTTTAGCATTTTTTAGGTTTTTAGGGGATTATAGTGTTTTTATTTTTTTAAGGTTTTCTAAGGGAGTTTTAATGTTTTAGTGTTTTTTATATATTTAGGGGTTTTTATGAATTTTTTGGGTTGTTATTTTTTTTTTGGTGTTTTAGGGGTATTAAGTTTTTTTGCAGTTTTTGGGTTTTTCAGGGTTTTTAGAGATTTTTAGTTTTAGTGGTTTTTAATGTTTTTTTTATTTTTTAGGGTTTTTAAGGTTTTTAGGGGTATTATAGGTTTTAATTGTTTTTAGATTTTGTAGAATTTTTAGGTTCTTTATGGGTTTTAAGTGTTATTTTTGATTTTTTTTGTTTTTGTTATTCTTTTTAGGGTTTTTTTAATTATATATTATTGTGGATTTATAGGATTTTTAGTGATTTTTAGTTTTTTACGAATTTTGAGGGTTTTGGGTTTTTTTTGGAGTTTTTAGGGTTTTAAATTTTTTTTTTTGGTTTTTTGGGGTTTTTTTAAGGGTTTTAGGTTTTTAATTATTTTTTTTGATTTCTTTGGGTTTTTATGGAATTTTAAGGGTTTTTAAGTTTTTTGGGGTTTTATAGTTTCTGGGGGTTTTGGGTGTTTTAGGATATTTTTAGTGTTTTATGGTTTTTAGATTTTTTTTGTTTTTAGGAGTTTTAATTGTTTATACATCTTTACGGTTTTCATTGGGTTTTTCAAGGTTTTTAGGGATTATATGTTTTTATGGATTTTAAGATATTTTTAGGATTTTTATAATTTTTTAGAGTTTTTAGGGATTTTCATGGTTTTCATGTTTATAAGGTTTTAGGTTTTTTAAGATTTTTGTGGAGTTATTGGGTTATTTTTAAAATTTTAGGTTTTTATTATATCTTAGTGTTTCTGAATGTTTATATGGGTTTAAAGGTTATTAAGTTTTTTTTGTTTATGTTTTTTTTGTTTTTTCTAGTTTTATAAGTATTTTATAGGTTTTAATGTTTTGAGGGTTTCTCAGAGTATTTTTTGTCTATTTATGGTATTTAAAGGTTTTAGTGTTTTTTTATATTTTAGGGGTTTTCTTTTTTTTCTTGTTTTTAAGGTTTTCTAAGTGGTTTTCATGGTTTTTTATGATTTTAGGGATTCTTATAGAGTTTTTAGTATATTAATGGGTTTTTAGGGTTTTTAGGGATTTTAGGGATTTTGAAGGGTTTGAATGTTTTTAGATATTTTTTGGTTTGTTGGGGTTTCAACCATTTTTATGTTTTTTAAGGATTCTAATTTTTTTGGATTTTAAGGTTTTTATAAGAGGTTTACTAGGTTTTCTAGGTTTTATATTATTTTAGGTATTTTTGAGGATTTTTTATTATTTTTTGGGGTTTTGGGGTTTTATGGATTTTGTTGTTTTTAGGGTTTTAATGGTTTAAGGATTATATTACTATTAATTTTTAACTATTTGTTGAATCTCTTATGCTTTTTTAGGTTTTTATATTTTTTAATTTTTTAGTGGTGTAAATGTTTTTAGGGGTTTTATGGGTTTTTAGGGGTTTTTCTGTTTTTGGGGACTTTTTATGATTGTTAGGGATTTACAATATTTTTTGGGTTCTTATGGTTTTTAGTGTTCTTAGGGTTTTAAGTGGTTTTAAGTGTAATTATGTTTTTAAGGTATTCTTGGGGGTTTTAGGGTTTTTAGGGTTCTTAAATTTTTTATTATTTTTAGTGATTTTTTTGGATCTTTATGGTTTTTAGAGTTTTTTAGATTTTGAGGGTTTTTAATGTTTTTTAGTTTTTTTAGGATTTTAGTGTTTTATCAATTTTCTATTTTTTAGGGGTTTTAAGTGTTTTTAGTTTTTTAGGGTTTTGTTTAGTTTTTTATGATTTTTATGTGTCTATGTATTATTATGGATTTTTTAGGATTTTTATGGGTTTTATCATTTTTAGGGATTTTGATGGTTTTTAGTTGTCTTTCGGGTGTTTTGGATTTTTCTTCAATTTTTAGAATTTTTTGGGTTTTTAGAGGTCTTATTTATTTTCTGTTATTATAGTTTTCGTAGAGGTTTTAAGGATTTTAGTGATTTTAGGTTTTAGGAATTTTAATGGATTTTATAATATTTTTATGATTTTTAATGTTTTTATGTACTTTGGTAGGTTTTCAGTTTTTTTAATGTTTTTAAAGTTTATATGTGTTTTTTAAGGTTTTTATTATTTTTAGAGTTTTTAAACATATTTAGGGGTATAAGTGAGTTATAGAGTTTTATATGTTTTAGGGATTTTATGTTTTTTTAAGACATTTATGATTTTGAGGACCTTTATCATTTTTACGGGTTTTTAGTGTTTTGGGGTTTTTTAGTGTTTTTTATGTTTTGTATGTTTTTATATATTTTTTTGTGATTTTAATTGTTATTTATTTTTTTCTTTTGGTTTTTCAGTGATTTTTACATTTTTAAACATTTTAGGGTTATCAATGGATTTTTTAGGATTTTGAGTGGTTTTTAGGGTGTTTAGGGATTTGAAGGTTTTTAGGGTTTTTAGGGGTTTTGCTGTTTTGGGGTTTTTAGGGTATTTTTTATTTTTTAGGTTCTTTATGAGTTTTTTTGTTTTTATGCTTTTCATATGATTTGTCATGGTTTTGTGGGTTTTTACATATTTAAGGATTTTAAATATTTTTATTGTTTATTAAGGATTTTAGGGGTTTCAAGGTTTTTAGGGTTTGGGGGATTTTGTGGTTTTGGGGGTTTAGGGTTTTTATTTTCATTTTTTTGGGTGTTTAAAGTTGTTTAGATTTTTATAAAAAAATTTGGGGTTTAGATAGTTTTTAGAGTTTTTAGTGATTTTTAATGTTTTATGGGAATTTAGAGTTTTATGGGTTTTGGGGGGTTTTATGGGTTTTATGGGTTTTAGGGTAATTATGGTCTTTTAGGGGTTTACGGTTTTTAGAATTTTTAAATTTTTTAGTGGTTTTATGTTTTTTTAGGTTTTTATTCTTTTATTAGTGTTTTGCATAGTTTTTTAGGTTTTAAATTCTAATGGAATTTTTGGGTTTTTTTTATTTTTTGGGTTTTTAGAGTGTTCAAGAAGTTTAAGGGTTTTCAATAGTTTTAGGGTATTTAGTTTTTTGTGTTTTATAGGGTTTTTAAGATTTTTTAGAGATTCATAACATTTTTTTGGGGTTTAAAGGGTTTTTAGAGTTTTGAGTGGTTTTGTGGTTTTTATGATTTTTTATGGTTTTTAGAAATTTTTATTGTTTTAGTGGGTTTTAGGGTTTTAGGTTGTATATGGTGTTTAGCGTTTTTTAGGGTTTTAAGATTTTATACTTTTTAATATTATTTGGAATTTTTAATATTTTTATGATTTTTACGATTTTAGGGATTTTGAGTGTTTTCACTTGTTTTAGGGGTTTTAATGGATTTCAATGTTTTTTACAAATTTTATGTTTTTTAGGGTTTTAAGGATTTCTTAGGGTTTCAAAAAAATTAATGTTTTTTAGGTTTTTTGGGCTTTTTGGACATTTTAATGATTATTTTACGTTTTTTAGGTTTTTGAAGGTTTTTATTGTTTTTAGTGTTTTTATAGATTATTTAGTTTTTATGAGTTTTTAGTGTTTTGTATTTTTTCTAGTCGTTTAATGTGGTTTTATAGTTTTTATCTATTTTTCGATGTTTTTTGGGTTTCTATGGTTTTTTTATGGTTTATAAGTGGTTTTATGGTCTTTTTTGTTTTTTTCATTTTTAGGGTTTTAATTATTTTTGGGTTTCTATGGTATTCATCGGGTTTTAGGGTTTTAGGGGTCTTATCATTTATAAGGATTTTAATGATTTTCTTCGTTTTTTATGTTTTTAGTGTTTTTAAGGATTTTGAAGGGTTTTAGGGATTTAATTTTTTAGGGTTTTTAGATTTTTTTCCCTAGGGGCTTTAACCCTTTTTCTCAATGTTTCCTTAGGGTTTTTAGGTTTTTTTTAAGTTCAATAGATTTTTATGACCTTGATAGAGTATTTATGATTTTTTATAGTTTTATTTACTTTGAGGATTATATGGGTTTTTTGTGTTTTTAGGGTCTGTTTTAGTTTTTCAGGGCTTTAAATATTTTTTGGGTTTTTTAATGTTTTATGGGCTTAATGTGTTTTTAGTTTTTATTTTTATTTTAGTGTTTTATTGGTTTTTAAGGTTTTAATGGTTTTTAGGGGTTCTTGTGTTTTTAGGGTTTCTAGGGGCTTTTAGGGTTTTAAGAGTTTTTTGGATTTTTAGTGTTTTTATATTTTTTGGGTTTTAAGGTATTCTTATGGTTTTAAGGGTTTTTTCATTTTTTTGGATTTTTAATTAATTTTTGTGATTTGTTAAGGTTTTATGGTTTTAGAATTTTGGGGAATTTTAGGAATTTGTAGTGTTTTTATGGTTTTTTTTGTTTTTTGTGTTTTTATGGATTTTTGAATTTTTTAAAGTGTTTAAGGATTTTTTGAGGTTTTAGAATTTTTTAGGGTTTTTATTTTGTTTGGGGGTTTTTAATGTTATTTGGGGTT
The DNA here is from genome assembly GCA_963277665.1 of Viscum album. Taxonomy (NCBI): domain Eukaryota; kingdom Viridiplantae; phylum Streptophyta; class Magnoliopsida; order Santalales; family Viscaceae; genus Viscum; species Viscum album. Next base: position 1,635,387,113 of record OY728157.1, on the reverse strand, counting down.
TTACGGTTTCAGGGGTATTTTAGGGACATTGTGGTCTTTTTTGGTTTTTTGAGTATTTAGCATTTTGCTTTTTTTAGGGGTTTTATGTATTTTTATGTTTTTAAGAGATTTCTCGGGGTTCTTAGGGTTTTTTGGGTTTTTATGTTTTTAGGGATTTGAGGGATAATTTAGGATTTTTATGGGTTTTTAGGGTTTTTATTGATTTATATGGTTTTTATGGTTTTTAGGGTTTTAGTGTTTAAGGTATTTTTTTCTATAGGGGTTAAAAAAATTTGGGGTTCTTTGAATTTTTTGGGACTTAAAAAAGTTGTTTTTAGTGGTGTTAGGGTTTATATGGGTTTCTATATTTTTAATTATTTTAGTGTTCGAAGATGTTTTAGGGATTTTAGGATCTTTTAGTGGTTTTTAGGGATTTTAACATTATTTAGATTTTAGTGGTCTTAATTATTATTATGTTTTTAAGTTTTTATTAGGGGTTTCCCTATTTTTCTTGTGTTTATGTTTTAAAGATATTTATGTATTTTTTTAGTTTTTTATGGTTTTTGGATTTTTAGGGATTTTAAGTGGTTTTAGTTTTTTAGAGGTTTACTATATTTTTTATTTTTTATAGATTTTAAGTGTTTTATGGTTTTTATTTTTTTCTTAGGGGTTTTCATGGTTATAGTTTTTTTTATATTTTTCTAAGTTTTTAGGATTTTTATATTTTTATGAATTTTAAGGATTTTGAGGGATTGTAGTGTTTTTATAGTTTTTTTGGGTGTTTTAGTGTTTTTTCGTTTTTAGTATTTTAATGGTTTTTTATATTTTTGTAACATTTTTAGTGGCTTAAAGAGAATTTATAGTTTTTAGTAGATTGAGTGTTTCTTAGATTTTTTATGATTTTTGTGGGTTTAATGGTTTTTTGGGTTTTTTAGGGATTTTTTCATTTTATGGTTTTTTTGGGGTTTTATGTATTTTTTGGTTTTATAATGTTTTCTTAGTGTTTTTAGGATTTTGATATTTCATGTATTTTTAGGGGGGTTTAGTAATTGTATGGTTTTTAGGGATTTTAGGGAGTTTTAGTGTTTTTATTGTTATTTGGGTATTTAGGTTTTTTACAGTTTTAGGGGTTTTAGGGTTTTTTAGATTTTTTATTATTTTTAAGGGGTTTTAAGGTTTTGAGAGTTTTTAGTGGGTTTTTAGTGTTTTTATGGGTTTTAGGGTTTTTATGGTTTTGAGGGGGTTTTATGCTTTTTAGGTGTTTTATGTATTTTTTATTTGTTTAAGGGTTTTAGGATTCTAAGGATTTCTTATGGTTTTCTAGAGTTTCTTGGTTTTTTTAAAGATATTTTATATTTTTTAATATTTTTTTGTTGTTTTAGGTTTTATAGAGATTTTGGGGGTTTATAAGGGTTTTTATGGTTTGAAGCGCTTTTTGAGGTTTTTATGGTTTTCTTAGGTTTTTTCATAGTTTTGAGGTTTTTTATGTTTTTAGTTATTTTTAGGTATTTTCTAGGATTTTTATAGTTTCTTAGTGGTTTCATTGTTTTTTCGTGTTTTTAGGGGTTTAATGGTTTTTTGTTTTAGGATTTTTTTTAATTTTAACAGATCTAAACATTTTCTAATGATTTTTTATTTTTTAGGGGTTTAAAGGGACATTATCGCTTTTAGTGGGTTTTATGGTTTTTGTGGGTTGTAGGGTTTTTATGGTTCTTTTGGAATTTTATTGTTTTCGTGGATTTTAGGGATTTTATGCAATTTTATGGTTTTTAAGGTTTTTATCATTTTTTGGTTTTAAGGGGTTTTATGTGCTTTTAGGTTTTTATGGTTTTCTTATGGTTTTTAAGGGGTTTTAGGGTTTTAATATATTATGAAAATTTTAGGTATTTTTAGTTTTATATGGGGGTTTAGGGTTTTTAGGAGTTTTTTTCGAATTTAAAATTTTTAGATTTTTATGGGTTTTAACATTTTATTGGTATTTAAGGTTTTATTAGGTGTTTTAATGTTTTTAGCATATTTCATGTCTTTTTTATTTTATGGGATTTTAATGAGTTTTACGTTTTTATGGGTTTTAGGGAATTTCAGGGTTTTATGGTTTTTTTTTAGTTTTTAACAATGTTTGTGCTTTAAAAGTGTTTTTATAGTTTTTATTTATTTTTTTTGTTTTTATGGGTTTTTAGGTTTTTTAATGTTTTTATAGGTTTTTATTGTTTTTAGTGGTTTTAAGGCCTTTTTAGGATTTTTAGGCTTTTAGTGTTTTTAGGTTTTTAGGGGTTTAAAGTGTTTTTAGGTTTTTACGGTTTTCTTAAGGGTTTTCAAGGTTTTTAGAGTTTTTAAATCCTTAGGCCATTTAGGTATTTTTAGGATTTTAATGTTTTTTATGTTTATTATGGTTTTTAGTAATTATGAATGTTTTTTTGGTTTTTGGGTTTTTGGATTTTTAGTGTCTTTATGTTTTTAGGGGTTTTAAGTGTTCTTAGGTTTTTAAGTTTTTCGTAGGGTTTTTAGGTTTTTTAAGGATTTATGTTTTTTTGGTATTTTTAGGTCTTTTTTAATATTTTTATGGGTTTTTAGGGTTCTTTATAATTTTTATGGGTTTTAGGTATTTTTGATTTTTTGGGTTTCAAATTTTTTTAGTTTTTAGGGATTTTATGATTTTTAGATTTTCCAAAAAAAAATTAGGGGTTTAATGATTTTTTATGAATTTTTATTGTATTTATGGTTTTATGTGTTTTTACAAATTTTCATGGTTTTAGGAGTTTTTATGATTTGTAGGTGTTTTAGGTTTTTAGGTTATTTTTTATAGTTTTAGGGGTTTTAGGGGATTTAGTGTTTTTATGTTTTTAGGATTTTAAGAGTTTTTCAGTTTTTAAGCTTTACATTGGGGTGTTCATGTTATTTAAGTTTTTTTACATTTTTATAGATTTTTAGGGTTTTTTTTTGAATTTTTAGGGTTTTTATGTTTTGTATGGATTTTGATGTTTTTTCTGGTTTTTTTTGGGATTTTTGGGTTTATATCATATTTTTGGATTTTTAGGACTTTCTAAGTGTTTTTATGTTATTAATATTTTCTAATGGTTTTCAATTTTTTTAGCGTTTTTACATTTTAATGTATTTCTAGTTATTTTTTAGTATTTTTATGGTCTTTAGGGTTTTGAGGTATTTTTAGGGTTTTTATATATTTTATGGGATATTAGGGTTTTTATGGTTTCATGGGGTTTAGTGTTCTTTTTAGGGATTTTAATGTGTCTTATATTTTTTTTAATATTTTTAGGGGATTAAAGTGTTTTGTGATTTTTAGTATTTCTTTTAGGTTTTTATTGGTTCTTAGGGTTTTTATGGTTTTTAGGTGTTTTATTTTATTTAGGGGTTTTTATGGTTTTAGAGTTTTTTGTATTTTTGAGGTTTTTGTATTTTTTCGGATTTTAGGGGTTTTATGTTTTTGTATATTTTTAAGGTTTTCATAGATATTTTCATTCATTTTATGATATTTAGGTTTTTAGGGAATGTAAGTATTTTTTTGGATTTTTATTGGTTTTTAGGGTTTTATGGATATTGAATTTTTAGGGTTGTCAGGTTGTTTAACATTTTTAATGTTTTTAGGGTTTTAAGTAATTTTATGTTTTTACGGTTTTCTTGGAGTTTTCATGGATTATTTGGTTTTTTATGTTTTGGGGGATTTTATTGATTTTTAGGACTTTAATGGTTTTTAGTGTTTTTTGGGATTTTGGGGGTTTTATGGGTTTTATGGTTTTGCGGGATTTAGGGTCATTTTTTAAGTCTATTATGGGGTTTTAGAGTTTTTAACATTTTTATATGTTCAAAGGGTTTTAAGTGTTTTTAGTGGGTTTTAGGGTATTATGGGTTTTTAAGGTTTTTATGGTTTTTAGTGGTTTTATGGTTTTTGGGGTTTGTATGGTTTTAGGTTCTTTTTATGGTTTTTAGCAGTTTTAGGTTTTTTTGGGTTTTAAGTGTTTTTATTTTTTAAAGGGTCTCTTCATATTTTTTTGGGTTTTTTGGTTTTATTTATGATTTTTCGGATTTTTAGCGACTCTTTGGATTTTTATGGATTTTTAGGTTTTTAGGGATATTTAGGGTATTTAGGGTTTTAGGGATTTTTTTATGTTTTTCTAGGATTTAAGTGTTTTTAGGTTTTTAAGATTTTCTTTGGATTTCAGAGGGTTTTATGGGTTTTTACATTTTAAGGAATTTTTGGGATGTTGTAGGATTTTTAGGTGTATTCATGTTTTTATAGATTTTGAGAGTTTTTAGGGTTTTAAGATTTTAGGAAATTTATGGTTTTTTGGGTTCATAGAGTTTTTTAGAGTTTTTTATGTTTTTATGTTTTTTACATTTCTTGGGGTTTAACGATTTTTTAGAGTTTTAGTGGTTTTTAGGTTTTTTATGGATTTTTAGGGGGTTTATGGGTTTTAGGGTTTATTATGTATTTTTGTATTTCTTTAGATTTTTAATGTATTTTAGGGTTTTAATCCCTTTTTTGGTTTTTTGGGGGTTTTAATTGGATTGTGGTTTTTAATGTTTTCCTACGGGTTTTCATGATTTTTTACATTTTTTGGGTTTTTAGTGATTTTTTAGGATTTTTACGGATTTTATGGATTTTAGGGGTTTATAGAGTTTCCAGAGTTTTAGGGGTTTTAAATATTTTAGTTTTTTTTGGGATTTATGGTTTTTTTTATTTTTTAGTGTTTTTAAGGTTTTTAGAGTTTTTAATTTTTTAGGGGTAAAACTAGATTTAAGTGATTTCAGTGGGTTCATACGATTTATATGGGTTTTATGGGTTCTAAGGTTTTTATGGGTTTTATCTGTTTTTTGGTGTTTAATATTTTTATAGGGGTTTTGAACTTTTTATGTTTTTTTAAATTTCTATGGATTATTAGAGATATTTTAGATTTTTTATATTTTTTAGGGTTTTGAAGGAATTTGGGGGGTTTTGGGGGTTTTTAAATAAAATTTGATTTATTTAGGGGTCCTAAATGTTTTGAGGTTTTTATGATTTTCATTGGGGGGTTTTTAGGGGTTTTAAAGTTTTTTATATTTTCTAGGATTTTGGGGGATCTTTTAGTATTTTTTGGGGTTTTATGTTTTTTAGGGATTTTTATTATTTTTTGGGATTTCAAGGGTTTTTTGGTTTTCTCGGACTTTATGGGTTTATTTAGTTTTTTATGTTTTTATGGTTTTTAGTGTTTTTTTAACATTTATAGGGTTTTATAGGGGTTTTTTAGTTTTAGTGTTTTTAGGGTTTTATTGGATTTTTTTTATTTTTATGCTCCTTATGGTTTTATGTTTTTAAGGGGGTTTACGGATTGTAGAGCGTTTTTAGGGTTTTTGAGTTTCTTTGTTTTTTAGGGGTTTAATGTTTTTTAGGTTTTTATGGTTTCCATAGGTTTTATAGTTTTTATGTTTTTTAGGAATTTTATTTTTTTATAGTTTTGTAGGATTTGAGGGTTTAAAGGGGTATTTTATGGTTTTTAAGATTTTTACGGCTTTCATAGTTAATAGATTATTATAGGTTTTATGCGTTTTAATTTTTTTAACGTTTTCCCATGTTTTTTTATGATTTTAGGGGTTTTATGTTTTTAGGGATTTTAGATATATTTTAGGATTTTATAAGTTTTATGTTTTCTTGTGTTTTAATGGATTTTAGGGTTTTAGGGGTTTTATGGTTTTTTCTATTCATAGGTTTGTTTGAGATATTCAGGATTTAAAGGTTTTTAGAGTTTTTTTAACATATTTTGTGTTTTAATGGTTATTTATATTTTTAGTGGTTTTTACGGTTTTTTGGGTTATTAGGAATTTTTTACAGTTTTCTTATGGTTTATATAGATTTTTATGGGTTTTAAGATATTTTTACATTTTTAAGTTTTTTGGATGTTTGTGTATTTTTTGGTTTTTATGTTTTTATTATGGATTTTTAGGGTTTTAGGGATTTTTACAAATTAAGGATTTTGAGGATTTTAATAGATTTTTTTGGATTTTTAGGGTATTTATAAATTTTGAGGTTTTGGAGGGTTTTATGGGTTTTATCATTTATAAGATTTCTAGTAGTTTTAATTGTTTTTAGGATTCAATTTTTTTCCTATGGTTTTCATTATTTTTAAATTTTTTTACATTTTCATCAAGTTTTAGATTTTTTTTAGGATTTTTATGGTTTTTAGGGGGTTTTATGGAATTTGATGGTTTTAGGGTTTTAATGCCTTTTGGAGTTTTCATCTTTTTTTATAGTTTTTATGTTTTTGGTCATGTTTAATTCTTTTAGGGGTTTAAAGGGGTTTTAGATTATTTAGTGTTTTTTTATTTTTATGGGATTTTAATGTTTTAGGGGTTTTAATTATTTTATGGGTTTATTGAGTTTTGTGTGTGTTTTAGGGTTTTAGGGGGTTTAATTGTTTTTGAGGGTTTTTAATGTTTTCTTGGTGATTTTCAAGGGTTTTATGGTTTTTATTATTTTAGTTACATTAATAGATTTTTATGTATTTTTTTGTTTTTAATGGTTTTTAGGTATTTTGAGGGATTTTAGTAATTTTTATTGTATTTTCTGAAGATTTTAGTGTTTTAGGGTTTTAAGGTTTTCTTATTATTTCATAGGGTTTATGGTTTTTTACATTTTCAGTGATTTTTAGTAATTTTTATGAATATAATCATTTTTTAGGGGTTTATATATATTTTTAGGGTTTATTCATGTTTTGGGTCATTTATCATTTTTTTGATTTTTAGGGGCTTTAACTATTTTTAGGTTTTTATGTTTTTCTTAGTGATTCTTTGGGTTTTTTATATGTTCAAGTATTTTTATTAATATTTTACGATTTTTATGGGGTTTTATGGTTTTTGAGGTGTTTTACTATTTTTTAGTGTTTTTAGAGTTTTTATGCCTTTTGGGTTTTTAGGGTATTTTCGATTTTAGGGGTTTTAAATTTTTTAGTGTTTTTTACATTTTTAGGGGTATATAATGTTTTTAATTTATTTTTTGTGTTTTTTTGGGTTTTATGGTTTTTTACATTTTTAAGGTTCTTCCATATTTTTTAGGGGATTTTCGGGTATTTTTAATGATTTTATGGTTATTCTATTTTTTGGTTTTTTTTGGGGTTTTAAGTTATTTTTTTGGGTTTTTACGGTTTTCCTGGGGTTTTTCTGGGTATTTAAAATTTTTATGTTTTAGGTGTTTTTTTAATATTATAATATTTTTAGGGGTTTTAGGGTTCTTAGATATTTTTTGGTTTTTTGAGTTTTTAGGTTTGAAGAATTTGTTTGGTTTTAAGGTGTTATAAGTATTTTTATGTATATGTTGTTTTATTAAGGGTTTTTCGGTTTTTTGGTTGTCTACATTTTTCAGGATTTTAAGGCAACTTTTAGGTTTTTGTGGGTTTTATGTTTTTATGGATTTGGAAGGGTTTTAGTGGTTTCTATCGTTTTTCTATTTCTCCGTAGATTTAAATATATTTTTTAGGTGTTTTGACATTTTTATTGTTTTTAGGGCTTTTAATGGTTTTAGGGGTTTACAAAGATTTTTTAGTTTTAAGGGGTTTTAAGGGTTTTTATTTATTTTTAGGGTTTTAAAGGACTTTTGCGGTTTTTATGGTTTTTATGGTCGTTAAGGGTTTTTGGGTTTTTCCGGTCCTTTTAAGGGTTTTTAGGGTTTTTAGTGGTCTTTACGTTTTTAGGGGTTTTATGTTTTTTTAGGTTTTTACAATTTTCCATGGTGATTTAGGGATTTTTACTTTTTTAGGATTTGAAGGGATTTTTTATGAGATTTATGGATTTTAAGAATTTTGTTGGGATTTTGACGGGTTTTAGGGTTTTTATGATTTTTAGAGTTTTTAGGGGTTTTAAATTTTCTTTTTCTGTTTTTAGAGGTTTTAAGTATTTTTTGATTTTTAATTTTTTTTCTCATGATTTTTTTGATTTTATCAATTTTAATGATTTTTTTGTGATTTTTTGGGTTTGTATGGGTTTTTAGGTTTTAAGTATTTTGAGGCATTTTATGGTTTTTAGGGTTTTAAGGTCTCACTTCATGATTTTTAGGGGTTTTAATATTTTTTGTGGTTTTTCTAATATTTGTTGGCGTTAAAATGGTTTTTTGAATTTGTACTGGGTTTTGTTTGTGAATTATATGAGTGTTTAGGGTTTTAAAGGGTTTGACGGTTTTTTATGGTTTATAATGGTTATTAGGGGTTTTAAGATCATTTTGGGGTTTTAGGGTTTTCACTGTTTGTTAGGATTTTAGGTATTTTAAGTGTTTTTATGTTTTTGAGGTTTTCTTATGGGTTATCCATGTTATTATACTTTTAATATTTTTTTTATTGTTTTTTGAGGATTTTTTATGGGTTGTTAATGTTTTTATGGATTTTGAGGGGTTTTATTATTTTTAGCATTTTATAGATTTTTAGGGTTTTATATTTTTTATGTTTTTAGGGTTTTTAGGTTATTTAGGTTTTTATGGTTTTTAAGGTTTTATTATGATTTTTCATAGTTTTTAGGGGTTTTATGTTTTTAGTGATTTTTAGGGATTTTAACGATTTATATTGTTTTGAAGGTTTTTGGGAATTTGATGGTTTCTTGGGTTTTAAGATTTTTTTTGGATTTTTATGGTTTTTTTTTGTTTTAGGATTTTTACATTTTAGGGTCTTTATTATTTTTTAATGTTTTCACCTTTTTAGGGAATTAGTGGGTTTTCAGAGTTCTTATCTTTTTAGGGTTTTTAGAGGTTTTTAGTTTTTTTAGTATTTTTAAGTGTTTATGGTTTTTAGTATTCTTGGGGATTTGTAAGGATTTTATCATATTTTTTATTTTTTTGGATTTATGTGTTTTTAGATTTTTATGGGTTTCATAGGGGGTTTTCAGATTTTTTTTGGGATCCTTAGGTTTAAGGTATTTTTAGAAATATTTTAGGATTTTTCTGGTTTTTTAGTGTTTTTAGAGATTTTATTGTTTTTAGGATTTTTTAGGGTTGTTAGGATTTTATAATTTTTTGAGTTGTTTAGGTTTTATAGGTTTTTAGATTTCTTACGTTTTTATAGTTTTTAGTGGTTTTTAGGGATTTTTGGGTGTTTTAGGGAATATAGAATTTTTAGGTTTTTAGGGCTTTTATGATTTTTACTTTTTTAATGTCTTCTTGGGGGATTCCATGGTTTCTATTATTTTTAATGTTATTAGTTATTTGTACAGGTTTTATAATAATTTTATGGTTTTTATGGGATTTAGGTATTTTGAGGGGATACAACTTTTTTTAGGGTTTTAGGGTTTTGTAAGGTTTTTAGCATTTTTAGGGTATTGGGGGGTTTTAAATGTTTTTCGGTTTTTAAAATTCTATTAGGGGGTTTCAAGATTTTAGGGTATTTTATGATTTTGGGGATTTTTAGGGATTTTTATGATTTATTGGTTTTTTATGGTTTTTATGGATTTTTAGGGTTTTTTTGGGGGTTTTAGGGGATTCTTAGTGTTTTAGGTATTTATGTATTTTTAATGTTAATAATGTTTTTTAGTGTTTAAACATATTTTAGAGTTTTTAGTGTATTGTTTTGGATTTTTATGGGTTTTTAGGATTTTTATTGTTTTTGGGGTTTTTTATCTTTTGGTGGTTGTTAGGGGTTTTAGTGACTTTGTAGTTGTTTTAATGGTTTTTAGTGATTTTCATGTTTTTAACGATTTTATGGGTTTTTTTAAGGATTTCCTAGGGGATTTCAATGTTTTGGGATTTTTTATGCTTTTTGTGATTTTTAGGGTTTTTTAGGATTTTATAATTTTTGTGTTTGTTGGGATTTTATGGGGGTTTTTGTAATTTTAAGGGGCTTTCGGGCTTTATGGGTTCTTATGGTGTCTGAAATGTTCTATTATTATTTGATTTATTAGGATTTTTTAGGGTTTCAAGAGTATTTTAATCATTTTCGGGTTTTAAATGGTTTTTATTAGTATTTTTAGTTTTGTATGGTTTTTAAGGTTTCTAAGGGTTTTGTAGTTCTATAGTTTTTGAGTTTTTTTAGGGTTTTAGGTTATTTAATTATTTTTATGTATTTAGTGTTTTTTTAGGGTTTTAGGGGTTTTAAGTATTTCTTGGTTTTCTTGGGGTTATTTAGGGGTTTAAGTGTTTTTTAAATTTTTAGGGATTTTAGGATTTTTTAGAATTTTCATGGTCTTTATATTTTTTAGGGATTTTGAGGGGTTTTAGGATTTTTTTGTTTTCTAGGGTTTTTTGGTTTTTTAGGTTTTTATGATATTTTTTGAATTTTTAGGTTATTTATGATATTTTTTATTTTCTAGGGTTTTTTGGTTTTTTGGTTTCTATGGTTTTTAAGGGTTTATTTAAAAACAAATTATGGTGTTTTATGTTATTTAGTTTATTTAGGGTTTTTATGATTTTTAGATTATTTAGCATTTTTTATGTTTTTATGGTTTTACATATATTTAGGTTTTTAATATTTTCTTAGGGTTTTCATGGGGTTTCTATTTTTTATGTTTTAGTGTTTTTAGGTATTTTTTGTGATTTTTAGTATTTTATGTTTTTTAGGTTTTTTGATGGTTTTTAGGGTTTTTAGGATTTTTATGGTCTTTTTATATTTTTATTGGTTTTTTAGTGTTTTTGGGATTTTCGGTTTTTTAGAGTTTTTTAATGATTTTAGATGTTTAATAGGGTCTTAGTGTTTTTTAGTGTTTTTAGTGTTTTTTATGGTTTCTTATATATTTTTATGGTTTTTACGGTTTTTATGGTTTTTATGGGTTTTAGGGTTTTATGTGTATTTTTAGGGTTTTTAATATTTTTAGCATTTTTTAGGTTTTTTAAGGTTTAAATTATTTTAATTTTTTTGTTTTTCTTAAGGGTTTTTTGGGTTTTTAGGGGTTTTATTTTTTTAGGGATTTTTAGTAATTTTTTTTATTTTAATGTGTTTTTATGTTTTTTACGTTTTTTGGTGGTTTTAAAGGTCTTTTAGGTAATTTTGGTTATTTTGGATTTCTTTTGTTTTTTTGAGTTTTTTAGGGTTTTAAAGATTTATAGATTTTTTTGATGTTTTCAGGGTTTAAAGAGTTTTATGATTTTTAGTGGGGTTTTAGGGGTTTTATATGGGTTTATGGTTTTTAAGGTTTGTATGAGGTTTTACAGGTTTTTGGAGTTTTAGAGTCTTTTTCAGGTTTTTTGAATTTTTAGGATTTTTTGGGTTGTAAGTGTTTTGGTTTTTAAGGGTTTTCTTTTTGTTTTTAATGGTTTTCAGGGTTTTTATGTTTTAAATATTTTTATGGATTTTTAGGATTTTATTGATTTTGAGGGTTTCTTGGGTTTTTTAGAGTTTTAGAAATTTATAGGGTTATTAGGGTTTTATAGAATTTTATCATTTCTCTGGTTTTTAATGTTTTCTTAGGGTTTTTAAATATTTTTTAATTTTAAGAATTTTTTGGGAATTATTAGATTCTTTATGATTTTTTATAATTTTTAGGAATTTTGAGAGTTTTTAGGGTTTTTAGTGTTTTGAGGGTCATTATGCATTTTTGGATTTTAAAGTGTTTTGTTGAGAGTTTAGGGTTTTTAATGTTTATTTATTCATTTTAAAAAAATTTATGGGTTTAAAGGGTTTTTCAGTTTTTCTATTTTTGAGAGATTTTATGGGTTTTTAGGGATTTAAGGTTTTTATTTGTTTATGGTTTTAGGGTTTTTTTGTTTTATGATCTTTTAGTTTTTTAGGGGTTTTAATTGTTTTTTGGTTTTGATGGTTTTTATTGTTTTCCTAGGATTTTTTTGGTTTATACTTTTCTTATGTTTTTAGGCATTTTAGGGATTTTGTGGATTTTTTTGGTTTTTTGGGTTTTTTGGCATTTCAAGGGTTTATATCTTTAAGGGTTTTTAGGTTTTTTAATTGTTTGAATTGTTTTTAAATTTTTAATGGTTTTTAGAGTTTATAGGTTTTTTATGTTTATTTGGAGTTTTAGGGATTTTTTAATTATTTTATAGTGTTTTTTTGTTAATGAGGATTTATAGGGGTTTCATTATTTTTAGGATTTTTGGGATTTTTGGTTTTTTCTGTTTTTAGAGTTTTTCTGAGAGTCTTAGAGATTTCATTGTTTTTAGTGTTTTTAATGTTTTCAAGGTCATAATGGGTTTCTATTGTTTTATTGGTTTAATGATTTTTAGGGTTTTTTAAGGTTTTTAGTTATTTTATGCTTATAATAGTTTTTTGGTTTTTACAGTCATTATAGGGTTTTAAGGGTTATTAGGTATTATAGTGGTTTTATGTGTTTTATGGTTTTCTTAGGGGTTTTCATGGTTTTTTGGTTTTTTTTATCTTTTTTCGGATTTTCAGATTTTTTTGTATTTTTAGGGATTTTTCGAGTTTTAGTTATTTTGTTGGTTTTTTGGGTTTTTAGGGTGTTTTAGGGTGTCTAGTGTTTTTTGGGTTGTTAGGGGTTTTAACTATTTTATGTTTGTAAATATTTCTTTGGGGTTTTTTGGGTTTTTTGATGTTTTTAGGAATTTTAGGGATTTTTTAGAATTTTTACGGTTTTTAAGGGTTTTGGGGATTTTGTGGGGTTTTTTTATTTTGGGGGTTTATGGTTTTTATGCATTTTGTGTGTGTTTTTATGAGTTTTTTTGACATTTTAAAGTTTTTATTATTTTTTATAGTTTTTAAAAAAACTGTTTACAGGTTTTTTAGAGTTTTTTTTTAGTTTTTAGGGTTTCTTATGGTTTTTAGGGGATTTGTGGTTTATATGGTTTATATGGTTTTTTTGTTTTTTGGGGGGTTTGGGATTTATTGTATTATTTGTGTTTTTTATGTTTTTAAGGTTTTTTATTGTTTTTTAACGTTTTAGGGGAATAATGGGTTTTTTAAATATTTTAGTGGTTTTTAGAGTTTTTATGGGTTTTATGGGTTTTTATAAGAATTTAGTGGGTTCTATAGTTTTTCGGGGTTTTAGGGTCATTATGGGCTTCTGAGGGTTTTGGTTTTATTTGGGTTTAATTTTGTTTAGGTTTTTAGGGTTTTTAGGGGTTATCTAGGAGTTTAGTGTTTTTTCATCTTAGGGTATTTAGGTATTTTTTGGATTTTTAAGGTTTTCTAGTGATTTTAGGGATTTGGAGGGGTTTATTTTTAGGGGTTTTAGAATTTTTTTAGTGATTCATGGTTTTTAAGTTATTTGTTCATTAGGGGATTTTAAGTATTCTTATTATTTTTCTGGTTTTTTAGGTATTTAGAGATTTTAACAGTGTTTTTTGTTTTTAGGGTTTCTAGTTTTTTTTGTTTTTCATTGTTTTTAGTGGTTTTTGACCTTTTTGGGAAATTTATGTTTTTTAGATTTTTTACATTTTTTCAGGTTAAGGGTTTATATAGTTTTCAAGGTTTTTATGGTTTTCATGGTCTTTTATAGGTTTTATGGTTTTTAATAATTTTAATGAATTGTCTGAGTTTTAGGGCCAATAGGGAATTTAAACTTTTTTATTGTTTTTGTATGTTTTTATGGGTTTTAAGTGTTTTAGGTTTTTATTATTTTCACTGATATTTTTAGTGGTTTTAGTATTTTTAATTTTTTAAGGAATTTTAAGGCCTTTTAAAAAAATTTGTGGGATTTTAGGATTTTTTAGGTTTTTTAGGGATTTAGGTTTTTTAGGTTCTTAATAATTTTTATGTTACATAGTGGTTTTAATTGTTTTTAGGTTTTCAAGGTTTTCTAAGGGATATTTCGGTTTTTTAGGGATTTTTAAATTCCTAGGGATATTTTTTTGGATTTTATGGTTTTTTTGTTTTTAGTGATTTTGAGGGTTTTATGGTTTTTCGGTGTTTGGGGGGGGGGTCAGTTTTTCAATGATTTCACAGTTTTTAGAGTTTTTTAACGTTTTTAGGGGTTTAAAGGGTTTTTAATATTTTAATGGTTTTTTTGTCTTATTTTTGGGTTTTTGAGGTTTTTAGGGGTTTTAAATGTTTTTAGTTTTTTAAATTTTTTATGTTATTTGGGGGTTTAAAGTGTTTTTTGGTTTTTATGGTTTTCTTATGGATTTTCAGAGTTTTTTCTATTTTTAGTGATTTTTATGGAGTTTTTTGGATATTTATTTTATTAATGTTTTAAAAGATCTTGAGGTGCATTATAGTTTTTAGATTATTTTAGGGTCTATAGCATTTTTAGGGGTTTTGGGTTTTAAGAGTTTATATGTTATTAAAGATTTATTAATTTGTTTTAGAGTTTCTATAGTTTTTAACATTTTTATATATTTTTAGGGTTTTTTAGTATTTTTAAGGACTTAAGAGTTTTTATGGTCTTATGGGTCTTTTGGGGTTCTAGGATTTATTTTGTTTTTAGGGTTTTAAATATTTTATGGATTTTTACCATTAAAGGATATAAATTATTTTTCGTGTTTTTAGTGGTTTTAGGTATTTTATGGGATTTTTGGATTTTTAAGATTTTAAGGGGTGTTTATAGTTTTTATGGATTTTATGGTTTTTTAGATTTTTTATCTTTTTTTAGTTTTTCTAGATATTTAAAATGTTTTGAGGTTTTTAAGGTTTTCATTAGGGTTTTTCAAAATATTTATGGGTTTTTATATTTTTTATTATTTTTATGTATTTTTTAGGATTTTTATGTGTTTTTATGGTTTCCAGGGATTTTGAGGATGTTTAGGGTTTTTTGGGTTTTTTGGGTTTTTATGGTCTTTTTTGTTGTTTTAGATATTTTTTTATATTTTAATTTTTTTAAATATTTTAGAGTTTTTACACAATTTAGGGATTTAAGGTGATTTCATATATATTTTGCAACTTTTATGGGTTATATGGGTTTTTAGGTTTTTTTTATGTTTTTATGGGGTTTTATAGTTATTAGTTGTTTTTATGGTCTTTTATGGTTTTTAACTTTTTATGTATTTTAGGGTATTTAAGTGTTTTTTTGTTTTTATGGTTTTATAAGGGGTTTTCAGGGTTATATGGTTTTTATGTTTTTAAGTATTTTTTATGGGTTTTTAGAGGTTTTAGATTTTTTAAGGTATTTACATTTTTTGGGGTATTATAGGTTTTAATTGTTTCTTTTTTTATGATATTCATAGTGTTTTTCTGGGTGTTGTGGTTTTTTTATTTTTAGGGATTTATAGGGGTTTTTTTAGGATTTTTATTATTTTTAGGGTTTTATTGATTTTTAGGGTTTTATGTTTTTTTAGGTTTTTAGGTGTTTTTTGGTTTATGTGGTTTTTTTATTTTCATGATTTTTTATGGGTTTTATATTATTTTATAGTTCTTCAAGTTTTTGGTTTTAATTTTTTTTATAGGTTTAGTGTTTTTTTGTGTTTTTATGTATATTTAAAGCTTTTTATGGGATTTATGTTTTATAGGATTTTTAAGGTTTAATGTTTTAGAGGGTTTTTAGGGGTTTTACTAGTTTTTTTGTTGTTTAGGGGTTTTAAAAAGATTATGTTTTTCAAGGTTTTTTTGTGATTTTATATTTTTGTGATTTTTATGGATTTTTTAGTGTTTCTATGATTTTCAAAGGTTTTTATAGATTTTAATGGTTTTTTCGGTTTTAGGGTTTTTATTGATTAATTTGGTTTTTTTGGTTTTTTTGAGTTTTTAGGGGTTTTATGTTTTTTTTATAGTTTTTATGATTTTTAGGGTTGTAAAGGGTTTTATGTGTTTTTTGTGGGGTTTTAAGGTCTTATGGGTGTTTATTTTTTCTAAGGTATATAGAGGTTTTTAGGGGTTTTGGGGATTTTTAGGGTTTTTATGGTCTCTTTAGGGGTTTTAGGGTTATTAGGGAATTTATGTTTTTTAGTTTTTTACGTATTTCATAGGGGTTTTCAGGTGTTTTAGGGTTTTTCATATTTTTAGGTATTTTTTAGGATTTTTAGAATCATTGTGGGTTTTTAGGGATTTTATGGATTTTTAGTTTTTATAGTTTTAATTGGGTTTTTTTGGTTTTTTATCATTTTAGGTTTTTTAGGGGTTCTAATTTCTTTTATGTTTTTAAGGTTTTCTTAAGGTTTTAGGTTTTTTTATGTTTCTATGGATTTTAGTTATTTTTTAGGATTTTTGTGGATTTTAGGGTTTTTAGGGATTGTGAGTGGATTTGGGGTTTTGTGGATTTTTTAAGGTGTATATGGATTTTTTGTTTTCATGGTTTTTTGTAGTGATTTATAATGTTTTCATCATTTTTATGGATTGAAATAGTTTTTTGATTTTTTAGTGGTTTTTAACATTTTGTTTGGGATTTATATTTTTTAATTGTTTTTAGGGGTTTTATGTTTTATAGGGTTTTTAGTATTTTTTCATATTTTTATGGTTTTTAGCATTTTTTTGTTTTTTATAGGTTTTATGTTTTTTAGGTTTTTATGGTTTTTGTAGGGTTTTTCAGAGTTTATAAGATTTTTTATGTTTTTAGGTAATTTTAAATTTCTTTAGGATTGATATGTTTTTTTTGGGGTTTTAGAGATTTTGAGAATTTTAAAGATTTCATTGTGTTTTTAGAGTTTTTTTGGTTTTTTGGGTTTTAGGTTTTTTTTAGTATTTTTAGAGTTTCTTAATTTTTTGAGGCGTTTAAAGGGTTTTTAGAATTTTTTTAGTAGTTTTTAATTGTTTTATGGGTTTTTAGAGAATTTTATGGTTTTTAGGGGTTTTATGGTTTTTAGGGGTTTTAGGGGTTCTAGGGTCATTTATGTTTTTTATCATTTTATTAGTTTTTAGAGTTTTAAAGTGTTTTATAGATTTTTATGGTAATATTAGGGTTTTTAGGGTTTTATGGTTTTTATATTTCTTTGGGATTTGCATTTCCTTTTTATAAATTTTATTGGTTTTAGTTTTTTTAATTTTGATTTTTTTTCGATTTTTTAGGTTTTTTGGGGTCTTTAGAGTGTTTTTGAATTTTTATGTTCTTAGGGGTTTAAGTGTATTTTATTTTTTATGTTTTTTACTTTTTTTTAAAGTTTTTATGGATTTTTATGTTTTAGGGATTTTTATGAATTTTTTATGATTTTTATATTTTTAAGATTTTTATGTTTTTAAGGTTTTAAGGATTTGGATGGTTTTCAGGTTTTTTGGGATTTTAGTGTTTTTTGAGTTTGTAGTGTATTTAAGGTTTCATAATGCTTTTTAACATTTTTAGCGTTCTAAATTGTTTTTACAATTTTTACTGGGTTTTTTGGATTTTTAGGGGGTTTAGTTTTTTTAAATATGATTAGGGGTTTTATGGTTGTAGAGGTTTTATGGGTTTTATGGACTTTTTAGGTGTTTTTAGGTTTTCCATAGTTTTTTTATGTTTTTATGGGTTTTATGTGTTCTATGATTTTTATATTTTCTTAGGGGTTTTCATGGTTTTAGGTGTTTTATGTTTTTAGGTACTTTTGGGATTTTTTGTATTTTTTATAAGTTTTTAGAGTTTTTAGGGTTGTAGGGTCTTTAAGGTTTTCAGGATTTTTAGGTATTTTAGCATTTTTATGTTTTTAGTGATTTTATGTGTTTTTTAGTTTTTATGGTGTTCTTGGGATTTTTCTAGGTTTTATGGTTTTTAGTTTTTAGGGATTTTGAGGGATTTTTTTGGATTCATATGTATTTTGTTTATTTGAGAGATTATTGAGGGTTTCAGTGTTTTTTCGATTTTTTAGGGTTATTTGGTTTTTGGGGGGTTTTTTGTTTCTTTTGATTTTTTTTGGGTTTTACGTTGTTTTATAGTTTTTAATGTTTGTAGGGGTTGAATGGGTTTTTAGATATTTTAGTGGTTTTAGGATTGTTAGGGTTTTTAGGGTTTTAGGGGCTTTGGGGTGTTTAGGGTTTCTATTATTTTTAGGTTTTTATGGGTTTTAAGTGTTTTTAATCTGTTATGTTTTTTAGGGGTTTTAAGGGTTTTTATTTTTTCCCCTTTTTTAGGCATTTTTGGTTTTTTTATAATTTTTATGGATTTTTGGATTTTTTGGGATTTTGAGGGGTTTGTGGGTTTTTACAGTTTTTTTTGTTTTTATTTTTTTTGGATTTTTAGAGTATTTTGTATTTTTTAGGGGTTTTAATGTTTTCTTGAGTGTTTTAATATTTTTAGGGGTGTAAAGGGTTTTGAAAATATATATGGTTTTTTAGGGTTTTATAGGTTTTTAGTTTTTTTAATGTTTTTGGGCGTTTATGATTGTTAGTATCCTTTTAGGGATTTATGGTTTTTAGAATTTTTTATGTTATTTATGTGGTTTAAGTGTTCTCAAATTATTAAGGTTTTCTTAGGAGTTCTAAGGGTTATTTGGGTTTTTATGCCTAGAGATTTTTAGGGCTATTTAATGGTTTTTATTGGTTTAGGGTTTTTATGGATTCTAAGGGTTTTTAGGTTATTAGGGTTTTTATCAATTTTTTGGCTCATTAGGTGTTTTAATTATTTTTATGTTTTTATCGATTACTTAGTGCTTTCATGGGTTTTTGGTTTTTTATGTTTTTTATGATTTTTAGGGATTTTATTGTTTTTTTATGGATTTCTAGGTTTTCAAAAAAATTTATGGTGTGTAGGGGATTTTTAGGTTTTATGGTTTCTATGGTTTTTAAGGTTTTTCTTTAATTTTCCTAGGGTTTTAATGGTTTATGATGAGTATTTTTTTTGTTTTACAGATTGAATTGGTTTTCAATGTTTTAATTTTTTTTAGGGTTTTTTGGTTTTTTTTCTATGTTTTTAAGGAATCTTGGGGTGTTTTTTAGTGGTTTAGGGTCATTTTTGGATTTTAGCGATTTTGACATTTTTAGTTTCTATAGGTTTAAGTGTTTTTTGTTTTTTTTTGTGGGGTGTATTTTTCAGTTTTATCAAGGGTTTTTATGTATTTCGGAATTTTATGACTTTTTTAGATTTTTATGGATTATATGGTTATTAGGGTTTTTTAGGGTCTTTAGGTATTTTATATTTTTTGGGGTTTTATGTTTTTTTAGGTTTTTATGGTTTTCATTGAGTTTTTTGGAGTTTTGTTGTTTTTTAAATTTTAAATTATTTTTGGCCTTTTGGGATTTTTATGGTTTTTCGGGATTTTACAGATTTTGATGGGTTTTATATTTTATTGGGGTTTTATTCAGTTTTTGGGTTTTTATGTTTTAGCATTTTTATGATTTCTTTATAGTTATATAATATTTTATGAGTTTAAAGGGTTTTTGAGTTTTTTGTGGTTTTAGGGTTTTTATGGGTTTTTATCGGTTTTTATGGTTTTTAGTGGTGTTGGGGTTTCACTATTTTTTTGATTTAGGGGGGTTTAAAATTTGTTTAGTTTATTATATTTTTCTAATGGTTTTTCATGGTTTTTATGGTTTTTTACATTTTTTGGGATTTAGGTTATTTTTATTATTTATATGTGTTTTTAGGGTTTTTAGGTATTTTGAGGGTTTTGGGTCTTTAATGTGTTTTTAATGTTTTTAGGGATTTTTAGGTTTTCTATGGGTTTTAATTGTTCTTAGGATTCTATGATTTTCTAGTTTTTTAAGGGTTTTTACATTTTTATCTATTTTTAGTCTTTTTTTGGATTATTATCATTTTTAGCATTTTCTTTAGGGTTTTTAGTGATTAATGGTTTTTTAGGGTTTTTATGGTTTTCTAGGGTTTTAGGGACTTTTTGAGTTATTACGGTTTTTAATTTTTTAGAGTATTTTATGGTTTTGATGGGTTTACACGTATTTTATAGTTTTTGTTTTTTTTGGGGTTTTGTGGGTTTTATTGTTTTTAATAGTTTTTTTGGGTTTTTATGGTTTTTATGGATTTTAAGGTCTTTTTGGTTTTTTTCATTTTTTAGTGATTAGGTTTTTAGGGGTATTAATTGTGCTTAGGTATTTAAGGTTTTTTTATTTTTTGGGTTATTTTGTATATTAATGTTTTTATGTATTTTTGGGGATTTTTTTGGATTTTTTGGATTTTTTTTGTTTTTTGGGTTTTTAGGTTTTTAGGGATTTTATGTGTTTTTATGATTTTCAGGTTTTCTTAGGTGTCATCATGTTTTTTAGGATTTTTTATGTTTTTATGTATTTTTTTATTTTTTATTATGTTATGCTTTTTTGGTTTTTAGGGATTTTGATGTCTTTATTGTTTTTACTGTTTTTAGAGTTTTTTCGGGTTTTTTGTTTTTAAGTATTTTTTTATATAAATTATTTTTTTAATGTTTTTATAGGTTATTAATGTTTTTAGGGGTTTAATGGGTTTCTAGAGTTTTTATTGGTTTTTGGGGTTTTCATGTTTTTTCGAAGTTTTTAATGTTTTAGAGGTTTTTATTGTTCATAGGGGTTTTAGGGTATTTCGGGTCTTTTAGGGGGTTTTATATATTTTTTAGTACTTTCTAGTTTTATAAGGGTTTTATTTGTTTTTAGTGTGTTATATTTTTTCACGTTTTTTCAAATTTTTTATGATGTCTTACATTTTTAGGGATTTTGTGGGACTTTTATAGGTTTTTAGGGGTTTCTGGGATTTTGAGGGTTTTTATGTATTTTGGGTTTTAAGGTTTTTATTTTTTTAGAGGTATTAATATTTTCATGGATTTTAAGTGTTTTTTAGGATTTTAATATTTTCTTATTGATTTTTAGGGGTTTTAGGGATTTTTACGTTTTTGTAGATTTTTAAGGATTTTTTTGTATTTTTATATTTTTATGGGGTTTTGGGTTTTTAGATATTTGTTTTCATTTTTTTATGGTTTTTAATTTTTTTAGTGTTTATTTACAATTTTTAAGGGTTTAAAGGGTTTTTAGGTTTACTTAGGGGTATTTAGGTTTTTTTAGATATTTTAGGATTTTTGGAATTTTAATGATTTTAGGGGGTTTTATGGAAATTATGTATTTTGAGGGTTTCTTAGGGGTTGTCAAGATTTTTATGGTTTTTTTAATTTTATAGGTAATTTTAGGGGGGTTTAGTATTTTTTGTGGGTTATTGGGTTTTTAGGAAATTGGGGGGGGGGGGGGGGTTGTGGTTTTCATTGTACTTTTGTCTTTACAGTTTCTAGGTTTTTTTGAGTTTTTAGGAATTTTCATGTATGTAATGTTTTTTAAAAATTTTAGGGGTTTAAATTGGTTTTATAATTTTTAGTGGTTTATGGTTTTAAGTATTTTTTAATGATTTTAGGGGTTTTCTTTTTTTAGGATTCTAGGATTTTATGGTCTTTTAGGGTTTGTTAGGGGTTTTAGCGCTTTTTATGTTTTTAGGGGTTTAAAGTGTTTATGGTTTTAATGCTTTCTTTGAGATTTTATGTTTCTAGGTATTTTTATTGATTTTTAGGGTTTTATCATTTATACAATTTTAAGGACTTTTAGTGATTTTAGGGGTTTTTAGGATTTTTAGCATTTTTTAGTTATTTTAAATGTTCTTAGGTTTTTACAGTTTTATCAGTGTTTTTCAAGGTTCTGGGTTTTGTACATTTTTATCTATTTTTTTATTTCTATAGTTTTTAGGGGTTGTAGGTATTTTGATGGTTTTGGTGGTTTTTTGGGTTTTTTAGGCGTGGTTGGTTTTATGGTTTTTTTGGGGGTTTTAGTGTTTTTTTGTTTTTATAGATTTTATGCTTTTTTTTAAAATAACTCTTTTATGGGTTTAATTGGTTTTTATTTATTGTAGTTGTTTTTAGGGTCTTTATTGGTTATTACATTTTTTAACAATTTTAGGGGGGTTTTTGGTTTTTAGGGGGTTTTAGGGTCTTTTAGGTTTTTAGTGTTTTTTTCATCTTTTAGGGGTTTTAATTATTTTTAATGTTTTTATGTTTTTCTTAATATTTTTCTACATTTTTTGGGTTTTTAATTTTTTAATGATTATTACGTATTTTTTGGGATTTTTAAGGTTTCTTAGGGTTTTTTTATTTTGAGGGTTTTTTGGTTTTTTTACGTTTTTTGGGATTTTTAGCATTTTTTAGGTTTTAGGGGGATTTTTTAAGGTCTTTGTAGATTTTTAGGGTTTTTATTTTATAGGGATTTTTGTTAATTTTTATGATTTTAATTTTTTAGTGATTTTTGGGATTTTGAGTGTTTTTAGTGTTTTTTAGGGTATTATGGGTATTTTGTTTATTTGGTTATAAATTTTTTTTAATTTTCAGGATTAAATGTTTTTTATATTATTTAATGTTTTTAGGGGTTTAAATGGGTTTTAACTTTTTTTGAGGTTTTTAGGGGTTTGAGGGTTTTTAAGGTATTTATAGAGTTTTTTTGAGATTTTATATTTTTTTAGGATTTTTAGGGGTTTTAAGTGTTTACACATCAAGGAAGGTGTGAGGCCAAGAAATTCATGGCCCCCTAAATTTATTCGAAAAAGGAAAAAATATAAAAGGGAGGGGTGGTGTCAATCAATCCACACCCAAAAACCCTGGACTCCCCCACCAAACCCAAAAGTCTCAAAAACCAAAAAGACACCCAAGACCAGACAAAGAAGAAAAACAAAATCATCTCCATTAGTATCTCCCAGCCAACCATCAACCAGCATCTTGCAGCACATTTTTAGCATCAAGAAAAATTTACAACAACCCAGAACTGCTAGTACCTAGATCATTGACATCAAATTCATCATTCCTATCCATCATCTAACACCTCAGTTTCCAATATCCAGCACCCTCTTCAACCGTACCCATCCAAGAAACATCCATCAAACAATAGCTCAGTTCCCAGAGTCTTGAACCTCTTAATCTAGCAGATTCTACCGTGCCACACCTGTAAACACAACCAATAGCATAAGACCACCAACACCCATTCCCAAAACCAACAACATCATCACATCCCATCCTAGTAGCAAGCAGAATTCAGTGCCAAAGCTTCTGACAGCTAGTAATTCCTTTCGCACCTTGTAAACTAGCAGTAGAAGACAACCAACCCCTTGCATCAGCACATGCCAATTTCCGCAGCAGTTGCAAACAAATAAAACAAACTAGAACCATCACAAACACAATCTCAAACTGAAAACCTCTAAACCAATGAACAGCTCATTAAAAAGACCTAATCACCACCATCTGCAGTACCCAAAGGCATGGAAATTCCAGAGCCCCTCAAAAAAACAAAGAACCATCAACAATTCACAGCCAAACCATACAAATCCCAGAAGCCTGTAGACCAATATAGAAACCATAAAGGAAAAAACACAATGATACCTTTATCAAAATCATTAAACAGATCTGTGAAGCTAGAAGTACGAACCTGAAAATTCTGCACAGCCCAGTTCCAAGACGATCTCATCTGCACCTCTTGCAACCTTTGAACAGCAAAAAAATTTCCCATAGCATCACCAAGAACCATTCTCTTTATCCCATAAAAAAATCTAGAAAATCCACCAAGAAACCCCCAGCCCCAGATCACTGCCACGGAACCTGATCTGAACATGACTCCTCCAGAACCACCTGAAACCGAACATCGCAAGAAGAGGCGACGCTGCCTTATGACCAGATCCAGACGCGCCATCAGAAGCGCGAACAAGGATGATCGCTACTGATGAAAAGACCCACTGCCCAGAGAGTTGACCAAGGACGCCTCCATAATAAAGGAGGCACCTCCACAAGATAAACGACGCCCAAGGAGGAGTAGAATCCTGATCTTCCAAAGTTGAGTCAAATCACCACCAAATCCAGGCGAAACCATCACCACCCAAGCCCTAATAGAGCCGCCAGATCCTATCACCATCAAGTGTGATCCTTGTCTCCCAAAAGTACTCCAGGAAGGAAGACCGCTCGAATATAACTCCATCTACATCAAAAAGGTCCAAACTGGTCAAGAACAATGAAGCCGCCAAGAAGGAATCTAGGAGAAAACCTTTGAGATCGCCACGTCGAGAGGTAGATCCCTGAAGAGAGAGGTAACATATTTTTTCTTATGTTTTTTTTATTCTTATGTTTTTATATTGTTTTATAGTTTTCTTAGGTATTTTATATTCTTTAGGGTTTTTAGAATTTTTATATTTTTAGGGGATTCATGTGTTTTTAGGTTTTTAATTTTTTTAGGGGTTTTCAAGATTTTTTTTTGTTTTAACATTTTTAGGGATTTTTAAGGATTTTTTAGGATTTATGTATTTTTAGGGTTGTCAAAGATTTTTGGGGATTTTTATTGTTTTTTATTTTATTTTTTTGGTTTTTTGTTTTTTTGGGTTTTATATTTTTTATTATTTTTATCCTCTTTTAGATTTTTTAATATTTCTAGGGAATTTAAGGGTTTTTATATTTTTACTCTATTTCAGGGATTTATGGGATTTTTGGTGGTTTTAAGGTTTTTATCATTTTTTATTTTTTAGGGGTTTTAAGTGTTTTTGGCTATTAATGTTATCAAAGGGTTTTTAGGGTTTTAAGGGTTTTTATGTTTTTATGGATTTATAGGGATTTTATATTTTTTTTAGTTATTTAGGGTTATTAGGTATTCTAAGAGTTTTTAGTGTTTTAATTGGTTTTATAGTTTTTTATGGTTTTATTGTTTTTTAGTTTTTAGGGGTTTTATGAGTTTTTTGGGTTTTAAGGTTATCATAGTGTTTTCCAAGGTTATTAGGTTTTTTTTATATTTTTAAGTATTTTAATGGATTTTTTTTTATTTTTAGAGATTTTAATAGTTTGTAAGGATATTTAGGGTATTTAAGGATTCTTGGGGTGTTAGGGTTTTATTGTTATTTTAAATTTTTAGGGTGTTTTTTGTGTTTTTTTAGTGTTTTATTGAGTTTTTACTATTTTTAGTGGTTTAGTTTTTTGGGGGTTTTATGGGTTTTAATGCTTTTGTGGGTTTTATTTATTTTAGGGTTTTTAGGGTTTAAAGGATCTTTTTGGGTTTTTATGGTTATTTATTCATTTTTTAGGTTTTTTATGGGTTTTAATTTTTTTCAAGTTTTTAATGCTTTCTTAGGATTTTTAAGGGGTGTTTGGGTTTTCTTATGTATTCAAGGATTTATAAGGATTTTTAGGATTTTATGGTTTTAAGGGTTTTAGGGTTTTTAGGGTTTTTATCATTTCTTTTATGTTTTTAGGTGTTTTATGTGTTTTTAGGTTTTTATGGCTTTCTTAGGAATTTTTATTATTTTTAAGGGATTTTGGGATTTATAGATATTTATCACTTATTTAGTTTTTTTCTGATTTTTATGGTTTTATGTGTCTCAGGGATTTGGACAGTTTTTTGGATTTTTTTTGGGTTACTATGGTATTTTTGTGTTTTTATGGTTTTTTAAATATTTTGTAGGGTTTTGGGATTTTTAATTTTTTTTCAAGGTTTTTAGGGTTCTAAAGGGTTTTTATAGTTTTTAGTGGTATTTTAAGGTTTTTATGTGATTTTATGGCTTTAAAAAGTTATTGGGGTTTGTGTGGTTTTAGGGGGTTTAAAATTTTTTAAGGACATTTTAGGGTTGTTAGGGTTTTTTATTTTTTTTATTTTTTAGAGGTTTTAATGGTTTATAGGTTTTTATGATTTTCATATTGTTTTTCACATTTTTATGGGTTTTTATGTTTTTAGGGATTTTAGGGATTTTTTTAGAATTATAATGGGTTTTTTGGTTTTTGGGGATTTTGATTATTTTGTGGGTTTCTAATGTTTTAAAGGTTTTTAAGCTTTTTATCAATTTTAAGGTTTTTGGGGGGTTTATTTGTTTTTAGGTTTTTATTGTTTTCATAGTAGTTTTCAATGTTTTTTTGTTTTTATGTTTTTATAGATTTTTATGCATTTTTTAAGGATTTTTATGGTTTTAGGGGTATTAAATATTTTGAGGGTTTTAGGTTTTTTGGGTTTTTAGGGTTTTTTTAATTTTTTTGTGTTATTTTTTTAAATGTTACAAAATTTTTTATGGATTAAAAGTTTTTTGTGTTTTTTGTGGGTTTATTTGTTTTTTATGTATTTTATGGTTCTTAAGGTTTTTAGGGGGTTTTAGTGTTTTCACATGTTTTTAGTGGTTTTAGGTTATTTTTAGGGGTTTTAGGGTTTTTAGAATATTCTTGGATTTTTTTACAGTTTTTAGGTTTTTTTCTTAAGGTTTTAAGGGTTTCACGGTTTTTTGATTTTTATATATTTATAACGATTTTTTAGTATTTTTATATTTTTTAGAATTTTTAGGGATTCTGAGGGTTTTTTATGTTTCTAGGAGTTTAGTGGTTTTTAAATTTTTTTAGGTTTTTCAGTTGTATTATGTGTTTTCGATTTTTCTTAGGGGTTTTCAACAATTTCAGAGTTTTTCTACATTTTTGGGGAATCTTATGGGCTTTTATATTTTTTATTGTTTTAAGGGTTGTTTTTGGATATTGATGGTCTCTATGATTATAAGGGGTTTTTTGGGTTTTTTGAGTTTTTTTAGGTTTTTTTGTTTTAGGTATTTTTTAGGGTTATAATGATTTTTTAGATTTTCTTATGATTTTTAGGTGTTTAAAGGGTTTTATGTGTTTTTAGTGGCGTTTTAGGGTTTTATGGGGTTTTAGGGTTTTAGGTGTTTTATAATTTTTATGGGATCCTATAGTTTTTAGGTAATTTTTTAGAGGTTTTAGGGTTTTTATCTATATTTAGGTTTTTTGAGTGGTCTTAAGTGTTTGTACGTTTTTAAGGGTTTCTTAGGGTTTTCAGGTATTTATGTTTTTTACATTTTTTGGGATTTTTTTGGGGTTTTCAAGATTTTTTTTGTTTTTTATTATTTTCGGGATTTCATGTGGCCTTAGGGTTTTTATGGATATTATGTTTTTTAGGGTTTTGTCCTTTTTGTTTGTTTTAAGCCATTTTACGTGTTCTTAGGTTTTAAGGGTTTCTTAGTGGATTTACAGTATTTTACATTTTTAGGTATTTCTTTGTTTTTTTGGTTTTTTTAGGATTTTATCATTTTTAGGGTTTTAAGGATTTTGAGGGGTTTTAGGGATTTAGGGGTTTTCTAGAATTTTTATGGTATTTATGGTTTTAGGGATTTTTTGTGTTTTAGGGTTTTTTAAGAGGTTTTTAGTTTTTAGGGGTTTTAGTGTTATTTAAGTTTTTATTAGTTTTAAGCATTTTTAGGTTTTTAATATTTTATTATTGTATTTCATGGTTTTTAGGTTTTTTGACATTTTTATGGATTTTGAAGGATTATTTAGGATTTTTAGTTTAAGGGGTTTTAGTTATTTTGAGGGGTTATATGGTAGTTTAGGTTTTTTTAAGGGGTTATGCTTTTTTTATTTTTTAGGGGTTTTTCAGCTTTTTAGGATTTTTATAGAGTTTTACAGTTTGTTTATTTTTTATTAGTTTAAAGGTTTTTTTTTAAATTTAGTGATTTTGGGTATTTCTTCAGTTTTTTTGAATATTTCATATTTCTAGGGGGTTTTATGGTTCTACTGTTTCTGCGGTTTAAGGGGCTCATTATGGTTTTTAATGATTTTATCACATTTTAGTGTTTTAGGGGTTTTAGGATCTATTTAATATTATGGTTTTAGGTGTTTATTGGGTTTTATTGGGTTTTTATGCATCTAGGTATTTTTAGCTATTTTTTTAGGTTTTATAGTTTTTAAGATTTTAGAGATTTTTGGGGATTTTCTGGGTTTTTAGGGTTTTGGGAGTTTCTAGGGTTTTTAGAGTTTTTAATGTTTTTAGGGTTTTTAAAAAATTTCAGGTTTTTAAGGTTTTCTTAAGGTATATCCTCATTTTTAGGTAATTTTCATTTTTAGAATTTTTTTCGGGTTTTAGGTGATTTTTTGTCTATTATAATTTTAAGCATTTTGAGGGATTTTAGGATATTTTAGTGTTTTTAGGGTATTAATAGTTTTGGGGGGTTTTAGGGTCTTTTTTTGTGTTGTTTAGGGTTTTTTATGTTTATTATATTTTTTTAATTTTCTTTTGGGTTTAAAAAGGTTTTATAGTATTTTTTAGTGTTTTTTTGGGTTTTTATTGTTTTTAGAATTTTTTGGGTTTTTACTAATTTTTAGGGTTTTAGGGTTTTTAGCATTTTTTAGGTTTTTGGTGGTTTTAAGTGTTTGTAGATTTTTAAGTCTTTCTTTGTGTTTTTCTGGGTTTTTAGAGTTATTTAGGTTTTCTGTGGGGTTTTAAGGTTTTTTGTAATTCTGAATGTCTCTATGGTTTTTGGGTTTTATGTTTTTTAGGGTTTTTAACATTTTTAGGTTTCTTAGGGGTTTTATGTATTTTCAAGTATTTAATGTTTTCTTAGGCTATTTCAGTGTTTAAGGGTTTTTATGATTTTAGGGCTTTTTAAGGATTTTTTTTATATTTTTATAGGGTTTTTAGAGATTTTGAGTATTTTTAGGGTTTTTGGGTTTTTATGATTTTTATGGGGTTTATTAGGTTTTAGTGTTTTTTTATGTTTTTAGGGTTTTTATTTTTTTTATAGTTTTTAATTTTTTGGGGGTTTAAATTGGATTTAGTGTTTTTATAGTTTTTGGGGGTTTTATAAGTTATTTTGATTTTTAGGGTTTTTAGAGGTTTTTGGGTTTTTAGGAGGTTTTAGTGTTTTTAGCTTTTTTTTATAAATTTTAAGTGTTTTTATCTTTTTTTAGGTTTTTATAGGTTTTTTAGGTTTTTAAGGATTTCTTAGAGGTTTTTAGGATTTTTCATGATTTTTAGGGATTTTTTTATTATTTTTATGGGTTTTATGGGTTTTATGGTTTTTAGGGTTTTTAAGGATTTTTAATCTTTTGAGGGATTTTATGGGGTTTTAGGGTTTTTAATATTTTTAATATTTTTTTGGGTTTTATTTGTTTTTAGGTTTATAAGGATTTCGTTGGTTTTTTCATGTTTTTTTATGTTTTTTTATGTTTTTTTTATGTTTTTTGAGATTTATATTTCTTTTTTTGTGTTTTTATGGATTTTTCGGGTTTTAGGTTTTCTAGGGTGTTGTGGGTTTTTTGGGGTTTTGGGTTGTTTGTGAGTTTTATAGGTTTTTTAGGGTTTTTTATATTTTTTTAACATTTTTATGGGTTTGATGGTTTTTTAGAGTTTTTGGTGGTTTATAGGGTTTTATGGGTTTTTATTGTTTTTTAATGTTTTTATGGTTTTTTGGTGTTTTGTGGATTTTTGGGTCCTTTTTGGGTTTTTTAGGATTCATAGCGTTTTTAGGTTTTTAGAGGTTTTACGTGTTTTCATATTTTTATGTTTTTCTTGACCTTTTTCATGATTTTTTGGGTTTTTTTCTTTTCAGGATTTTTACAGATTTGTAGTGATTTTAGGGATTTTGAGGGTTTGTTTTTTTTTTTTGGGTTTTGGGGGTTTTTATGGGTTTCTACAGGTTTTGGGGTTTTTAGTGTTTTATGTTTTTTAGGGGTTTTAATTGTTTAGGTTTTAAGGTTTTCTTACTGGTATTCAAGGTATTTAGGGGTTTTTATGTTTTTAGTTATTTTTCGGGATTTTTATGAATTTTTATTAATTTTTAGGGGTTTCCGGGATTTTGAGGAGTTTTATGATTTCATATGGTTTTTAAGGGTTTATGGTTTTTTTGGATTTTAAGGATTTCATGGGTCTTTTCTATTTTTAGGGATTTTATGGATTTTATAGTTTTTAATGTTTAGGGGTTTAAGGGATTTTTAGAGTGTTTATTGGTTTTATGGGTTCTTTCTGTTATTTGGGTTTTTTTATCTTTTAAGGGGTTTTTATAGTATTATAGGGAGTTTTAGGTTTTTAAGGTCTTTTATGGATTTTAGGGTTTTTATTGTTTTTTAGGTTTTTTGGGGTTTTTAGTGTTTTTAGGTTTTTAAGTTTTTCATATGTTTTTTTTTAGTTTTATGGTTTTATGTTTTTGGGGATATTTATGGATTTTTTTGGATTTTTATTGTTTTTCAGGTTTTTAGTAATTTTGAAGGTTTTCTGGTTTTTAGTTTTTTAGTGTTTTTTATGTTTTTTAGTGTTTTATTTTTTTTTTGTTTTTTTAAGGTTTTTATTGTGGTTTTCATATTTTTTATTGTTTTATATTTTTTTAGGTGTGTTTGGGGAATTTTTAGGATTTTTTTTGGTTTTTACACATTTTTATGGATTTTGAGGGCTTTTAGTGGTGTCCAGGTTTTTTGAGTTTTATAGGCATTTATGGTTTTTTAGAGTTTTAAAATTTTTAAGGGTTTAATAAATTTTTAGATTTTCTACGAGTCTTTAGAGTTTTATAGTTTATGGTTTTTTTTGCTTTTAGGGGTTTTAGGGTTTTTAGGTAATTTTAAAAAAGATAGGGTTTCTAGCATTTTTTATTTATTAGGGGTTTTAATTAGTTTTTGGGTTTTAATGTTTTTTAGGGTTTTCTTGGAGTTTTGGGTTTTTTAAACTTTTTTGGATTTATTTTGGGATTTTTTTAGTTTTTGTGTGGATATTTATGGGATTTTAATGATTTTAGGGTTTTGGGGGTTTTTATAAATTTTTATGTTTTTTAGGGGTTTTATTTGTTTCCTTTTTTATGTTTTTTTATGTTTTTTTGTATTTATGGTTTTCTTCGGTTATTTGGATTTTGTTGATTTTTTTGTGGTTTTTAAGGTTTTTTAGAGTTTTTAACATCTTTAGGGGTTTAAAAGGTTTTAGGGGTTTAAATATTGTTTAATAGTTTTAGTGGTTTTATGGTTTTTATGGGCTTTGGGGTTTTATATGTTTTTAGTGGTTTTATGGTTTTAGGTGCTTTTATGATTATTATGGTATTTTAGGGTTTTTACCATTTTTAGGTCTCTTATGGGATTTAAATGTTTTTAGTTTTTTAAATATTTCATTGTGGTTTTCATGATTTTTACAGTTTTTTACATTTTTAGGCATTTAAATATCAATTTTAGGATTTTTATGGTTCCTTGATGTTTTTAGTCATTTTGGGTGTTTTTAGGGTTTTTAATGGTTTTAAGTGTTTTTAAAAATTTTAGGGTTTTTAGGGTTTTTTCATTTTTTGTGGTTTTAGGGGGGTGAGTTTTTTGGTGTTTTCAGATTTTTTAGGCTTTTTACATGTTGTTTTGGGTAATTTAGGGTTATTAGTGTTTATTGGGTTTTTATAGGTTTTATTGGTTTTTATAATTTTTATGGGTTTGAGTTTTTTTATGGTTTTAGTGGATTTAGGAGTTTTAAGGTCTTTTTAGGGTCTTTTAGGGTTTTAGAGTTTTTAGGTTTTTAGGGGTTTAAAGGGTTTTTAGGTTTTTAAGGTTTTCTTATAATATTTTAGGGTTGTTATGTTTTTTTATGTTTTATGTTATTTTTAAGGGGTTTTAGGGTTTTTAGGGATGTTAGGAATTTTTTTTCATTTTTTAGCTTTTTCAAGATTTTAAGAGCTTTTAGGATTACAATGTTATCTTTGGGTTTTTCTAGTTTTTTAGATTTTTTTACATTTTTATTTTTTTAGGGTTTTGGCGTTTTAATGGTGTTTTACAGTTTTTATGGTCTTTTATAGGTTTTATTAGGGTTTTTATGGTTTTTATGGGTTTTCTGGTTTTTAGGGTCTTTTAGGGTTTTTAGCATTTTTATATGGTTTTTAAGTTTTTTTAGATTTTTTAACATATTTATGGGTTTAGATGGATTTTTGGGGTATAAATTTTTTTTACTAGTTTAGGGATTTTTAAGGTTTTTATGGGTTTTTTTGGGGGGGGTTTATGTTTTTTGGGGGTTGAAGTGTTTTTAGGTTTTTAGGCTTTTCTTCTAGTTTTTAGGGTTTTAAATGTTTTTAATGTTGTTATGAATTTTTTTGTCTTTTTTTATTTTTATTGTTTTTAGGGTTTTTAGGGATTTGGAGGGTTTTTATGTTTTTTTGGGTTTTGGGATTTTTATGGAGTTTCGTAGGGTTTATGCATTTTTAATTTTTTTAGGGTTTTAACATTTTTCTAGAGGCTATAAAGATTAAATGGGGTTTAAAGTGTTTTTATAGTTTTTAGTGGCATTTAATGTTTTATGGAATTTTAGGGTTTTTTATGGTTTTCGGTGTTTTATGGTTTTTATGGGTTTTATGTGTTTTCATACTTTTATGGTTTTGAGAGTTTAATGGGTTTTGGGGGGTTTTATGATTTATTTCATTTTTATGGTTTTTATGGGGTTTTAGAATTATTTAACATATTTAGGGGTTTAACAGGATTTTAGGGGATTACTTGATTTTTTACAGTTTTTAAAGTTTTTTAGGAGTTTTGGGGGGTTTTTAAAATTTTTATGGGTTTTTATAGTTTTTAGCAGTTTTAGGGGTTTATGAGTTTTCTGGGGTTTTAGGATTTTTTTGAGTTTATTATGGCTTTTAAGGTTATTTAGATTTTCTTAACATCTTTAGGGGTGTAAAGGGTTTTGGGGTTTTAAAAATTTTTATGATTATTAGTGGGTTTCAGTTTTTTATAGGGTTTTTCAGTGATTTATGTTTTTTAGTGGTTTTATGGTTTTTAGGGGTTTTTATAGTTTTTAGGGTCTTTTAAGGTTTTTTGCATTTTTAGGTTTTTGATGGGGTTTATGTTTTTTTTGATTTTTTAATGTTTTCATGGGGTTTTTCATTATTATTAGGGTTTTTTCATTTTTAAGTCTTTTTATATACTTTTTATGATTTTTATGGTTATTTGGGGTTTTTAGTGATTTTGGGTGTTTTTAGGGGTTTTGTGGTTTTAAACATTATTGACATTTTTAGGGGTTTTAATTCTTTTCATGATTTAATGTTTTTCCTAGGGTTTGTAGGGTTTTTCTAGGATTTTAATTTTTTTAAAATATTTAGGTAGTTTTAGTATTTTTACAGTTTTTTTTTGTTTTTTAGTGATGTTGAGGGATTTTAGGGTTTCTTGGGTTTTAGGGGTTTTAGGGTTATTTTATGAGTTTTTTTGGGATTTTAAAATTTTCTAGAGTTTTTTTAACATTTTAGGGGTTTAGAGGGGTTATAGTGTTTTTAGCGGGTTTTAGGGATTTTATTGTTTTTAGGTTTTTTATGTTTTTGTTGTTTTTTATGGTTTTTTGTGTTTTTAGGGTTTTATGGTATTTTTAGGGTTTCTAGAGATTATTTGGTTTTTAGAGATTTTTAGGTTTTTAGGGCATTAATGTGTTTTTTTGGTTTTTAAGGTTTTCTTATGGGTTTTTAGAGTTTTTAGGGTTTTTATGTTTTTAAGTATATTTTGGGAATTAAGGGTTTTTAGGTGTATTTTTTTTAGGGTTTTTTAGAGCTTTTAGGTTTTAAAATTTTCTTTGGGTTTTTATATGGTTTTAGAGTTTTTTACTTTTTTCCATTTTTATGTAATTTTAGGATTTTTACAGTTTTGGGGGGTTTTATAGTCTTTTTAGGTTTTTTAGGTTTATTTTTAATTTTTTATGGGTTTAATGTTTTTTTAAAGATTTTTATTATTTTTAGGCATTGGAAGGGTTTTAGAGTTTTTACTGGTTTTATAGTTTTAATTTTTTTAGCGGTTTTTATGGATTTTAGTGGTTTTTATAGTTTTTAGGGGTTTTAGGGGTTTTAGGGACATTCCACAGTTTTCTATGGGGTTTATAATGTTTTACATTTTTTAGTTGTTTTAAGATTTTTTATGTTTTTATGGTTTTATTAGGGGGCCATAGGGTTTATATGGATTTTTACGTTTATACTTATTTTTGGGACTTTTTAGGATTTTTATGGTTACATATGGTTTTCTGGGAACAGAATGCATGGGAAGAAACTATTCCGGGCCCTCCAAAATTCATAAAAAGAAAATAAATTAAAACATGGGTGGGGTAGGGTCAAACGACCCATACCAAAATAAAATAGACCCCCCAAGACACCGAAAAACACGAAATACCCAAAAATGGAAGAGCCGTAAAAGAAACAACAAATCAATGTATCCATCCCCATATGAATCCCCTTATTCCCCATAACCAGAGGAGGCATCTGACTCCACCGACTTCCATTCAGATGATTCTTATTTCATGAGGAAGTCAGTATAATACTTTTTGAGATTTTGTTGTTCCACATTCAACTACGCCTTCTCATAATGACCTTCCATGTGAGAGGAATCTTCTTTATTAGAATCCTAACAGGAGTCTCTGATAGCAATTTTCCTGAGAAGAGTAGAATAATCCTTCCATGACCTCCACTTCACTGGGAGAGATCCACGCTCCACCTTCCTACCTTGCAGCATGCCATCAGCACTCATCGCCCTGGTCTTGGGACCCCCATCCTTCCTATGTTCAACAGCAGCAAGATCAACCCCACCTATTTGACGATGAGTTCTAGGAGTGAGATCAATGTCAGACTATGGCCTCCTCTTCTAGGGACATGAATCTAGGCCAATAAAACTAGTATCACCCATTATATCCTTCTCTGTCCTTATCTGAGCCATATTAGCATTAATAATGGAATCACGGTCAGCAAAGGTGTACCATAACCTTGCAGGTTCATCATCATCATCCTAGACGAATATAACATCCTACTTCAGTTCATGATTCTATATAATTTCATGGTGATGCTACTTAAAGGTTTTGTCTGTACAATCCATCATTATATTTTCAGAAAGCTCAATACACGGGGGTAAGGTCTCAAACACAACTAGAGAAAGGCTTGTATCCTATTGCTCAATAGTCATCCCAACTGCATATAGGTCTTCTTTATCCTAATGCAGCATAGACTATAATTCAAGCGATCCGTCCCCAATCCTAGCAGCATCATCCCACACCTCACCCTACTCTAGAACATGCTCAACAACATATAAAGGATTGTGCTCTACCTCAGCACGCCCCATCCCATCACAGAAGGGAAGTGGAACATTCCTTTGAAGTTCTATAGGGTTTCTGATGTAATCCCTTTCCTCTTCAGCCAAAATCTCTCCCTATTCCTTCATATCATGTCTCACCCCCTCAATGTCCATAGTCTCTATCGATTCAAACCCCTCAAAATTATTATAAGTTAAGACCAAATCCCTACCATGTGTCCTCCATTGCAAAGCAACAACTGATGGATTTCATAACATCACCTCCATCTCCATCCCTTCACCAGTGTGGCTAGGTACCTCCACCTGAAGTTCCATGGTCTGCTTGCTGTCATCCCTAATAGTTTCAACCTAAACCTCTCCCTATAAATTCATTTCCCCAACAATCTCCAGATGTTCCATCCCCCCAGAAATGGGAATTGGAACATCTACCTACCCTTTCTGTGTGAGGTTATTGACCACAACCCCATCCTCATTAGGAATTTCACCCCCATCCTGCTGGAGGAAGATACATCACCTGCAATACATAAGTAACCCTTCAAGAGCTTGAAGATGTTTTTTACCTTTTCCACTTTTTTATACCCTTCTACAGTCTTCCTTGATAAAATCCCCCCTTCTTCCACCCTAGATACCATTCATTCACCCGAAAGGGCATCCGCCAGAGTTTCCGGCCTTGCCTCAAAACCAGTAGCCATCCACAACCTCAGAGAGGTTACTCTCAAATCAATCCCAACCACAATATTCTCACTACCCCAATGATTGGAATCACTTTTCATGTGGCCATGAGCCAAACAAAAGTCACAATATCTCACCCATGACTCAAACACCTCCGGTTGCTTCCATTGGAGCTCCCCACCAATATCAATCCAGACAAAGTCAACCGTCTCTTTCAAAACATCAACTTCAACACAGACCCTTGGGTTAATAGAATGACAAAGAGCCCTATTTCTACTATCCATGCATAAGAAACTTTGAACCAAATTTTAAAAACATTGACATAATAGATTGTTTTTTAAAATGGAGGGGGAGTTCCAGAAACCTCACCCATGTTGACGCCATCGGGGAGTCACAACCCAAATGGAAATCAAAGTTCAACTGAAAGAGGGAGAAGTGGGCACCATCACATCTATGAGGAGCTGACAACCAGGCCTCAATGAGATCCTACTTGGATGGGAACTGAATCATAATATGGCAGGAGTCAATAAGGCTCATAGTAGCATAATCCCCAATATCCTAGTGTTCAAACATGATCCTATCAGAAACATCAAACGAAGGGTGCCAGCTGAAAAACCGAGAAACCTTGTTCATCCTATTCATATAAGGGGATTTTTAAACTCCTCAAGTAATATATAAATATTAGTATGACCATCATGCAAGTCCAACACTTTAGGGAAAATCTAAATCCACGGAAATGGTATAATCAATTCAAGATCCGAGAACGAGATAAATGTTTTATCTTCATCAAGGACCAGAAAAGGCCCCGCCCCCACAGAGGGGAGGTAGATAAACCATCAAATTCTTTATGCTGGAATTGGGAAGGTATAATCGACATTTTATGGGAGTGAAAAATCCATCTAGGGTTTTGAGTTATATTGACCATTTTAGGTTATTTTGGTTTTTTATGGTTTTTAGTGATTTTTTGGGTTTGTAGGGGTTTTTAAGTGTTTTTAGGTTTTAATTTTTTATCTTAGTGTTTATTAGGGGTTATAGGGTTTTTAATGAATCTAGTAATTTTATGTTTTTTATGATATTTATGGGTTTTTTGGGTTTTTTGGGATTTTGATGGATTTGAGGGGTTTTAGGTTTTTCACTAGTTTTTTGGGTTTTTGGGGGTTTTATGGTTTTTGTGAGTGTTTTGGGGTTTTATGATGTTTATAGTTCTTTAATTTTTCATGGGTTTAAAGGGGTTTTAGATTTATTAGATTCTTTTTGGATTTTTATAGGGTTTTAGGGATTTTAATATTTTTATGGATTTTTACGGTTTTGAGGGGTTTTAGAGTGTTTTTGGTTTTTAGGTATTTTTTAATTTTTTTTTTGTTTTTAGGGGTTTTAAGTGTTTTTATGTTTTTTATTCTCTAATATATTTTCAAGGTTTTTGGTGTTTCTTATGTTTTTAGGTATTTTTAGGTATTTTTAGGTTTTTTTTTGGTTTTTAGAGGTTTTAGGGATTTTGAGGGTTTTTAGGTTTTTCTATGGTTTTTAGGATTTTTATGATTTTTCTTATGGATTAATCTATTATTTGAGTTTTTTAGTGTTTTAATGTTTATCTCACTTTTTTAAACATTTTTGGGGTTTAAAGGAATTTTAGAGTTTTTAGTGGATTTTAGGGTTTTTATGGGATTTTAGGGATTTTTTGAGTCTTTAGGGGTTTTTATGGATTCTAAGGGTTCTATGTGTTTTCCGTTTTTAGTAGTTTAGGGTTTTATTGTTCTTTTGGGTTGTAATTATTTGTAATTGAGTGTTTATGGTTTTAGGGTTTTTTATAGTTTTTTAAAATCATTAGAGGTTTGACGTTTTATAGGGGTTTAATGGATTTTTATAGTTTTTAGTGGTTTAAAGGTATTCATGGGATTGGGTTTTTTATGTTTTAGAGGTTTTATAGTTTTTAGGGGTTTTTAGGGTTTTTAGCATTTTTAGGTTTTTATGGATTTTAATTATTTTTTGTTCATTACACGTTTCTAAAGGTTTTTTTATTATTCTAATTTTTACATTTCCAGGGTTATTTATATATTTTTTATTGTTCTTATGGTTCTTTAGTGTTTTTAGTAATTTTGGGGTTTTAGGGTTTTTTATGGTTTAAATCATTTTTATGTTTTTAGGGGCATTAATTGTTTTTAGGATTTTTAATGCTTTTATAGGGTTTTTCATGGTTTAATGGGTTTTTAAAATTTTAGGAATATTTATGAATTTTTACATATTTTGATGGTTTTTAGTTTTTTTATTGGTTTTTTAGGGATATTCATGGATTTTAGGTTTTTTTGGTGTTTAGGTTTTTTTTGGGTTTTTTTTGGTATTTAGTGGTGTTTTTTTTTTGGGTTTTTAATATTTTATAGTGTTTTTTAATTTTTATAGTGGTTTAGATGGTTTTCAGTGTTTTAGTGTGTTTTTTATGTTTTTATTGGTTTTTATTGTTTTTTAAGGTTTTGAGGGAATTTTAGGGTTTTTATGGCTTTTAGGGGTTTTCATGTCTATTTAGGGTTTTTAATGTTTTTTTTGTTTTTATAGTTTTATAATGTTTTTATGTTTTTAAGGATTTCATATGGTTTTTTAGGGATTTAAGGTTTCTATTTTTTAGGGGTTTTTTGGGATTTTTAGATTTTTCATGGTTTTTAAGGGTGTTTTGAATTTTTAGGTTTTTAAAGGGTTTTAAGTAATTTTAGGTTTTTATAGTTTTCTTAGAGTTTTTAAATTTTTTATACATTTTTTTTAATTTTTAGGGATTTTAGGATTTTTATGGTTTATTAGAAGTTTTATGGACTTTTTTGGGTTTCAGGATTTTTTTGATTTTTTCAGGGTTGAAAAAATAGATTTTTTAAACATTTTTAGTGGTTTGAAGGGTTTCAAAGTTTTGCTAGTATTAGGGTTTTAATGGTTTTTAGGGTATTTTATGGTTTTTATAAGTTTATGGTTTGTAGGGGTTTTCGTGACTTTTTATGTTTTTAGGGTTTTTAGAATTTCGTACAGTTATATGGGTTTTAAGAGTTTTTAGGTTTTATGGTTTTTTTCTGGTTTTCAAGGTTCTTTGGGTTTTTAACGTTTTTATGTATTCATTGGGATTTATAGGATTTTAATGTTTACTTAATGATTTTAGGGATTTTGACCATTTTTAGGTTTTTTGGGGGTTTTAAACGATTTTTTTTATTTTTTTAGTGTTTTATGTGTTTTATGTTTTTAATTTTTTTCCTTAGTGTTTATCATGGTTTCAAAGGTTTTTAATGTTTCTAGTAACTTTAAGGATTCTTATGGATTTTAATTATTTTTAGGGTTTTTAGTGATTTTGATGGTTTTTAGGGGTTTTAGAGTTTTTTTTGGGTTTTTGTTTTTTTAAGGGGTTTTTGAGATTATTTTGGTTTTAAAATTTTTTTATTGTTTTTAAAATTTTTATGGGTTTAAACAATATTTAGTTTTTTTTATTTTTTTAGTTTTTATAGGAGTTCAAAATTTGTAATATTTTTAGGTAATTTTGTGGTTTGGAGGGTTTTTAGTGTTTTTAGGGTTTTTAGGGGTTTTGGCAATTTTTTTTCAGGGTTTTTAGTGTTTTTAGGCTTTTAATATTTCCTTATGGTTTTTCAGGGTTTTTATTGTTTTTTATGTTTTTAAGTATTTCAATTATTTTTATGATTTTACTGGTTTTTAATGTTTTGGGGGATTTTGAGGGGTTCTGGGGTTTTTCAGGGATTTATGGTTTTTATGGTTTCTATTACGGTTTAATTTTTTTTTAGTTTTTAGGGGTTTAAAGGTTTTCTTGGGGTTTTAAACATTTATAGGGGTTTAAAGGGTTTTTTTTCATTTATAGTGGTTTTTAAAGATTTATGGGCTTTAGGGTTTTTTACGATTTCTAGGAATTTTATGGATTTTAAGTGTTTTATGGGTTTTAAGGTATTTAAGGTTTTTTAGGCCTTTTAGAATTTTTGGGTTTCTGGGAGGTCTTATGTGTTTTTGGGTTTCTAATGTTTTCAAAGAGTTTTTACAGTTTTTTACTTTTTTTGGAACTTTTTGGGACTTTTAAGGTTTTCATGGATTTTTAGAGATTTTATGGATTTTGAGGGTTTTTGGGGTTTTCATGATTTTTGGGTTTTTTATGGTTTTTTTTGATTTTTATAGTTTTATTAGTTTTAATTTTTTTCCGTTCATTAAGAATTTCATAAGTATTTTCAAGATTTTTATGGTTTTTTTATTTTTAAAGATTTTTATATCTTTTTAGGATTTTATAGGTTTTTAGAGTTCTTAGGTATCTTAAGGTTTTAATTGATTTTATTGTTTTATGGTTTTTTTGTGGTTTTGATTTTTTCTATGTTTTTTTACATTTTTTAGAGTTTTTAAAAATTTTGGGGATTTAATGGGTTTTTAGTGTTTTTAGTGTGTTTTAGGGTTTTATGTTTTTCATGGGTTTTAATGGTTTTAGGGTTTTTATGGTGTTTATAGTTTGTATGGTTTTTTTTGTGTTATTTAGGTTTTTAAGGGTTTTAATTATTTTTATGTTTTTATAGTTTTCTTAGGGATTTTTTTTCTATTTAGGGTTTTCTACTATTTTAGATATTTGTAGGGATTTTTTAGAATTTTTATTATTCATTAGGGTTTATCGGTATTTTTTTTGGGTTTTCATGTTTTCAAAGGTTTTTGGGGATTTTAGGAGTTTTCTAGGATTTTGGTTTTTAATGAATTTTATAGAGTTTTTATGGGTTTTTAGAGTTTTCCATCTTTTTAGGTGTTTAGAGGGTTTTTATAGTTTTTAATAGGTTTTACAATTTTTATGGATTTTTTTTGGGACTTTTATGGTTTTTTGGGGTTTTTGGGTTTTTGGGGGTTTTATCATCTTTTTGGGGTTTTAGAATATTTTACATTTTTGGGGGGCATTTAATTGTATTACAGTTTTTATGGTTTCAAAGGGTTTTCAATATTTTTAGGGTTTTTTTCTTTTTAGCAATTTTTATGGGGTTTATGATTTTTATGGGTTTTTTTTTGTATTTTTTTGGGATTTTGAGGGGTTTTAGGGGTTTCTTTGTTTTTTTGTGTTTTTCAGGGTTTTATGGGGCTTTATTGTTTTTTTATTATGTTTTTCTTATGCTTTTTCAGGGTTTTTAATTTTTTTACACTTTTAAGAATTTCTTATGATTTTAATGGTTTTTACTATTTTCAATGATATTTAGGGATTTTTTGCGGTTTTAAGGTTTTTTTGGTTTTTTGGTTTTTTTGGTTTTTTTGAGTTTTTATGTGTTTTAAATTTTTTTAAGAGTTTTTAATGTTTTTATGGGATTAAAGAGTTTTTAGAGTCTTTATTAGTTTTTAATGGATTTTTTTATTTTTATGTGTCTTATGATTTTTAGGGGATTCAATTGTTTTTAGGGGATTTTAGGGTTTTTTAGGGACCATTTAGTTTTTTAGGGTTTTAAGGATTCTTTATTTTTTTAGTAATTTTTAAGTTTTTTTAGGTTTTTATGTTTTTCTAACATATTTTCATGTTTTTAATGGTTTTTATTTTTTAGTTATTCTAGGTATTTTATGGGATTTTTATGGTTTTATATGGTTTTATGGATTTTGAGGGTTTTTTAGGGGGTTTTGGTTATTAGGGTTTTTAGCATTTCTTCAGTTTTGTAGGAGTTTTTTTTAAGTTTTTTGAGGGTTTCTTTGTGGTTTTCAAGGATTTATGGAGTTTTTTCATATTTGGGGTTTTCGAGCTCCTTGGTAGGGTTTTTATGGGTTTTCAGGAATTTATTGTTTTTAAGGGTTGTTTATGCTTTTATAGTTTGTTTGGGTATTTAGTTTTTTTTTCTATTTTTAGGATTTTTAATGGTTTTTAGTGTTTTTATCATTTTTTGGGGTTTAATGTGGTTTTATAATTTTTATTTATATTAATTTTTTATGGTTTATTAGGGGTTTTATGGTTTTTTGAGGTTTAGGGTTTATTGGGTCTTTCGGTGTTTTTATAGTCTTTTGCAGTTTTAGGTTTTTATGAGTTTTTTTTGTTTTTAGGATCTTATTTTTTTGTTATGTTTTTAAAGGTTTTATAAATATTTAGGGATTTCTATGCCTTTTTTAGGATTTTTTAGGGTTTTATGGATTTTTAGGGTTGTAGGGTTTTTTGTGTTTTAGGGTTTTATGGTTATATTGGGGGGGGGTTTGTTTTTTTAGTTTTTAGGATTTTAATGTGTTTTTATAGTTTTTAAACATTTTTAGGGGTTTAAAGGGTTTCAATAGTTTTTACTGGTTTTTAGGGTTTTTAGGTTTTTTAAGGTTTTAGTGGGTTTACGATTTTTAGGGTTTTTATTATTTTTTGGGTTTTTATGGTTTTCATCATTCTTTTGGTTTTTAGGGATTTAAGGGTTTTCATGTTTTTTAGGTTTTCATATATATTTTTATGTTTTTTAAATCTTTTTTATGTTTATAGGGAATTTTAAGGATTATTTGCCGATTTTTATAGTTTATTTATTTTTTTGAGATTTTAAGGGGTTTATAGTTTTCTAGGATTTTAAGGTTTTTATGATTTTTAGTGTTTTACAGTTTTAAAATTTTATTTATTTTTATGTTTTTATGGTTTTATGATGGTTTTTACAGTTTTTATGGTTGTTTATGTTTTAGGGGTTTTTAGGCCTTTTTGGGATTTTATGGTTTTTAGGGTTTTTAAGGATTTTAAGTGTTTTAGGGGTTTTTTTGTTTTGTTGGGTTTTATTTTTTTAGGGATTTTAAGGAATTTGTGTTTTTAATTTTTTTTTTTTGTAAATGTTTTTTGGGTTTTTAGTGGTTTTAGGGTTTTTATGGGGTTTAGGGATTTTCTATGGTTTTTAGGGGTTATATGGTTTTTAGGTGGTGATAGGGTCTTTAGGTTTTTTTGAGTTTTTTAACATTTTTAGGGGTTTTAGGGATATTTTAGGTTTTTAGGGTTTTTAAGGGTGTATAGGTATTTTGAGGCGATTTATGGATTTTTTTGGGTTTTTAGGGATTTTAGGGTTTTTAGAGTTTTCAGGGTTTTTTAGGGGTTCAGAGTTTCTTAGGTTTTAAGGGTAGTTAATTTTTTTAGGATTATATGATTTTAATAGGGGTTTTAGGTTTTTTAAGGGTCTTTGTGATTTTAGGTATTTTTAGGATTATTATTTTTTTTAGTGTTCTATGGGATTTAGGGGCTTTATGGTTTTTAGGGGTTTAGGATTTTTATAGATTTTTGTGTTCTTTGGCTTTTTTGACATATTTTTTGGTTTCAACGGGTTTATAGAGTTTTTAATGTTTTTAGGGGTATAAAATTATTTAATATTTTTTAGTTATTTCTTTAGGTTTTATGAGGTTTTAGGGGTTTTTCGGGTTTCTATGGTTTTTAGGTTTTTAGAGGTTTTTTGGTTTTAACGTATTTTAGGGATTTTATAAATTTTAGGATATTTATGGGTTTGAATTTTTTTAATTGTTTTTGTGTTTTTCATATGAATTATCTATTTTTTTAGGTTTTTTAGTTTTTGGGTTTTTTAGGGATTTTTGGGGGGTTTTAGGATTTTTATGGTTTTTATGGTTTTTAACAATTTTTAGGTTTTTAGTGGTTTTAAGTGTCTTGGATTTTTTATGTTTTTTAGGGGTTTTAAGGGATTAATTTTATTTACATTTTAAAGGATATTTTGGAAATTATTTGGATTTTTATGGGTTTTTAGGGTTTTAGGGATCTTGAGGGGATTTAGGGGTTTGGGGGGTTTTATGATTTTTTTATGTTTTTTATGGTTTCAAGGATTTATATATTTTTTTAAACATTTTTAAATATTTAATGGGTTTTTAGAGATTCTATTAGGGTATAGATTATTTTATTGGGTTTTATGAATTTTATGGGTTCTATGAGGTTTTATGGTTTTTATGGTTCTTAGGGATTTTAGGGTTTTAGGGTTTTTAACATATTTTGGTTTTTAGGAGTTTTTACTGTTTTTAGGATTTTATGGATTAATTAGTTTATATCAAGGTTTAATGGGTTTGTTATGTTTCTATGGATTTTTTTGGTATTGCTTTGGAATTTTATGGGTTTTTTACGGTTATTAAGGATATTGATGGTTTTAGGAGTTTTATTGTTTCTCAGGTTTTTTGAAGTCTTTTATTGTTTTAAATGTTTTTTATTGTTTTTAATATTTTTAGGGGTTCAAAGGGTTTTAGAATTTTAGTGGGTTTTAAGGGTTTTTATGGTTTTAGGGTTTTTACGGGGTTATATGGTTTTTAGTGTATTCATGGTCTTTTTAGGGTCTTTTAGAGTTTATGGCATTTTTTAGGTTTTATAAGGTTTATTACTATTTTTAGGTTTTTAAGGTTTTCTTATTGTTTTCAGGTTTTTTAGGGTTTTTATGTTTTTATTGATTTTAGAGATTATTTAGGGTTTTAGGGTTTTTAGGGTTTTTGGAGATCTTGAGGATTTTAGGGTTTTTCGTTGATTCTAGTGTTTTTATTGTTTTTAGCATTTTTAGGTTTTTAGGGGTTTATGTGTTTTTAGGTTTTTATGTATTTCATAGGTTTTTTATATATTTTAATTGTTTTTTACATTTATTTAGATTTTTAGTGTATTTTTAGGATTTATGGGGTTATTTAGGGTTTTTAGAGATTTTTATTGTTTTTTATGATTTTTAGAACTTTTTGGGATTTATGGTTATTTTCTGATTTTTATGGGTTATTTGTGTTTTTAGGGTTTTAATGATTTTTTAGAGTTTTTTCAGTTTTTTAATGGTTTAAAGGGTTTTTAGAGTTTTAGTTGGTTTTTAGGGGGTTTATGTCTTCTTAGGGGTAGAGTTTTTATGTTTTTTAGGGTTTTTAGTGTTTTAAGGTCT
Source organism: Viscum album (assembly GCA_963277665.1). Classification (NCBI taxonomy): domain Eukaryota; kingdom Viridiplantae; phylum Streptophyta; class Magnoliopsida; order Santalales; family Viscaceae; genus Viscum; species Viscum album. Next base: position 1,635,343,187 of record OY728157.1, on the reverse strand, counting down.
TTTAGGGCTCTTAGAATATTTTGGTTTTTTGGGGTTTTTAAGTGATTTTCCATTTTTATGTTTTTATTTTGGTTATTTAGGGTTTTAGGATTTTAGGAATTAATGTTTTAGGGGGGTTTTAGTGGTTTTTTATTTATTTATAGTTTTTGTTTTAGGGTTTTTTAGGGTTTAGAGGGATTTTAGGTTTTTTGGGGTCTTATTGTTTTTTTAGTGTTTTTAGAGTATTTTAACATTTTATGGGTTTAAAGGGTTTTAGATTTTCTATTGGGTTTTTATTGTTTTATGGGTTTTATGATTTTTATCGTTTTTAGTGGTTTGTGGTTTTTAGGGATTTAGGGTTTTTTAGGTTTTTTAGGATTTTTATCATTTTTTGGTTGTTTTAAGGATTTTATGTGATTGTAGGTTTTTGAGGTTTTCATAGTTGTTTTCAGGGTTCTTAGAGTATTATATATTTTTTTGGTTTTTTATTGTTTTTTATGTATTTTTTGGTTTTTTACGGTTTTTAGATGTTTTAAGGGGGGGGCAGGGATTTTTAGTATTTTATGGTTGATTTAGGTTATTTGGGGGTTTTCTAGTTTTTAGGGGTTTTTTGGTTTTTAGTGTTTTTTTCATTTTTAGGGGTTAAAAGGTTTTTTTGGTTTTTCTGATTTTTTTTATGTTTTTTGGGGCTTTTATTGTTTTTAAGGAATTTTTTGGGTTTTTATGGTTTTTAGGGGTTTAGGGTTTTAGGGTATTATGGTATTTTAGTTTTTATAGATCCTTTAGGTTTTTTATATACTTTTTAGGTTTTTAAGGTTTTTTATGGTTTTCTGGGTTTTTATGATTTTTTACATTTTAGGGTTTTTAGGGATTTTGTAAATTTTTTATTTTTTTGTAGGGTTTTTATGTATTTTTATGGTTTAAAGGTTTTTTATTGTTTCTGGGTTTTTTGGGTTTTCTCATTTTTTAGGTTTTTAGGGGTTTTAAGTCTTATAGGGTTTCAGGGATTTTAAGACATTTTGGTTTTTATTGTCTTCTTAGGGTTTTTAGGGGTTTTTTACATTTTTAGAGATTTTAGGTTTTTAATGTTTTTAGGTTTTTGAGGGGATTTAGAGGTTTTTAGGGTTCTTATTTTTGTTGGGTTTTAGCATTTTGTAGGTGTTTTAGCAGTTTTTAGTGCTTTTAGGATTTTATGGTTTTCTTACGGTTTTACAGGGTTTTTTTGGGTTTTTATGGTTTTTATGTTTTTATGGATTTTTAGGGATTATTTATGATCTTTATATTTTTGGGGGTTTTAGGGATTTTGAGGGTTTTATGAGTTTTTGGGGGAATTTCGAGAATTTATGGTGTTTTAGCATTTTTTATGTTCTTTAGGGTTTTATGTGTTTTTAAAAATCATAGGTTTTCATAGGGTTTTTTCAGGTTTATAGGGTTTTTTGTATTTAGGGATTTTTTATGAATTTTGATCGTTTTTAGGGTCTTTATTGTTTTATGGGTTTTTATGTTTTCAGGGGTTTTTTCGCTTTTAGGGGTTTTGAGGATTTTTTATGTTATATAACATTTTGATGGTTTTGAAGGGTATTTAGTGGTTTTATGGTTTTTCAAGTTTTAATGATTTTTTATGGTTTTAGGAGTTTTATGGTTTTAGGGTTTTTAGGGTATTTTATGGTTTTAAGGCTTTATCATTTTTTAGGTTTTTAGGGGTTTTAGGTGCATTTAGGTTTTTAAGGTTTTCTTATGGGTTTTTAGGTTTTCAGGGATTTGTATGATTTTTTTTTTGTATTTTTAGGTCCCATTGATGATTTTTAGGGTTTTTAGGTTTTTAGGGTTTGGGGGGATAGGTTTTTTAGGGTTATTAGTTTTTTAGATATTTTTATGGTTTAAAGTGTTTTAGGTTTTTGATTTTTTATTAAGAGTTTTCAATTTTTAGGTTATTTTATAGGAATGGGAATTTTAGAGATTTTTTTACGATTTTAAAAGCTTCATAGATTTTTTAGGGATTTTGATGGTTTTTGAGGATATTTATTTTTCTTTAGGGGTTCTATGGATTTTTGGGTTTTTTTGTGATATTTTAAGTTTTTTGGGTTTTTTAGGTTTTTTAGAGTTATATAATGTTTTTAGGGTTTTAAATTTTTTTATATTTTTTGGGTATGTTATGGTTTTTAGGGGTTTTTATGGTTTTATGGGTTTTATAGTTTTTTTGGGTATTTTTAGGGTTTTTTATAATTTTTATCATCATTTAGATTTTTAGGTGTTTTTTTTTGTTTTTAGATTATTAAGGTTTTCTTATAGGTTTTCAGGGGTTTTGAGGTTTTTTCATTTTTAGGGATTTTCATGTCTTTTTAAGTATTTTAAGGGTTTTTAGGGATTTTGAGGGTTTTTTTTGGTTTTTTGGTTTTTTGGTTTTTTTGGTTTTTTGGGTTTGTTGAGTTTTTTCAAGGTTTATGTTTTTGTAGAGTTTTTTTTAATATCTTTAGGGGTTTAAAGTATTTTTATAATTTTGGTGGGTTTTAAGTTTTTTTATGGTATTTAGGGTTATTTTACATTTTAGTATTTTTATGGTATTTCTAGATTTTATGTTTTTTAGGGTTTTTAGTATTTGTTAACGTTTTAGGGGTATAAATTTTTTTAATGTTTTCAAGGTTTTATTAGGTTTTTTCAAAAATTTTAGGGTTGTTTTACATTTTTAGGGATGTTTTACATTTTTAGTTAATTTTAAGGGTTTTAAGGGTTGTTGGGTGTTTATGGTGTTTATCGTTTTCTTAGGTTTTTAGGGGGTTTAGGGTTTTTGAGTTTTTAGTTTTTTAGGTTTTTTTATAATTTTTAACATTTTTATTGGTTTAAAGGGTTTTTTGAGTTTTAGTGGTTTTTAGGGTGTTTGTGAATTTTTAGCTATTATTAAGGTTTCCATGGGTTTTTATGGTTTATAGGATTTTTTTAGTGTTTTTAGGAACATTTAGGGTTTTAGTGTTTTCTTTATTTTTTATGTGTTTTAAGGTAAATTGTGATTTTAAGGTTTTCTTGGGATTTTTTAGGGTTTTTAAGGTTTTTTACATTTTTAGGGATTTTTAGGGTTTTATGGTTTTTCATAGCTTTTATAAATTTATATGGTTTTATGGTTTTTATGGTATTTTGTGTTTTAGGGGTTTTAGGGTTTTCCCTATTTTTTAGAGTTTTTAATTATTTTACATAATTTTAAAAAAAATTAGGCGTTTAAAGTGTTATTAGATTTTTTTTATTTTATTTTTGGTTTTAGGGGTTCTTATGGTTTTTAAAAGATTTATGGGGTTTTATAGTTGTTTTGTTATTTAGTTTTGTTTTTATTTTTTTATCATTTTTTATTTTTTAGCATTTTAGGTTTTTTTGGGGTTTTATTTTTTTATGTTTTTAAGGTTTTCGTAGTGTTTCTTGGTGATTTTAACCATTTTAGCAATTTTTGGGCTTTTTAATTTTTTTGGTTTTTTTAATCTTTATGGGTTTCATGGTTTTTAGGGTTTCTAGCGTTTTACGGTTTTTGGGGTTTTAAGGATTTTTTTAGGGTTTTTAGGGTTTTTATAGTTTTTCTATCATTATTAGTGGTTTAAAGGGTTTTTATAGTTTTAGTGACTTGGGGGGGGGGGGTTATGGGTTTTTAGTGTTTTTATGGTTTTAGTGGTTTTATAGTTTTTATGGGGTGTAGGGGTTTTATGGTCGTTTTAGGGATTTGTTTAGGGTTTTTAGTATTTTTTAGGATTTTCATGGGATTTGAGTGTTTTTAGGTTTCTATGGTTTTCCAAGTGGTTTTCATGGTTTTTGGGTTTGTTTTGTTTTTAAGGATTGTAAATATTTTTTTGGTTTTTCATGGATTATTAGGGTTTTTAAGTATTTTAATGGTATTTATGTTGTTTTAGTATTTTTAATATTTTTTTAGTTGTTAAATTTTATTAGGGTTTTTAGGGTTTTAACCCGTTTTTAGGTTATTAAGTTATTTAGTGTTTTTATGGTTTTTATGTTTTCAGGTATTTTATGGGATTTTAGGATTTTTATAGATTTTTAAGGCTTTGAGGCTTTTATGGTTTTTTTTGGTTTTACGGGTCTTTTGAGTTTTTTAGGGTTTTATGGTTTTTTAGAGTTTTTTAATGTTTGTTTGGGGTTTAAAGGGTTCTTAAATATTTTAGTAGTTTTAGAATATTTAAGGGTTTTTTCATTTTGTTATGGATTTTAGGGGTTTTATTGTTTTTAGGGATTTTAGGGTTTTGAAGATATTTTTAGGGTTTTTAGTGTTTTTATCATTTTTTAGGTTTGGGGGGGGGGTTTAAATTTTTTAGGATTTTGAGGTTTTCAAAGTGTTTTTAATGGTTCTTCGAGTTTTTATGTTTTTATGGTTTTTTGGATAATTTTTTGGATTTTCATGGGTTTGGGGGTTTTATGGATTTTGATGTGTTTTATGGTTTTTTAGGGTTTTAGGGTTTTTTTTAAGGTTTATAGGTGTTTAAAGTGTTTTTAAGTTTTTATGGTTTTATTATGATTATTCAGGGTTTTTATGGGATTTTTCTTTTTTAGATATTTTTTGGGTTTGTTTGGATTTTTAGTTTTTTAGTGGTTCTATGATTTTGACGGTTTTAGGATTTTTTATGGTTTTAGTGTTTTCATGGATTATTTGGGGTTTTAGGGATTTTGTTTATTTTTTGGGTTTTTAAGGATTTTGGTATTTTTTAACATTTTTAGGGGTTTAAATGGTTTCTAGATTTTTCAGTGGTTTTTGAGATTATTTTTGGGTTTTTAGGGATTTTAAAGGCTTTTAGTGGTTTTTAGTGGGTTTATATATTTTTCCCTGTATTAGGGTTTTTGGGGTCTTTTAGGTTTTTTAGTGTATTTAGGTTTTTAGGTTTTTAAGGTTTTCTTTGGGTTTTTTCATGATTTTTGGTGGTTTTTACCCTATTAAGGACTTTTAGGGATTTTTTTAAGTATTTTTATGGTTTTTGGGGTTTTAGGTATTTTTTATGGTTCTTAGGGTTTTGGGGATTTTTTGTTTTTTTAGCATTTTTAGGATTTTTGGGGTGTAATGTGTGTTTAAGTTTTGAAATTTTCCTGAGGGGTTTTCAAGGTTTTTTAGGGATTATTACATTTTTATTGATTTTTAAGGGTGTTTAGGGATTTTATTGTTTTTATTATTTGATGGGGTTTTACAATGTTTTAAAAAATTTGCGGTTTTTAGGTTTTTAATTTATTTTAATGTTTTAGGGGTGTAAATGGTTTTTAATGTTTTAGTGGGTATTTACGTTTTTTATGGTAATTTTGGGTATTTTTAATGTTTTTAGTGGTTTTATGGTTTTTAGGGGGTTTTAGAGTTTTTATGGTCTTTTTTGTGTTTTTTCATTTTTTTTTTGTTTTTTAGCCTTTTATAGGTTTTTAGGTATTTTATGTGTTCCTATGATTTTAAGGATTTCTTAGAATTTTATATGGTTTTTATAGTTTTTATTTTTTTTGGTTTTTTAGGATTTTTAAAGTTTTTAGGGTTTTTGGGATTTTGCGGGCTTATAGGGTTTTAGAACTTTTTTCATTTTTTATGATTTTTATTATTTTTTGGGTTATAGTTATTTTGTGGCATTTTAGGGTTTTTTGGTGTTTTAGGATTTTTATGGATTTTAATTGTTTTTAGTGATTTTTATGATTTTTATAGTTTCTTAGTGTTTTTTTATATTTTTAGTGATTCAAAGAGTTTTTATAATTTTTAGTTGTTTTACGGTTTTATATATTTCTTATGATTTTCTATGGTTTTTATGGTTTTTAGGGTTTTTAGGGTTTTTAGGGTACTTTAGGGTTTTTACAATTTTTAGGTTTTTTTGGGGTTTTATATTATTAATGTTATCTTAGTGATTTAAAGGGTTTTAAGATTTTTTTATTATTTTTAGGAATTTTTACAAATTTTATAGTTTTTAGGGGTTTTAGTGATTTTGAGGGTTTTTTTTTGTTTTTTAGAGTTTTTACGGATTTTAGGTATTTTAAAGATTTTAGGTTTTTTAGTTTTTTGGGGGTTTAGGTGTTTTAGGTTTTTAATGGATTCATAAGGGGTTTTAAGGGTTATTAGGGTTTTTTGTGTTTATTGGGATATTTAGTGATTTTTTAGGATTTTTATGGATTTTTAGGGTTTTTAGGGATTTTGAGGGTTTTTAGGGTTTTTATTTTTTTTAGTGTTTTATGGGTTTTTTGGGTTTTTAGGATATATTTTGTGTTCTTTAGGGATTTAAAGGGTTTTTAGAAATTTTTTAAAAAATGGGTTTAAATAATATTTAAATTTTTTATTTTTTTAAGGGTTTTATGGGTTTTTATGATTTTTCCATATTTTAGGGGTTTTTTAGTTTTTATAGTTTAATTGTTATCATATTTTTTAAGGTTTTTAGTATTTTTTAGGGTTTTGGTAGTTTTATTTTCTTTTAGGATTTTATGGTTTTCTTAGGTGTTCATCTGGTTTTTTGGGGACTTATATGTTATTATGGTTTTTTAAGTATTTTTTTGATTTTTTAGGGATTTTATGGATTTAGAGTTTTTTGGTATTTAGTGTTTTTAGAATTTTTAGAATTGTTTTCATTTTTATGTTTTTAGGGGTGTTAAGTGTTTTTATTTTTCAAGGTTTTCTCCATGTTTTTCTAGGTTATAAAATATTTCGTTATTCTTATAGATTTTTCTTTGGGATTTTTTAGTATTGTTATGGTTTTAGGGTCCTTAGGTATTTTGAGGGTTGTTAAGGATTTTGGGTTTTTGGGTTTTTTGGGGGTTTATGGGTTTTTTGTGCTGTAAGGGATTTTTATGTTTTTAAGAGTTTTTTGAAATTTATATTGGTTAAAATAGTTTTTATATTTTTAGTGGTTTTGGGGAGTTTTAAGGGGATTTACGCTATTTAATTTTTTTTAAGGTTTTTAGGGTTTATAGGATTTTTTAGGTTTTTTGGGTCTTAATAGGGGTTTTACGATTTTTAGATTTGTTAGAGTTTTTAGGTCTATTAGGTGTTTTAGGTGTTTTTTTTTATTTTTATGGTTTTCTTAGGGTTTTCTATGTTTGTAAGGGGTTTTTATGATTTTAGAGATTTTTAGGAGTTATTTTTATTTTTAGTGTTTTTTGGATTTTGAGGGTTTTTTGGGTCTTTTTAGTATTTATTGGGAATTTTTTCGTTTTTCAGGGGTTTTTTGAGTATTTTGGGTTTTTTTATTTGTTTTAGAGTTATTAAAATTTTAATGGATTTCAATGGATTTAAATATATTTTAGTGGGTTTTAGAGGTTTTTATGTGCTTTAGTGTTTTTAATGTTTTTATAGAATGTTATGGTCTTTATGGGTTTTTAGTATTTTTAGGGTTATTTGGGGTTTTTATAATTTTTAGGTTTTTTGGGGTTTTAGGTATTTTTATGTTTTTAAGGTTTTCATTGGGTTTTTAGGGTTGTTATAGTTTTTTATATTTCAAGGATTTTTATAGATTTTTTAGTATTTTTATAGTTTTAGGGATTTTCTTTATTTTTATGGTTTTTAGGCATTTTTTGGGTTCTTAGGATTTTTTTACCGTTTTTAGCATTTTTTGTTTTTAGGTGTTTTAATTGTTTTTTTTTTGATGTTTGTGTATTTTACATTTTTAGGTATTTTCAGGAATTTGTTTTATTTTTAGGGATTATTTGGGGGTTTTATGGATTTTGAAAGGTTTATGGTTTTATGGTTTTCATGTTTTTTATTGTTTTTTTTGGTTTTTATGTATTTTTTCAATTTTTAGTGATTTTATTAAATTTTTTGAGTGTTTTAACAATTTTATATAATTAATGGGTTTTTATAATTTTTATGGGTTTTATGGGTTTTTATGGTTTTTACGAGTTTTAATGGTTTTTAGGGGTTTTAGGGTTTTAGGGTATTTTAGGGTTTTTAGAAATTTTTAGGATTTTAGGGTTTTAGTTATTTCAGGTTTTTACGATTTTCTGGGGATTTCCATGCTTTTTAGTGTTTTTTATGTTTTTATAAATTTTTAGTGATTTTATGGATTTTTAGGGTTTTTATCTTTTTAATGGATTCTAAGGTTTTTTAAGGTTTTAGCGTTTTTAGGGGTTTTTAGCATTTTTAGGGTTTTTAGATTTTTTTATGTGTTTTTATGTTTTTTATATTTTCTTATATTTTTTCTGGGTTTTTAGTTATTTTTATATTTTTAGTGATTTTTTAGGATTTTTTTTATTTTTTGAGTTTTTATGGTTTTTTTGGGGTTTTTAGGGTTTTTTTAGGGTACTTAGGGGTTAAGGTGTTTTTAGAGTTATTTATAATTTTTTAGGGTTAATGGTTTTTTGAGTTTCTATAAGGTTTTTTGGATTTTGTATTGTTTTTTGGGGTTTTTTTGGTTTCTAGAGTTTTAAGGGGTTTTTTTTGGGTTTTTTACTAATTTTTAGGTTTTAAAGGATTTAATGTTTTTTAAGGTTTTCTTAGATATTTTCAGTTCATCTAGGTTCTTTATATTTTTTGGGATTTTTATGGCATTTTTTGGATAATTATGGTTTTTATTGTTTTTGGGGATTTTGTGTGTCTTTAGTCTTTCTTGGATTTTTTAGTGTTTTAGAGGTTTCTTGTGTATTGGGTTTTTAATGTTTTTTAGGAGTTTTAATTTTTTTTATGGGTTTTATGTTTTTAGATATTTTTAGCGATTTTTTGGATATTTATTGTTTTTAGGGTTTTTATTGCTTTTAAGGGGTTTTAAGTTTTTTTACAGTTTTTTTACTTTTTTTTGGCTTTTTGGGTTTTTTGATGTTTTTAGGTTTATTAAAGTTCTTATATATTTTATCAATTTTATTGTTTTGAATGGTTTTTAGAGGATTTAGTGATTTATTGGGGTTTGGGGTTTTTTGATGTTTTTTGGGTGAATATGGTTTTTGGGTTTTTGGGTTTTTTTGTATTGTTTGGTTATTTTTCATTTTTTTGGTTTTTACATGTTTAATGTGTTTTCAGGTATTTTATGTTTTATTTGGGTTTTTTGGGTCTTTAATAATTTTAGTGATTTTTTTACCTTTTTTAGGGTTTTTATGGGGACTATTAGGGGTTTTAAGATTTTAGTGTTTTTATGCATTTATGGGGGGTTTTACATTTTTTGAGCTCTTAGGGTTTTTATGTTTTCTTAGAGTTTTTAACATTATTTGGATTTATTGGGATTTTAGTGGTTTTGGGGGGTTGTAAGGGTTTTATTTGTTTTTATTAATTTTAAGTATTTTTTTAGATTTAGGAGTTTTAGGGTTTTTATAGTCATTTAGGGTATTTACATTTTCATTTTTTTAGGGGTTTTAAGTTTTTTTATATTTTATGGTTTTCGTAAGATATTTCATGTTTTTTATGGCTTTTTATGTTTTTAGTTATTTCAAGATATATTTTATGGTTTTTATTTTTTTTACGGTTTTTCAGATATTTTAGATATTTTGATTATTTGTTGAGTTTTGTAGGTGTTTTTGGATTTTTGGGGTTTTTGGGTTTTTGGGGGTTTTAGGGTCTCTTAAGTTTTTTAGGTTATTTTTTATTTTTTAGGGTTTTTTAACATTTTTAGGTGTTTAAAGGTTTTTTAGTTTTTTTAGTGGTTTTTTAGATCTTTATGGGGTTTTAGGGTTTTTTAATATTTTTATGGAATTCCTGGTTTTTAGGATTTTAGGGTTTTTAGAGTTGGGGGGGGGGGGTTATCCATTTTATGTTTTTAGTGTTTTTATGTGTTTTTATGTTTCTATGATTTTCTTAGGATTTTTTCAGGGATTTTTATTTTTCAGGGGTTTTATGGATTTTTTTGGATTTTAATGGTTTTTAATAGTTTTTGGTGATTGTGAGAGATTTAGGTTTTTTATGGTTTTCATGTTTTTTTTGGGGGTTTAGGTTTTTTACGGTTTTTCAGGATTTTAAGGGTGTTTAGAGTTTTTTTAACACTATAGGAGTTTAAATTGTTTTTAGTATTTGAAGTATGTTTTTAGAGTTTTATAGTTTTTAGGGTTTTTTAATATTTTGATGGTTTTTTTTATTTTAGAGTGTTAAGGGTTTTTACGTTTTTATGGTTTTCTTAGGGGTTTTCAAGGTTATTAGGGGTTTTTATGTTTATAGGTATTTTTCATTTTTATGAATTTTAGGGTTATTTATAGTTTTTATGTATTTTTATATTTTTTGGGGGGTTTTAGCATTTTTAATCGTTTTTACAGTTCTAGGGGTTTTTAGAGTTTTTAAAAGAATTTATGTTTTAAAGGCTTTTTAGATATTTGATGTTTTAAAATTTTCTTATGGTTTTTAGGGGTTTTTATTTTTTGGCGGTTTTTAGTGCAATTTAAAAAAAATTGATTTTTTGGGGTTTCAAGGATTTTTAAACTATTTCTTATTTTTAGGGGTTTGGGGGGTTTATGGTATTTTTTGGGTTTTACGGATTTTTTTGGATTTTTAGGGGTTTACGGTTTTTTAATGTTTTTTAATATTTTTAGGGGCATAAAGGGTTTTTAGAGTTTTTTGTGGATTTTAATGTTTTAGGGTTTTTTATGTTTTTATGGATTTTTTTCTTTTAGGGTTTTTAGTGCTTTTTAGGGGTTTTAGGGTTTTTTAGGGTTTTTATGTTTTTTAGCATTTATATGTTTTTTAGGGGTTTTAGGTGTTTTTAGTTTTTTATGTTTTTCTTATGGTTTTTAAGGGTTTTTAGGATTTATTCATTTTTAAGGATTTTTAAATATTTTTTAGGATTTTAATGTATTTTAGGGTTTTAGGGTTTTTAGGGGTTTTAAGAATTTTAGGGTTTTTGGGGGGTTTTATCATTTTTTGGGTTTTTATGGGGTTGAAGTGTTTTTAGTTTTTTCCTACGGTTTTTCACGGGTTTTAGTGGTTTTACCTTTTTATGGATTGTTGGATCTTTTCTAATATTTTGATGGTTTTTTGGATTTTATGTATTTTTAGGGTTTTAGGGGTTCTATGGATTTGGGGGGGGGGGTGGTCTTTTTGGGGTTTTGGGGGGTTTTTTTAGTTTTTAGTGTTTTTATGGTATTTTAGAGTATTTTATTTTTTTTATCTTTTTAGGCCGGTTTTAAAGTTTGTAGAAGTTTTTTTTTTGGATTTTATGGTTTTATATGGTTTTTAGGGGTTTTTATGTTTTTTAAAGTTTTTTTTGGATTTTACGGTTTTTAGATTTTTTATGGTTTTGGGGGTTTTAAGTTTTTTTATGATTTTAAGGTTTTCTTAGGGTTTTTAGTTTTTTTTACGTTTATAGTGTTTTTTTTGGGTTTTTAGGGTTCTCTTGAGTTTTTAGGGTATTTAAGGTGTTTAAATGTTTTTTAATATTTTTAGGGGTTTAAAGGGTTTTTAGAATTTTTGTGGTTTTAGGGTTTTTATGGGGTGTAGGTTTTTTATGGTTTTTTTGGGTTTTATTGTTTTCAGGGGTCGTTAAGGGTTTAGGGATTTTTAGTGTTTTTAGGTTTATGGGGGGTTTTAAGTACACTTGTTTTTTTAATTCATTCTTAGGGTTTTCCATGTTTTGTAAAAAAATTTACATTTTTAGGGAATTTTTGGGATTTGGATTGTTTTTTTTTTTGGTTTTTATGGTTTTTGGGTTTTTAGGGGTTTTTGAGTTTTTAGGGGTTTTAAGGTTATTTAGAGTTTTTTAATGTTTTTTGGGGTTTAAAGGGTTTTTAGATTTTTTTGTGATTTTTTGGGTTTTATGGGGTTTAGATTTTTAGGGGGTTTGTGGGGGTTTTGGGGCAGTTTTGGGGGGGGGGGGGTTGGTTTTATGGTTTTATGGTATTTTTTAGTGTTTTTAGCATTTTTAGGTTTTTATAGTTTTAAGTATTTTTATTTTTTAGGGTTTTCTAAGGTTTTTCATGTTTTATGGTTTTGTTAAATTTCAATGAATTTTTAGGATTTTTATGATTTTTATGGTTTGGGGGTTTTTGATGGTTTTTTGGTTTTTAGGGTTGTTATCATTTTTAAGGTTTTTTAGGGGTCTACGTTATTTTTACATTTTTAAGGTTTTATTAGAGTTTTTTAGGTTTTATCAGGGTTTTATGTTTTTACTGATTATTTTGGATTTTTTATGTTTTTATCGTTTTTTAGAGTTTTTAGGGATTTCGATGGGTTTTAGGGTTTTAGGGTATCTGTTTATTTTTTTAGGGTGTTATTAGTTTTTTAAGGTTTTAAATGTTTTTGGTCTTTTGTATAAATTTATTGCCTTAAAGGGGTTTTACAGTTTTAGTTGTTTTTTGTGGTCTTATGATCTTTTATTATTTTTTATGGTTTTCATGGGGTTTATGGTCTTTAGGGGTTTTTGCATCATTATATGGTTTTTATGGTTTTAGAGTTTTTAGGGGTTTTATATATTTTTATGTTTCTATGTTATTCTTTGGGTTTTTCAAGGATTTATGATTTTTTACATTTTTAGGTATTTTTATGGTTTTTATGGGATTTATGGTTTTTATGGTTTTTTGGGGGGTTTAGGATTGTATCATTTTGTCATTTTTTTGATTTTCTATGGTTTTTAATTTTTTAGGCTTACAAGGGTTTCTTATGGTTTTATAGGTTTTAGGGGTTTTTTACGTTTTAAGGGATTTTTAGTGATTTTTGATTATTATGGATTTTAGGTGTTTTAGTGATTTTGTGGGATTTTTTGAGTTTCTTGGGTTTTTAGGGATTTTTTTTGTTTCTGGTTTTTAGAATTTTTTTAGTATTTAGTAATTTTAAGGGGTTTTGATGTTTTTTAACATTTTTAGGGGCTTAAATGGATTTTAGAGTTTTCAATGGATTATAATGTCTTTATAGGTTTTTAGGGCCTGTAAGGTTTCAGGGGTTTTCTTAGTTTTTAGGTGTTTATGGGTTTTATGGTCTTTTAGGGTTTTTTAGTTTTTTAGTATTATTTAGGTTTTTAAGGGTTCTAAGTGTTTTTGTATTATAAGGTTTTCTTAGGGTTTCTTACGGTTTTTAGGGTTTCTAATGTTTTTAGGTATTTTTATGGATTTTCAGGGTTTTTATTGTTTTTTGGGGTTTTATAGTTTTTTAGTGTTTTTAGGGATTTAGTGTTTTATATTTTTTAGCATATTCTAGGGTTTTAAATGGGTTTTATGTGTTTTTTGGTTTTAATATTTTTCATAGTTTTTTTGTTATTTTAGTGTATTTTATGTTTTTAGGGCTATTTAAGGATTTCTTAAGGTTTTATGGTTTTTAGGAATTTTTAGTGTTTTAGGGGTTATGGGGGGTTTATGGTTTTTTGGTTATTGGTGTCCTCCACTTGGTTTTGTATTTCTACAGTTATAGGTTTCCCATATTCAACTTCTAAGGGATTCAGGATCCTTAGGATGTTTGAAGGTTTGAGTATCTATAGTCACCTGGATCCTTACCCTAGATACAATTTTTGGAAGCTCCCAGTATTAGATTTTGGGGATATGGCTTTTTCCTCCCATTTTTGTCTCTAAGATCTGAAGCCTTTGGTTCCCAATATAGAGAGTGAGGGTCGCACTTTCTTTTCTATCCAACATGGGAAATGTCTCCCTCAAATCCAAGGACCCGTCTAAGGGAATACCTCTTGGAGTAAGCCTCTATTCTATCGGTCTGGACTAAATGACCTTCACAATCATTTCACATCGAAGGGTTCATTGCTCCACGCCCTCTCCCACCATCACCTAGAAATCTTTTTCCATAGGCATGACCTCTTCCATCAGTGGAAGAGAAATTATGGGGTTGGTGGAATCATTCAAATCATTTTGTTTCTCACACTGAGCATGACTCATGTGGGGTTATATATTTGTGATGGGTAAAAAATATTCATAATCCACCTCAAGTATTGAACTATGATAACTCTGATTCCCACCATAATTGGGATATGTAGGAAGTCTTTACCCAGGTCCCAAGCTCACTAGATATCCTCTTCAGTAATCCAATGCTAATTCCCTTAATTTGGGAATCCTCCTTTGGAGTAAGCATCGAATTAATCCCCCCAAAATCTCTATGAGTTAAGACATATCTCATGGACCTTGTTACAATGGCATCCTCTTTACGATTAAGCCCCAACTTATTTCTCTCAAAGGGATATATTCCCCTACGAGACTTACCGAACTACATGGACTTTGATTCCCATCCAAGTGGGAAATGTAAGAAGCCTCCCTGAGGTTCAAACTCAAAACTCCAAGTCAACCATGTTCTTTTAGGACTGCATTCCCAATAGGGTTAAATCCAACTTGGAATCCTATATCCATTCCAGGTTCCTTGGGTTGATTAGGCATAATTCCCACACCAAGTATTGAAAAAGAACCTTTCGCTTATATTTCATTACCACATGACATTAAACTGTATGGTTTGTTCCTTATCACATGACCTAAAAAAGTATGATGAGTCCCATTAAGTAGCATCGAACTGTGAGGGTTTTTATTTCTTTCACAAGGATATACAAGTAGCCCATTTATTGATATGATACCAACATCATAATAAATGTTTTCTACCCAGGTGAACATAAATTCTAGAGTTCCCCACTGAGTGGCTTAAAAACCATCATCATCATAACAATGACTAAAGGATCACTATGTAGTATATGAGAGGATACCATTGATGGAGAACCTCAAATACATACAGATATATCCATTAATGAATAACATTGAATACATATGAATGATTCTAAATTCTACACATGCAAATAATTGATTGAAAATTTCAATGGAAACCTATGTTATACTTGGTAATTCAATAAGGAATCATTAACATATCTTAAATCTATAAGAGGGTCCTAGAGTAGGAAATAATTCCCCAAAAAGGGTTTGATGAGCCCAACCTCACATCCTCTTGGCCAATGTGAGTTTTGATGTATCATAGGTCCAAACCTAACGAATTACTAACTTTGGAATGTAGATCCCTTTAGATATAGAAACATTGAATGTTTTCAGTTCTATAAATAAATCCAATTGAAACCATCCAGAATTAGTATTTCTTATACAGTACACCCATTTTGGGGGAACAAAAATGGTGAAATTGACTGGAATTCTTAACCAAGATGATATTGTTACCCATTTATAGGCCCCTATCAATTGATAATAAAGGGCCATAAAAAGAAATAAATTAGGCATGTTTTCATCAAAAATATGTTGCTTTTTGGACTTCATTGTTTGTATTTTTCATATATACATGCACCTTCTTTCTAGGAACTCTTTTCATTCTAAATGCGTTCCTTCATGTTTTCACCCGTGAATTCCCCTGTTTCTACTCAAGTTGGATCATCATCCACTAAAATGATTACATCACCAACTCAGTGTCTTCAAGGTAGAGTCTCCAATGAATTGGTTTGAGAGTACCATCAACATGTTATTATCCCAAAAATTAGAGGATGCCCAATAGGCCATCCAAATCAAGAATAACCCCCGATCGTCTGGTCAATGATGGCCAGTGGTTCATAAGTAGACGTTTTCAACCACTGTCTTCAAACATTTCTGGATTTTGTCCCCAAAACAAAATCACCAATTAATCTTATATACCAAGTAAGTTGACTAAGAGGCCACCCATGGACTTTTATTGAAGACACAAGGGTCCTTCCTAAGGGATCCTACAACAATCACCACTACTAATGTCATGCGGTAGCAAACCCTCAACATGATATGGGTGTTATCTTCGGTTGTCCGGCCCAGGTCCCTCAAACCCATACACGCATGAAAAACCACTGATGATAATAACTGATCAGAAGGGAGAAGGTTCATACCACTTCACCCTCTAGAGAAGTCCATCAACCCTTTTTGATAGAAAACAATGAACAGGAACATACACACTTCCTCCTTAATTACGCCAGCCATCAAACTCCTCTTACGGCGCCCAACAAATCTCATTATTCAAATCTAGTGGAGTACAATGGGAAGGCACATACACCTACTCACTATCTATTAGCTAGTCAGAAGACTCATCTAGATGCATTCAATGAATCCCATCAATCAAATGTGGTGATAACTTATAGGCAGGAACATACACTTGCCTGCACTCACCAATCCTTCTATATGTCTCATCTTCCATCATTGAAAGAATTCCATTGATGATGCTTGGTAGAAAGCGGCCAGTAGGCACATACACCTTCCAGGATCCATAAAGTATACAAACATTCGCATTTGGAAGCACCTTGAGAAGTCATTCAGAAAGATCTAATAAAAAAGGGTAAGACTCCACTCTCTTCCCCCACACATGAGTACTGTCAGTATCCACTGAAAATAAATTGATGATAGGAGCAGGTACATACACCTACTCTAGATACAAAATGGATGTATATTCATGTTCATGGATTCTGAATTCACCAAACACATTTTGTAAATAGATAAAGGGCATACAAAAAATCTGGCCCATATCCTAGAAGACTGCCAGAATATTATAATGACAACTTCAGTAGTACTAGAGGGACATAAAAGTAATTATTTCCCCACACCTTTGATGACTTGTCGACATGCCATCCCAGAGATGTTACATAACTTTGTTCTGGTATAGGAGGTTTGTGGGGTATACTCCCTCATATCATACAAACAAGCAGATCGGGAACATACACCCTTCTAATTGGAGATAATTGGCCTATCCTGATGGCCACTATAAGGAAGGAACGTACATCTGACCATGATAACCACTTCTCCCAGAAAGTGGCCCCAACTGCTTGTAAAAAAATCATCTATGAAGAAGTATCACCAAACACAGTTGTAAAATAAAGAGTCAATCTATGATATGTCTCTTCTTAAAGGTGGAGTTCTTGAAGACCTACGAAATTTATCTATTGCAACTCAAGATCCTACCCTCCCATTTCCAAATTATGGGGGTGGTAATATTAAATCTAAAGTTCCTCATTGGATACTTTATCATGAAGGCTTTATTCATTACAATTCAGTCAATTTAGACAACCTATCTCTTAATGAGATCCAAAAAAACCGTTCATGTGGCCAGAAGACCCAGGAGGAAGAGGATTTATCCCTTGCTGTAATCCACCATGGTGGTCCTCCCCATAACGGTATTCACTGTGAAAGTCTTCTCTGCAGTAGTGTTTCACATTGTTAATAAAGTTCTTTAACTGACAATGTAGTGATGATAATGCCCTCTTATCTTGAGTTTCTTCCAAATGTAACGCCAGTCATGTTTGATTCCTTATTACTAGATGGTGAAATTATTTCTTAGTCAGAAGAAATCCCAATGTGACGATCATTATTTGAACCTCATTTGGGTTATGTTTCACCTAAAATAGTAAAGGAAACTTCAACTAACCCCATTTCTAGCGATAAAGAAATCGAAAAGCATTCACATTGGTCAGACCAAGTTGAGAAACCTCTAACAAAAGATGAAAATGATATCTTGAATATGAGACAACAACTAGGTACGGGAGAAATACCAATAATGTTTTGGCCTTTAGAAACCTCTCAATACAACATTCTAAAAATGATGGCAGAATATTTCAGTCATGATATTCACCTCAACCCTTGGAAGAATCATTGTCATTTAAAAAACAATGTATTACTATATGAAGAATATAAAGGTCATGTTAAGGTAATATAACGATTAAAAAACCAAATTTACTTGGAATATCTCCATGTTTATATACATCCAAAGATCGAAAAGCAATCGGAGTCCCTTTAATGTGCATTCCACAATGAATTAAAGAGGTTGCAACAATTTATCGCGGAAACCCTATCTGGTTTTCATATTATAGGATGGGGTGCATATGGATAATTGTATTTTACTACACTCCAAAAATAATCAAAACCAATAGAAATTTGTCTTATTCAATTTAATTGTCCCAGACTAGAAACAACAAATAAATTCTATTCATGACCAAATAAATGATCAGCAACTGTAGGCCTCAATCAGTTTTCACCAAATTCTGCCCCAAAGAGAGAAAGTTGTCAAGATAATTTTGCATAAAGCATCTAATAAAATTATGTAGGCTTCAATATTTGAAGATTTCAGCCATCAGATTGCACAAATTTCGGAAAAAAACAATGGTCTTCTAAAATAGGTTATTCAAGTGGTTTTTGGATAATTCACCCAGCCAATGTTTTCACTAGATTTCACAAAATCAGAAGAACGGTTGTGTTGATATCAGCTATAATAGTACAGGAACCACCCCATCCCATGGGGTTCAGAGATTTTTTTACCCAAACTTTGTATTCAATAAACAAAGTTTGAAGTTTTGAAGAAGAAGAACGTGAATAGCCTCATCCTACAGGGCTGGGAGATTTTTCACATCAACAATCCTCTCCTCAGTGGAAGTTATTTTTCTCCTGATTAGGGAAGAAAACACAAAGTGAAATCACAATTGAACTATCCAAGGGTTCAATTTATATTACATTCTATCAAACTATCCCTAGGAAACCACCAAATATGAGAACAATGTCTCATAGAGGATGAAGAATAATGTGATCTTACAATTATACTGATAGAATTCCATCAATTAATTATGTGTTAGTAAATGTCATTAATTCCATTATAAAAGATCCTCTAGAAAATGAGTCTAGTTCAAGGGATTCATAGGATGAAGTTCTTATTCATAATGCAATACACATTGAACAAAAAGAACGAGGTGTGCATACAAGAAATCAAAGGCTTACCCAAAATCTAGGTATTCCCTCATGTAACCAACAACCACCTCTTCAAAAGGAATTTAATAAGGGGAAAGTTAAAGGTCCGATCATGTCAAAATTTTACACCAGAGTAGGTCAATATCTTTCGATTATATAAATATTTTCCCATCAAGAGAATGAGATAAAGTATTTGAAAAGACTCTATGTAGAGTTACTCTGAATATAATTCATATCTGACATGCTCGACAAGAAGATCCTTAACTTGCACATCCAGTACGAGCTCCCCAACAAAGAGGGTTTATTCCAACTATAGATGGGTATAATGAATCATCTCTATTGGTTACACATCTATAATAGGATCAAACATATCCTTAGAGGCCTTTCCCTCTAGGATATCCAAGACAAATACCAGCAGCGCCACCACCGATAATTTTTTAGTCATTAGGCGAGTCTAGGCTCCAACTGTTGTACCTACATAGGTCCCAGCTCATCCAAATATTCTCCAAATGATTATAAATACAATTAAGGCATTAAAAAATTGATTGGAAGCTATAGAAGAATATATATAACTAGTACAAAAAATAAGGTTTAACCTAAATGAGTAGATCCGACCCACCCCCCACCACCAAATTTTGTGAATACCTCATTTCCACTATTTAATGGTTTGGGAGATTTGGAGTTGCACTTAACACATTTTGTTTCTTTTTGTGATCCCATTATGGGGACCCCTCCATAAAAATAAGCAATAAATATCATATTTTTTGTGAAATCACTACAGGGGACTACCATTTTATGGTATACAAGTTTGTAGTCTCGATCAATTACTAGATGGGATGATTTTCGTCAAAAATTCATTTTCCAATTCAGCTCAATGCTGTACAAGACAATAGTATCTGATCTTATAAATTGAAAAAAAGGGATAATAAAAGAGTATCATATTTCATTTCTTGATGGAAAGGACTAACATATTACTAAAACCAACCTCTCCCTCAAGTAGAGTTAATAAAAACTTGTGTAGAAAGTCTCTATGATGAGACGTTTACACCACTAATCCCTGTGAAATATACAAGAGGGTATTAGGACCTTTATTTAATTGCTAAAAAATTAGATAATTCCATCACGGAAATAAAATCTAAGTCTCATATAATCTCATCACCTCTGAGAAAGGGAATAGGAAAAGTAGAGGCTGGTATAGTTACACTCAAGGAATCACTTTACCTAATTCTACTTCAAAACCATCATCATACTGTGCAGCTCCACCTCCCAAGCATCGGTAGTAACGATAACCTCATCAAGAAGATCAAAAAGATCAATGGTAGATAAAATTTGAAGAATTATATAACAAATTCTATTCTTTTTAGAATGAATGGGTTCTTGGTTACTTCATTTCTGCTTTGGAAAATAATTTAGTTCAGTTTCCAAGGCTCAAGAAACTGATTAAATAAAGAGACGAAGATCCTCCAAATTATTTCCCCTTTCCTAAAAATTTGGATCACCCCATCCAGGAGTGTTTTGTTTTCAAAGATCTCCTACAAAATATGGTGGACTCTGGGCATGTAAAACTAAAAACTTCATCAGCTCCATTAGAATGTGTTAATGTTATCGATACAGAGGATGAAGATGAATAGTAGGAAGTCAAAAGAAAAAATTCCATGAAATATGATCATTGGATGGTTAAAAAAACGATCAATAGAACTCATGCCATTCTAAAAAAAGTTTAAACATGCAACTGTGCATTCTACCACTTCTACTGCAACTAAGACATCTTCATCAAAAAATCATTTATCCATAGGCCGATCCTCAAATAATTTCCATGGTCAGAAAGATAAAGAAAATTCATAAAAAGATGTGTTTATGTAAAAAAAAATTAACCTTGACTTTGACATATTTCATTACATCTATCTCAAAATAAAGGCCCTGACCTTGTTGACGCTCCTTTCGTCACGGAATCTAAAGTTCGGAAAAGGGAATATCTGAGCTCAAAGTGATTAATCCTTTGAAGAAACATCAAAAATCGACAAAGGGATGGAAAAGGAGAACATTGCCCATAGGTCGCGCAAGTTCCCTCTTGGTCGCGCAAGTACACTTGCGCGCCGACTCAACACTTGTGCGACTACTCATGGTCGTGCAAGGTACTTGCGCGACATATCTGGTAACCGCCCAGTAACCGCCCGGGGTCTTCTTTTGCCTATAAATAGACCCTGTGGGCCCCCCATTCGCGGGAGGATCTCTTTCCAGAAACTCGGATCAAAGCTCCCGACGCCCAAGTCTCTTCTCAAAGCTTCCAGAACACTTCTAAGGTAATTTCTTACCTAGAATGGAAGATCTAAAGGGAAGAAGGAAGGCCAAGTGTTGAAACTTATCAAACACTTGCGCGCCGACTTAATTCCTTCAATATAACTTGCGCGTCTCCTCTCTGGAAGAACCTCAAGAGGATGATAAAGGGTTTTATAAAGAATCGCTCAAGTATTTCAACTCTGGTTGTAAATCGCGCAAGTATCCCTCATGTCGCGCAAGTATACTTGCGCGACCAATACTTGCGCGCCGCCGCAGGACTTGCGCGACTTTTAATAATTGCGCGCCCCTATCTTTTTGGGTGCCCATCTTTCCCATTTTACCCCTCTTAAGCCATTTCACCTTTCCTATTCAAGATTCAGTCTTCAAGATACTCTTCAAAAGCCATTTACGTCATGATTTCTTGATTTGACATCCTTATCTGAAAGGAATTCTGTGAAATACCTCTCAACACCCAGTGATTTAAACATCTTTATGTCACCAAAGATTGAGAGTTCATTCATTTCAACCTCATCCTTTAAGATGAGAAAATTCTAACCTGGGTCTCCTTTTCAGGAATAAGACTCAGTCATAACCTTGGGCTTCCTTTTCAGGAGTAAGCCCCAAGTCCCCTAACCTAGGCTTCCTTCTCAGGAATAAGTCCTAGTCATAAATCTTGGGCATCTTCCTCAGGAGTAAGCCCCAATCAAGTCCTCTAAATCTTGAGCATCTTTCTTAAGAGTAAGCCTCAACCCCAACTTTGGGCATCCTCCTCAGGAGTAAGCCCCAAATTCTTAAAAGTTCCCAAACTTGGGCATCCTCCTCAGGAGTAAGCCCCAAACCTTAACCCCTAACCTGGGTCTCCTTTTCAGGAATAAGACTCAGTCATAACCTTGGGCTTCCTTTTTAGGAGTAAGCCCCAAGTCCCCTAACCTGGGTCTCCTTTTCAGGAATAAGACTCAGTCATAACCTTGGGCTTCCTTTTCAAGAGTAAGCCCCAAGTCTCTTAAAATTTCTCTTAACCAGTCATAAATTACCTTTTTGGGTTTCCTTTTCAGGAATAAAACCCAATCATATGTCACCTCCTAACTTGGGCATCCTCCTTAGGAGTAAGCCCCAAGATTAGAGTATTCAAATCTCCATGAAGCACATATAACTTTGTGGACCCTGTTCTTGGATTTTCTCCCTAAAAGTAAATCCTAAACTTTCGTCTATCTGGGCAGTCATCTATACATAAGCCCCAAAACAAATTCTTATGATTGCATCTTTTATGGCACAATTGTCTGAATTTTACAAATACCTCTTGTTTCTCACACCGAGCATGACTCACGTGAGCTTAGAGTGTAAAAGTAATTATGACATTCATCTTTGAGCCATCAATCATAAAACATCATATCCCATTCCTCGAACTACGTGGGTTCTGATTCCTTTTTTTCAAAAAACAAAGGATACGTAGGTAGCCCATTCATGGGTTCGATCCCAACATTGAAATAATCTCTGTCCTTCTGAATGACGATAAACTTCAAGTGCCCCACTGAGTGGCTTTAAAACCAGCCTGGTCATCAAAATGACCAAGAGACTTTTATATAAATGTTTTGAAGGATACCATTGACCAAGAATCTCTAAACAAATATAGATGATTCTATATTGATGAAGAACCTCGAATACATATAAAAGATTTTCTAAATTTCTTGCATATTTAATCATTGATTGTTAAAACTAAAGGAAAGCTCATTTTATACTTGGTAATGTAATAAGGATTCACGAACTTAACTTAAATCTATAAAGAGAGTCCCGGAGTAGACAATAATTCCCCTCAAAAAGATGTGATGAGTCCGACCTCCCATCCTCTCGACCAATGCAAATTCCTAAGCCTCATTAGCCCACAAGCTAATGAGCGCCTGCCTTTGGAAAGTAGGTCCAAACGGATGTGGAATCATTGGATGTTTCCGGTTCTACGAACAAACCCGTTAGAAACCGATCGGAACGTTTGAATCTCCCGTCCAGGAGGTCATCCCCGGATTCCGCGCGAAACAAAAATGGTGAACCCGACGTGAATCCTTAACCAAGTTAAAGTGATGTTCTTCTTATCTGTTAGGCCCTTTGGGCCAACAAGGCAATCATTGACATATGCTCATCCAAAAGATGCAGTGGCTGGATTCATCTTGATTATGTCTGTTACATGGAACAGGCACTCCTTTTTCAAGATCTTGTACAAAAATGGCTTTCCTTAAATTCACCCCTGTGAATACTGCTGCTGGGAACACCTCTACTGTGAGGTCTGCTGCTGTGAAAACCAATGCTGATACTCCTGCTGGAACGTCATCCGCTCTGAGGATGACATCACCAACTCAGCGTCTTCAACGCTGTGTTTCTAATGCACTGGTTAAGGAGTACCGTCGCAACGGTACTATCCCAACTCTGGAGGCCGCTCGTCAAGCCCTCCAAGTTAACAATTCTACCTGGTTGTCCGGACAAAGGCGACCAGCAATCAAGAAGCAGGCGGTGCTGACTACCGTCTCCAACCGTTTCGGGTCGTTATCCCCGGAACGCAATTTCCATTCACTCCCTTACTCCGAGGAAGTGAATGAGCAGGTCCCGCAGGACCTTAATTCAAAGAGACAGGAGTCCTTCTCAAGGGCTCCCATCAATAATCGCCGCCAGACTCGTGCGGTAGTGCGCCCTCAACATGATGAGGGTACCGACTCCAGGCGTTCAGCTCAGGTTCCTCGAACCCGAGCAGGCAAGATGAATCGCCAGAGACGGAACCCGGTTAACAATAGGCAGGTTGTCATCCCTGTCATCTCCGGAGAAGTCCACCAACCTAACTTGGTTGCAAATAACGAGCAGGCATACACACCTTTTCGTTTTAATCCCGCTGTCCAGCAGACTCGTCTGGCAGCATCAAGCCGATCCCGCCAGGCAATTTCGGCGGAGTACCATAGGCAGGAACATACACCTTCTTATACATCAGCAGTTAGTCAGCAGGCTCGTCTGACTACATATGATGGATCTCGTCAACAGCGTTTGGCGAAGTGTAATCAGCAGGCACATACACCTGCTAATACTAATCAAGCCTACCAACAGTCTCGTTTGGTAGCGCACGGAGAAGTCAGTCGGAAAGCCCCGACGACAAACAGGAGGCAGACTAAACTCTCTGCCTCCACACTTGAGTACTGTCAGGATTCACTGACAGGAAAAGGAGGACAGGAGCAGGCACATACACCTACTCCAAGCCCGGAATGGACGTATATCCCCGTTCCGGCGGCTGAAGTCACCAAACATATTTTGTCAATGGTGAAAGAGCAGAAGCAAATTCCTGCTCATATTCTGGATGCTTGCCAGGATATCATAACAGCTTCAGCATCATCTCAGGGACAGACACATAAATCTATCCCTAGCAGTGGAGTGACACATCAACAATTCACTCCGGAACAGACACACACATCTGTTCCAGTCCAAGAGGGTTGTGGGGCCTACTCCCCCATATCATATGGACAACCAAGTCAGGCACATACACCTGATTTGAGCGATGATCGTCAGCCTAACCTGACCATCTTTCCTGATCAGGCACATACACCTGCTCAGAGCAATCACTTTCGTCATCAAGTGATTTCTAAAGCGAGTAAGAAGGCATCTAAGAAAAAGATCCACCCAGCACAGTCAGGAGATCAAAGGCCAATCTGCAACAAGGCCTTGCTCGATGCTGGAGTTCTTGAAGCCCTCAGACATTTATCTGTCGGAATTCAAGATTCTACTCCCTCAGTTCCCAATAACAGGAACATTAATCCCGAAGGTCTTCAACAGACACTTCCTCATGAAGACTTGCTTCATGAAAATTCGGTCAATCTTGAAGTTTCTTCTTCAGATGAGAACCACAGGAACCCTCTGTGTGGTCAGAAGACCAAGGAGCAAGAGATTTCATCTTTTGCTGTAACCCATCATGAAGGTCCTCCTCATGGTGATGAACTTCGCTGCGAAAGTCCTCTCCGCAGTAGTGATTCACATTGTCTCGAAAATTCTTCAGAAGGCAATGTAGTGACGAGAAAGCCCTCATATCTCGAGGCACTTGCAAACGTAAAACCAGTCATGTCTGAAGTTTTACTATCGGCAGGTGAAACTCTTTCTCCATCAGAAGATAGCTTGGGGTTCAGGTTATTCTCCGAACCTTCCCTGGGTCATTCATCTTCCAGCATGAATAGTGACTCCTCTACCAATCTTGTTGAATCCGATGAAGCAACAAGGAAACACCAACTCTGGTCCAAACAGGTAGAAGAATCTTCATTTAATGATAAAGAGGAAATGCTGAACATGAGGAAAAAACTGGCAAAAGGTGAAGTACCAGTCATGTTTTGGCCTTTGGCTGATTCACAGTATGACATTCCAAAGATGTTGACGGATGATGGAATCCATGATATTCGTCTTAACATATGGAAAACTCTTTGTCAATTAAAGAAGAAGGTATTATCTTACGATGAATATGAAAATCATCTTAAGATAATAGAAGGGTTACAACGCCAGATTGATTTGGCATCTCTATCAGTCTCTCGGTATCCGAAGGCTGAAAAGCAATAGAGAACCCTTCAACGTTCATGCCTTGGCGCACTAAGAAGGTTGCGTCAGTTAATTTCCAATGCTCCATCTAATGTTCATATCAGAGGATGGGGTATTCACGGAGCACTACATTTCACAGTGCTTTCCGGTCAGCAAAGCCCGCCGAAAATGGTCTCATGCAATGTTATTGCCCATGGCCGGCCACAGTCAATGGGCTTTGTTCTTAATCAAAATCTTGCTCGAGATCAAGCTTCAACTAGTTCCTCTCAAAGTCAAGTATATAGAGAACAGGTTGTTGAATTGCTCCTACATCAAGCAGGCGAGAATATTGCGCAAGCCTCTCGTCTGGAGCAAACACGTCATCAAATGACAGAAGTTTCGGAAATCATCCAACGGTCTGTTGAACCAGGTGATAAAAGTGGATACAATTTAATGCATCCAGCTAATTTCCGAACTAAGATCCGCAAGATCAAGAGAGATTTCAAGAAGATCTCAGACATAGCATGTCAATAGATACCCCATCTTGCCAGACTGGGGACTTCTCTAACCCAACCCTCAGAATCAACGAATGGGATTCGAGGAGTTGAGCAGAAGCAACAGGAACACCCCCAGTCCACCGGACTGGGGACTTTTTCAAATCTTCAATCCCTCCCTCAGAGAAAGTCAGTATTCTCTCGATTAGGGAATAAGCCTCAAGAGGAACGAAGAGCCAAGATGTTAGGAGATTCTCTCCGAGTGACGGTTCTCCAAGAAATTCCTGAGGGGTCAAGTCAACGGAATGCCATGCCTTATCATGGACATAAAAGGAGACAATATCACAGAAATGCTGATAGAAAGGATTCCATGAAATATGCATCCATTAATGTCATCACTGCCGTTGCTGCTGATTCACCAAATGAGGCTCAATCAGAGGGATCCGATGAAGAGGTTCCTGCTCAAGAAGTTGCGCACACAGACCTAAATGAAGAAGGTGTGCGCACACGTAATCAAAGGCTTACCCAAAATCTGGGTATTCCTTCAAGTAACCCACTTCCCCCTCTCCGAAAAGGATCCAATAAGGGGAAAGGAAAGAATCAGGTTACTTCTCACCCTTCCTCTGAAGGAGGTCAATCGCTCTCATTAGAGCAAAGGCTTGCACAACAGGAGGAAGAAATGAAAGAATTAAGAAGGTTGAATGCAGAACTACTTCAGAGTAGTCTTCTTCTTAAGAATGCTGAAGTCCGACAGCCGAAGGAATTTGTTGTAACTACTGAGATGGATCAGGAATATCCTCCTTTATCAGTACACCCACAGAGGTCTAATCCTACGGGTCAAACGCAACAACGGTTGGCAGCACTACCATTAGTTGCAGCACCAACCTCCACGGCTGTCCAAGCTCCATTCATTGCACCTACCCAAAACCAAGTTCAACCTGACGTTTCTCAAAAGTTAATAACTACTATTGAGTCATTAACAGCTCGGTTAGAAACAATGGAAGGGAAACGGGCGCAAGTTCAACCTGAAAAGAAAGTTTACCCTGAATGGGTAGATTCAATTTCTCCTCCATCCAGTTTTGGAAACCCTATTTTCCCTACTTTCAATGGATCAGGCGACCCTGAACAACATTTGACGCATTACGTGTCTTGTTGTGATCCTATGATGGGAACTCCAGAACAACAAGAAGCAGTGAAACTCAGATGCTTCGTGCGAACCTTGCAAGGACCAGCTTTTGTCTGGTATACAAGCTTGTAATCTCGGTCAGTCATCGGATGGGAGGATCTTCGTCAAAAATTCCTTCTTCAGTTCAGCTCAACTTTGCCAAAAACGACAGTTTTCGATCTTACAAACTGCAAGCAAAGGGAGAATGAAAGAGTCTCTGATTTCATTGCTCGTTGGAAGGGATTAACGTATTCCTTGAGTTTATCACTCCCTCAGGAGGAATTATTGCCAATCTGTGTGGCAAATTTGCGTGACGAATTACGCACGCCATTGATCCCTGTGAAATACACAGGAGGGTTTCGAGACCTTACTTCAATCGCTCAACAGATTGAAGATTCCCTTATGCAGGCTAAGGTTAAATCTCGTGTAATTCCATCAGCTCCAGGAAGAAGAATGGGTAAAGCAGAAACTGCTACAGTTATGCTTAAACAGGCACCTATACCTATTTCTACTTCAAAACCTTCATCTTCTCGAAGGGCTCCACCTCCTGAACGCCAACAACAAAGGCTGTTTCGTCCAAATGATCAAAAAGATCAACGACGAAAACAATTTGAGGATATGAAGAGTAAAACATACTCTTTCCGAAGTGAGCAAGTTCCTGGTTACTTCATTTCAGCTCTGGAAAATAATTTGGTTCAATTACCAGTGCCGAAGAGACCAAACAAGGAAGGAGATGAAGACCGTCCCAATTATTGTCCCTTTCATCAAATGTTGGGACATCCCATCCAGGAGTGTTTGGTCTTTAAAGACCTCCTACAAAAGATGGTTGACTTGGGACAAGTCAAATTGAAGGGTTCTTCAGCTCATGTAGCGTGTATTACCGCTACAGATCCAGAGGAAGGAGGCGAGTGGCAGGAAGTCAAAAGCAAAACTGCGAAAAAATATGATGATTGGATGGTCAGAAAGACAATCAATCAGACCCATTCCATTTTGCGAACACAATTGAAGAAGCCAATTGTGTCTCCTACAAAAGCTGCAGTAAATCCTCCATCAAAAGACAAATCCTCAAAAGGGCAGCGCAATTCAAAGAAGAAAGAGGAATCAGGAGAAGATGAGTATGTATCAAAGCCTAAATTGTCTTTGACTCTGGCAGATTTCATGCCATCTACTTCAAAGCCACGGGCACCGTCCCACCAAACGGCACAGCCTAAACAGGCTAACTTGGCAGAGTCTTTATCAGACGAAGAATTGATCTTTGGTTCTGTTAATATGATTCAATTAACAGATTCATATTCCAGTCTTGATGAGCCTGAATTCCCTGTATCAAATAAGGGAACCCGAGGAAGTTCTAGAGGTTCAGGATATAGGGGAAGACGTGGATCTTTCCGAAGCCACTACTCTAATTCTACCCCTGCTAGCACGGTATATGCAGCAGAAACTCGTGGTAGAGCCCTTCAGCGAGCTCAAAATGAACAAGCAAGTTCCTCTGCCAATGGCCAACTCAGCTTCGGCACAGTTATTTTGGAAGACCGATTAAATGTTCCATCTTCTTTATCTCAGCAAGTAAATGGATCTAATCAGTCTAATTTTCCAAAACCAAAGATGTTGCCAACTTCAATACAAGAGGCATCAGCTTCCAAAGCATCTGCTTCCAAGGTACCTGCTAAACCGCATATTCCTATTGGGAAACGCAGGGCTCTAGATCAAAAGTATGATATATTGAAACACTTGGCCCAAGTACCAGCCAAATTATCAATTTTGGATGCTTTGAATCTATCAAAAGATCTTCAGGAAGCACTCATCGAAGCTTTGTCAAGTCCTCAGGAGTTTGAAGCTGAAATTGCTGCAGCTGAAATTTATCACATAGAGAATAATCCTGCAGAATGCCATGCAGTGATATCTTTTACTGATAAAGATGAAGATGATGTTGTGCATGGGCACATAAAACCTCTGTACCTATCTGGCAAAGTCAATGGTATAGATGTTCGAAGAGCTTTTATTGACAATGGTTCAGGAGTCAACCTCATGCCCATTCGCACACTTCGTCGATTGGGCCTCACGGAATCTGATTTATCTCCTTCTACCATGATGTTTCAAGGATATGATAAAAATGAACAAGAACCACTGGGAGAAGTTACGCTCAGAACTCAGTTTGGAGATCTTGTTTCCAATTCAGATTTCATGATTGTTGATCAAGACTCAGCTTTCAATATCTTGCTTGGAAGACCCTGGTTACATCAGCATGCATCTATTCCATCATCATACCATCAATGTCTCAAATACTGTTTCGATGGTCAAGTTGGAACATTGTATGGTGATAAGGCCCCGTTCAAAACATGTGAGTCTCAATACATTGAGGCGGAATTTTATCACATGAAGGGAAGAGAAAAATCTACAATGAAGGAAATTACCAAAGTTAATGCTCCATATGGTTTGGAAAAAATTCCAATAAATCCATTTTCACATGTGAGTACAGATTATGTGTTACATATCAGTCAAATTGACAAAATAGGCCCAAATCAAAATACTCTTATGGAAAGATCCATAATGTCAATTACGGCAATCGAGCCAGACAACATGGGAGAAATTGGTAACTTACCAAGCAGTGATGAAAGCATAAGTGGTGACGTTTTCATTTCGTCTGCTGAAATCCAACAAGTCTATACTTCGCTAATCAGGCCAGAAGAAGTTATAGCAACATCAGAGGTAAATGTTGATGTCGATTCTCAATCCATCATCTCCTCTTTATTTCCCAAAGAAGACCCTTTTTCATCAATAGGGTCGGAAATGGAAGCTTCTTCTTCAAAATGTGAAAATTTTGACATCTCTTATGATCATGAGAATTTCGTTTTTTCATCTACTTTGCAAGTAGAAACGGAAGATATAACACATGATGAAGAGGAAGAGGAAGATCTTAGAGATGCTCCTCCAGCATTTGAAGAGGGTATCTCTACCACTGTGGATGAACTCAGAGAAGTAAAACTAGGTACAGAGAAAGATCCACGCCCCACTTTAATTAGTGCGGCCATGACCCTTAAAGAACAAGAGATGTATATTTCTTTTCTAAAGCAAAATAAAGATATCTTTGCTTGGAATTATACAGAGATGCCTGGCCTTGATCCTGATGTTTCCACCCATCATTTGGGTTTGCCAAAAGAACATCGAGGATTCAAGCAAGCCGCGAGAAGAACACACCCAACCTATGCTTCCAAAATCGAGGCTGAAGTGGATAAGCTTATCAAAGCTAACTTCGTCAGAGAAGTTCAATATCCGAAGTGGTTGACTAATATTGTCCCAGTAAAGAAAAAGAACGGACAAATTAGGGTTTGCATCGATTTCAGAGATCTTAATCGGTATTGTCCCAAAGATGATTTTCCAGTTCCGATTACAGAACTCTTAATTGATGCGACGGCTGGCTATGAAGTACTTTCTTTCATGGATGGATATTCTGGATATAATCAGATCCGAATGGCCCCAGAAGATGAGGAATATACAGCCTTCAGAGCTCCTCAAGGTGTGTTTTGTTACCGGGTGATGCCCTTTGGTTTAAAGAATGCAGGTGCAACATATCAACGCGCCATGCATCGTATCTTCAAACCTTTTCTAGGGAAATTTGTTGAATGCTATGTAGATGATTTGGTGGTTAAATCCAAACAACGTTTTGATCACTTGGCTGATTTGGAAATCATATTCCACAAGCTTCGACAACATAATTTGAAGATGAACCCCTTAAAATGTGCTTTTGGGGTAACCTCAGGAAAATTCCTCGGCTTTGTTGTACGCCATCGTGGTATTGAAGTCGATCCTGAGAAGACCAAATCAATCCTTGGTATGTCACCTCCTCAGAATTTGAAATAATTAAGAGGACTTCAAGGACACTTAGCCTATATTCGGCGTTTCATCGCCAATTTGGCAGGCAAAAGTTTACCTTTTACCAAATTATTGAAGAAAGGAGTCACTTACCAGTGGACTAAAGAATGTCAAGAAGCATTTGATGTTCTCAAGAAATACCTCTTAAGTCCACCAGTACTCATGCCACTTGTTGAGGGTAGACCTCTTATCCTCTATGTGACAGCTTTAGAGCGATCATTGGGTGCCTTTCTCGCTCAAAAGAATGATGCTGGGAAAGAAAATAGTCTCTACTATCTCAGTAGAACTATGCTTGAAGCAGAAACCCGGTATTCGAGTATTGAAAAGTGCTGCCTAGCATTAATATTTGCAGTTCAGAAACTGATACACTACCTGCAACATCACGAGGTCCAATTGGTATCTCGTAATAATCCACTCAAATTCATCCTTAGTCGTCCAATGCTTACAGGACGTCTGGCAAGGTGGGCGGTTATTCTACAGCAGTTCGACATTCAGTATGTGTCTCAAAAGGCAATTAAGGGCCAAGCTCTGGCTGATTTCCTGGCTGAACACCCTTCAGTGGAAGACACATATTCAGATATCGAACTCCCTGATGAGGAAGTTTTTTCTATTCAAGAGAATCCTCAAACATGGGAAATGTATTTTGATGGTGCTTCTAGAAGTCCAACAGGGAAGAAAATGGAAAATCCTAAATTCAACAAAGTTGGTTTAGGAATTGTGCTCATTTCTCCAGATAAGGCAGTGTTACCTTATTCCTTTTTGTTGTGGGAAGGTGGTACCAATAATGAAGCTGAATACCAAGCTCTCATTGCAGGCTTGGAGTTAGCACTTCAAGCACAAGTGAATCACTTAAAGGCGAAAGGTGATTCAGACCTGGTAATCAAACAAATCAATGGGGATTATGCCATCAGAAAAGAAGAATTAATCCCTTTGTATGATTACGTCAGAGAGTTAATGTCGGAATTCCCTACAGAACCGACATTTTCTTATGTCCCAAGATCACAAAATGCTCAAGCTGACGCACTGGCTAATATAGCCACAGCTTTAGCAGATCCAAATCAGGACGAGACAACCATCTGTATTGCCCACCGTCGTGCAATTTCACCTTATGTTCAAGTCAGAACAGAGGAAATTAATGAAATTAGTCCCATTCCTGAACCATATGGTCATACTACAGGATGGATGTCACCTATCAGGGAATACCTTCAAAATGGAACACTTCCACCTGATAGAGCCGAGAGAGAACAAATTCGGCGACGTGTGGTCAATTTTACTCTTTATGATGGTCCAAACCACCTCGAGAAAATTCTCTACAAACGTGGTTTTGATGGAGTTCTCTTCAGATGTATTGATGGTGAAGAGACAATGGCTGTCATAAAAGAAGTGCATGCAGGAGTCTGTGGTGCCCACCAGTCTGGACATAGACTGTCTGATCAAATTCGAAGGCTTGGATACTTTTGGCCTTCAATGATACAAGATTGTGTTAATTTCACAAAGAAGTGTCATTCATGCCAAGTATATGCCAACTTCATTCATCAACCTCCAGAGTTGCTTCATACAGCTAAATACTCATGGCCATTTGCCACATGGGGAATGGATGTGGTAGGACCTTACCCTTCAGCTACGGCCAAGCAGTTTAAGTACATTCTTACTGCTACTGATTTCTTTTCCAAATGGGCAGAGGCAGTACCTCTCAAAGAAGTCAGTTCTAAATGCATTGTTAGCTTCATCAAGTCTAACATCATTACTAGATTTGGTGTCCCTCATACCATATTGACAGACAACGGCACCAACTTCTGTTCTTCTGAGGTAAAGAGATTGTATCAAGAATACAACATTAAGTCCAACCATTCATCTCGATATCATGCAGCGGCTAATGGCCAGATAGAGGCCTTCAACAAGACTCTTTCAAATATACTGCAAAAGATGGTGGATAAAGATAAGAGGTCATGGCCTGATAAACTCTTTCATGCTTTATGGGCTTATCGGACTACCACTCGCAATGCAACGCGGTCTACTCCATATTCATTGGTATATGGAACAGAAGCAGTCTTGCCAATTGAAGTTCAATTGCCCTCACTCAGAATAGCCATTTGTGATCAGTTATCAACAGATGAGCAATCCCAAAAGCGGTTGAATGAATTGGAACAGTTAGATGAGAAAAGATTGTGCACTTTGCACCACTTGGAAATCTATCAGAATCGAATAGCACGAGCTTTTAACAAAAAGGTTCGTCTTCGTTCATTCATTCAGGGAGAATTGGTATTGGTTCTTAAAGCACCAATGATACCAGGAAAGAAACCTCCCAAGCTTGAACCAAAATGGGAAGGACCTTATTCAATACATAAGGTCTACTCCAATGGAGCGTATTCTCTAATCTCAATGGATGGAGAACACATCACGACTCCAACTAATGCCATATTTCTGAAGAAGTATTTTGTATAAACACAAAATATTGTTCCCAGAACCAAGACATACAATTGGTTCATACAGAAAAGGTCTGGTATGACCTTAAACTACACCAAGGTCCGGTATGACCTTAAACTACAACTTCGTCCAACATGACGTTAAACTGTGTCACCTTCAATGTCCGAGATGACATTAAACTAAATTGTGTCCTAGCAACATGACATTAAACTGTGTGGCACTTCCAACGTCCAGCATGACGATAAACTGTAAAAAGATCAGAACTGATATCCTCATATTGATTCACCTTAGTCTTAGCTACATGACTTTAAACTGTACAGCATCAGTTCGTCCTTGCTATATGATGCTAAAACTATACAGCAATGGTCCAGTATGACCTTAAACTACAACTTCGTCCAACATGACGTTAAACTGTGTCACCTTCAATGTCCGAGATGACATTAAACTAAATTATGTCCCTGCAACATGACACTAAACTGTGCAGCACCAATAGTCCTAAATACAAGACTTTAAACTGCATAGTCCCTGATTTTGTCCTACATGACAATAAACTGTAGTAGAAGTTCCTATATTTTGTCCGAGATGACATTAAACTATATTGTGTCCTAGCAACATGACATTAAACTGTGTGGAACTTCCAACGTCCAGCATGACGATAAACTGTAAAAAGTCCCTCACGTCCGGAAAGACGTTAAACTATATAATCATCAAAAGTCCAGCATGACATTAAAACTGCACAGTTCCCCTTTTCGTCCAATACGACGTTAAACTATATTGTCCCCATCGTCTTAACTACATGACGCTAAACTGTACAGAAAGTCCCTTTTTTATGTCCTACATGACATTAAACTGTACATCGTTAAGGTTGTTATTACCTCTTGTTTCTCACACCGAGTATGACTCACGTGAGCTTAGAGCGAACATCAACCATAACACTCCCTTTGGGCCACTAACCATGTGTGAGTCCCAACAACATTTTTTATTAAGATCATTGTCCACAAGAACAACTTGATCATTGATTCATTCTTTAATTGAACTACACGGACTTTGATCCTTGCCCTCCAGGCTGGGTATGTAGGCAACCTCCCAAGGTTCAAGCCCAAAAAACAATCTCTTCACATCGGTTCACCACCATCTCATATGATGTTGATTTGTGAAACCGCCCCTGAAATCAATATCTTTACATTGATTCATTTTCGTCCTTGTTATACGACGCTAAACTATACAACACTTTTGTCCGGTACGACAATAAACTACAATATTCTTTGATTTCCTCATTTGAGAGAGAACTATTATTGATATTAATTTTTCAATCATAGTTTTTTTTTCATTTTCAAAAGACTACGTGCATACATGGTAACGCCTGAACTTTTTATCTTAGGTTAAACCATCATTGCACTAAAGTCCCCTTTCACCCTTCACATGTACGAACCAAATTTGTACAAAGGGTAATTCTAGAACTACGTGGACTTGATTCCCATCCTTATGGGATACGTAGGAACATTCGAGTGTCCCTCGAATCCAGTCCCAAGTCTTTTTGGGCCTAACCCCAAATTTCACTTTCAGTCCCTTGGCTGAAAAGTCCTCATGAAAACACACACTGTGTATTCATTATTATGGTCCGAATTCTATGACCCTAAACTAAGATCACTCATCCTTTCGTCCTGCACGACGTTAAACTGCATTTCAAGAACTACGTATGGCTTGATTCTCATTCTTATGAGATACGTAGTGAAGTCCAAGTTTCAATTCAGGACCTAGCCACAACATGATTATGGTTTTCATTGACCTATGTATCTCTATATACATTGGGAAATACCCATCTTTATGTATTATAATCCTAACCTTAAATATTTTCAGATCTTCATAACCCTTTTCATGACTTATGGTCACAAAAATGTCAAACTTTTGAGAATTCTTTTGCCTGACTATGCAGCACGTGCCCATAGGTGGCCTTGCATAAACAGTCCACATAACAGACTCGTCAGCCAAGAGATGCTATTTATTTGACCATGCAGCCAATGCCCATAGGTGGCCCTGCATGTTTTCAACCCCCTAACGGGTTTGTTAAATAATAGTAACTTCATTCTTGGGAAGAATGCCTCTTTTGTCCTTATTTGTCTTAAACGACAGTATGTAGGGATCCGCAAAAATAGCCATCCTTAACGTATTTGTCCCATATCCTTTTTCATGATCTGAAAGTATTCAAGTCTATGGTTTATTCTTCTTCCCTACGTTTGGGTCAGACCTTCGTAGGAGTGATATTCATCCAGTTCTTCGATATTCTTGTTTGAAAATATCTTCTCCATATTCAAGTACCTCTTTCCATACAACAAACTCTATGCTTTAGAAAATTTGAATCTCCATAAACTTCCACTGGCTTTTAGCACCAGGAAAGTAAATTTCTGGGAGTTCTTTTGCCTGACTATGCAGCACGTGCCCATAGGTGGCCTTGCATAAACAGTCCACATAACAGACTTGTCAGCCAAAAGATGCTATTTTATTTGACTATGCAGCCAATGCCCATAGGTGGCCCTGCATATTTCAACCCCCTAACGGGTTTTGTTAAATAATAGTAACTTCATTCTTGGAAACTACTTCTTCTAATGCTATTTAGCTCTTTTTCATATCATTCCTCAGATTCAAATATTCTTAAGCCATAGTTTACATTTTTTCTCTCATACTTGAGTATGGTAATTTGTTTTCAGATAAATTGTCAAGGAATTGAATCCATTTTAATCCATTTTCGGTCAAAGCTATTTCGACCTTAAACATTAGCCTCTTTATGTCCGGCTTGCATGACTTTAAACTGCCCACACAAAAGACAAAGGAACTCTGAATAAAAGTCAAGTTCTAGCTCACTAAATATACATTTCTTTGTATGATTTAGGTAATATTGAGCAGTTAAAAGGTTCAATGTTTGTAGGGTTATTTGTAATAATCCTAGTAAAAATCAAACTATGCTTACTAAGCCCATTGGCTTAAGTAAATTTGAAGCAGGTAATGGAAGAATGCAAGCACAAATGATTGAAGACAAAAGTGTTTTTCATTGATACACAGGAGTTAGAAGGACATCCACAGATTGGAATCTCTTCTCTTTTTCAAGAAATTACAGGAGATTGTCAACAAAAGTCTTCATTTGATGTATAGCATCCTGAGCCTTATCAACAGTTGCTTGAAGCTCGTGCACTTGACCAGCTTCACTCTTTTCAGCTTGCTGAAATGCCTTCTTAGCATCTGCAATGGCTTTCATGCCATTTATATGAGTTTCATCCAATGATTCATTAAGCTGATCAAGTTCCCCAGTAGCAACATCTAACTGTTGCTGGAGATGCACCTGCTGGACGACCATTTCTTTGATTTTTTGCTTCAGATCCTTCATCTTGACAACATAATCAGCTTCAGCCTGGGATATCGCAGCCTCAAATTCGCCTATGTTGACTGACAATTTCACTCTGGTCAAATCTTCGCGACTTTTCTGCATTTGCTCCCTCCTGAAGATAATATGTTTCACTGCAGCATGGATCTTTTCATACCCAAAACCACCAAGTCCCATTATAACAAATTGGGATGACAATCGGGAAATTTTTGATGGTAGCTCTTCTAAGGGCACCCCCGATATGATGTTCCATATATTGTTCCACGCCTTACGTCGTGAAAAGCTGAACGCTTTGAGCATCTCTGGATCTGATTCAATATCTTCGTCAGAAGGGGGTATGTAATCTGGAATTAACATGCTTAAGGAAGTGCCTCGTTCTGCTCTTTCCCCTCTGACATGGGCTTCTTCACTTTCAATTCCCGTTGGGGCAGAGGCTGAAGCCTCATCTCCGGATCTAGCCATTACAGTTGATGGCCCCACATGATCAATTGAAAGATTTTAGTTGAATCTTAAAGGATAAAAAAAGAATGGATTGTCTTGAAAATAAAGTACAATCACAAATATTGTTATCCCTTACCCAATGGTGGTTCAGCAACATGAGAAGACTTCTCCCCATCTTTCCCGGTTTCAACAGGATTTTCAAGATGGGTCTCAGGAGAGTTTATTGGATTTAGCTCTACTTGAGCTAATGTTTCTGCAATGATAGGGTTGACATCAGTGTCCACACCCTCTTCAGGCATTGGCAGTTCAGCAGCTTCTACGGAAGAAACTGCATATTATTTTACATCATGGTTAGAAATATTTTCTTTTAAAAGAAAAATTTGGGCGAAGGGTAACACTCACGCCCAAGGTCTTCTAAATCACATGACAATCTAGCATGATCATAAAATTCTTCAAAAGTCATTCCTTGATTCATCATTTCATCCAATGATACTTCAGAATCTTGGTTAGTCTCACCAGTGGGAGCATTTGCTATGTCTTCTTGCTGACTTATGTCCTGCAACCCCTGACCCTGGACAGCATCTTCAGTAGTGGGAGGGATACTGGGAATGGATGGCAGCTCTTCTCCAGGAGCTACCAAGTCAGCTTGAGTTTGTGGTTGTTCTACAGCACCCTCCACGGCCTTTGAAGAAGGATCAGTCCCTTCCCTCAAGGGGGAAATTGAAGAAACCCCTGCAATCCTCAGAAATATGAGTAACCATATGATTATGGGTATAAAATCATGATTGTTCGAAGGACTTACCACTGCTAATGAAACGTTTAGCTAAGGATTTCCTCCTTCGTTGCCTTGGCTTCTTTTGTTTTTTTGGAGTTTCAGCTGTCTCCTTTATTGGCACTTGGATTGGCGAATGAAAGGCTATGTCCAATGCCTCATTCATGGCCTGCTGGCCTGGAGATATCTCGCCTGGTTCGCGAGGAGAATCAGCAGCAGCCCCAACAGCGGTACCACCAGGGCTATATTGTGGCGAAGGAACCCCGGTCCCTTTCTTTGCAAGCTGCAAGATGAAGAAAATAACTTCCTTAAGTAACAAAGCTTCAACTGAAATCAAGTTTCAAAGAAAATAAGGAAAGAAAACTTACATCTTCAGGAGCCACGTACTCTTGCCACTCCTCATCTCCAGAACCACCAGCCCCCTTAGTGGTGCCACGATCAATCATTTCCTTCACCCGCCTGGTGATAGGAACCGAATTATCAGTGGCATATATGAGCATTTCCAGCTCTCTGATGTAAGCCCGCACTTCATTGGGGTTATCTCCGTATTGAAGGTCTTTGGAAGCTAGAAGATATCCTATCCCAGGAAGTTGTAGACCCTCACACAAATCTAGCCAGGCGGTTTCAGTATCACAGTATAAGCTCTGCCATAGCTGAACAGCCTCTGGTCTTAGATATAAAGGCTGTGAGGAAGGTCCTACAATTTTTGATTTTAATTTCTTCCCAACTCCTGCAACTACAGATAGAGAATAAGAAAGTGAGACTTATTACTTTATAAAGTAGCAGTGATTTAAGTTATTACAATCAAATAACTCACCAGGAGCTGATGGAGTGGGTCTTTTAACTCTGGCCGGAGGATTATATCGGGCACGAAACCGCTTTGCTGCCGGTTGTGCCTCATCATCCCCATCATGATGATCTGAGGAATCAGTTCTAGAGGAGGAGTCTGTTGAACCTATTTCAGGAGGAGAAGCATCACCTTCATGAGGAAGAGTTTCTTTCTCTACAGTCCTCTTCCTCTTTCCCACTTGATATACAGGATGATTCAATATCCCTTTGGGGTATGATGCTATCCAGTGTTCGGCATAAAATGTAGTCAGATAATGTGCCGCTTTTTCAACTGGTAGATCAAATACTGCCCCAATCTTCTCTCTTGATGTCAGCAACCATAGTTGTTGAGCAACCATCGGATGTTGCTCTAACCTGACATGTACTGGAGGGGATACAACAATCTGTTGCAAACATTTGAATTGGAGTGCAAATCTATATGGAGCATAGGCCTCGCATATGATTTCTCCATCAATCCTGGCTACTAACACGCCATCCCTGCAAGCTAGCATGTATGCCCTCAAATCCAAAGGGGCTTTCCCATCATCAACAAACCGCCCAGATGGCGGACTT
Organism: Viscum album; assembly: GCA_963277665.1. NCBI lineage: Eukaryota > Viridiplantae > Streptophyta > Magnoliopsida > Santalales > Viscaceae > Viscum > Viscum album. Next base: position 1,635,303,939 of record OY728157.1, on the reverse strand, counting down.
CCATAAGGAAAGAAGTTGAATTCCTTATACATGCTTAGTCTTACTTTTATGTCATAACCATTGACATCTAATGGAGCAATTCCAGAGAATGCTTGCACTGACGGTCTGAAAGAGCTTCCAGGAATTTGTAATCCATTCTGTACATTGTAATTCCTGAAGTGAGTGGCGATCCATCCCCACAAAACCTGGAATGGTCCCACTATTCTTAAAGGAGATTTACCCTGGAAGACGTGAAGTAAACTCCTGTGGATCTTTGCTAAAATGGGGGTGGCTAACCCAACCATTTTTCCCTCAGCTAACTTGGCCGCAATAACGAAGGTCCCTGGCCTAACGCCTCCCTTCGAATCCCTGACCGGCAAGAGGTAAATACTGAGCCACATTGCCAAGAAACCCGCCAGACGAGTTTTCTTTGGAATTCTTTGATTCACTTCATAGCCCCATTTTTCAAACTCTCCTGCTTCTAGAGTTGACCAGAATGTGCCAGGAGCTCCTCTCTTCTCAGGTTTTGGGCAAGTGGTAGGACGTCTGGGCCGGGTATCCTTGGATTTCTTTTTCTTGGATCCTTTTTCCTTTGGCTCCATCCCTTTCTTCTCAGTAAGAAACACCTTCATCCATTCTTCCGGATGGATATCTTTTCTGAAATGAGTTAATGAGGTCTCTGAACTCTTGAGCTTGTGAAAGATTTTGAATAATTCTCGAGCCAAAGCAGGAGTCTTCTCTGGATCATTCCAAGTCACCTTGGGAGGAATGAATTCATCATACATGTCGCCCAAGATTGGAGCTCCTGAAATCTTGTGGACATCCCACAAACTGATACCTACTTCTCCATGAGTCAAGTGGAAAGAATTAGTCGCTGGACTCCAGTGGCTGAGTATCTCTGGCACGAAGATATCATGTCTGTAAATATATGTCTGCCCAACCCAAACAGCTTCATATATTGCAGCTCTCTTCAGATCCTCAATAAACTCTGCGCAAGTCTGTCGCACCCAGTATGCCCACATCCAAGTTGGCTTCACACCTCCCCCAGGGCGGAAATCCCAACTTTTCTTCCAGCCTTTGGACTGATCCATCTGAGCATCTCGGAAGATTGAAGGATGACAATGTGGTTGAAGCTCAGGTGTATGTTTTTTCAGATCTGGTGTGCAAGGGCTATGATGCATCACATAAGCCTTCTCTACTGTTCCAGCAGTTTGAAATACTCCTCCGCCTGAGATATTTGCTGAAGCAAAATTGGTATAATTCTGAAACCAAGAAAATGGAAGATAATTCTTTACTTCTGGAATAATGACTTCTTGCAGATGACCATGACCATACAAAGGTAGATAAGTGCAGTGAGGAAAGTCGTAATGATATTTCTTCAGATACTTAGCCAAATCTGGAAGAGTGCTGTTTTTGACAGTATAGTAATCAGGGCCAATGATATTCATCATATCATCTATCTGCTTGCTAGCCAGTTCATCAAGTAATCCAGGTCTAAGAGCCATTGAATCTGCACAGGAGTTTAATAAATTAAACTCTTAAATGGGTTTTATTTTTCATAAAATTTGTGAAAGAATTTGAAAAAATGGCTAAGGCATTAAGGCGCGCAAGTATGGAGATGTCGCGCAAGTGGTACATGTGCCGCGCAAGTTTTGGTCGCGCAAGTATTACCGCGCAAGCCCTATTACCTTGAGAGTAGCGCGGCAGCGAAGAAACAGCGAAAACAAGAGACTTGCGCGACGAGGAAGACTTGCGCGGTGAGAGCTCGAGAAATCCGGAACTTCAGATGCCATCTACGGCCGGAAGCCGTGTATTTATAGGCCAGGGGGCCTATCTGCGCGCCGCATGCGCGCCGACTTCTGTGCATTTGAAGACTTGCGCGCCGCCCTTTTCCTTTAGAGGGATTCGATTTCCTCAGAGTCAAATCCTCATTTTCTCTCCAGATCCAACTCTGAGGGGGGACTTTTGTTGACGCTCCTTTCGTCACGGAATCTAAAGTTCGGAAAAGGGAATATCTGAGCTCAAAGAGATTAATCCTTTGAATAAACATCAAAAATCGACAAAGGGATGGAAAAGGAGAACATTGCCCATAGGTCACGCAAGTTCCCTCTTGGTCGCGCAAGTACACTTGCGCGCCGACTCAACACTTGCGCGACTACTCATGGTCGTGCAAGGTACTTGCGCGACATATCTGGTAACCGCCCAGTAACCGCCCAGGGTCTTCTTTTGCCTATAAATAGACCCTGTGGGCCCCCCATTCGCGGGAGGATCTCTTTCCAGAAACTCGGATCAAAGCTCCCGACGCCCAAGTCTCTTCTCAAAGCTTCCAGAACACTTCTAAGGTAATTTCTTACCTAGAATGGAAGATCTAAAGGGAAGAAGGAAGGCCAAGTGTTGAAACTTATCAAACACTTGCGCGCCGACTTAATTCCTTCAATATAACTTGCGCGTCCCCTCTCTGGAAGAACCTCAAGAGGATGATAAAGGGTTTTATAAAGAATCGGTCAAGTATTTCAACTCTGGTTGTAAATCGCGCAAGTATCCCTCATGTCGCGCAAGTATACTTGCGCGACCAATACTTGCGCGCCGCCGCAGGACTTGCACGACTTTTAATACTTGCGCGCCCCTATCTTTTTGGGTGCCCATCTTTCCCATTTTACCCCTCTTAATCCATTTCACCTTTCCTATTCAAGATTCAGTCTTCAAGATACTCTTCAAAAGCCATTTACGGCATGATTTCTTGATTTGACATCCTTATCTGAAAGGAATTCTGTGAAATACCTCTCAACACCCAGTGATTTAAACATCTTTATGTCACCAAAGATTGAGAGTTCATTCATTTCAACCTCATCCTTTAAGATGAGAAAATTCTAACATGGGTCTCCTTTTCAGGAATAAGACTCAGTCATAACCTTGGGCTTCCTTTTTAGGAGTAAGCCCCAAGTCCCCTAACCTAGGCTTCCTTCTCAGGAATAAGTCCTAGTCATAAATCTTGGGCATCTTTCTTAAGAATAAGCCCCAATCAAGTTCCCAAACTTGGGCATCCTCCTCAGGAGTAAGCCCCAAACCTTAATCCCAAACCTGGGTCTCCTTTTCAGGAATAAGACTCAGTCATAACCTTGGGCTTCCTTTTCAGGAGTAAGCCCCAAGTCCCCTAACCTAGGCTTCCTTCTCAGGAATAAGTCCTAGTCATAAATCTTGGGCATCTTCCTCAGGAGTAAGCCCCAATCAAGTCCTCTAAATCTTGAGCATCTTTCTTAAGAGTAAGCCTCAACCCCAACTTTGGGCATCCTCCTCAGGAGTAAGCCCCAAATTCTTAAAAGTTCCCAAACTTGGGCATCCTCCTCAGGAGTAAGCCCCAAACCTTAATCCCTAACCTGGGTCTCCTTTTCAGGAATAAGACTCAGTCATAACCTTGGGCTTCCTTTTCAGGAGTAAGCCCCAAGTCCCCTAACCTAGGCTTCCTTCTCAGGAATAAGTCCTAGTCATAAATATTGGGCATCTTCCTCAGGAGTAAGCCCCAATCAAGTCCTCTAAATCTTGAGCATCTTTCTTAAGAGTAAGCCTCAACCCCAACTTTGGGCATCCTCCTCAGGAGTAAGCCCCAAATTCTTAAAAGTTCCCAAACTTGGGCATCCTCCTCAGGAGTAAGCCCCAAACCTTAACCCCTAACCTGGGTCTCCTTTTCAGGAATAAGACTCAGTCATAACCTTGGGCTTCCTTTTCAGGAGTAAGCCCCAAGTCCCCTAACCTGGGTCTCCTTTTCAGGAATAAGACTCAGTCATAACCTTGGGCTTCCTTTTCAGGAGTAAGCCCCAAGTCTCTTAAAATTTCTCTTAACCAGTCATAAATTACCTTTGATTTGGGTTTCCTCTTTAGGAATAAAACCCAATCATAAGTCCCCTCCTAACTTGGGCATCCTCCTTAGGAGTAAGCCCCAAGATTAGAGTATTCAAATCTCCATGAAGCACATATAACTTTGTGGACCCTGTTCTTGGATTTTCTCCCTAAAAGTAAATCCTAAACTTTCGTCTATCTGGGCAGTCATCTATACATAAGCCCCAAAACAAATTCTTATGATTGCATCTTTTATGGCACAATTGTCTGAATTTTACCAATACCTCTTGTTTCTCACACCGAGCATGACTCACGTGATCTTAGAGTGTAAAAGTAATTATGACATTCATCTTTGAGCCATCAATCATAAAACATCATATCCCATTCCTCGAACTACGTGGGTTCTGATTCCTTTTTCAAAACAAAGGATACGTAGGTAGCCCATTTATGGGTTCGATCCCAACATTGAAATAATCTCTGTCCTTCTGAATGATGATAAACTTCAAGTGCCCCACTGAGTGGCTTAAAAACCAGCCTGGTCATCAAAATGACCAAGAGACTTTTATATAAATGTTTTGAAGGATACCATTGACCAAGAATCTCTAAACAAATATAGATGATTCTATATTGATGAAGAACCTCAAATACATATAAAAGATTCTCTAAATTTCTTGCATATTTAATCATTGATTGTTAAAACTAAAGGAAAGCTCATTTTATACTTGGTAATGTAATAAGGATTCACGAACTTAACTTAAATCTATAAAGAGATTCCCGGAGTAGACAACAATTCCCCTCAAAAAGGTGTGATGAGTCCGACCTCCCATCCTCTCGACCAATGCAAATTCCTAAGCCTCATTAGCCCACAAGCTAATGAGCGCCTGCCTTTGGAAAGTAGGTCCAAACGGATGTGGAATCATTGGATGTTTCCGGTTCTACGAACAAACCCGTTAGAAACCGATCGGAACGTTTGAATCTCCCGTCCAGGAGGTCATCCCCGGATTCCGCGCGAAACAGACCTGCTAAATGGAAAAATAAGAATTGACCTTTTAAGAATAATCTTCACCAAATGAGGAATTGTTCTTTAGTTCCATTAATGTTATCCAATTAACGGACCCCTATAAAAATGATGATTCTGGCAATGAACCTGAATTACCTATACCTTATTGGGGAACTAGGGAAAGAGTTTGAGTTCTAGGATATAGTGGAAGGCATGGATATGATTGAAGCCACTATTTTGATTACACCATACTCGAACTATTTATGCATTAGAAACTTGTGGGAGATCTCTTCAACGAGTTCAGAAAGAACAAGGGAATTATCTCACACAAGAAAGGGTTTGACCTAACATAATCATCTTGGAAGACCAATTAGAGGCAATACCACCAATTTCTCAGTAGGTGAGAAAAAATTGTCAGCTGAATCCAACAAGAGAAGAAGTGTTTCCTATGTATACCCTAATGAATGGTATATCTACATCAAGATCATCTACTTCCAAGGCACCTGCAAATCTGTATCCCTATACTGGAAACACAGGTATTTAGACCAGAAATATGACATTTTAAAGAAACTGGCCCAAGTACCGGATAAGCTATCAATCATGAATGCTCTGAATCTATCAAAATATCTTCACAAATCACTTATTGATGCCTTTTCAAGTCTTCAAGAGTTTGTAACTGAAGTTTCTACTTCTTAGGTTTACCATATAGAAAATTATCCTGTAGAATGTCACGTTGTTATAACTTTCACAGATCAAGATGAGGATGATGTTATACATGGTCACATTAGAACCTTGTATTTAACTAGAAAAGTTAATAAAAAATACATATGATGATCGTTCATTGAAAATGGATCATGAATCAACCTCATTTCCATCTGTACACTTCATATATTGTGTCTTACTGAATCTGATTTGTCTCCCTTAACTTTAATTTTTCAAGGTTATGACAAGAATGAACAAGATCCTCTAGGAAATATTACTCTCAAAACACAGTTTGGGACATTTAATGGTGACAAGGTCACATTTAAAATGTGAAAATATCAGTATATTGAGGCAGATTACTATCACACAATGGTAACACAGTCCATGGAAAAAGTTAGAACAAGAATTAATGCATAAAATAGTCAGGAAAAGATCTCAGCTGACCCATTCCAAAATATCAATTCATATTATGTGAATCCTATAAATAAAATTGGAAAGGTAGACCCAAATATAATCACTTGTTCAGTGGATTCCATAATTTCAGTTGTGGGAATTGAGCCTAACAGCATGAGAGAAGTCATTAATTCTTCAATTAGTGGTGAACGATTAAAAGTAGATATCATTATTTCATAGACCGATCATCAGCAAGTCTTTTATTCTCCATCAAGTATAGAATAATTTTTCACATAAATGGAGAAATATAGGGATTATTATTTGAAACCCATCATTTTCTCTTCAATTCTTAATAAATACCCTTAATCATCAGTAGGGTCTGAAATAGTTTCCTCTTCTTCAGTATGTCCAAATATTGACTCCTCCCATAGCTCTGAATGTTTTTATACATCAACTACCCTTCAAGAATAAATATAAGGGGTAACATGTGAGGAAGAAAAAGAATAAAATATCAATAACGCCCCTCTAACATTTGTGGAAGGAATATCCACCATTCTGGATGAACTCAGAGAAATAAATCTCGGTATAAAAGAAGATCCACACCCCACTTTAATTAGTGAAACCATGACTTTTGAAGAGAAAGAGGTGTACAATTCATTTTTAAAATGACATTTAGATGTGTTTTCTTGGAACTATTATGAAATTCTACAAATTGACCCTAATGTAGCCACTCATCATTTGGGTTTTCCAGGAGATCATCTCGGATTTAAACAAGCAACAAGAATAACGCACCCAACTCACAGCTCGAAAATTGAGGCTAAAATCAACAAGATTATAAATGATAACTTTATCAAGGAGATGAAATATCCCAAATGGATGACCATAATTGTACCAGTGAAAAAGAGGAATGGGAAAATAAGATTTTTCATTGATTGTAGAGATCTTAACTAGAATTGTCCCAAAGATGAATTTCCAATTTAATACCAGAACTTTTGATTGATGCAATGGATGGATATGAAGCTCTCTCAATCATGTATGGATACTATGGGTATAACCATATTTTAATGTCCCCATAAGATGAGGAATATATTACTTTTAGAGCCCCTCAAGGCATATTTTTTTTATCAGGTAATCCTCTTTGTCTTGAAGAATGTTGGAGTGACATATAGACGTGCAATGCACTATATTTTCAAACCCTTCTTGGGGAAATTTATTGAATGCTATGTGGATGATCTAGTGGTTTTGTCCAAACAACGTTATGGTCACTGTTCTAATCTGGAGACCATATTCAACAAGATTAAAAAAACATAATTTGATGAGGAACCCCTTGAAATGTAATTTTAGGGTAACTTCGAGGAAATTCATTTGTTTTATTGTATGACATCATGAAATCTTAGTTGACCCTAAGAAGAACAAGTCTATCCTTGGCATGCCTTATCCTAGAAACTTGAATGAATAGAGAGGTATTCAAGAAAACTGGGCCTATATCTATAACTTCATATCCAATTTCACAAGAAAGTGTTTTCCCTTCACCAAATTGATGAATAATGGGGTCACATATCTGTGAAACAATGACTACCAAGAATCATTTGATATCCTCAAGAAATACCTCTTGATCCCACCGATATTGATTCCACATATTGAAGGAAAGTTGATCATTATTTATGTGATGGACTTGGATTGATCACTAGGTCCCTTCCTTACAAAAAATAATGATGAAAGAAATGAAAACAACCTTTAATATCTTAGTCAAACCATGATATATGCAGAGACTCGATATTCAAATATTGATAAAAGCTTCCTAGAATTAATCTTCGATGTACAAAAATTGAGACACTATTTACAGCATTGCGAGGTTCACATGGTATCTTGAAATAACCCTCTCAAATTTATCCTCAGTTGTCTCATGCTTATAGGATGTCTAGCATGGTGGGAGGCTATTCTGAAATATTTTGATATACTATTTGTACCTCAGAAAGCAGTAAAAGTCCATGATTTAGAAGATTTCCTTGATGAACACCAATCTGTGGAATATACAACATTGAATACTTAATTTTCTAATGAATAAATATTATATATTCATTAAAGGCCCTGAATATAGGAAATGTACTTTAATGGTTTTTCGAATACTCTAATATGGAAGATAATGGAATACCCTAAACTCAAAAAAATTTGGGATAGGAATTGTGCTTATTTCTATAAAGGAGGAGGTATTGTTTTATTCCTTTTTGTTATCAGAAGTTGGTACCAACAATGTGTTAGAATATAAAGATATCATTGTAGGATTGGAATTAGCACTCCAAATACCATTGTATTACCTAGAGGTGAAAGGTGATTCATAATTGGTAATTAGACAAATAAATGGGGATTACGCCATCATAAAATAAGAACTAATCCCCCTATGTGATTATGTGCTAGGGTTAATGATGTAATTTCCCTAAAATACATCATTGTATTACATCCCATGGTCACAAAATACCCATGTTGATGCATTAGAAAATACAACCATAGCCTTAGGAGATCCAAATCATGATGAAACGATCATTAGAATTTCTCATTGTCCAGTGGTTTTAGATTTGTTCTAAATCATAACTGATGAAATCAATGAAATCAGTCCCATTTCAGATCCATATGGTCATATCATAGTATGGATGACACCCATCCTAGAATATCTACAAAACGGGATACTTCCACCAGATATAATTAAAAGATAATAGATCTGGATATGAGAAGTTAATTTCACTATTTATGATGTCTTATATCATCTAAAGATCCATTATAGATAAGGATTCAATGGAATTCTTTTCAGATGCATTGATGGGGAAAAACTACGGCTTTCATGAATAAAGTATATACATGATCATGTGGTTCTCACCAATCTGGGCATAGTCTCTCTAATCAAATCCAGAAGCACGGATACTTTTGGCCTTCACGGACACAAGATTGCATAGATTTTACTAATAAGTGTCATGCATTCTAGGTGCATGCCAACTTCATTCATCATCCCCTAGAGTTTCTACATACAGCTAAATACTACTAGTCTTTTTCTACATGGGTAGTGGATGTAGTAGTGCCTTATCCTCCTTTTACAGCTAAGCAGTTCATTTATATTCATACTTTAACTGATTTCTTCTCCAAATGGGATAAACCAATACCTATCAAGGATGTCAAGGACAAAATTATTGTTAGATTTTTCAAAGCTAATAACATTACTAGATTTGGTGTTCCTCATACCATATTAATGGACAATGACCCCAATTTCTATTATGTTAAAGTAAAGAAGTTGTATTAAGAGAACAATATCAAATCCAACCATTCATCTCTCTATCATTCAGTGTCCAATCGATAGATAGACTATTTTAACAATACCTTATCAGATATACTCTAGAAAATAGTGGATAAATATATGAAATCTTGGCCTAATAAACATTTTCTTGCATTATGTTCTTATTGGACTGCAACCTATAATACCACACAGGAAACTCTATACTCATTGGTATATGAAACAAAAACTATTTCCCTATTTAAATTCAATTACTTTCACTCCGAGTTTCCATCTATAATCATTTATCTATAGAAGAACAATCTCAGAAGTGATTTAATGAGCTGAATCGATTAAACGAAAATAGATTTCATACTCTACATAATTAAGAAGTTTATCAGAACAGAATAGCACAATCATTTAAAAATAATGTTCTCCTCTGCTCATTTGATTAAGGATAATTGGTATTAGTCCTCAGGTCTCTGATGATACTAAGAAAGAAGCCACCAAATCTTGATCCAAAGTGAGAAGGACCTTATTCCATACATAAGGTCTACTCTAATGAAGATTATTCCCTAATATAAATGGATGGAGAACGTGTTAAAACACCAACCGATGAATGATTCTAGAATAAGTACTTTGTTTAATAACAAAGAGTAATACCCTAGTTGCAAGAAATTAAACTAAATAACAACCATATGTGTCCATTCTTCATGACATTAAGATACATAGCATCTTTCTCCTTGTCACATGAAGTTAAACTACATGACATCATTTTTCCTCACAACATGAAATTCAACTGTACGATTAACATCTCCTTCATTTGACGTTATAAAATCCCCATGATACCAAAAAATGGAATTCATGGTGGTTATTTAAAAAAATATGAGTAGCTTCTATGTTCAAGCATTACTCACATTATTTCTACTCCTTAGTGGCACATGAGTCACATTTCCCCCTATGTTTGAATCAGATATTCATAGAGACCCTTTTTAAAGAACAATGTATGTATTGATTCTCATTCCAATGAGATATGTAAATATATGTAGATATACAATAATGGTCCCATCCATGAAAAAAAATTACCTCATTCTATGTGTTTAAGAGTCAGATCTGTATAGGGAATACTATTATCAAGAACTATGTGTGGCCTGATTCTCATTCTAAAGGGATTCATAGTGACACCTATATCTCCAATATTCGGCACAACCGCAACCATATATAATTTGTTTTCCCATTTTACTCCTATATATGAACCAAATATATACAGAGTACTCTTCCAGAATACATGGTGTGGTCTTCATACTATCTTGTGTCTTAAGTTTAACCATTATCCTGAAATTCATTAAAATCCCTCATCTCTCACATAAAACCCAATTGGTGTAGGGAATGAACTTTTCAAGAACTACATTTGTTTTGATTCTCATTCCATATGTCTAGATCTCCAATATTGGGCCTAACCATGATAGAAAAAACCCTTTTATTCCCTGTGTGTATGAATCAAACCTGTCTAGGGAATGATTCAAGAACTATATATGGCATGATTATCATCTATATAAGAAACATAGTGACACCTGGGTCCTATTCTATATTCCATAAAAAATATTACTTTTTACGTCGGAATAACTTCACATCTTCACTACATGATGATAAAATGTATGGGCCTACAAGAACTATGTGTGGCTTGATTCTCAATCTAATGAGATATGTAGTGATTTATAGAATTTCAATCCTGGGCCTAGATGTAGCATGATGTTAAAAAGATTATTTTATCCCTTTTACAAGTTAGATCTACATGATAATATTTAAATTATATTTATATCAAATAACCTAATTCCTTTTCCGCATGACTTTAAATTCCATGTTACCCAAAGAACTACATGTGGATTGATTCTCATCCTATTGAGATACATAGTGAAAATTAAGACTTAGATCCTAGTTCTAAATATGCAATAAAACAAAATTCGATATCTCCAATATACAATTAATAATCACTATAGGAGCTCTTTATCTTGGGTCCTCTCCTTAGAGAGCCCACTAAGGAAACAAAAGATATTCCCATTATACACATGAGTCAGATATATGTAAGGGACTCCAAACTCATGGAAAATTTCGATTCAAATATTTCTCATGTGCATTGACCATCACACCTTTCACATTTCACACTCTTAATCTTGGATACCTTCATATCTTCATAATCTTTCATTAGTTTCTAGTGGAAGAATTTCTGATACTTGAGAACACTTTTTCTTGACTATGTAATATGTTCACCTAGGTGGCATTGCAAAAAATTGGCCTACATAATGGGAATATCAGCCAAAGAATGCCACTATTTTGATATGTAACACATGCCTTCACTAGACATATATACTACAGTCCCCCATAATTGGTTTTGCAAACAAAAATAACTTCATTCTTGGTAAAATCATCTTATGTCCTCTTTAAACTTTGACGATTATATACAGGAATCAATATTTTAAAGCAGTCATCCATTTTATATTTATCCCATATCCTTTCTCTCGACCTAAATGTCTCTAAGACCATGGTTTATACATTTTCCCTGTTCATGTGTTCAAAGAATATTTAAATTATCTTGGATTATTTAAACACATATAATCTATTGTTTCAATAATATTATGGTTCTAGTCGTATGATCTAAATAAACTTTATAAACTATATTTCCTACATTCATATCAGACCTTCGTAGAAAGTCTATTCCTCTATTTCCTTATAAATCATGATTGGAAATACTCTTGTTGTGTTTAGGTACTTTTACCCACAAACCAAGCTCTGTACATTGGAAAATATAAATCTCCCTAAACTTTATTCGGATTTTAGTAAAAGAATGTCTCACACAGAAGATATATTTTTCTTAATTATGAAGTACATTCCAATAGCTGTCCTTACATAAGTCACCGACATAACAGGCATGTTATTCTAGAGATGCAACTATTTATCTATACAGCATATTCCCTAGTCAGCCCAACAAAATAGTTCCCCCATAACGGGTCTATCATATAGTGGTAACTTCGTTCTTGAGAAATACTTCCTCTAATACCTTTTTCCATTTTCCCCCCATGCCATTCTCTGGATCCAAGAATTACAAAATAATAGTTTATGATTCTTCCATACCATAACTGAAAATGGTAGTATGCTTCCATAAAATTTATCAAGAAATTGGAGACTCATAAACCATTGGTCAAAGCTAAGACCATAAATTAAATACCCCCAATGTCCTTACTGAATGACATGAAACTACACAGCCCCAATGTCCTTGTTACACGACATTAAACTGCATAGCAAAATATCAAAAAACCCTTTTCTGAAAATTATTCCCTCCTTCATATATCAAATTTAGATGGAATTGGTTTCTCATTCATATTCTATATCATCATAGATGACCCCTTATATTCTGAAATACCTTTACTTGGAAAATACACCCATGGTGGTCTTGAGTCATCCAAATTTTATATCCTTTTTTTATCAATAATAGAATATCATAATTCTTGAGATCTATTTTACATAACAATGTTGTGTGTTCCCATAGGTGGCCTTATATGAGTCACCTAAATAATAGGCATGCCAGTCAAGAGATGTCATAGTTTGTCTATGCAGCACATACCTTAGTTGTCCCTACATAATACAACCCCCAAAAAGGGTTTTTTTCAAACAATAGTAACATTGTTCTTAGAGGATAAATCATCTATTATAATATGTCAAATTCTAGATTTTGTAACCTTAAAAAATCAATCAAATCATGACTCAAGATTCCCTTTATAAGTATATAAGAAAATATTGGTACATTTATAGCCATCATTCTTTGATTATATTTTAAAATTTCATGGTAAATGCTTTCCGGCCTAAAATATTATATTTTCTTATTTTGACATGCATGACTTTAAAATGCTTACTAAATGAGACACAGTACTCAGTAGGTTGAATACCCACAATGTGAACTTTGGGAAAAAGTTGAGTGTCAGATCACTAGACCTACACTTTTTATGGTTAGGAAATATCTAGTAATAAAAATTCAAAAGACACAAAGTGTGTGGGGTTGTCCATACAACCCTAGAAATAGTAAAACTGTGCTCACTATGCTCCTTGTCTTAGACAAAAGATAAAGAACCCCCTTCACTGTTAAAGTAATTATGATTATGTAACATAAAGATTCCATGTTGTGAAATTATACTTTGATGTTATAGTTATAGATAGAAACAAGGAATAATGGTGATATATATTGGGAAACAAAATCTTTATCATTTATATGGAAAAATTAGAGGAACATAAACATAATGGAGTCTCTTAATCACATATTACAAAAAGCATTAAACTTGACTCTCTACTTATTGAATATCCTTCTGGGCCTTATTAATCACTTACTGAAGATCGATCAGTTGAGTAGTTTTATCCTCCTCAGCATGACAATGTGCGTATTTGGAAGTGGCAATGACAGTTACTTCTTCTAATTAGGCTTCTCCCAATGGTTGGTTCTGTTGATCAAGACTATTTTAGACAACATCAATTTTTTATTGAAAATGTGTCATTTCCCGCATTGTATTCTTAATCTTCTAATTCAATTCCATCGAATTATTGCAATGGTTGACTTATACCTCATATACTACAGCTCGAAAACTCTCAACATTGGTATGAATTTTTTCCATTGAAAGATATTTCTGAAATTTGTATTCCAGCTCCTACTGGTGAATGATTTCGTCCACCACATTGTAAATTTCATGGTAATCAAATTCATAAAATCCCATTACACTGAATAATGCTCTAAGTAGACCAAAATGTGAGAGAAACTCATCCAATGATTTTTGAAAGATTATATCACAAATAAATTTTCGTGTTTTCTATGTGAAATACTTAGAGTATACTACATCTCTAAATATGAATCAGAATCACTACCATTAGGAAAAACATATTCTAGAATTAGTTCACTCGGGGAGGTTCTTGGATTTTCTCATTTCGAGGAAGCAGGTGTCCCATCTTCCATTTTTGGTTTAGACAATGTAGGAGCTTCACCTTTAGACTCAATAATAGGAGCTGATAGCCATAAATGGTGGATTATAATTCTTGTTATCTTGAAAATTATAGTAATATAAAATTATTAATAATAAAATCTATGACACATAACTTGTAATAGGTTGAATTATTGAGTATATTCCTCCTCAGTATTCTCAGATCCAGTAGTTTGAGTATGTAATTCTTGGGGAGGGGCATTGTCGTGAGATTTCCCAGTCTCTATAACAATAGTATCTGGATCATCTCCTGATGTTGGATTTTCAGTTCACATCTTCTAAATGTTATAAGAAGAAGGATAGAGTAGGATTCCTTGTTCTTTAAGTTCCTTCATAATTTTCTCTATAGCTAAAGCTGCATAAATTGAGTTTTAATATGAAATATCAGATAGAAGAACATTTAGGTCTGAACAATGCACTAATGAGAACATACACCCTTTCAATTCCTCATGTAAGCCCCCAAACTCTTTAATAGAACCTGGAATATCAATGTTTGGATTAAATAAGTCCATAATTTCAGTGTATAAGACCTAGTATGTTATGTAATCCTCACTATTTAAGGTATCCAACAAATGATTGTCGATGCCAAAATTGGATCTACTGACATTTTTTCCCATAAATTCTTCAACTGGTGCAATTTCATCATGTCTTGACAAGTCAGGATCAGTACTAGTATCTACCTTAGATTTTCTAGGATCTTCATTCCTTCCTTCTGGAGAAATAGGAGTATCAGCATTGATTATCATAGGATCCATCGACAAGGGAAACTGAGCAGAAATATTATGGAGAAAAGAATGATAGAAACAACATGTGATACCTAGAAGAAATGTATTTGATATTACCATGACCCTTTTATCTATCTATAGAATCAGAAGTAGTCTCTTGGTAATTTTTCAGTTAAGGTAACATATTTATCCATAAGAATTTGTACTCCTCCTAGAGTTTCCTTCTTAATCTTTGAAGGACCATTTTTTAATCCCTGAAGAGAAGAAAGAGATAAAGATCCTGTGAGAAGATGAACGTTGTCACTAAGGTATATCAACCAATTCATAATACTAGAGGATATCATGAATATTTACATTTTTTGTGTGCACTTTGAATCAATATCAACTCTCTCTTGCTTTTATTTTCATATGATAGTGGATAGATTGAAATACTCATCTTGGCTGAAGAAACCTGAGGTAGCGACTGAGGATTTTCTATCACCATCAGCTCCATCATGGTTTTCCCTTTAGGAGAAATTCCAAGATACCCAAGGGTTTCATCCAATATATCAATAGGGGTGCATGTGGGTCTGTATTTTGGTGACTCAAGGACCTTTCCTAAGTTTCCTTCCCTAATTTCATGCTGAAAAATAAAATCTCATCAAGATTTATGATAGTGAATGATGAATTAGAATTGAAACAAAAGAAAATGGAAATATATTCTCAATATTAAAATAAATGTCCAATTAATATTTAGGGTGAACAATTACCCCTTCACATATACCTCAATCCATCATTACATATACTCATTTTGAGGCTAGGATTTGGTCATCAGTTGAATATATAAAAGGTCTCCAGCTCCTCGATATGATTTTGTACATTAGATAGATTAATATCTGGATGAAAAGAATATGGTTATCTAATGTCAACCATATTCAGTATTTGAATACCATATTGGAGGAATTCCCATGCATCCCTAAGATCATGAGTCAAGCTTTCCCAGTACTGGATAGCTAAAGGTTGCACATAATTCAGCTTTGATATGGTTAGATGTAGAGAAAACTCAACACCCTATGATTGGATGGCCTCCTTAGGACTCCGTTATTCAACATAAGAATCAACATATGAAATGGTAATATATTTTTTATGACAATGACTAGATCACCTTAGTATTGGTGGAATTTTATTCTTGTCCTTAATCATCATGGTGGATTTTAGGCAGATATGTTTTGATGTTTTTTAAGGTTCTGAATCCTCTACATAATCTCTGGATTTAGACCTTCTACCATGGTTTATACGAATAATATTTTTTTTGGCCTCTACCCGATATATTCCTTTTGTTAAATCCCCCTAACGGTATGAATAATCCCATGATTTGGAATATCCAGCCTCTAATATAATTGATGTGTCTGATGAAGGTAGTGTAATTGAAATATTGGATGTCTCTAAATCATTAGAATCTATAATTATCGAGATACCATTGGATGTTTCCCATATCTAACATACGTGGGAGGAAAGTTTCACGATTCTTGAAGACATTTGAACTGTTGATCAAACCTATAAGGGACATAATCCTCCCAGATTATATCACCATCAATCTTGGTTGATAACACTCTATCCGTAAATACCATCATATAATAACTTAGCTAGTAATTTTCTTCCCTACCATCATCAATAAATTTTTTAGTTGGTGGGTTACGAAAAGGAAAAAAAATAATTTCTCTTGATGCATTCAGTTCTCTCATCAATTCATCTGGCTTCATGTTCAAAGGATGAATCTTGAAGACATTATGTAAAAATGGGATAAATTAACCATTAGGTTGTCTAACTAAATTCAACACTAAATATGAACAAATATGTGATGCAATCCATCCCCACAACACATGAAATGGTCCTACAAGTCTAAATAGATGCATCCCATTGTACAAATGAAGTAGGGAGTAATAGATTCTTGCTAATTCAGTGGTTTCAAACCCAAATTATTACCCCTCTACCAACTTAGTTGTAATATCAAAGGTCCCTAGTCTTACACTGCCATCTAACTCATGGAATGGAAGCAAGTAAATATGTATCCACATGGAAAGGAAATCAGCTAAGCATACCTTGGAATCAACATAAGACTTGACTTTATAACCCCAGAGCTTGTAGTCATCTCTCTCAAATGTGGTCTAATATGTTCCTGAAATACCCCAATTATACGTAGTTTGGAAAATGATAGGATGTCCGCAGGTAGTACCTTTCTCTTTCATGAGTACTAAAAAATATTTCATCTACACTCTTTTGTGAATATCATCCCTAGTACATGAATCTTTATTTTCCCTCAAAAACGTTTTTTCTATTTTGTATAATTCATGATCCAATAGTGGAATCCTCTTGGCATCACCCCATGTCTTTTTGGTAGAATAAATTCATCATACATCTTCCCATGAATGGGAACACCATATATTTTGTCGATATCCCATAGACTGATGCCAAATTCCCTGTGTGTGAAGTGGAAATAAATTTTTTGTGGACTCCATTGGCTCAATAAATGAGGATTAAAGTCATTATTGTAAACATAAGTTTTTCATATCCAAAAAGCTTCATAAATGTGAAGATATATTAGTTCTTTCTTAAATTCATTACAAGTTCGGTGTACCTAGAACGCCCACATCCATTGAGGTTAATTCCTCTTCCAGAACAAAGGTCCCAGTTCTTCTTCCATCTATTGAACTGATCTATTTTTGAATCGCAAAAATTTGAATCGTATCAATGTGGCCTTGAATCTACCACATGATCTCTCATATCCAGAATAAAACCACTACAATTTAGGATCTATCCAATAGGGACTGTTCCCTCATTAATAGACATACCCTTCATAGTGATATTTATGCAATGATAGTTAGAGTATTGGAAAAATCAGGTCTTTATAAAATATATTTTATAAGATGAAATATGGGAATCTTGCAAAATCCCATGCCCATATAGAGGCATATAGTGGATTTGTGTATATTCACGTTGGTGTGGAATCAATAATTTCAGCAACCCAGGGAGGGTAATCTCAACAATTTCACAATATTGTGATCCAATAATATTCATCATTTCATTTTGAATAACTTTAGCTTCCTCAGTTGCGATCATCAAGTGAGCCATTTCCTAGAAAATAATTACCAAAATTTCCCTATTAAAATTAAATTTTTACTTAATAAAGTTAAAATTTTAACTTAAAGGAATTTAATAATTTTGAAAAGTAAAATCTCCATGTAGCTCCTTTGATGAGGTCATCCATGTAGGTCCTTCGACAAGGATCCTATAATAAGTACTTCAAAAAATTCCTTCTGTGTAGCCCCATTTCTCATATAGTTTCACCTTGAGAAATTTTCAAGGGACCTATGTGATAGCACAATGAGGAAATGCTGGATGAATGAGCTACACAACGAGAGAAAAAAAATGAAATATTTTGGGTGACGAAAATCATAAAAGAACTATGGTATTTATAGATGTTTCCAACTTGTGAGACATTTCTACGTCACCGACCAGTACGACACAACTATTCCCCCAACCTATGTGACATTGCTATGTCGTCTACGAGCACGACATAGCTACGCCACCGACCTGCGCGAGATATCTACGTCGTAGACATGCATAGTTCGGAATTAAATCTCTATAATATTTTCCAAATAATCTTGCCTCATGACTCAACCCTATTTTCAATCAGATCCAATCTTAAGGGGGTGACACTCTTTAAGAAGTGAAAATGATTATAAATAATTCATTTGGATATTTCAAAGTATCAAAGAATAAAGTAATTAAAGTAAAATAAATAAATTACAAGGGACCTACATGGGACACCTACAAATTTATAAAAATAGTGCACGTTCTACTTGTACAACATAGTGTGCACCCCCTATGCTGCAGACCTACACTGTAGAGTTACACGGAGGACCTACATGAAGGAAATTCATGTCAATATAATTTTTGTACCCCTACGCGGAGGAGATATACTAATGATCTACACATCCAACCTCCGCAGACAACCTCCTTTTGACCATCCCTCTTCCTTGACTATAAATAAGACCCTTGGTCACCCCATTTGATAACTATAAAAGATGGAAGAACTCTTGAAGCTCCAATTGCGTAGCTCTTTCTCACAGTTCCCCCAAATTTTCTTAGGTAGCTCTATAAAACATGAGAGAAGAGGTAATTAGATGGGATAATAAATTTTATGTTCTTTCAGAGTTTGAAATACAAAAAATCTGATTAAGGAATCTTATTCAATTAAGAAGAATCTTCTTACACAAGGCATATTCCCTAAGGACATACATGGGGATCATCCAAAGAAACCAAAGGAGACCCAGGGTGTTTATATTTAAATCTCACCCAGGTGTTGTATTCCCAGTATTCATTTTTAAGCATGCATAGCCTTAAATCCGTTATTTTAAACATTTATTCTTGTTCCTTGAAGGACCTTCATGGTACACCTTTGTGGCATACCTACGCAAAAAACCTACGCGGTACCCTTATGAAATCCATCTCTGAATGCCTCTTCTAATCCACCTACGGAGGAGGGGTCTCTCAATCCTTGGTTCCCTTTCCTAAAAGGGATCAAGTTAAAACCTACACCAAAACCTCCTAATTTACCAAACCATTGGGAATGAAACATCCATGTGTCCTCCACTTGGTTCTGTATTTCTAAATTCAGAGGTTTCCCATAATCTTCTTCTAAATGATTCATGATACTTAGGATATTTTTAGGTTTTTATATCTACATTCACATGGATCCTTACCCAAAGTATAGTGTTGGGGTGTTCCTAGTCTTGGATTTCAGGGATAGGCCTATTTCCTCCCCTTTTCTTATCTAATATTCAGAGCCTTCGATTCCCAATAGGGAGAGTGAGGGTCACACTTTCTTTTCCATTCAACAAAGTAAATGTTTCCCTCCTCTCCTAGGACCCATCTAATAGAATCCCTCTTGGAGTAATCCCATAGTCTTGCAGGCCAAACCCAATGACCTTCAATGTAATTTCATATTGAAGGGTTCATTACTCTGCATCATCACCCACCGTCACATTGACTTCTTTCGTCGTAGGCTTAAACTCTTCCATCAGCAGAAGAGAAAGATTAGGGTTTGTTGAATCTTTCGCATCCTCCTGTATCTCAAACTGAGCATGCATCATGTGGTCTTAGAGATTTTTGATGAGTACAACATCCACACAATCCTTCTCAAATAATTAATTAGGAGAACTCTTATTCCCACCGTATTTGAGATATATAGGAAGCCTTTACCTAGTTCCCGAGCTCACTAGATATCCTCTTCAAGAATCCAACCCCAATTCCATTAATCTGGGCATCCTCCATAAGAGTATTCCTGGAATTAATCCCCATAAATCTCCATGAGTTAAGATATTTATCATGGAACTTGTTACAAGGAAATCTTATTTAAGAGTATGCCTCAACATGTTTAACCCAAAGGGACATATTCCCTTTCGAGACTTGACAAACTATGTGGGATTTGATTCCCATCCAAGTGGGATACATAGGAAGCCTCCTTGAGGTTCAAACCCAAAACTCCAAATAAACCCTATTCTTTCTGGACTACATTCCTAGTAGGGTCTAATCCAACATGGAAACCTATATCCTTTCCAGGTTCATTGGGTTTCTTAGGAATTATTCCCACACCAATCTTTGACTAAGAACCTTCTGGTTAGATTTCATTACCACATGACATTAAAAAGTATAGTTTGGTCCTTATCATACAAATTTATAATTCTATATGCTTCAAAAACACGAGAGAAGAGATAATTATATGGGATAATAAATTTTTAAGTCCTTTAAAATTTTGAAATATAAAACATATGATTAAAGACTCCTCATCTATCAATAAGAAGCTACCTACGCAAGGCATATTCCTTAAGGACCAACATGGAGCTCTTCCAAAGACAACAAATGAGACCTGGTGTGTTTAGATTTAAATCTCACCTAAGTGTTTCTTTTCTAATTGTCCTTTTTAAACATGCATAGGCTTAATTCCTCTATAGTAATAATTTTTTTTAATTCTTCCTAGGACCTACATGGTATACCTACACAACATACCTATGTGGAAAACCTATGTGGTACACCTATCTGACCAATCATTGATGGCCTCTTATAATCCATTTATTAAGGATGGGTCTCTCTTTCCATGGCTTCCTTTCCTGAAAGGGAACAAGTTGAATCCTCCACCAAAACCACCTGACTTACCAAACCATTAGAAAAGACATATCCACATGCCCTCCACTTGGTTTTTTATTTCTACAGTTAATGGTTTCCCATATACGTATTCTAACGGAGTCAGGATCCTTGGGATGTTTGTATGTTTTTATATCTACAGTCACATGGATCCTTACTCGATAAACAATGTTGAGAATTACCTATTCTTGGATTTTGGGGATAGGACTCTATCCTCCCTTTTTATCTCTAAGATTCGGAGGCTCCAGTTCCCAATAGAAAGAATGAGGATCACAATTGCTTTTAGAGTCAACAAAGGAAAAGTCTCCCTCCTCTCCTGGGACCCATCTAAGGGAATCCATATTAAAGTAAGACCCTATTCATTTGTATTGGACCTAATTAAATTAAATTTTATTTCACATTGAATGATTCATTACTCCACACCCTCACCCTTTTTCGCCTTGACTTCTTTCACCGTAGGCCTCACCTCTTCCATCGGTGGAAGAGAAAGTGTGTGGTTTGTTGAATCTTTCACATCCTCTTGATTCTCTCATCAAGCATGACTCACATGGGCTTAAAAATTTTCAATAATTATAACATCCTCACAATCCACATCAAGTCTTTAACTATGAGAACTCTGATTCCGACCATAATTAGGATATGTAGGAGCCTTTACCTAGGCCCGATCTCATTGTATATCCTCTTCAAGAATCCAACCCTAATTCCCTTAATCAGGGCATCCTACTTAAGAGTAAGACCCAAATTAATCCCTCCTAAATCTCCATGATTTAATAAATCTCTCATGGACCTTCGTACAAGGGAATCCTCTTTAAGACTAAGCCCCAACTTATTTCTCTCAAAGTTACATATTACCTTGTGAGACTTACCAAACTACATGGGCTTTGATTCCCATTAAAGTGGGATATATAGGGAGCCTCCTTGAGGTTCAAATCCAACACTCCAAATAAACCCTGTTCTTTCTGGACTACATTCCCAGAATGGTATTTTCTAACTTGGAACCCTGTATTCTTTCCAGGTTCCTTGGGATTCTTAGTCATAAGTACCACACCAAGCTTTGACTAAGCACATTCCACTTATATGTTCTTACCATATGAAATTAAACTGTATGATTTGTTCCTTATCAAAAAAACATAAAAGCTATGATGTTCCCTATTAAAAGACACTGAAATATGAGGGTTCTGATTCCATTCACCAATATACATAGGTATCCCATTTATGGGTACGATCCAAACATCCAAATAACTTTTGTCTACTTGGATGGACATAAATTCCGGAGTTCCCCACTGAGTGGCTTAAAAACCACCAACATCATAACAATGACTAAAGGATATATAAGTATTATATGAGATGATACCATTAATGGATAAATTATAATTCATAATAAATAAACTTCAATATTTATAGATGATTCTAAATTCCATACATGCTAATAATTGATTGAAAATTTCAAGGGAACCCTATGTTATACTTAGTAAATTAATAAGGATTCATGAACATGTATTTGATATATAAGAGAGTCTCGAAGTAGGAAATAATTCCCCCAAAAAGTGTGTAATGAGCCTCACCTCGCATCCTCTCGACCAATGTGAGTTCTTAAGTATCACAGGTCCAAACCTAATGAACGCCTTCCTTTGGAAAGCAGGTCCCTTTGCATACAAAACTGTTGGGTATTTCTAGTTCCATAAATAAATTGGATGGAAAAAATATCAATGTATTTTGAGGTTTCATTATGATATTTAGGGATTTTAATGTTTTTAGGGACCTTTATTATTTTTTGGGGTTTTAGGGTTTTTATGGTCTTTGTATGGGTTTTTAGTGTTTTAGAATTTTTTAGGGTTTAATGTGTTTAATGTTTTTTTAGGTTTTTTAGAATTTATTCCATTCTTTATGGGTTTTTTTATTTTTCACATTTTCTGATATTTTAAGGTATTTTTATATAGTTTTATTATTTTTAATGTTTTTAGGGATTTTGAGGGTTTTAAGGTTTTTATCATTTTTTTGAGTTTTAGAGGTTTTATGTATTTTTCAGTTTTTTACATTTTCATTGGTTTTTTAGTGGGTTTAGCGGATTTTATTTTTTTAGGTATTTTAGTTTTTTTTATTTTTCGGTTTTTGTGGGATTTAGGGTTTTTGAGGGGATTTTTGAATTTTAACGTTTTTTGGGTTTTTTGTGTTTTCTGGGATTTTTTAGTTTTTTTTTGTTTTTTATGGATTTTTTTGAATATTTTAATTTTTTTAGTGGCTTAAAGGTTTTTTAATGTTTTTAGTGGTTTTTAGGGTTTTATGTTTTTATGTGTTTTTATAGTTTTTTGGGTTTTAATGGTATTTAATTTTTTAGTGTTTTTTAGGTTTTAGGGGTTTTAAATACTTTTAGGTTTTTAAGGTTTTCATAGGGTATTTTTGGGTTTTATGTTTTTTTACATTATTAGGGTTTCTTATATAGTTTTTACAATATTTATGGTTTTTATGATATTTAGGGATAATTAGGGTTTTAAGGGTTTTTTTGGGTTTTTAGGGGTTTTTATCATTTTTTATATTTTTAGGGGTTTTAAATGATTTTAGGGTTTTAGGGTTTTCTTATGGGTTTTCAGGGTTATAGGGTTTTTTATATTTTTTTTAATTTTAGGGATTTTTTAGTATTTTTATGGGTTTTTAGTGTTTTTAGGTATTCTGAGGGGTTTTAGGGTTTTTATGGATTTTTAGGGTTTTACCTATTTTTTATAGTTTTTCAAGATTTTATGTTATTTGGAGTTTTTAACGTTTTAGGGGGTTTAAAGG
Source organism: Viscum album (assembly GCA_963277665.1). Taxonomy (NCBI): domain Eukaryota; kingdom Viridiplantae; phylum Streptophyta; class Magnoliopsida; order Santalales; family Viscaceae; genus Viscum; species Viscum album. The sequence continues at coordinate 1,635,280,056 of OY728157.1, read as the reverse complement.
GTTTATATAATTTTTTTTAGAGTTTTTAGGGGTATTAGGGTTTTTAGGGTTTTTATCATTTTTTAGGGTTATAAGGTATTTAAGTGTTTTTTGGTGTTTAAGGATTTATTTTTGTTTTCATGGTTTTTTGGTGTTTTTAATGATTTTTGGTATTTTTAGAGATTTCTTAGGATTTTTATGGTTTTATGGGTTTTAAGGATTTTGATGGTTTTAGGGTTTTTTTGGCTTTTTTGTTTTTTAGGTTTTTTTTAGTTTTTAGGGTTTTTAGGGGCGTTTAGAGAATGCTAACTTTTTTATGGGCTTAAAATGTTTTTAGAGTTTTTAGTGGCGTTTTAGGGTTTTTTATGTGTCTTATTCTATTGATGTTTTTTGGGATTTTTAGATTTTTATGATCTTTTAGGGTTTTTATCATTTTCAGGGTTTTTAGGATATTTAAGTGTTTCTTGGTTTTTATGGTTTTCTTAGGGGGTTTTAGGGTTTTAGGGTTTTTTATGTTTATAAATATTTTTATTAATTCATAGTATTTTTATGGGGTTTTAGTGTTTTTAGGGATTATGAGGTTTTTTTGGGGTTTTAGGGTTTTTAGGGTTTTTTGCATTTTTTAGGGTTTTAAGCCTTTTTAGGTTTTTGTTGTTTTTTTAGGGTTTTTAGGTTTTTTACGTTTTTAATTATTTTAAGATATTTTTTAGGATTTATATGGGTTTTAGGGTTTTAAATTATTTTGAGGGTTTTTAGGGGTTTTAGGGTATTTTTAATTTTTATGGTTTTAGGGATTTATTTAAGATTTAAAGGTTTTTACAGTTTTTTAGTCTTTTAAATTTTTTTATTTTTTTAAAGGATTATTAGTATTTTTAGTGTTTTTAAGGTTTCTTAAGGTTTTTAGGGGTTTTATGGGTTTTGGGTTTTTAGAGATTTTCAAGTTTTTAAAGGTTTTTTGGCTTCTTGGGAATTTAAATATTCTTATTTTTTTTAATTTTTCTTAAGGTTTTTTGGGTTTTTTGGGTTTTTAATATTTTTATGAATATATAGGGATTTTATATCATTTTAATGTTTTTAGGGATTTTAATGTTTTTAGGGGTTATGAGAGATTTTAGGGTCTTTTAGGGTTTCTAATGATTTTAGGATTTTTTTTAGCATTTTAAATGTTTTTAGGTGTTTTAGTTGTCATTATATTTTTTTGGTTTTCATAGGGGTTTTAAGTTTTTTAGGGTTTTTTAAAATTTTACGTATTTTTATAGATATATTAGGCATTTTATTCTTTGTTAATGGATTTAGGGTTTTGAGGGTTTTAAAATTTGTTAGGGTTTTTATGTTTTTTTTTTGTTTTTTTCATTTTTATGGGTTTTATTGTTTTTATGATTTGTAATGTTTTTTTGTATTTAAATGGGTTTTATATTCATTATTGGATTTTAAGGGATTTATGGATTTTTAGGAGTTTTATGTTTTTAAAGGGTTTGGTGGTTTTTAATGGTTTTGGGTGTGTTTTATGGTTTTTAGAATTTTTTGGTTTCTAAGTGGTTTTATGTAATTTTAGGGGTTTATGGTTACATAAGGGGGTTTCAGAGTTTTTATGTTTTTTTTACGTTTTTAGTGATTTTAGGGATTTTTATGGATTTTATGGTTTTTAGGGATTTTATGGACTTCTGGTTTTTTGGGGGTTTTAGGAGTTTTTTTATTTTTTTAGTGTTTTTAAGGTTTTAGAGTGTGTTAATTTTTTTAGGGGTTTAAATGGTTTTTATAGGTTTCGGTGTTTTTTAGTGTTTTTATAGGTTTTTACGGTTTTAAAAGATTTTAGGTATTTTTATGGGTTTTAGGGTTTTAGGGTTTTTAGTGTTTTTTAGGTTTTATATGGTTTCTATGTGTTTTTAGGTATTTAGTTTTTTCATAGGGGTTTTTTGAAATATTTGGGTTATTTATGTATTTAATGTTTTTATGCATTTTTTCTACGATTATTTAGTGTTTTTATGGATTTGTCTGGTTTTTTCTATTTTTTAGGGTATTTAAGGGTTTTACATTTTTTAGGAATTTATGGGTTTTAACTTTTTTTGTTTTTTAATTTTTTCTTAGGGGTTACAATGTTTTTTAGTTTTTTATGTTTTTATGCATTTTTTCATGATATTTTAGTTTTTATGGTTTTTAGGATTTTTTGGGATTTAGAGAGATTTTAGGGTTTTTAGGGGCTTTTTGTGTTTTTTTCATTTTAGTGTTAATTTCTTAGTATTTCATGGTTTTAAATGTACTTAGTATTTTAAATGTTTTAATGGTTTTGAAGGGTTTTTAGAGTTTTTAGAGGGTTTTAGAGTGTTTTTATATTTTTAGGGTTTTTTATTGTTTGTAGGGGTTTTTTAATGTTTTTATGGTGTTTAGTATTTTTATGGTTTCTTATTTTTTAGTAGTTTTAAGTGTATTTAGGTTTTATTGATTTATCAATGTTTTTTAGGGTTTGTAGGGGTTTTAAAACTTTTAGGTACTTTTAGTGATTTTTAGGGTTTTTATTTTTTTAGGGTTTTTATTTATTTCAATGGTTTTAGGGGTTTTTTGGGTTTTTTTGGTTTTTAGTGATTTTATGTTTTTTTATGTGTTTTTTATTTTTTAGGATTTTATGGTTTTTTTGAGTTTTTAACTTTTTTATGGTTATAAAGTTTTTTTAGAGTTTTATTGGGGTTTTAGGGTTTTATGTGTTTTTAAGTATTTTTATGATTTTGAGAGGATTCGGCTCTTTATGTGTTTTAGGGTTTTTAGGTTCTTTTTAGGGTTCTCAATAATTTTTTTATTTTTTAGGTTTTTTGGGGGTTTAAGTGTTTTTAGGTTCTTAGGGTTTTGTTATGGGTTTTCATGGTTTTTAGGGTTTTTTATGTTACTAGGGATTTTTAAAGATTTTTTTGGATTTCTATAAATTTTTCGGGTTTTTTTGGATTTTTATGGTTTTTAAGGATTTTACGGGTTTTAGGGCTTAAGTGTTTTTAGGGTTTTTAGAGGTTTTAAGTGTTTTTAGGTTTTTATGGATTTCTGAGGGTTTTAGGGTTATTTTGGTTTTTAGAATTTTTTTTGGGTTTTAAGGTTTTTTTATTTTTTTATGGAGTTTTAGGGATTTTGAAGATTTTTAGGGTTTTTAGGGGTTTTAGGGTTTTTAGAAGTTTTATGGTTTTTAGTGTTCTTTAATGTTTTTAAGGATTAAAAGGTTTTTTAGAGTTTTTAGTTGGGGTTTTTAGGTTTTTTATCATTTTTTATGATTTAAATGGTTTTAAGTGTTTTTAGCTTTTACATTTTTGGGTGTTTTTTAGGGTATTTAGAGGTTTTTAAATTTAGAGAATTTGAGTTCTATTTTATGAATTTTTTTTTTAAAGATTTGGGGGATTTATTTATGTTTTTATGGGTTTTTTGGGTTTTGGGTGTTTTTTTAGTTTATTATGGTTTTAGGGTTTATATAGTTTTTATCATTTTTAGGGGTTTAATATTTTTTGGAGTTATTAGTGGGTTTTTAGGTTTTTTATGATTTTTGGGTTTTATGGTTTTTAGGGTTTTTCGGTATTTTTTAGGGTTTTTAGCATTTTTTAGGTTTTTAGGGGTTTTAAGTGTTTCTAGGGTTTTATATTTTTCTTACTGTTTTTAGGGGGTTTCAAGTTTCTTTTTTATTTTTAGGGATATTTTATATTTCTATGGTTTTTCAGGGTTTTAGGGGTTTTAGGTATATTGAGGGTTTTAGGGTTTTTAGGGTTTTTAGGCCTTTTGGAGGTTTTTTTAGGGTATTTAGGGTTTTTGGAGGTTTTAGGGTTTTTAAGGATATTTAGAGTTTCTAACATTTTTAGGGGATTAAAGGGAATTTAGAGTTTGTACAATGTTTTTAGTGTTGATATGGATTTTAAGGGGTGTTTTGGTTTTTAAGGGTTTTATGGTTTCTAGGGGTTTTAGAGTCTTTTAGAGTTTTTTAGTTTTTTTTTGGTTTTTTAGAGGATTAAATAGTTTTCATATTTTTATATGTTTGTTATAGTTTTTCATTGTTTTTATGATTTTTTATGTTTTAGTTTCTTTTAGGTAAATTTTAGTAGTTTTATGGTTTTTTGTGTTTTTAGTGACTTTGCGGGTTTTAGGGTTTTTAGGGGGTTTTAGGTTTTTTTATCATTTTTTAGTTTTTATGGGTTTTATCCATTTTATGTTTTTAAGGTTTTCCTAAGGTTTTCATGATTTTAAGTTTTTTTATGTTTTTAAGTATTTTTATGGATTTTTAATGATTTTTATTATTTTTAGGCATTTTAGGGATTTTGAGGGTTTTAAGAGTTTAATGGTATTTTAGGGTTTTTTGTTTTTAGGGATTTTAGAATATTTAAATGTTTTTAGATTTTAAGGATTTATTAGGGATTTTTTGGTTATTTTTTAAATATTAGGGATTTTTTGGGATTTTGTTGAATTTTATGGGTTTTATGGTTTTTGAGGGGTTTTAGGGTTTTTTTTATTGGTTTTGGGTTTTTTGGGTATTGGGGTTATTTTTAGTTTTTTATTATTTTTAATGTTATTATAGTTTTTTAAAAAAAAAATTAATGGTTTAAAGGGGTTATAGATATTTTAGTTATGTTTTGGGTTTTTAGCATTTTTAGGGTTTTTAGAATTTTTAAGGTTTTTAGGGGATTTAAGTGATTTAGCTATTTAATGTTTTCTTAGGCGGTTTTTGGATTTTAGATATTTTTTCATTTATTGTGATTTTACTGATTTTTTATGTTTTTATGGTTTTTAAGTATTATGAGTGTGTTTATGGTTTTTTATAGTTATTAGGGTTTTATGGTGTTTTGGGTTTTAGGTTTTTCTATAATTTTAGGGGTTTAACGGTTTTTAGAGTTGTTTAACATTTTTAAGGGTTTAGGGGTTTTTATAGTTTTTAATGGTTTTAGGAATTTATAGGTTTTTCGGTGTTTTATGGTTTTGAGAGTTTTATGGGTTTTAGAGTTTCTAGTGTTTTTAGAGTTGTTATGGGTTTTTTGTGTTTTTAGTTTTTTAAGGTTTTCTTTTTGGTTTTTACAGTTTTAGGGGTTTTATTGTTTTTTGGGTTTTTTAGGTTCTTGAATATTTTTAGGGGTTTTTAGGGGGTTTTTGGATTTTAGGGTTTTTAGCATTTTTTAGGGGTTTTATGTGTTTTTCAGGTTTTAAGGTTTTCCAAGTGTTTTATGAGGATCATGGAACACATGGGAATCGAGGGGTTGAAGGAAGACATCATGAGATGGGTGTAATGTGTATGATTTCACTAGTCCATTGTAAGCAATTGGTGGTCCAATGTCAAGGGAGACGACCAAGAGAATAAAGAAGGACTTAAATAGGTTAATCATGGAATTTCAAGGATAGGGACAACAACCTTCCTTGGCAGAAACATCCAAGCCTGTATTTATATTAATTAAGGCTCAAAAATGATTTTAAAGACACATCCCATGATTTTCTATGAATTTCAAACCAACCCCGCCATTGAATCTTCAGAGTTAAATGTTCTGGAATAATACTCTTTACTTTCCAAAAGGGTTTAATATTTGTCCCTTAAATTCATGGGAATGTTCCAAAATTTTCAAAAGAATCATTTAGGCATTTTTACTTGTGTAATGTTGGTGTTAGTGTTTTATATCACTATTTCCCTATAAATATCAACCCCATGTACTCTTTCACCATAATGAATAATGTTAATGCTATTATGGTGATTTTTTCTTGAAACCTTTGTGTGGTTGATTAATTATTGACTTATAAGATTATTTTTCATCCTTTGTTGCATATTGTGGCTAGAATTCTTAGAGACAAGTTCTTTTTAGGCTATACCTTGACTAACTCTCTCCTTTCTTAATTATTTCAACCATTTATAGACCTTCTCCCTTGTTTTCTTGCAATGATCAGAGTGCTCAACAAAATAATATTGAACAGGGTTCCTTGGAAACTTTATAATGGTTCTTGGATCATGGGCCATTTGGTATTAGGTCCCAATTTCATGAAATATGATTCATCATTTTTTATCCCTTCTTCCATCTACTTTTCTCTTTTAATTTGACTGACATCAATTCTGTTCCATTTTTTTCTTCAATCACAGATATAAATATTTATTCATTTTTAGCTAAATTATATCAACCCTATATTTAGAAATATCAAATTTTTTCTCCATATATAATCATTTAAATAAAATTTATAAATCATGAGATACAATGGGTTCAAATTTTTTGAAAAATTCTATAATTTTAAAAGAATACATGTATCACCCCTTGGTTTATTGTACATAAACCTTTATTTATGTATTTTAATTATTTAAAATTATTTTTTTAAGTTATTTGATGTTAAGAGGAGATTTGTAATGTTTTTAAGATTCTCTAGATTTTCACGGTTTGAGCACTGTTAGTAGAAACTATGCAACAACTCCAAGAAACCGTGCAACTGAAAGTGTGTACACTGGGGGGTACATTGTTTGGCACACAGTTTTGTCAAACAATGTGGATGAACAGTATAAATTGATCAATGGGGGATAGTAGGGTATAAAATTATTCACTCATGGTTTTTCTATTATTGTGACCCAATTGTCTGAGGTGTGTTTGGAGTTAGTGGATTGTGCCCAATTAGCACACAGTTTTTTGGTAAATATTTTTCTCACACTATATGTCATAAAATTGAAAATTATTTTCTTTCCCATAAGAAAAAAGAGGATTAATTTATTGGTTCATATGAGGAAAACGTCACATCACTTTAACAATACACCTCCGTATTTTCCTTTACTATCGAATTCAAGGTTGGCCACTTCTTTGGTGGGATAAAATCTAGTATATGGAACTCCCTTGAGATCCAAGAATTTGATCACTATGAGGAAATTTTCTTATGTTCCCTAAAAGTAGAAATAGATAATGTTGAATATCAAGGGTATCATGTTTATAATAAGTGTAAAGTGGAGTTTAATTATGGTGGTTCGATGAAGAAATCTAATGGTTCTAAAAAATTTCAACATCCCAAATATCAAAAGCGAAAAAAGAAGCACCCCAATAATTACCTAAGGGGAATGATAAAAAGATTTAGGTTTTGGAATGAAGGAAAACTAGCTAGAAACTGTCAATAAGAGAAACCAACTAATTCATTAGAGTAATTTAATTACCCATTAAGCCTTCAGTTCATTTATCATTACTTATAAGGAACCAGGGAACTTTGAAAACCAATTCACTAAGCTAAGGGTTTTCGGAGAAACCAAAAACCTCTAAGATAGTAAGAAAGAGATTATGTTATCACAACCGTTGAGGTGGATCCTGATAATGAAGTGGTGATAGGTAATATAATTATTCATTCAATAATATAAAACTTACTTTTTTATTCTATTAATATGAATTCCTTTATACTATGAAACTTTAGTATAACTATTTAAACACCACCATGATGCATGGAAGTAGAGCTATCAGTGAAAATGAAAAATAGATCAACTATTTCATCACTAGTATATTACTCCTTCCCAGTCAAAATTTATGGTATAAACTTCCCAACCAACCTATATATATTCCCTTTAGTGGAATTTTATTCAATTCTATCCAAGGATTGGATTTCCCTATATAGTTCCAACATGAATTTCCATGAGAAGGAAATCATATTCCGTATTAATAATCATCCCCCAATTTTATACAAGTGCATAGAGGATGATGAATCTTCATAGAACCAATATCTCATGTATTGATATTGTATCCCTATGAGCAAGCATATCTATCTTAAATGATCGATTCTAAGTAAAGGGTCATTCTTGAAGACGTCCCCACTGTGAGGTAATACATTAAAGTGTTTCCTGAGAAAATTTATTTGTCTTCCTCCTATATGAGTGGTTGATTTCTAAATCAAGCTTATACCTTGTGCATTACCATTATCAAAGACTCCATATAAAATGGATTATGGGGAACTTTAGTATTTAATGAATAAACTATAGGAGAATCTGTAAAAAGGGTTCATGTTCCCAAGTGCTTCACCTTGGGGTGCACCAATCCACTTTGTCAAGAAGAAGGATGGTTCAATGAATCTTTTCATTGATTATAGTGAGCTCAACAATATCTTGACAAAACAATATCCTTTTTCATATATTTATTAATTGTTTGATTAACCATGTGGATCACAATAATTCCCCATGGTGGATCTATAGTCAAAATATTACCATGTCAGGTTTAAGAGGGAGTATATCCCCAATACTACTTTTCGTACAAAGTACCATAACTATGAGTTCATAGTAATTCCATTCAAACTCACTAATGCACCAAAAATCCTCATGGAATTAATTAATAGAGTCATTAAATATTACCTTGAATTTTTTTTATAGTCTTTATAGATGATATTATAATATAATCTAAAATAAAATACGAGCATGAGAAGAATCTTTGCACTGTGCTAATGGCCTTATAAAAGGAGAAGCTTTATTCCATGTACAAAAAATGGGATTTATGGTTAAAGGAATCATCATTGTTAGGGAATATTATCACAAGAAATGGTATATTCTTCATCCCATCAAAGAAAGAATCAATTTAAGGATGGCCAAGGAAAACAATTGTGAAAAATAACCATAGATTCCAAGGATTAGTTTGGTACTATCATTGATTTGTGAGAAATTTCTCATGACTGTCATACCCTCTAACCAAGATAATTCAGTAGAGAGTCTGGTTTTTTTTGGAATGATGAATGTGGGTAGAGATTCAAGGAGTTAAATAATAGGCTTATCGCTACACAAATACACACACTACCCACAAGTGGAAAACATTTCATTGTATTCAATGTTACTTTGAAGAAGGACTTGAGATATATATTAATTTAGAATGAAAACGTGATAGCCTATGGCTCAACAAAAATTGAAAGGTCGTGAACCGAACTACCCAACAAATGATCTAGAGTTGGTTGTAGGGATATTCGTGTTGAAATATGGTGGAATTATCTCTTTGGGGAGATGTGTGAAATATTTACAGATCAAAAGACTCTCTAGTATATATTCACATTGAAAGAGATGGATATGCACCAATGAAGATGGTTAGAGATGATCACGGATGATGACCACATAATCCACTACCATCTTGGGAAAGAAATTAATGTGGATGATACTCAAAGTAAAAAAGGATCCAACAATTTTATCATTGATGAGAATTGAGAAGGATTTGATCTTCTTAGATTTAAAAAGGATGGGCATGGGAATCATAAATTAAGGGACATCATTGATCCTCTCACAATTTATTACTCAACCATCCCTTATATAGAGGACAAATTATTCTCATTAAGATTATGTGGTAATTCAGAAAAAGTGGAAGCTATAAGAAAAGGGAAATCCTCAGAGTTAAATGTTAATATAGAAGAAGTATTATGATTTGGGTAATGATGATGTGTACCATCAAATCTTGAGTTAAATAAGGATTTTTTGGATGATGCGCATAGATCGAACTTATCCACCCATCTTGGAAGAAAAAATATGTATCTAGTTCTCTGATAGAACTATTGGTGGGGAAATATAGAAAAGAAAAATCATGGAATATACATAAAAACGACTTGTATGCATAAAAGTGAAGGATGATAGGAAAAATAAAAGGGGATGATAAAACCATTACCCATACCTATATGGAAATGGGAAGAATCACAATGGAATTTGTCACTGGGCTTTCGAAGACATCAACATAAAATAATTCTATATGGGTTGTGGTATATCATATTAAAAAGACTACCCACTTTATTTCAATTCAATAAGACTTCGCACTCAATAATAATATATGGGTATACATTAGAGAATTGGAGAGGCTTCATGGAACACCACTATAAATTATATATTATTGAGATCCATGATTTACCTCTATGTTCTAGAAGAGTACCCAACATGCTCTAAATACTGCATTGAATTTCGACATATCTTATCACCCACAAACTGATTGAAAATCTGAGTGGACTATCAAAAAACTTGAGGAAATGTTGAGAGCTTGATCAATTGACTTGAAAGGATGATGAGATCAACATCTTCCTCTGATCAAGTACTTATACAATAATAGTTTCCACACTTGCATCCAAATGGATCCCTATGAAGCCCTTTATTGGAAGAGGTTCATAACACCTGTATGTTGTGATGAGTTAAGGGAGAAAACTCTTAGGTCTTTAAATGGTCAAGGAAATGGTGGAAAAGGTCAAGGCCATTAAATAAAATATGAAGGATTCTCAGAGTTAACAAAATAGTTATACTGAAAATCATCGATGAGAGCTAGATTTTGATGTTGGAAAAATGGTATTTCTCAGTATATCGCCATAGAAGATAGTCATGAGGTTTGCGTAAAAGGGAATGATTATTCAAAGATACATCAACCCCTTTGTGATCCTTGAAAACATCATAGTGATGGACTATCAACTAGTACTCCAACATTACCTTACTCAAGAACATGATGTATTCCATGTATCTCTCTTGAGGAAGTACACATCAGATCCTTCACATGTACTCAATCCTAAAGTGATATCGTTGGATAATGAACTTTCCTATGAGGAAATATCTGTGGGGATCTTAGATCATAAAGACAATGTTCTGCAGAATAAGACAATGCAGATGGTCAATGTGTTATGGATAATGATTTTAACAACCTGAAAATTTATTAATAAAATTCCCATTATGATTTAATTTAAATATCATATTATGTATTATGGTTATAGAAAACACATGCACTTCTGTGGTTTTATTATATCCAATAATATTCAAAATACTATTATGAATCATTACTGTTGATAATATAGCTATTGAAAATTGATCATATGATTAGTATAAATATAGGGTTTAAAAAACCAATTGACAAGGAAAAAGGAAGTGTTGACCTAAAGCAGTAGGATACCACCCTATGAATCCCATTTATTAGAGATTATAAGGTATATACCATCACTCGGATAATCCCTTGATGAATCCCAATATGAGATCCAAAAACTTAAGAATGTGTGAAATTGTTTACAGGTTAAGTTTAAACTCATCGAGATCCCAACCCAAACCATGTATGTCAAACCACCACATTAAATCCTTAATGTCACGAACCTTACCCTCAGGGAATTTTAGGGTGTAATAAAGGGTTATGAATCAATAAATTAATAATATTAATATGTATATTGTAGATAATAATGAATATATTTTCATTTTTTTATTATTACTTTATAAATGACTTTGATTTTGGTATAATAAAAAAATTATAATTTTTGGTAATATTTAAATTCAATTAAGAAATTTATTTTAATAAATTAAATAAATTTTTAAATAAATAATATTATATTCAAATATTATTAATAAATAATTTTTATTAAATATAAATGATCATATAATTTTTATGAATTCAAATGTAATTTTTATAATGGATTAAAAAAATTATTGTAAAAAAACTACACATTTCTTAATAAATGTTGATTCTTATTTAAAAAGTAAAAATTAAAATATTTATAAAGTTATTTATATAAAATTAATATTATTTGTGGAATCAAAATTATAAAATTACCCAATAATTATTTTTTTTATAATTTTCTGAGGCACTCAAATTTTTTATTAAAATTAAATATTGTATAGATATACATTGTGTTTTATGAAATCATAATGATACAAATGTTATGTAGTAAATAATATAAATGGTATATACTAAAAAATATATTTCTACCATTTAAAATAATTTTAATTTATTTTTATTTGATTACTTTTAAAAATAATTTATGAATCATTCAAAACATATAATATATTTTATGGGTTTAAAATAATTTCATTAAGAGTATTACTCACCTCAACATCAAAAAGGTTATTATTTTAATATTTTAATCTCTTGTACATATAAAATAATTAAAAACACTCCTATTTTGTAGAAACCATAGGAAAACCATTGTATGTTTTGTGTTTTTGGTTATTTTATTATATAGAGTCAAAAACCTATGTTTGAGAAATGATAAAGAATTCCCCACTCATTTCCTATAAAACCCTATCATTATCCCATTTATCTTCACTAAAAATTGTTTTTTTATGTACTCAATCTTCTCTCTTATATCTGAATTCATTCCAAGGTTCCCCCAAACTCTCACAAATCTCCTCCAAAGCATTTGAAATCACACTCTCAAGGTAAGGGACCACCTTCTTCTCCTCTTTATTCATGTATCTTCCTTATCTCATGTCTTTTATATTCATTTAATAATGTTGGGATATGTTCTAAAATATACCCCTTAATATCCATTTTGTTTCTAAATTATGAGAAAACCCTTTCAATCTCATTAATCTCTCCCATGAACATTTATATTCCCTCATTATACTGCCAATATTTAACCACGATTTTCCATGCCAAACAAATTGTGTAGTGAATACCCATACCCATTTCCTATCAAGGTTATTCACATTTATAAACCTATATTTATTTAGTGGTTACTTAAGTGTATTTATTCAAAACTTGTTGATATTGGAATAAAATATATTGACAAATTAATCCATGTCATATGATCTATGTGGCACACTTAAGCATGAGAATAAAATGAATTTGATTGGTACGCTTGGAATTATATAGCGCTCCAATGAAATAGGCTATATTTTAATCTCATGTGACATAATTAAAGGGATTAGGGATTAAACCTAATCCATTATGGGGATTTTTATGTTATCATTTCTTGGTAGTTATCCTTGAAATTTGTTTATTATGGAGTGTTTTATGTTGTTTCAACATTTCCAATGTTTCCTTTATGTTATCATGCTATATCACGCTTCATTGTTCTTGTTTATAATTATCACCCCTTTTATGTACCATTAATATTAATATTGTATAAGATATATTACATTATTCATGTTATGACATTTTTATTAATTTATTGGGCTTTATAGATCACCCCTTTTTTATGTATGTCCCCAAGTTATCCCTTGTAGTGTTAAGTAAAAAGGAATAACAATATCATGTTAAGGAAGTTTCTATAATAGATTATGTATTCCTTGTTTTAATTTATTAATTAATGTAACTAATTCACAAAGAAACTATAATTATTGATCTTTTATGTTGTATTAAGTTTAATATTATGTAATAGATCAGGTATTAATATGAAATAAAGAGGAGGATTATTAATGTGCAGAAGAATAGCTATCATTAGTAAATTGAAGAAAGCCAAGGTGATTCTAGGAATACCATATCTCCTCAACCAATGCAATCTTAATAGGGTAACAAAGAGAAATGTATAATGAGTAAGAAATTGTTTGGAGCTGATCAAGTAATAATGGATGATCAATCAAGACCTTTGATGATGAGTAGTAATATTATTTTGAATATTTACATTATGAAATCTTTGTTTGATATTGGTTCATCACATTTTTTTTATTTATTATCACATTATTAATCTTCTAGGTTTTCATGTTGAGATGGTTCCCTATATTTTGAAATATAAAATTCCTCTTTGAAAAAATTAATTTAGAACCTTTGTGTGCCAAGCATGTTTTATAACTATCGATGGAATGAATTGAATTAGGACTTATCTGTGCTTGAATTGGATGCCTAGAAGTTAATCTGGGTATGCATTGGATGAAAATATTCAAATCTCACAACAACAGTTATACTTGAAGGGATAGTTTTACAATTGATGATATAGATGAGCATCTATTTAGTGGAAATCAAAATGTAAAGGAATGTGGAGAAAGATTTTTGGCACCAGAAGTTGGAACTATCTCATATCAGTTGGTATCCTTGACCTTGGAATCTATGGATGAGATCAATAATAGATGTTTTCCAATATTTCTTGATCAGTTTGTTGATGTTTTTACTGATAATTTCTCAGGGTTTCCACCCACCAGATAAGTAGGGTTTATGATTGATCACTTCCCATAGTACAATACTACATCACTCTCACCTTATCATATGGAACCAACTAAATTAAGTCAATTGAAATTATAATTGGAAGATTTTGAAAGAAAAGAATTCATTTGACCTAGTACGTCGTCATGGGAAGCATCAGTTCCTTTTGTGAAATAGTTAGATGGAACTCTTAGAATTTATATGGATTATTGTAGTCTTAATCAGGTTATGATATTGAATTCGTATCATATTTCATGAATTTATGAACCATTTTATCAATTTAGGGGAGCCTAGTGGTTCTCTAAAATTGACTTATATTCGTGATATCACCAATTGTGGGTTTAGAATGATGATATTCCAAGTACAAATTTCAGAAGAAGATATGTCCATTATGATTATATTGTTATTACTTCCGATATTATGAAATGCCATCTATTTTTATGTCATTGATGAATAATATATTTAAAAGGTGTGTGGATTATTATTTTGGTGGTATTTTTGGATGACATAATGGTGTATTCTATGAAAAAGGTTGATCATGAGAAATTCTTGGTGATACTATTGGGAATCTTATGGGATCATCATATATAGTCCGAAATTTCAAAGTGTTCTTTTTGAATACAATAGGTATATTTCCATGTCAATGTTATCTTTGAAATAGGTATTTTTATGGATCCAGAAAAGATAGAGGCTGTGATCTCTTAAAAACTATCAAGGAATGTCTTTGAGATACACAATTCCTTTGCCTAACTAGTTATTACAGATGTTTTGTTTGTGAATTTTCATGACTAGCTTCACTAATGACAGCTTTGACAAGGAAAAGTGTTCTATTCCAATGGAAAAATCAAGGTAAAAATTATTTTCAACAGCTTAAATTTTTCCTTACGTCATCACCAATATTGATATTTCTATAATTAGGAAAAGGATATGTGGTTTATTGTGAATCTTTGGGATCTATTTTGGGATGTTTTCTGATGAATAGATATCATCTTGTTGCTTTTGGATCATGGTAGTTATGGTTCAATTATAAGAACTAAACAACATAAAATTTTTAATTAGCTTATGTGGTCCATGCTTTGAAGAGATCACATCATTACCTTTTTATTGAGAAATTCCTGGATTTTATGGATCATAAGATCTTGAAAAACATTTTATCATAATGATATTCGAATTTGTGACAATGAAGATGGAACAATTATCTTCAAATGTTTGAATTTGACATAATGTATACACCGAGAAAAGGGAACTCTATGGAGGATGCATTAAGAATAAATTCATATAGTCAGTTGGTGAAAGAGCTTTTAGATCAATGCTAGCAGATGTCAGTGATACCGACATGCACTTGAATTGTGAAGATTGAGGTAGTGTTCTTGTTTTCATTCTAGTTTCTTTTTTCTTGATTTGGTAGAGAATTTTAATGAGTCATATAAATATGATTATGAATGTGTTTCTATGATGTTAAAACTAAATGGTAGATTGACCATTATGGGATGAAATTTTTACATAAGATCGGTGGTGTGGTTTCAATATTAGATGGTTGTACCTTTGGATTTTCACGAACATCTCCTTCATGTTTTTCACCATTCAAGATGATATGTTCATCCTGGAATACCAAATATTTATATAGAATTGAAAGCACAATTTAGGTTGGATTGTATGAAAATAAAGGTGGATGAGATTGTTTTTAGATGCCTCACATGTCATCTGGTTAATGAAGAACACCAATGAATAGTAGGTATAATGAATTCATTACCGATTCCCTTGTGGAAATGGGAGTGGATAGTTATGGATTTTGTAATAGGTATACTAAGGATGGTTTGGAAACACAATACCAACCACAAAAAAGTTGAAAACACTAAAATTACATAAACCCAATAAAAATAAAAAAACCTAAAAACAAAAAAAACTATAGAAACCAAAAAACCCTCAAAAGAAATTAAAACCCAAAAACAATTAAATTTCTAAAAAATCCCTAAAAATCCCTAAAAACATAAAAACCATAAAATCTCAGAAAAACCCTAATAAAACCATGAAAAAGACTAAATAATTAAAACCCATAAATAACATTTAAAAGGATAAAAACTCTACAAACCAAAAAAAACTATAAAAACAATAAAAACCATATACCCCATAAAAATATTTAAAAATACCCTAAACACCCATAAAAACCCTAAAACCACTGAAAATTATAAAAACCATTTATACCCCTACAAAAATTATAAAAATCTAAAAAACATTAAAAAAACATTAAAAACTCAAAAGAAACCCAAAAAACTCGAAAAAATGATAATCCTAAAAAACATAGAAAACTCTAAAACACCTAAAAATCCCTAAAAACCTAAAAAACTATAAAAGTCAAAAAAAAAATCAAAAAATGTTAAAAATTCTAAAACCCTGAAAACCCCAAAATACATTAAAAACCTAAAAACTCATAAAACCCATAAAAACCTAAAAACAATAAAAATCAGAAAAGATAATAAAAACCCTAAAAACATTTAAATCCCTCATAATCCAAAAAATCCTAAAACCCCTTTAAAATACCAAAAAAATGTGCTAAAAATACCAAGAATGGTAAAAACCATTAAACCCTAAAACCCCTTATAAAACCATAAAATCTTAAAAATTCTTAAAACCCCTAAAAACCTAAAAATGCTAAAAAAATCTAAAATATCCTAAAACCCTAAAAGCCCCAAAACTATTAAAAACTAAAAAACCTTAAACTAGATAACAACTCATAAAAACACACTAAAATTTATTATAATCTCATTTAAACCCCTAATAACAAAAATATACATTAAAATAACAAAAAATATAAACACCCCCTAAAACAGAAAACCCCATAAAAAACCAAAAAACCCAAAAAACCCCAAAAAACACTAAAAATCCCCAAAAACCTACAAAGCATAAAAATATTTAAAAATACATAAAACCACTAAAAATGTACAACCCAGAAAAACCATAATGAAATCTTAGAAAACTAAAAACAATTAAATCCCCTAAAACATAAAAAATGATAAAAAAATTAAAACCCATAAAAACCATAAAGCCCCCTAAAAAATTTATAAACCTTAAACCAAATAAAACATTTAAAATCCACTAAAATATATAAAACTCCATTAACCCTTGAAGATTTTAAAAAACTATAATGAACAGAAAAACCCTAAAAGACTCATGAAAATCCTTAAAAATCCCAAAAATCCACAAAACACCTAAAACACCTAAAACCCCTCAAAATCCATAAAAACCATTGATGCAATATAAATAAATAGAAATCCCTAAAACCCCTAAAATGGAAAAAGTCCTAAAAATCCTAATAATACCTTAATAACCTAAAAACACTTAAAACTCTTAAAAACCTAAAAAATGAAAAAAAACACTAAAAAACTCTAAAATTTTGAACACCCCTAACTTTTTTGAAAAACCAATAATTAACCTAAAACCCCATTAAAAACTCTAAAAAACCTTAAACTCCTAAAATCATTAAAAATCATAAAAACATTTAAATCCCTAAAAACTATAAAATATCCCCTAAAACACAAAATACTATAAAACAAACCAAAATCATAAAAGAAACAAAAATCCCAAAAAATAAAAAAATATATAAATCAAAAGAAGTCAGAAAAATCTATAAAAACATAAAATACCTAAAAAAATTAAAACCCCTAAAACCTAAGAATACTAAAAACATTTGAAACCCTAAAAAACATTGAAGCCCTGAAAATCCCAAAAACCCTAAAAGGCCATAAAAATCTTAAAGACCCATAAACAACCTAAAGAATATAAAAGAACATAAAAACCATGAAAACCCCTAATAAAATATTACAAACCTAAAAAAATTAAAACAGACAAAAAACTAGAAAAACAATAAAAACACTAAAACCCTAAAAGGACCCTAAAAGATACTAAATACATTAAAACTCTAAAAAACCTAAGAACTCCTAAAAATCATAAAAACCCCTAAAAACCCCTAAAACCCCTAAAAACACAAAAAAAATTAAAGAAATTTAATCCCCTACAAATTTTAATAAACATTAAAATACATTAAAAAAACTAAAAAAATCTACAAACCCCTAAGACATAAAAAAATCATAATAACACTAAAAAATGTAATAATCCAAAAAAACCCCGAAAAACTATAAAAACCAAAAAACACCAAAAAAATCCCTAAAATCCATAAAACATAAAAAATATAAAACATAGAAAATGCTAAGAAAACCATAAAAACCTAAAAAACGTAAAACTCCTAAAAACATAAAAAATGATAAACACCCAAAAGAACCATAAAAACACTAAAAACCCTAAAACCCCTAAAAACATTTAAAAATTCTAAAAACTGATAAAAACCCTAAACCCATAAAAAATATAAAAACCCTTCAAGAAATAAAATTTTTAAAAACTCTAAATATATTGGAATCCCCCAAAAATTAAAAGACCCCATAAAACCTACTAAAAAATAGAAAAGCCTAAAAACCCTCTAAATCCTCAAATACCCTTAACACAATAAAAATCCTAAAAACCCAATAATAAATCCCTAAAAATGTAAAAAACCCTAAAAACCTTGAAAAACCCTAAGAAAACCTGAAAAACATAAAAACACATAACAACCCTAAAAAACATACAAAACACTAAAAACACTAAAAACCATTAAAATCTATAAAACGCTTAAATCCCAAAAATCCGAAAAAAATCCTCAAAATCTCTAAAAATCCCCAAAAAAGTAAAAACCCATTAGAAACACTAAAAACACTATGAAAAACAAAAAACAAAAAATCACTTAAATCCCCTAAAAATGATAAAAACCCTAAAAAGACCCTAGAACCCCAAAACCCCTAAAAATCCTAAAAAACCAAAAAAACACAAAAACTCTAAAACCAGTAAAAACCATTAAAAACACTAAAAACTCTAAAATCCATTTAATCCCATAAAAATCATAAAAAACTATTAAAAATCATAAAACCTAAAATGCTAAAACCCCGTAGAAACCCAAAAAGACACAAAAAAACTAAAAACCCTAAAAACCCTAACCCCCCAATCCCTAAACACATAAAAACAATAAAAACCTAAAACACTATAAAATCACTAAAAATAGGGAAAAACCTAAAATCCTTGAAAACCCCCAAGAAAACATTTAAAACCTAAAAACACTAAAAACCCCTAAAACCCTAAAAAAATACTGAAAACCCTAGAAAACAAAAACATCATAAAACCCTAAAAACTATAAAGCCCTAAAAACCCAAAAACCCCATAAAAAACTAAAAACCGCTAAAAATCCTTTTTACCCCTATAAATATTAATATCATAAAAAACCTAAAAAAACATAAAAAAAACATAAAAAAACAATATAACCCCAAAAAACCAAAAAACCCTAAAAATCCTAAAACACCTAAATATCCCTAAAAACCCTAAATTCCCTAAGAAAATAAAAAATCTAAAAAATACCTAAAAATATATATAGATGTAAAAAAACAAAAAACCCATGATAAACCTTATGAAAACCTTAAAAACATAAAAAAAAATAATTAAAATCCAAAAGAACATAAAAACACTAAAAACCCAAGAAAACATTAAAAACCCAGAAAAAACCACAAAAAACATAAACCCCCAAAAAACCATACAAACCATAAAAACCCATAAAAACCTTAGAAAACTATAAAAACACTAAAAACCCTTTAATACACTAATAATGTAAAAAATACAAAAAACCTTAAAACCCCTAAAAACTCAAAAATAATCCTAAAAACACTAAAACCCATAAATCACCTAAAAATTTATAAACACTCTAAAAACCCATAAAAATCATAAAAAGGAATTAAAAACCACCAAAAATAAATAAAACCATAAAATCCCCGATAAAACCTAAGAAAACATTAAAACCCTTAAAACACTTAAAACCCATAAAAACCTAAAAAATGATAAAAATGCTAAAAACCCAGAAAATTCCAAAAAAAATACCATAAAAATACCCTAAGACCATTGAAAAAAATAAAACCCTATATCAACACTAAAAATAGTAAAAAATCTAAAATCCCTAAAAAACAAAAGAGATCCTAAAACCCTATAAAACCATAAAAACCCTGAAAATCCAAAAAACCAGAAAATCCCTAAAAACATAAAAATTCATAAAAACATTTAAAAATCACTAAAAATACACTAAAATAAAAAACCATAAATATATGGAAAAACCCTATGAAAAATGTAGAAACTTAAAAACACTTAAAATCCCAAAAAATGTTAAAACCCATAAAAACCGAAAAACCCCTAAAAACCTAAAGCCCTTAAAAACACCTAAAATCCCATATAAAACCCTAAAATACAATTAATCCTATCAAACCCCTTGAAACTTTTAAAAAAAATAAAATACTATAAACACATTAAAAACTCAAAAAACCCTAAACCCCTAAAATCCATTAAAACCCCCAAACCCCTAAAAACCATAAAAACCATTTAAATCCAGAAATTTTCCTGAAAACCAAAAAAATATTAACAATATCAAAAAATACCTAAAAGCATAAAAACCCATAAAACCGGAAAACACATAAGAAAAGCATTACAACAAAAAAAATTAAAACCCCAAAAAGAACAAGAAAATGATAAAACCCTAAAAACTGTAAAACCCTTAAAAACCATAAAAAACATAAAATGTTAAAAACCCCTAAAACCCTATAAAAACCCTATTACCTAGTAAAAACTATAGAATCCCTTAAAACACCAAAAAACATTGAAAAAATATAAAACCCTTAAAAACCCAAAAAAATCATAAAAATCCCTAAATGTCCAAAATTTTTTAAAAATCCCTAAAAACCATGAAAACCCCTGTAAAAACTATAAAAACCTAAACACACTTAACCCCCTAAATACTTAGAAACCCCTATAACTATACAAACCTTAAAAATCCTAAAACCCTTATGAATAAAACCCCCAAATCATTAAAAACCCATAATCACCAAAAATCAACTAAAACACTAATAACCATTTAAACACCTAAAAATGATTAAAAAATCTATAAACCTTAAAACCATTATATAATTAAAAAATAATAAAAAAACAAAAACCACTATGAACCCTAAAAACCCTAAAACCCTTCAAAATCACCAAAACCCAAAAAACTATAAAAATAATAAAAACACCATAAAATCCCTAAAAATGTAAAAACTGTAAAAAGCATAAAACACCCTATGAAAACCATAAAAACCTAAGAAAAAAATAAAACCCCTAAAAAGCCTAAAAATTATAAAAACCATAAAACCCACTAAAAATAATTAAAACCATTCAAACCCCTAAAAATGTTAAAAACCTATAAAAGCCTTAAAATTACTAAAAAGTAAAAAACAATAAAAACCACAAATACCCAAAAAACCCTCAAAACCCCCAAAATCCTTAAAAACCATAAAAACACAAAAATACCTAAAAATCCCTAAAATACCCAAAAAATAAAAACACAACAAATATCCTGAAAAAATGCAAATAAAAACATAAAAACCTAAAAATAAATAAAAACCTTATAAACTAAAAAAATTCTAAAAACCTTAAAAAACATAAAAACTATAAACCCCTAAATCCCTTTAAAACCCCATAAAACCCATAGAAATAACTAAATACTCTAAAAACCTTTAAACCCCAACAATCATTAAAAACATTAAAAACCCTTTAAAACAATAAAAGACTAGAAAATCCCCCCATAACTATAAAAAAACATAAAAACATAATAACCTTTAAAATACCTAAAAACCCTAAAAAATCATAAAATTATTAAAAAGCCTAAAAAATCATAAAAAATAAGAAAACCCAAAAAACACTAAAAACCCTAAGAAAACCATAGAAACCTAAAAAAATTGAAACCCAAAAGAAGTATAAAAAACATAAAAATCTAAAAACCATAAAATCCCCCAAAAAAACATAAAACCCCTAAAACTAATAAAAATAATAAAACACTTTAAACTCTTAAATTTTTTTAAAAACGTTAATAAAGCTTAAAAATCATAAAAACTAAAAAATCCATAAAAACCTAAAAACCAAAAGAATCCATAAAATAGTAAAAAACCCTAAAAACCGTCAAAATGTTTACAAACATTGAAACCATAAAACTCATAAAAAATCCCTAAAATCCCTAAAATCATGAAACCCCCTAAAACCCTTAAAACTCTTAAGAAAACCATAAAAACCAAAAAAATTAAACCCCCCCCCCCAAAAAAACCTAAAAACTCTAAAAAAAATAAAAAACATAAAAACATAAAATCCATTAAAACCTCCTCAAATCCCCAAAAAACCTGAATACAAATAAAAATATTAAAAAATATTTAAAAATACCTAAAAATGTAAAGAACCCATATAACTCTAAAATATCATAATAGAACCATAAAAACCTAAAACACATAAAAACCACAAAACCCTAAAAATGATAAAACCCTAAAACCCCTAAAACCATAAAACCTCAAAAAATCAAAAAACACTAAAACCCCACAAAACCCTAAAAAATACTAAAAACTCTAAAAAAGCCCCTTTAAATTCCTAAATTTTTGAAAATAAAAAAAACCTAAAAACCAAAAACCAATAAATAACCTAGAACCTAATAAATACTTTAAAATACCATTAAACCGTAAAAACATAAAAAACACTAAAAAACCTTAAATACTCAAAAAACAAAAAAAAAACCAAAAAAAATATTATGGACCTTCAAATCCCTAAAACCCTCAAAATCAATAATAATCCAAAAAAACATTAAAACATATAAAATCTATCAAAATCCATAAAAACATAAAACCCCCTAAAAAACTATAAAACACTAATAATAACATAAAACCCTAAAAACATTTAAATCCCTAAAAAATTTAAAACAACAAAAATCCTAAAAAACTAAAAAAACCATAAAACTCCGAAAGACCATAAAACCCAAAAATATCTCCAAACCCCCAATAAAACAATAAAAATCCTAAATGAGCTTGAAAAATCCCTAAAAATTTTAAAAACCCTAAAAACAATGAAAACCACTAAGAAAACCATAGAAACGTAAAAACCCTAAAAACCTCTAATGAACTTAAAATTGTTAAAAAACCTAAAAAAAAATCCTAAATACCCCTTTAAGCCACTCAAAATCCTTAAAAAGCCTAAAAAACTAAAAATCCCTAAATTACCCAAAAATATAAAAATCTTTAAAAAGGATGAAAAACCCTTGGAAAACTTTAAAAACCAAAAAACACATAAAATCCATAAAAACCTAAAAAATGATAAAACCATAAAAACCGTATAAAACTGTAAAAACCATATGCCCCTAAAAACCTAAAAACCCCTAAAACCCTATAAAAACCAAAATACAAATAAATAGTCTATATACCCTTTTAAACCATAAAGACATTAAAAAACTAAAAAACCTTAAGAACCATAAAAATTAAAAAACCCTAAAAAACCTAAAAACCTTGAAAATCTGTAAAACCCCTAAAACCCTAAAAATACTAAAATGTCATAAAATTCCTTAAATACCTAAAAACCCCTAAAAAACATAAAAAATTCATAGAAACCCATAAAACCCAAAAAACACATAAAACCCCTAAAAACCCTAAAAACACTAAAACCCTTAAAAACCCCCCAAAACCCCTAAATTCCCCTAAACCCCATCAAAATCCAAAAAACCCAATAAACCATAAAAATCATAAAACTCGCTAAAATCACTAAAAATATAAATATCCCTAAAATCGATGAAAAACCTTAAGAAAACTTTCAAAACCTAAAAAATACTAAAAATCCAAAAAATCCATAAAAATCCAATAAACCCTAAAAATCGCAAAACACCTACAATCATTAGTAACCCTTGGAACCCTAAAAACCCTAAAATCACTAAACACTCAAAAAAACCCCCTTAAAACCATAAAAATAATAAAAAACTATTAAAATCATAAAACCCTAGAAGACTTAAAAATCATAAAACCTCAAAAAACAATAAAAACCATACAATACTAGAAATTTAGGCTATAGCCACGGTTTGGAACTGTGTATATAGGTTATATCCATGGTTTATGCCACCCAAGCTGGTATTGGCTTGGATATAGGGCCAAACCTATAGCCATAGTTTGAAACCGTGGAAATAGGTTTGGCCCTATAGCCACCCCAATACCAGCCACGGTACCGTGAACCGTGGCTATAAGGTTTTAGAAACGATTCGAAACCGTGGATATATCATTCCCCGTTTCATTAAAAAAACACCCCCCCATGCACCCTTGGACAGACCCCCCTGCACCCCTTCAAAACCCCCTTTCACCCCTAAAGAACCCACTTGTACGCTTAGACAGACCCATCTTGCACCCCTAGACTGACCCCTCGAATAGACCCCCCCTGCACCCCTGGACAGACCCCCCTACGCCCCTGGACAGACCCCCTTGCAAATACCTTGCCCCCTCCCCCTGCTAGACCCCCCTTGCACCACCCCTGCTGGACACCCCCTCCCCCACACCCCTTGGACAACAGCCCCTGATGGACCCCCCTTGTAACACCCCTTCTCCCTGCTCGACACCCCCTTGCACCTCCTGGACACCCCCCCCCCCCACCACACACCACTTGTACACCCCTTTCCCCCTACTAGACCCCCCTTGCACCACCCCTAATTGACACCCCCCCTATTGGACTCCCTGAACAGCAGCCTCCCTGGATAGACCCCCCTACTGGACCCCCTGGACAGCATCCCCCCTATACATCCTTTGCACCCCCCATGTCCCCTTGCACACCACTTGCCCCTCACCCCTACTGGACCAGCTGGACCCCCCCCCCTGATAGACCCCATGTACAGCCCCCCTACTAGACCCCCCTGTACAACATACCCTTCATGCACCCCTAGACAGACCCCCCATGCACATCCCTTTCCCCCTTACCCCTGCTATACCCCCTTATACCACCCCTGTTGGACCCCCCCCCCCTCGCACCCCTGGACAACAGCCCCCCTGCTGGACCCCATTTGCAACACCCCTGCTCCCTACTGTACATCCCCTTGCATCCCCTGGATAGCTTCCCCCTCCCCAAATCCCTTGCACACCCCTCCCCCCCTACTGGACCCCCTTGAACCATCCCTATTGGACCCCCCTGTACAGTAGCCCCCCCTGGACAGCACCCCCATACTGGACCCCCTAGACATACCCCTCTATTGGACCCCCTAGATAGCAGCCCCTACACATTCCTTGCATCCCCAGGTCCCCTTGCACACCCCTTTCCCCCTTACTAGACCCCCTGGACACCTCCCCCCCCAACATCCCTTGCACACCCTTTCCCCCTACTGGAGCCCCCTTCTACCACCCCTGTTGCACCCCCCCCCCTACTGGACCCCATGGACAGCCCCCCCCCCCCCCCTTCTAGACCCCCCTGGACAGTAGCCCCCCTGCTGGACCCCCCCTGGACAGCCCCCCACCCCCCCCCCCACATCCCTTTCACCCACAGGCCCCCTTGCACAACCCTTGCCCCCCCCTGCAGGACACCACCTGCTGGACCCCCTGGACACAAGCCCGCCTTGTGGACACCCTGGAAAGAAGCCCCCCCCCCCCTACTGGACCCCCTGGACAGTAGCCCCCCTTTTGTACCCCCCTTGGAAGGCAGCCCCCCTGTTGGACCCCCTAGATAGCCTCCTCTTCTATACCCCCCTCGATAGTAGCCCCCTACTGGACCCCCTTGACAGCCCCCCCCCCCACTCCTGTACCCCCCTGGACAGCATCCCCCCTGCTGGACCCCCTGTATAACCCCCCCCCCCCCCCTGTTGGACCCCCATGGATAACAACCCCCACCTGCTGGACCCCCTGGACAACACCCCCCTGCTGGACCAACCTAGTCAATATCCCCCCTTCTGGACACCCCCCTTGCACCACCCTGGACTACCACCCCCCCAGACAGACACCCCCCTCTATAAATGAACACTGCTCTATCAATAGAATGAAATGCTAAGAAGAGATATCGATAAATTCCTTTTTTCAACATGAGCGTAGACAACTCTATTTATATAGTTAGATAACATGATCCCAACAATCAATGTTTTTAAAACAAACATTAATGGATTGGGACCCTAGATGTCAAATAGTCTTAAAATTTCAAAAAATAAATCAAACTAGTACTCCTCCCGTGTAAATTCATGGGACTGTTAAATTTTATTTGAAATGATATAAATATTACAGTATTTCTATTCATTCAAACCATATATATATATATATATTCCATTTTATTTCCAATAAAATCAACATGAACTCATGAAAGTAGTTAAAATGAGATTTAGATTTTACATCTGAGAACAAATGTCATGAAATTTATAATGGAAACTGGAGTTACATCAATGAAAGAGTGGCACTTTCTTCAAAGCTATAGCAGCCTGAGCCTGCATCAAAGAATTAGGATGCAGTGATATTTCACCATCATCTGAATGTCTACCTTCTTACGTAAATGTTAAGATTTTTGGGTTGTGGGTTTTAAAGATCTCATGAATAGAGAACAATCAAGGGTGAGAAGAGCCTTCAACTACTTTATAAGACCTGACAACATGAAATTGAATAAAAAAATATATGAAGAACGATTGAATCTTGATATTGCATGAGTAAATATCACCATTAAATATAAATTCAAAGATGTATAAGGAATAAGTGAATATAGAATATGCAAACACATAAGTTATTACAGATTCCAGAAACATTGCTTTGGCAGTCAACAATAAAGAATGAATGAATTGAAGGGGAATAGAATAATGGTTACAAATTTTTACATAAACACCATACCTGATACACCCAATGGACACCCCCCCCCCCGGACACCCCTGGACAACCCCTGGATACCCCCTCCCCCCTAGACACCCCCACCGGACACCCCCCACTGAACACTCCCCTGGGACCCCCCTAGACACCCCCTGCCCTGAACCCCCCTGGACCACCCCCCTTGGACCCCCCATGGACCCCCATGGATCCCCCCCCCCCTAACACCAATATTATTGGACAAGTTTAGATTATGGATCTCCATGAAATAGTAAATCATGGTAAAATAAATCCCATTGTTTTTGTAATGTTGAAGTGAAAATGGTATATCCCTGGGATGTGGGAGCATGAATCATTGATGAGGACATAGTAGTCTTATAAAATTGTGATTCTACAATACTGATCACTTTATAGGGATATAAATCTTTTTGGTTGGGAGAATTTTGATTCCCTCAAGGACAAAGTTATATATTAGTTTGATATTGGTTGATCCATAGGATAATTCTATAGGTTTTATTGAAATGTGGAACGAAATATCTATTTTTGGGAGAAAAAGTTCAGGAAAATAGAAATTTTGGAAGATTTGTAATAACTATGTAGTAACTATCTAGTATTTCACTATGATTCTACAAGGTTGTTTTTCATGGTTTTATCCTGATTTCTCAAACCTTATTTCTAGCCAAGGAAACTGTGTGATTGTCTTGGTAGTTTTCCAAATGCATCACATGGTTTGAGTGTGGTTTTCCAATATCGTGTGGCCCATAATAGGTAATTGTGAGACATGTTTTTCAATATTGCAGTTTCCATAAACAGTTGGTTCACCCTCTACCTTACCAAATGTCCTAACATTTCACCACAAGTAGTTGTGAGACATATTTTTCAATGGGGTAGTTTCCATAAACTGTTGGTTCACCCTATTCCTTACCAAATGTCCTAACATTTTACCCCAATATGAATAACTAATATTAGTGATTTACAAATTTTCCCTTGGTCATTTAATTTTATAATAACCAATTAATCCACATTTAGAATAAAATAAACTTCCCCCAATTATCTAGTGTCTTATTAACCTAGACACCCACATCCCCCCTGGACACCCCCTGCACAACAATCTGTTGCAAGTGATATCAATACATGATTTATTGAAAGCAATATATTGTGAATTGGAGGGAATATTTGAAGAAACCCAATCATATAAAAATGGTGGATTTATAGATGGATTTTAATGGTTATTCAACCTTATCTAAGATTAAAGAAACCTATAGATATTAACTACACCCCCTGCCCCACACCCCATGTACCCCTAGCCCTAGCCCCACCCCCTTACACCCCCTCCCCGTGCACATGCACCCTCCCCACTACCCTGTAGACCCCCTTTCACCCCTTCCCCACCCCCTTGCACCCTATTTCACCCCCCTCACCCCTTGAACCGCACGGGCACCCTCTCCACTGCCATGAAGACCCCTCCACCCCCACAGACCCTCCCCTTCCCTCCAGACCACCCCCTGCAGACCCCCCTGCCACCTTCCCCCTACCCCATACCCCCTACTCCCATACCCCCTGCCCTGCAGACCTCCCCACTCCCCCATGCCACATTCCCCCCTCCACCCTCCCCCTCCCCCTGCCCTGCAGACCATCCCCCCTGCAGACCACCCCCTTACCAGTTTTCCCTCCCCCCTGCCAGCCCCTCTACCAAGAAAGGATGGATAGATGTTACTATTTACGAACTGGTTCACGATAAGAATATATTGGTGTAAAGGCTTCTGGATCATTAACTCTCAACTCACAAGCAATCCTATGTCACCTTTCTTTAAAAGAGAGAAAAAAACACCACATTTTTTTACGATTTCCTCAAAGATAAGCAGATAATTACCACACCCAATATTCTATGGGAGTATGGTTAATTATCTATTGTTCAAGAAGAAGTCAATGGTATGGACAAAGAGAATTTTAGTCTTTTATTAAAGGGGCTACTCTTGATTAGTTTCTATCTGAGTTGTTAAGAAGAGCTATTTGAAGCCTTACCTAGAGTAGTGACTATTAGTGATAATTTCATCTTGGATTTACTTTCGGAGGTGCATGAGATGCATGTGTTAGTGATTTATCATTACCATTCTAGCACACCCTGTCCTTAAGGTTATCATGGTTTATTCTATGTTGACTCATGGGAACTAGTAAAGAAATATTTAGTGGCATCGGTGTATGGCATCTTCTGGGGTGGAAGCATCTTGTGCATGGCCAGATCCACCTCCCTGGTTCATATCCCAAAACTTATAGATCCTTATTCTTTGATTCAATAGAGACCTATCACCCTTTGTAACATTTCCTATAAATTTTTTTCTAGTGTGGTTAACAAGCATCTTTCCCAGATTCTACCTCAATGGATTCAGACGAACAACATGGGTTTGTGAATGGCGGTAAAATCTAGGGTGTTATCGGTTTGCACAAGAGATGATTGATGATTTGAAACAAAGGGAGACTAGATCCAATATTTCCATTATATTGGACATAGAAAAAGCCTATGATCAGGTAAAATGGTCTATCATCGTCAAGGTGTTATCATGCATGGGTTTTTCTAGAGGATTTTTTGAAACTCTTTTTAGGTGCATTAGTTTACCATGGACGTCCATTTATTTATTTGGGAATAACTTCATATTCTTCAAATATGTTTGGGGACTAAGAAAGAAGATACCATATCCCTAAAATTATTCATCCTATCTCAAGATAAACATTATAGAAATATTAATAAGAATATCCATGAAAGAAATGTAGCTTCATTTCGGTTTAGGAATCTTGTACCAGGAAAATCTCAATTGATGTTCACGAATGATACCCTCATTTTTGTTAGTTGAAGTAAACTCATAATTCATCGAAAAAACATGGTCGATAAATAATTTCAAGGGATATATTCATGTTATTCTTTGACAAATCTAGTGGTTATATGAAAACCATTTTCTAAAAAAATAAATCAATTATGGAATCAATATTTCAAATCAATCAGGTATTTATAGAATTCAAATTAACGATTTAGGTAGAGGGAACCTACCTCGTCCTCAAGGAGTGTTTTCTTTTAATGACTACTCGAATCCTTATTTTTTCCCTCTTTCACGCATATTCAACTTCACATATATATAAGGACACATATCCCTTATGTAAATATTTTCATGGACAAATATGCACAAGGGGGTCCTTAGATATATGTTTATATTTTCATATACCCCTTTACACTTACACATGTATGCATTTTTCATATCTATATTTAAGCACACCTAGACCCAATATATATATTCATACTACCATGAGTGAATATATATAAAGGGGAAAATTATATATGTATATTCCTACCTATGCATACACATGTAATCCTTTTTCAATGGCGACTCGGATCCACCTCAATGAAATCTGAAACACACTACAATAATATAAGGAACCAAAAAACCAAAAAATCCTTAATTAAAATTAGGCCAAATAATAAAAACGAAATAAACCATAACAAAATCTGATGTTAAATTCATTGTCATCAATGGTGGTGGATAGAACCAGACTCAACATAAGAATCCACCTATAATAAAATAGTTGGAAAAGAAATGATATATAATGACTTCTTATATATGTGATTAGTGTGTCAACTATACATGATAAATGATACATGAATCCATAACCAACAATGACCAAATAATATTCAGATTGATATGTACATCCCAATACTAAATAACATGATCATTAATAAAGATATTTATTTTTCAAACATCACTCATTCAGCTCAAATCACAATGATTTAAGCTACGATGAATAACCCCATAATCAAATCAACATCATCTATATTATTCTTAAAAACTCATGAGGTTTTTTTATTTTTTATCAAGAAGCTCTTTCACCCACCCTACCCCTGACCCCCCTTCACCCCCACCTACCCCTATCACATCCACTCCCCCCTCACCCTGCACACCCCCTACCTCCTGGACACTCCCCTGGACCCCCACAGACACCTCTTTGGATAGCCCCCCCCCCCACTTCTGGACAATCCCCTAAACACACTCTCCATCTTGTACCCCCTCCCTCCTAGACACCCCCTAGATATCCCCCCCTCCTAGACACTCCTCGGGACACCCCCCCACCTCCTGGACACCCCTCCCTCTGCAAAGCCCCTCCTCCTGGACAAATTGTTCTTGCAATAAATCGTGAGCATGAAAATCTTCCATCATATACAATAAGAATTAAAAATATGAATATATATTAATGATATAAATTAAAAAGTTGAACATGTCTAGGAAGAAAATCATAATTCAAAATTCCCCTTTTGAATCCAGCAATGAAAACCCTAGACCATAGGCTGCACAACACCCATTTTCAGCTCACTATTTCTGATAGTTAAATATTCAATGTAAAATGAATTAACTACAACAGTGACAAAATGAATGAGTTGGTTTTCTAACCCATACCTTGGGAAAAAATTGAAGGTTCAAGATACAGTGAAAACATGAGGTGCAATGAGCACGAACCATAAAGTAATTTAAAGAGGATAAAAACATGACTTATAATAAAACTTCATATAATGAGGAAAATGACTCACTGTATGATCCAAAAAGTACAACAAAACTCCATACAGAAAATCCTGTTGCAACATCCACTTTTTTTCTTCCATAATTAGAAGTGTTTCACTTCATCAACAAAAAGTCCCCATATCCCTCTTGGACCAACCTAACAATCAATTAAATAAGCACTGTCTAGCCCTCTGACAATGTTTATAAAATACATATTCAACTGAGCATGATTATATGAAACAAAAATTTAAGTCATTCGATTAGATGGGTATTAACAGATAGTCAACAGTAAATATGTCCTTAAACAAAATCATGATTCAAAAAGGATGATCAAAGTGCAGCATGCAAAACACCAGTGATTTCTAATTCAATTGGTAGATCTGATTAAGACCTCAATACATGAATTCCACTAATTTACAACTCCAATATGGAAATTTAATAAAATAAAAAATTAAAAATACTATATATTATGGTGAAAAGAGATAGGGAACCACAAGTTCATGGAAGGATAAAATCATTCATTCTCCTCAAACCCACACTAATATAACACTATTAATTTTAAAATAATGAAATAATAAAGGAGTGGAACCACATGTGCATGGAAGAAATATAATAAAATTAAAATATTATGAATATAATGAACGGTGACCTTATATAATTCTCACATTAATTATATAATAATCTCTTATAAAATAAATTCACCCACGTAAATAATACCCAGGAATGACCCAATATCTCAATCAATTCACTCTCTCTTTAGTGTGTTAGGTTAGGTAGTGAAAAAATGATTTTCAATATGATACTTTCACCTACCGATGGTAATTGAGAATGCCTAATCACTCCTTTATCACACCTCACTCCCATACATCATATTAGAAATGAATGAAAATTGTGGTAGTATTATGTCTAAACCAAATTAATAGATAAAACCATGATAAAAATTAAATGTGCATGGATAATAATATACTACTCATATGAAAACAATATGATTTCATAAAAATCACACTAGGAAATGAAAATACAAATTCATTTAAATCCATGTATTTTGATTGGGGAATGTCTCTTTAACCACACAATAGTTGTCTAAACACCATCACTATATAAAACAAATAACTAATCAAAAATTATTATGATATTTTATAATTTTGTTTGAGAACAATCTATTTATAAGTGGGAATGAGGTTATTCATCTAATGGACACATCAAGGCCATCTTCCACCTATTATTTCAGTGTGGATAAGAAAGATAAATCTCATTATTCATTGGATGGGTTACATCTGTCTGTCTTTGAGGGTTGTTATGTCTTTATCTAAACTCTTGAATCTTATATATTTTCATGACACTCTCCTATAAATAATTAAATGATATTTAGAAATATCTTTTCAAGATGTCAAATTTAACTATTTTGAATATAGAAAATCACTTTTCTTCAAATTTTAACACGCATAAAAAATTTGATCATGTTCCTCTGGTTGAATTTCAAAATTCCCTAACCAATTCTCTCATTATCCAGCTTTAATTTTTCAGTTTCTAATGTTGGTTATTCAGTTTGTTCCTATGATTTTGAAGACTCTAATTGTTTAGGAATCAATGGTTTTAGGTTTTAAAACTGTTTTCCCACTCATACACTAGCCCCCAGTAGCCCCCCTCCTGTACTAGTCCCCAGCACCCCACCCCCTCCCACAACCCCCTACCCCACTTCACCGTACACCAGCCCCCCTACACCATCCCCCTACACCACTCCCCCCTACCCCTCCACCCACCTCTCAGCACCCCCACCCCACCCCCACAATATCATTAAGGGATTCTCATTATTCTCTCTGGATCTTCCTTTCATATCCTTGAATTTAACCTTTGTATTGTTACTTGAACCACAAATTTTTAAACACTTTTCATCCATACTATAACATACCAAATCATTTTCAAGAAGAAAAAATTGTTGAACCTCTTTGAGATGAGGTCTATATATGATAAGGAAAAAATTACGATAATTGGGACTCTATATAATCATATTATAGTCTAACTAATCCAAAACTATCATAGGATGATTCCTTTAAGAGAACCATGCCCTATGTGGACGAATTATCCTCCCAAGCTGCAGGTTTCACCTATGACGATTCCTGAGTTTGGCTGACCACCCTTGCATGTTCCATACATACGATGAACACCAAGGACTCACTAGTAAAATAATAAGAACACACTCATCCCTCCTCAATCTACATATTATATAAATTCTAAGAATACTATTCTTGATCAGATTTCAAATTAATTTCTCCAATACAATCATGGAATTCTACCTTACCATGATACATGGTCTTTGTGATTGGATGATCCTCACCAGCTCTAGATAACGTCCCTTATATATGACATAGCTATCTTGATATCTAGTGTATCACCAGAAAAGGAATAAAAAAACATTCATCCCTCCTCAATTTGAGTGATAACTGAAGACTTGAGAATACACATAGACCGAGACTCCCTCTAATAATTTAGTAAAGAACATCCTTGAATAATAAATGAAGAACAATAATCCACTTGAGTTTCTTAGATAATAGGTTTATTAACATTGAACTCATCATTGACATAGAACTACATAAACTCTGAATACTTCCTAGATAAGTTGACCTCTCTATATAAATGAGCCTATAGAGGATGTTTGCCTTCATGAATTTTCTAATTGATGCACAAAATAATTCTATGAATTTCATAGCAAAGTTTATGAACTGAAGGATTTTTTAAAGGAAGGTAAAACTAGAGAATTTGAACCTAGAGGAATAAAAAAGTCAATTAATTGCCATAGTGAACAATTAAGTGCCACCGATAGTGGTGGCATTCGGCGGGGAGGAGGGCGCCGAGTTGTTGATGGAGTAGGAGGGCGCAGAGAGGTAGATGGAGGAAGATGTTCGTGGATCGGGGGAGGAGTGGTGGCGTTCAGCGGGTTTCGAGGTCGTGGAGAGCCTGAGGGAGGAGGTTGTGGCAGCGTTCAGTGGGGAGGAGCTCTAGGGAGAAGGTCACGGTGGCGTTCGGTGGGGAGGAGCTTGAGGGAGGAGTAGGGCGCGAAGAGGTCAAGGGAGGAGGGGTCACGTATTGGGGGACGGGGAGCTCGATGCTTATGCGAAAAAATAATTGCCATGGTTCGATAATTAAACCGTGGATATAAACATAATATATCCATAGATCTATAAAACTGTGGTAATAGATCCATGGCTATAACTTCAATTTCTAGTAGTGACAAAAACCTTTCAAACCCTCAAAATCCATAAAACACAAAAAAGCATAAAATTCTTTAAAAAGCCCTAAAAATTCCTAAAAATGTAAAAAATACAGAAAAACATGAAATCCCAAGGAAAACCTTAAATAAATGAAAAAAATTATAACACCTAAAAAGTCCAAAAAAATTTAAACCCCCTAAAAAGTCCCTAAAACCACCACAACCAAAAAATACCCTTAAAAATCATAAACCACCATAAAACCCTAAAAACACACTAAAACCTATAAATCCCCTTTAATCTCCTAAAAAATAAAAAACATGAAGAAACCATAAAACACCTAAAAACATAAAAAACAATAAAAACCCAAAAAACCAAAAAACCAATACAAATAAAAAAATCCATTAAAAGCCTCAAAATCTCTAAGAACCATAGACACCATTAAATTCCTAAAAAGCTAAAAAATTCCCAAAATACATAAAAACATAAAAATTGTGAAAAATCCTAAGAAAAAATTTAAAACCTAAAAACCCCTAAAACCCATAAAAACTAAAAATGCTAAAAACCCAGAAAACACCTAAAAACCCTAAAAACCTTAAAAACCTTAAAAACCCTAAAACCCAAAAAAACATAAAATTTATAAAAATTAGTAAAATTTAAAAAAAATAAATAAAACCCCTAAAACCCTAATGAAACCATAAAAACCAAAAAGCACTTAAAAATCTAAAAACCCTAAAAACGATAAAAACCATTTAAACTAAAAACCCTAAAACCCTAAAAACCATACAAAATACTAAAAACCATAAAAAAAACTAAAACCCCATTAAGCCCCTCAAAACACATAAAACCACTAGAAACCCATTAATCAACTAAAAACATTAAAAACTCTAAAATCTGTTTAAAACCCCAAAAAACACAAAATACCCTAAAATCCAAAAAATCTGAAAAAAAACATAAAATACCCTCAAAAGCCAAAATATCCCTAAAAACTGTAAAAAACCTCAAAAAACCTAATAAATCCCTAAAAATTCCTAAAAACAGAAAAACCTTAAATCCTTCAAAAACCTTAAGAAATCATTGAAAACCTAAAAGCACATAAAGCATCTAAAAACCCATAAAACACATAAAACCCTAAAAAATATATAACATGTAAAATCTTTAAAAACCCTAATAAAGCATAAAACCCATAAAACCCACTAAAACATTGAAAACACTTTAAATACCAAAAAACACAAAAATGTAAAAAAAACCTCAAATCATCTAAAAACTCAAAAAACACCTAAAACCCCAAAACCAAAAAATACCAAAAACCCCCTAAAACCCATAAAACCCCTCAAAATCCCTAAAACCCCTAAAAGCACATAAAATCATAAAAAATAACAATAAATCCTTAATAACATAAAACCCCAAAAACCATGAAAAACCCAAAGAAAACTTAAAATACCTAAAAACACTTAAAATATATCAAAACCATAAAAAATACAAATACACTAAAAAACCAAAAAACATTAAACCCCCTCAAATTGCCTAAAAATCCTAAAATACTAAAAATATTAAAAAAACCCCTAAAATCCCTAAAATTTATAAAACCCCTATAACCCCTTAAAACCCCAAAGAAAACCTTAAAAATATAAAAATAATTAAAAACCCTAAAAACAACTAAAAACTCTAAAACAACTAAAAACCCTTTAAAACCTAAAAACCCATAAAAAAATAAGTTCCCATTGAAACTCTAAAAACCACTAAACTCATAAAAATTTAAATCCTCTAAAAACCATAAAACACCTAAAATACCCCAAAAAACCCCTAAAACCAAAAAAAACCATCAAGCCCTAAAAAACACTAAAAATCACTAAAAACCTTACAATTTTAAAAATACCCTAAAAACATAAAAAGTGCCTAATAAAACACTAAAAAAATAAAAAAACTCAAAACCCCTAAAAAGCTAAAAATTGAAAAATATACTAAAAACCTAAAAAGACCATAAAAATCCTAAAACCGCCTAAAAACAATAAACACTCCTAAAATCTTCAAAAAATTATAAAATCTCATAAAAACACTAAAACCCACAAAAAGTAGTAAAAATCCTATAAACCATAAAAACATTAAAAAAATCTAAAAACACTAAAACCCCTTAAAACCCCTAAAACCCCTAAAACCCCTAAAATCCCTAGAAATCCTAATAAATCACAAAAATCCTAAAACGCTAAAAATCTATAAAAATTAAATAACCCTAAAAACCTGGAAAAACATCTAAGAAAACATTTAAAACCTAAAACACTTAAAACCCCTAAAAACATAAAAAGAATAAAATCCATAAAAACCATAAAACCCCTAAAAATTATGAAAACTATAAAACACCTAAAAATATTAAAAACCTGTAAAACCCCATAAAACCCATAAAACCCACTAAAAACTATAAAAATACATTAAACCCATAATAATGTTAAAAAAACTCAAAAAACTCATAAAACCCTAAAAAATAAAAAAACCCAAAAAAATTCCAAAAAAAGGTAAAAATCCAAATACCCTAAAATCCCTAATAACCCTCAAAATCACTAAAACCTCCCAATAACCATAATAAATAATAAAAATCACCCTAAAAATAAAAACATAAAATACCCTAAAACCCCTGAAAACACATAAGAAAACCATGAAATCCTAAAAACACTTAAAACTCCTAAAAAATATAAACAACTCTAAAACCCCTAAAAAGACCATAAAACCCCTAAAAACCACTAAATAATCCAAAAACCCTTAAATGTGTTCTGTATGATGTCAATGATCATATGGAGTCATGGATGATATAGAGATGACTAATGGGTGATAAAACAAGACACCATAACTCAAGTCCTCGATCCTTCATCGATGTTGTTGCAGTAATAATCAATCTTTCTATGTATGGTGTCAGGATTATTGAAGATACCAATTCCTTCATAAGATAAAATCCTTTTCTCCATTGAGTTAATCTGATGATTTTTTTCTTAGATAATGTGGTAAAAATTATCTAATTGTATCTACGTTTTTTACTCATTCTAATATACTTCAAGTGTACATCATCTTTGAATTTCACAAGAAAATATCTTGAATCAATTGGTTTTATGTGATTCCATATCAACTTGTTAAATTCTTTGAATTTCATCATTCGCCTCTCTTAAAAAGATGAATACTATAGACATTGGTTGATATGATTGTGGGGTTTTGGGGCATATATATCAAAGTTCTAAAATGAACCTTGTATTTGGAACCTTTTGTGGATTCCCCTATCGTTCTGGTATGACTTTATTTCCCTAGGTTACTGTTCCATATGTTTAAACAAGACTTCATGTTTCCTATATCCATCCTTATTTGAAATACGTTAAAATTGGACTTTGTGATGAGGTATATCTTGATACCCTTGGTTTCTAGGGTCTGTATTGACATTGACATTTCTTAAATAATCCTATCATAGATCTGGATTAAAAATGGAAATTCTGAATTATTTCAGGCAGTGACATATGAAAATATTGCTAATTATTACAATGATTTCCTCAATATTGGACACACATTGAGGGACTGTGAAAACGGTATAGTACACTCTGTGGATTTCCAATTGAAATGGGTTGAAATGGGAAACCAAAATAAAGATCAAGAGTAATGATATTATAGACACACTATTGATGTTGTCCCTTCTATGACTGAGGATCTTCGATGAAATGATGTTGTTAATGAGAAACCTAATCAGAATAAGACACAAAACGTGGATAATGATCAAACTGGGGAATCCATGGGATATACACTATAGCCACTGACCTTTTGAGCTTTTCTAATTCTATTCACATTTCTATGAGTGTTAACACTATTTTCTCCACCCTGGATGTAGATAATGAGAAACCCAGTGAATTTCATAAATCATATCAAGTGGATGACCAAAATTCATACTCTGACTCTAGTGATTCTTTGCATGATATATATGATCAAGCATGTCAGAATGAGGATGCTTACTTAAAATTCAGTACAAGGAAAGGTAAAAACCCAATAATTGATTTAGATTCCATCTTTACTCCAAAACGCCAGAAGACAAAAAAATATATATTACTCTAACCTTAAGAGAAAAATAGTTAGTAGATATTTAGAGGCTTCTAAGAAGTAAAATTCAGCTATTCTCTTACAACCCAATGTTGCTACAAATCCTATCTCATCCTACGGTGAAAATAATATTAATAAATTTAATTATGATAAAATATCTTACCCAACTATAAGGGATTCATATCAGTTTGAGGAAGATGTGTCAGAAGAATTAGAATATTAGATAGATGATAAACATGGAATCGTTTTTTAAAGATACAAGAATGGTGAGGATAATATTGAGTTTTACCTTCAACTTAGAAAGGGAATGTTCATTAACTTGGTGGATGAATTCAAAAAAAATACTTAATATAATTTCAAAAAAATCCTTGGTAATGATTTCTTTTTATTTCATAGTCCTACCACTCATGAAGATTTCAATATTGAATTTTATATGTTTGTTAGTAATATTATCAGTTTAGTTATTTGAAATCTATTTGGTTTAAATTCTTCTTGTTGGTTAATGTTTTTCCTCTACTCTTTTTCATTTCGATCCTATGAAATATTTTACCTCATATTTTATGTTACGTTTTATGTGTTTATGTAACAATCGACTCTCAATATCATATTTTTTCTTCATGGTTGATGGTCGAATTGTTTCGCTACTGAGTTTGAAAGAAGAAAGTTCTCATTTTGGTTGATATTTCAAACTGATGAGTCTAGAATTTGGGTTATTCTATGATATTTCTTTGAAGTTGTAGTTTGAATCATGGATAGAGAATCAATGTATGGTTTTTAACTTTTTTGGGATTGAGTTTTTGGATATGAGATGATCCATTTTCTTTATTGGCATGTTGTTTATTTGATCAGTGATGTGGGATGTCCTCTTGGTAGTTTTTTACAAATCATGAATGAAAATAGAAGATGCACATCATAATACAACTCTGAATTGTTGCTCTAAGGTTTGGATTATTATTCTTATATAGTTTCTAGGATATTTAGAGAGTGTCTATGTCATGACATGTCCTCGAGGCCCGTGCCATGACTACACCAAGACCGCCTTCCATTGGCCATGGGCTAGTGACTAGCACCAAAGGTTAATTCACGATAAAAGGAAAGGCATTTCATTTAAACCTATAACAAACACAGTTTGGACACAAGAAGTAGAAGAAACAAGTACTAATATAGAAAAGAAATGTGTGCTAAAAGTAAGTGGATAGTATACAAACCCAACTAAACAACAAGTACAAGTACAAGTAAAAAAGGGGAAAACAGCTCCTGGATCTTCCACCGGGGGATCCTTCCTGAGGGAAGGTACAGATCTCGAACAACTCAACCCTGAGGTATGTCCCATCTAGTCCATCTCCGAGCAGCCTCCCGTCTGTCACCCTCTTCCTCGATCACTGCTGAGCATCGTCTGCAAAGAACCCAACAAGGTGTGGGTGAAGCCCATGTAGGGGTGAGTATAAAAATACTCAGTAGGGGACCTCGAGACCCCCGAAGGACTCCCAGAATCCACTAAGGATAAACCGAATTAGTAAGATACAATCATGAATTATAAACCAATACTACTTAGGTATATGACCATACATATACCTAAGTTACAAATCACAGTCCGACTCCAACACTCGAGCCCAAGCACAATCAATTCCACTAAGGAAGTAAAGTTAATCATCTCAATGATACCAACTAAAATACTAGACTCAGCTCACACAGGTATACAACTCATTTATAGGGGTAGAGATGATTAGTGTAGCCACTTAATTGTCTCCTCTATCGAACCCACATTGGATCCAGAAACAGTATCATTGCGGTCTAACCCAAGGAGGATTTGGGTACAGATGTCTTCGCTGTCGAACCCACAGAGGATCTCGGTACAGTATTCATCACTGTCGAACCCACGGAGGATCCCGATACATAAGTAATCACGGTCGAACCCACAGAGGATCCTGATATAGTATCGTCGCTATCAAACCCACGAATGATCCTATCATCTCGGTCGCAGCCAGCCATAGGGTTCCCGCAAATAGCAAGATTGATTCAGGGAGGGTATGCTCCTCGATCAATGTATCGATACATCAAATAACATGATGTCTCGAGATGATGTATACCGTAGTTCCGTCTCATCATAAGGAACCCAATGCGACAGACGACGCGTCAATCAGACGCCCGGTCTGTGAGTTATTGGCATTTCTATTCCAGGGGCCTGGTTGGTTTTTAGGTTCAAACCAACCCGATTGTTCCGCAACTGCATCCAAACCTCAAGAGAAGTATTCCACAAGATAAATCATGCTCTAATACTTCCATCTCTATAGAAGATTCTTCATTAGGATACCTGTAGCCCACAATACGGATGAAATTGTGATTTTGGGTTAAACGGGTCCATACAGGGGTCTGACCCGGTCCACAGGTCCGACTCGGTCCGATGGAGCGGCCCGGCCAGATGGAGGTCCAGCCTGATGGCGGCCCGGCCTAGTGGCGGCCCGGCCCGACTGGCCATGTGGCCGGGCCTAGCTGGCCATGTGGCCCGGCGAGCCACGTGGCCTGACGGCTGGCCGTGTGTCCTGGCCAGCTGGCCACGGCTGGCTAGCCGTGGGGCCCAGCTGGCCACACAGCGTGTCCCGGCTAGCAATGACGTGGGGGGGGGGTGCCATTCCCCCCGGCTTCCGAAAGAACCGCGGGACCCTTTGGGTCCCATCTTGTGGAGCGCCACCAACAGTCGGCTTAGCCGGCCACCCTCCTCTGACCATCGCCGCCTTTGGCCAAGGGCCCTCTCTGGTACGGCACGACGGCGCCACACCCCATCACCGTGCCCCCCCTGGCCACGGTTCCGCACCTCTGGCGTGGCACGGCGCGACGGCGCCACACCTCTTCATTCCGTTGTGGCCCTTCTGGTCACAGTTCTTATCAGGCATGGTGCGATAGCACCATGCCCTTTCGGCTCTTCTGCGGTCCACCTGGCTATGGATTTTCATTGTGTGGCACATCTGCGTTGTGACCATCCGGCAATCCGGAAGCCCTTGCACCTCCGGCTTCTCTCGTGATCTGCCTCCGTCGTCAAAAATAAATAAATAAGATCAATAAAAGGGGGAGGTCCAGCCCGTGTTCGTGCGGACCGATCCCTCCTTGTTAAATTGATAACAATCGGCATAAAAAAGAACAACATACGACGAAGGAAGGAGGGTATAACTCATACATAAAATAATTCAAATCCACCTACCTCGATTCCAAGTATTATGATGAAGTCAAGAAAATGGGGAGGGCGTCGATTTGATGACGTCAGGAAACGTCCGAGGATGAAGCATTGTCGGCATTCCTCTTGGCCGACCCCTTCTCTTTTGCCATGGTCAACGACCGAAGAAGGTATTTGTCGTTCTTCAGAGATGAGGAGCGTTCTTCGTTGAGAGGATGAAGTTCTTCCAAGAGTTCTTCCCAGCTCCACCAAAAAGGATCACCAACCAAAATAATGGGTTTTTCCAACCCATTATTTTATTGTTGGAAAAAGAAATAAAAGAATTCAAAAGTTTTCAAAAATTAATTAATTGAGGAATTAATTAATCTTTAGGTGTGTTGGCACCATTATGGGGTAGTTTAAAAGTTTCCCCCATTAATGGGGTGCTCAAGGGTTTAAATGGGGGTTAGAGGAGTTAAAGTGTTC
Organism: Viscum album; assembly: GCA_963277665.1. NCBI lineage: Eukaryota > Viridiplantae > Streptophyta > Magnoliopsida > Santalales > Viscaceae > Viscum > Viscum album. Next base: position 1,635,238,122 of record OY728157.1, on the reverse strand, counting down.
GGGTGGGCCCCACCTAAAAACATCCTCCCAGAGGATGTTAGGGTGTGGTGGGCCCCACCTCTAACCTCCACTTGGTGGTTTTAACCACCAATCAAATAAAAATATGTTACACATATTTTTATTTAATTTTATTTAGAAACCCCATAAATTAACTTCCAACCTCATTAGAACGCAACTACGATGAAGGTATAAGTAAGCAATCACCGATGCTACGAGTTCTACTTTGCCCTTAGATTTAAATTCCGAGAACCAGTTCAAATGATATAAAAATCCCACTTATACTTTTATTGAACAAACCCGAACAAAACTTCAAAAATTGATTCTGGGCACACCGGGCCTCCGAATCAAGCACCGTCAGAAACTGCGGACTCGTAAAATTCCCATGTATTTAAAAAAACCATAGAATTTCTGGGTATTTACATTCTCCCTACCTTAGGGCTTTACATCCCCATAAGATACAACTCACACTAAGGGAAAAAATGAGGGTACTGAGCACGCATCTGAGACTCCCGCTCCCATGTGCTCTCCTGGAGGTTCCCATGCCGCCAGCGAATGCGCACCAGAGGAATTGACCGTCCACGTAGGATCTGATCCGGTCGATCCTCAATGTCCACTGAAACCACTTTGAATGTAACTCCATCATCGATGTCTAGCTCCACATTGTCTATGATGTGAGAAGGTTCATGCATGTATCTCCTCAGATAAGATACATGGAAGAAGTTGTGCACTCGGTGGAACTGAGGAGGAAGAGCCAGGTAGTAAGCCACCTCGCCTACTCTGCTGAGGACCTTGAACGGTTTGATGAATCGTAGAGACAACTTTCCGCCTTGACCAAATCTCTGTAGACCTTGTCGAGGTGAGACACGTAGAATGACATGGTCGCCATACTTGAACTCCAGTGGTCCTCGTCACCTATCAGCATAGGACGTTTTTCTGCTCTGTATAGTCTTCATCAGCTCCTGGATGATCTGCACCTGCTCTGTCATAGCCTACACCATCTCTGGTCCTATAAGTGATGACTCCCCTAGGTCAGTCCAGCACAGAGGTGATCTGCAAGGTCAGCTGTAAAGTGCCTCGAAAGGTTCCATCCGGATGGTGGAGTGGTAGGTGTTGTTATATGCAAACTCTACCAAGGGTAAATGATCCTATAAACAATGACCGAAGTCGAGGACTCATGCATGGAGCATGTGCTCACGAGTCTGAATGGTCCTCTAAGTCTGACCATCCTTCTAAGGATGGAAGGCAGTGCTTAAGTGAAGCTGCATCCCGAAAGCATCCTGCATCCCCTTCCATAGCTGGGAAGTAAAACATGCATCTTGGTTGGAAACAATCGTCAATGGCACACCATGAAGTCGTACAATCTTTTCACGTAGAGGCATTCGAGGCTCTCTACTAAAATATGATCTAGGATCGGTAGGAAGTGGGCCGACTTGGTGAGTCGGTCTATGATAACCCAAATAGAGTCATGTCCTCTAGATTTTCGTGGAATTCCCATCACGAAATCCATGGATATTTATCCCACTTCAACTCTGGGACCTCTAAGGGCTAAACCAAGCCTACTGGAACCTGGTTCTCTGCTTTCACTTGCTGACAAGTGAGGGACCACGAGACAAACTCTGCTACTGCCTTCTTCATACCTGGCCTCTAGTGCTATCATCTGAGGTCCCAATACATCTTCGCCACTCCTTGATGTACCACTAAAGGAGATGTGTGTAACTTTCTCAACACTTCCTCCTGATGTGAAACTGGTACCATGGTACATCCTCTGAAGAGGTTGACCTGCTCCCCACCTTTAGATAATTCATCAGGTGTCTTCCCTAATGAGATATGAGCACATCGCGTCTCACAGTCAATGTCCCCACGCTGTGCCTCACTGACTCACTGAAGAAGTGGAGAAGTGACTATGATAGACTATAGAAAGGCTGCTCCATCTCTATCCACAGAGGATATCTACAATGCAGTCAGCTTCTTCATTGCATCTCCTAGCAGTTGAATGCCTGATCTTATATTGAGAGCATATGCTACAATGTTTCCCTTCCCAGGAGTATAGACTATATCAATGTCGTAGTCCTGGAGGAACTCAATCCATCGTCGCTATCTCAAGTTCAGGTCCTTCTGAGAGAAGATATACCCAAGACTATGGTGGTCATAGTAGACTATAAAATGCTCTCCCATCAGATAGTGACGACAAATAATCAAGGCAAAGACCGTTGCTGCTAACTCCATGTCATGGGTAGCATAGTTCTTCTCGTGCTTCCTCAGCTGCAGAGAAGTATATCTGATCACTTCTCGTACCTACATCAGGACACACCCTAGTCTGGTCCTCGATGCATCGTAGTAAACTATGTACCCTACTCCCTCCTCTAGAAGCCTCAATATGGGGGCACTAGTCAACCTCCGCCTTAGCTCTTAAAATCTCTGATGGAATATCTCTGACCACATGAAGGGTTTCCCCTTCTTCGTCAATGCAGAAAGTGGTGCTGAAACTCTGAAGAAGTCTGGCACAAATCTCCTATAGTACCCAGCCTGTCCAAGAAAACTCCATACCTCCGTCCCACTCCTGGGTTGCTCCCAAGGGAGCACTGCCTCGATCTTCACTAGATCCACTGCAACTCTAGCCTCTGAGATGACGTGTCCCAAGAAGTGATCCTCTAAAATCCAAAAATAGCAATTCGAGATCTTACCATAAAGTTGGTGAACTCGGAGTGTGTTCAGTACTACCTGCAAATGGTAGTCAAGATGCTCCTCAATAGTCGAGTAGATCAGTATGTCATCGATGAAGACTACGACAAAGCGATTGAGGTAAGGCTGGAAAATCCTGTTCATGAGACTCATGAACACTGTTGGAGTGTTAGTTACACTGAAGGGCGTAACCAAGAACTCGTAGTGGCCATACCGACACCTAAAGGTCGTCTTCTGCACATCCTCATCTCGAACTCTGAGCTGGTGATAGCTTGATCTAAGGTCTACCTTCGAGAACCATCATGCTCCCTTGAGCTGATCAAAGAGGTCGTCAATCCTCGGGAGTGGGTACTTGTTTTTCACAATCACCTGGTTCAGGCACCGGTAATCAACACACAGTCTCAAGATCCCATCCACCTTCTTGACGAACAAAATTAGGGATGCCCCGGGTGAAACACTTGGTCAGATAAATCCCTTCCCCTGCATGTCCTCCAGCTATACATGTAGCTCATGAAGCTTGGAGGGAGCCATCCGATATGCTGGAGTAGATATCAGTTTCGTCCTAGGGTACATGTCAATGTAGAAGTCCACCTCTCTGTGGGTAGGTAGTCCTAGAACATCATCAGGGAAAACATATGCATACTGACCCACCACAATTGGAAAACTCGGACTCCTCACATCAACCACTCTGAAAATGAGACTAGCCAAATGATGTGTGATCGGCTGCCCCCTCTTCTAGGTAAGTCCATCATGCACTGAAAAGGCTCCATTCTAGCCGGTGAAGGTAAACCTCATCCCCTCCTCACAGACACACCATACATTCCGACTAATACAGTCAATCTGAGCAGGAACTGTGGATAACCAATCTATACCAAATATGACATTTTAAGGACTCGACGCCTTTACGAGGAGATCCCATCCGAATTTCTCGCCTCCTAGAGTAAGCTCACACTACCGAAACTTGTGTGTAATAGTAGAGTATAAAACCGTAGGAGTCTCTAGTTGTAAGGATCGAGCCAACAGCTCCGTAGGAATCTCCGAGCTCTGAACGAGGGCAGCAGTAATAAAATAATGACTCACACCTGTGTCAATAAGTACTGCAGTAAGGGTGGTGTAGACACTGATAGTACCTCGAATAATATTAGGTGCGCCGTGTTCATAGGCCTTGACTTCCTAGAGCTGATCCCTCCCATGTCTGCCAGCTCCCTATGGTCGGGGTGGACCTCCTGGTGGTGGTGGTGGTAGGGCCTCGAAACATCATCCACCACCTGCTTCTCAGCTAGCTCCTCTTCCACGTCCTCCTACTCCCAATGGACCACCATGGTCGAACCTCTACATCTGCGTGGGAGGTCACTCTACTATTTTCTGCTCGTCTTCATGGTGGGTCGGGCAGTTATGAGCCTTGTGAACCTACCTGCCGTATGCATAGCACTGCCTACTCCTCATATGGTTGGCTCTGTCTCGTGTGCCCCACACAACCGAACCTGTATCCTAGGGTCACTCACCTGATGGTATGGTCCTCATGGACCACTGCGACATCTTCCTACTACCGGCTTCATATGACTTCGCTACGTGTCACCTTGTGGTGGGTCTCGCTGCTGGTGACTACTCAGTAAGAAAACTCTCCATTAGAAGGGCTCGCTCCAACACCCCTGCCTTTGTCAAGATGCTGAGGGAGATCATCGAATACCTGATATCATTCCTGAGTCCCTTCTCGAAGGTCTGATTCCTAATGAATGGGTCCCACACCATATCCATGGAGTAGCAAGAAAGGTCGGTGAACCTCGCTGAGTACTGAGCTACTATCTTGCTTCCCTGCTGCAGATGATGTAACTCTAGAATCCATACCACACGAAGGGTGGATAGAACAAACTCTAACTGGAAGAGACTCTCGAAGTCTGCCCTGAGTAATGATGCCTCATCATGCACCTGGAGCATCAGGCTCCACCATCTGCCAATTTCTACATACAGAAGACTCACGATAAGGATCACCACAAGGTCGGATAGTGTCCCTACTAATATGAAAACTCTCACAACAACCTCCAGCCAATCCTCAGCTGTCTGTGGGTCTGTCTCTCCCCTAAAACATAGCATCCTCTGGCTCTAGAACTCATGAAATGCACTCAGACAGCGTGCACTCTCTGCTACTAGAACGGGTGGTATTGGTGTTCCACTGGGTAGTGGTACCACTGGTACCTCCGTTGTGATGGGGCCCTACACTAAGGACTCATCGCTCGGTGGGCTACCATCTCATATGAAACTATGAACCCTAGCTGGATTCCTATGTGGGGCCATCCTGAAAAGAAACAGGTGTTCCACAGTGAAACAAATATACCTAGTGAGCTAACAAAAATTAATCACGAAGAAAGTTTTTCAAAAGAAACACACACACAATTAGTGTCTTCATGCACTGAGTTGGAAATCAGAAGTCAGAGTCCTAGTGTATGGATACGTCGGCTACCGCACCAACACTGGTTTCCCTAAAATGATAAACACACCCAAAACACTTAACACTATTGTTGTTAAATGAATTATCAGAGCCCTATTTTCTATGGTAGATCCGACTCCTCTGATACCAAATTTTCACAACCCATCCTTGGGGCCCGTGTTGTGACTACCCCAAGCCCGCCTTCCATAGGCCAGAGGCTGGCAACTAGTACCAAAGGCGAATTCCCAATAAAAGGGAAGCCATTGCCTTTAAACCTATAACACAAACAGTCTAAACACATGAATTATAAGAAACAAGTACTAATACAGAAAACAAAGGTGTGCTGAAATTAAGTGGGCCAATATACAAACCCAACTGAACAACAAGTACAAGTACAAGTAAAAAGGGAAAAACAACTCCTGGATCATCCATCAGGGGATATTAACTGAAGGGTAGGTACAGATCTTGAACAAATCGACCCTATGATATGCCACGTATATTCCATCTCCAAGAAGCCTCTCATCCGTTACCCTCTTCCTCGATCACACCTGACAGTCGTCTGCACAGAACACCATAAGGTGCGAGAAAAGCCCTTGTAGGGGTGAGTATAACAATACTCAGTACGGGAACCCGAGACCCCTGAAGGTCTCCAAGAATCCACAAAGGATAAACCACAACATTAAGATACAATCAAAAAGTATCAACCAACACTACTTAGGTATATTCCCATACATATACCTAAGTTACCAATTACATTCCAGCTCCAACACTCGAGCCCAAGCACAACCCATTCCACAATGGAATTAAAGTTAATCATCTCCATGATAAAAACTGAAAGAAAATACTCAGATCACACAGGTAAACAACTCATATAGAGGGGTAGAGATGATTAGTGTAGCCACTGAACCGTCTCCTCTGTCGAACCCACGTAGGATCGTGAAACAGTATCAGCGCTGTCGAACCCACAGAGGATCCTGGTACATATGTCTTCACTGTCGAACGGACGGAGGATCCCGGTACATTAGTCATCATTGTCAAACCCACGGAGGATCCCGGTACAGATGTCATCGATGTCGAACCCACGGAGGATCGTGGTATAGTATCATCGCTGTCGAACCCAGGGAGGATCCTGTCATCTCGGTTGCAGCCAACCATAGAATTCCCGCACACAGCACACTTGATTCTAGGAGGGTCTGCTTCTCGAGCAATGTGTCAATACAACAACTACCACAAAGTCTCGATTTGATGTATCTCATAGTTTTGTCTCATCCTAAGGAAACCAATGCGATAGACGGCGTATCAATCGGATGCCCGGTCTGTGAGTTATTGACATTTCCATTCTAGGGTCCCGGTTCGTTTTTAGGTTCCAACCAACCTGATCGTACCCCAACTGCATCCAAACCTCAAGGGGGGTATTCCAAAAGATTATTCCTGCTCTAATCCTTCCGTCGCTAAAGACGGTTCGTCCTTCGGACACCCGTACCCCAAAATACGGTTGAAATGTTGATTTCGGGTTAAATGGGTCCGGACAGGAGTCTGACCCGGTCCGAGGGTCCGACCCGGTCATATTGAGCGGCCAGACCCGATGGCGGTCCAGCCCGATGGAGGCCCGGCCTGGTGGCGGCCCGACCCGCTGGCAGTGTGGCCCGGCCCGACTGGCCGTGTGGCGGGAAAGGCTGGCCGCGTGGCCCAGCGGCAGGCCGGGGCTGGCTGGCCGTGGGGTTCGGCTGGCCATGCCGTGGGCCCCAGCTCGCCATGCCTGGGGGGGGGGGGTGCCGCGCCCCCCGGCTTATGAAGGAACCACGAGACCCTTCAGTTCCCACCTTGTGGAGCGCCGCCGGGGGCCGGCTCAGCCGGCCGCCCTCCTTCAACCACTACGGCCCACCCTGGCTGGGATTCCGCACCTTCGGCGCGACGCGACGTGACTGTGTCGCGCCTCTTTTGTCTACAGTGGCCCCACTGGCCGCGGTTCTTCTCTGGTGCGGTGTGACGACACCGCGCCCTTCCTACGGTCCGGCGGCCCTTGAGCCTCTAACTTCTCCCACGATCCGCCTCCGTCGTCAAAAAAATAAGATCAACAAAAGGGGGAGGGTCGAGCCGTGTTCGTGCGGACCGATCCCACCTCGTTACATTTATAACAATCAGCATCAGAAATCACAAAATTCGATGAGTAAAGGAGGGTATAACTCATACATAAAATAATTCAAATCCCCCTACCTCGATTCGAAGTAAATTGATGAAGTCGCGGAAATATGGCGGATGTCGAATCGTTGAAGTCAGAAAATTTCCTAGGATGAAGCTTTGTCAGTGTTCCTCTCAGGCGACCCCTTCTCTTTTGGCGTGGTCGAATATTGAAGAAGGTATCCATCATTCTTCGGAGATTAGGAGCATTCTTCGTCGAGAGGATGAAGTTCATCCAAGAGTTCCTCCCAGCTCCACCAAAAAGGATCGTCAACCAAAATAATGGGTTTTGCCAACACATTATTTTATTGTTGGAAACAAATTTCAAGGAATTCAAAAGTTTTCAGAAATTAATTAATTGAGGCATTAATTAATCTTTATGTGTGTTGACACCATTATGGGGATGTTTAGGAGTTTCCCCCATTAATGGGGAGCTTAAGGGTTTAAATGGGGGTTTGAGGAGTTAAAGGGTTTGGGTGGTTCCCACCTAAAAACATCCTCCCAAGAAAGGTTAGGGTGTGGTGGGCCCCACCACTCACCTCCACTTGGTGGTTTTAACAACCAATCAAATAAAAATATGTTACACATATTTTTATTTAATTTTATTTAGAATCCCCAAAAATTAACATCCAACCTTGTTATAAGGCAACTATAGTGAAGGTCTCACTAAGCAATCACCGACGCAGCGAGTTCAATGGTGCCCTTAGATCACAATTCTGAACACCGGTTAAAAAGATATAAAAATCCCGCTCATACGTTTACTAAACTTACCAAAAAAACATCAAAACTTTATTCCGAGAACACCGGTGCTCAGAATCAAGCGCCGTCAAAAACTGCGAACTCGTAAAATTCTCAAGTATTTAAAAAAATCATGGAATTTCTGGGTATATAGAGTCTAATCTCAATTCATATTATTTTATGAACTTCTTCCTACTAAGGTGGTTGAGGAGTTTCGTTTTTCAATTGTTTTGAAACTTTTTCATATAAGATATTGGTCACTATTTACTGCCTGTCAGTTTTCTATTTGAGCATGAGGGAGACTATTTTTAAGATTGTGTAGGTTGATCTCTACATTGGTGCTTCTATCATAGATCCGAAAATGAATTATTTTGGATCTATATGGGGGAGATGTCATGTCTATATTATGGCTTAATGGTTTTTGCAAGATTGGCCATGATCCCCACAAAAGAGTTTGTGGTTTTTCTTTCATGGTTTCAGGTTTGATGGATTTTTTCTATGTAATCTCTTATAGATTCTTATTGGTGTATCCTCTTTGCACCTAAGGTTTCAATAAAATCCTTTTATTAAAAAAGAAATTTAGTTTTAGGAGTTGTCTGACCAATTCATATCTATAATTTTTCATCAATGTCTAAAAACCATTTAGACCCCTAAAAACATAAAAAACTCTAAAAATCCATAAAACACTAAAAATCCCAAAAAAACCCCTTGAACCTGAAAAAACCCTAAAAAACATAAAATCCTCAAAATCCCTAAAAACCTAGAGTACCCATAAAAATCTGAAAACATCTCAAAAAACCCTAAAATACCCCGAAACCAGTCAAAATCCCTAAAACTCAAAAACCCTCAAAAAATTGTTAAAAAACACTCAAAATACCCTAAAAAATAAATAAAAAATCTAAAAACACTGAAAACCCATACCAAAATAATAAAAAATAAAAACAATTTAAACCCCTAAAACCCAAAAAATGCTAAAAACCCAAAAAACCTAAAAACATAAAAACCATCAAAATCCCTAAAAACCCTAAACCCAATAAAAATCCAAAAAAAATCCTTAAAATTTTTAAAAACATAAAAAACACTAAAAACTCAGAAAACCCCTATGAAAACCATAAAAGCCTCAAAATACTCAAAACACTAAAAAAATGTTAAAAACACTAAAATAACCCTAAACCCCCTGAAAATAATAAGTACCACTATGAACCCATAAAAATCCCAAAACCCCATAAAAACCCTAAAAACCATTAAAAAACCGAAAAGCCATTAAACCCCTAAAAAATTGAAAATCATTAAAAAAAACCTAAATACCCTAAAACCCTAAAACCCTAAAAAAACCCTAAAATCATTAAAAATTCCTAAAAAAGTGAAAAATCATAAAATTATTAAAAATTACCTAAAATCCCTAAAAATGTAAAAAATCGTAAAAACCTAAAATCACTTAAAACCCCTAAAAAATAGAAAATGTAAGCCTTAAAACTCATAAGTCCTTAAACACACTAGAAATCACAAAAAAATAAAAAACATAAAACATTAAGAAATGATAAAAACCTAAAAAAACACTAAAACCTAATAAAAGCTCTAAAAAACCTTTAAACCCCCAAAAAATTAAAAACTATAAAAAACATTGAAAACTCTAAAAAACTAAAAAAGTCCAAAAAAATTAAAAACCTATAATTAATATAAAATCACTAAAACTATTGACCCCCAAATCCCTAAAAACCTTAAAAACCAAACAAATACTAATAAGGCCTAAAAATCAATAAAAATGAAAAAACCATAACAATCCAAAAAAAAATATAGAAACCTTAAAATCCTAAAAACAATTAAATCTCCAAAAAACCTAAAAAAATAAAAAATCTAAAAACTCTAATAACTTTTAAACCCCTCAAAATCCTTAGAAACCCTAAAAACCATAAAATATTAAAAAATCACAAAAAATCAATAAAAAGGTAAAAAAAAACGCTAAAACCCCTAAAAACACTAAGAAAACCTTAAAACCCTATAACACTTACACCCTTAGAAAACCTAAAAAATACTAAAAGCCTTAAAGACCCATATACCCTAAAAAGCATAAACACACATAAATACCTTAAAAACCCTAAAACCTTTAAAAAGCATAATTCCCACAAAAAAACTCTATAACCCCTTTAAACCCCTAAAGATGTTTAAAAACTCTACAAAAAATAAAATCAAAAATAAATTCAAAAACCCACTAAAAACCCAAGAAACCATAAAACCAAAGAAACCCTATGAAACCCTAAAAACCCTACAAAACCCTAAAACCCCTCAAAATCCTATAAAACCCTAAAATTACAAAAAACAAGAAAATCCTAAAAACCCCTAAAAATCCATAAAATTAAAAAAATAGAAAAATCCTAAAAATACTGAACTAACGTAAGAAAGATGTCAAAACCTAGAAACAATTAAAACCCGAAGTATCCTAAAAAACTCAACAAACCCTAAATCTATAAAATCTATAAAACACCTCAAAATATATAAATAACCTAAAAACACATAAAAATTCTAAAAAATAACTAAAAGTTGTTCAATGTTTAAAAACCCTAAAAACCTCGAAAACCCCTAAAAACCTATAAAACCTAAAAAACTAAAAAACTCCTAAAATAAAACCCTAAAAACCATAAAAACCTAAAAACCAAAAAAACCTTAAAACCCCAAAAACCATAAACCCTAAAAACATTAAAAACAGTAAAATCCTATAAAAAATTTAAAAAACCAATAAAAATATAAAAACTCTTTAAAACCCTAAAAACGTTAAAAAACACTAAAAACCCTCAAACTCAAAAAAACAAAAAAAAACCTAAAAACTAATTAAAACCCTAAAACCCTTCAAAATACCAAAAAACTCAAAGACCTGATAAAAACCAAAATAGTCCCTAAAAATCCCTAAAACATAAACACCCTTAAAACAATAAAAACTCCCAAGAAAACATTAAAAACATAACACCCTTAAATCCCCAAAAAAACCTAAAAACCTCTAAAACCCCCAAAAAATCTAAAAACCATAAAATCATTAAAAATATTAAAAAACCTAAAACCCATAAAACCCTAAAACCCATAAAACCATAAAATGACTAAAAAAATCGAAAAACCCTTTAAAACCATAAAAAGGTTTTAAAAATATAAAAACCTTAAACCCCTAAAAACTCAAAAAACATAAAACCCAAAAAAAACCACAACATCCTTAAAAACCCTAAAAACCCATAAAAATCATTAAAACCCCTAAATATATCTAATAATGTAAACAACCATATTACCCCATAAAAACTTTAATAAACCCTTAAAAACATAAAAAAAAACCCAAAACCCCTAAATACACTAACCCCACTAAAAAGCCTAAAAACACTCAAATTCCCTAACACCACTAAAAACAAAAAAAATCTTAAAAATCCCTAAAAATACCTGAATCATGAAAACCCCTGAAACCCCTAAAATTCTTACAAAACCATAAAAACCTAGAAAATATAAAACTCATAAGAACCTATTTTTTTTTAAAACACTAAAAACAATAAAAATTACCTAAAAACAAAAACCCATAAAAACCATAAAACCGATAAGAAAATAAAATCCCATAAAAACCCTAATAACACACTAAAAACTCCAAAAATCCTTCAAAATCCTAAAAATGTTAAAGACTCAAGAAACCAAAAAAACCCTAACAAAATAAAGAAACCTAAAATAACCAAATAAATCATAAAAACCATAAAACTCCAAAAAACACTAAAAACACTCAATATCCCTAAAACCCCTAAAAACCAAAAATGATTAAAAATCCCAAAAAAATTCCTAATAACATAAAAAACCTAAAAACATTTAAAATACCTAAAAAATAAAAAAATCACAAAAATTATCCAAAAAATAAAAACAAACAAAAAAACCCTAAAATCTTAAAACCCCCTAAGAAAACCTAAAAACCCTAAATGCCTTGATAACTATAAGAAAAACTAAAAACACCTAAACTAACATAAAACCCCTAAAAACATAAAATATTATATTAACCATAAACAACTATAAAAAAGACCTTAACACCCTAAAACCCCTAAAACTATAAAATCTCGATTAACATTAGAACCCCATAAAAAGACTAAAATCCCCTAAATATATAAAAACCATTTAAACCCATAAAAAATTAATTTTTTTTAAAAAAAATAAGAACCCTAAAAACACCGGAAAACCCCTTAAATCCTAAAAAACCAAAAAAAAAATATAAAAACCTTAAAAACCATAAAAATACCAAAAACCCCTAATAATCATAAAAATCAAAAAATCCTAAAAATCACTAAAAAGATAAAAAAAACCTTAAAAATCATAAAAACCCTAAGAAATTCTTAAAAACATAAAAAACATAAAACTCTTAAAAACACTAAAAATGATAAAAGCTCTAAAAACTGTAAAACCCATAAGACCCCTCAAAATCTAAAAAATACCAAAAACCCATAAAAATAATCAAAATCTCTAAAAATATCTAAAAATGTAAAAACCCAAAAAAAACCCAAAAACCCCGAAGAAAACCTAAAAAACTAAAAACCCATAAAACCACTAAACCCCAAAAAAATGTTAAAAACCCTAAAGAACCCAAAAAAACACAAAAACCATAAGAAACATAACAACCTTAAAAACCCAAACAAACCCTAAAAACCTCTATAAACACTAAAAGGCCTTTAATCCCCTAAAAACTTTAAAAACTCTAAAAACCCTTTAAACCCTCGTAAAACTCAAAAACCCCTAAAACCACAAAAAACCAGAAAAACCATGAAATACCTTAAAAAAAATAAAAATCCCTAATTCCCCTTTAATTCCCTAAAAACAGAAACTAAAATCTTGAAAACCCTAAATATCCCTAAAAATCACTAAGAACGTAGAAAACCCTAAAAACTCTAAAAACCCATAAAGAATCATTAAAAACCTTAAAATACATAAACCCCCAAAAAACCTAGCAAATGCTAAAACCCCTAAAACCCTTAAAACCCTTAAATCCCTAAAAACCCCAAAATAAACCATAAAATCTTAAAAATACTAATAAATCATAAAACTATAAAACATCTAAAAATACCTATAAAAGCCTTAAAAAACTAGAAAACACTTAACACCCCTAAAAAACTAAAAACAATAAAATCCCTAAAATCCCTTAAAAGACCTTAAAACCCCTAAAAATTTAAAAACCCTAAAACCCATTAAAACCCTAAAAAACACTAAATAAACTAAAACCCCTAGAACTGTTAAAAAATGTAAAAACCAAAAAAACTCAAAAAACCTTAAAAGCCCTAAAAACCCAAAAAACCCAAAAACCCATTAAAATATCTAAAACCCCTATAAATATAAAAATATCAAAACCCTTAAAATCCCTAAAATTTAAAAAACAAGATAACCTAGAAGGCCCCTAATAAAACCTAAAAACACTTAAATCCACTAAAAACCTAAAAAATGGATGAAAACCCTAAAAATCATAAAAACCCATAAATTATTTTAAAAACCATAAAAGCCATAAAATTACAAAAAACACTTAAAACACTTAAAACCATTTCAACCCTTAAAAATTTTAAAAACACTAAAGACCCTCCAAATACCCAAAAACCCTAAAAACCATAATAATCCTAGAAAATCCAAAAAAAATATTCAAAAATATAAAAAAACTTTAAAAAAATAGACATTCATAAGAAAACATTAAAAAACCAAAAACACATAAGACACCTAAAAACATAAAAAAACCTAATAACCCAAATATATCCTAAAAACTCTAAAAACTCTAAAACCCCTAAACCCCTAAAACACCTAAAAATCCATAAAAACTAAAAAACCAAGGAAAAGGGCTAAAAATACATGAACACATAAAAACTCCAAAAACTATGAAAAACCCAAAGAAAAAAATTAAAAACCTAAAAATTCTTAAATCCCCTAAAACCCAAAAAATGCTAAAAACATTAAAATACCCTAAAAACACAAAAAACAAAAAAAACCCAAAATACCAATAAAAACCCTAAAACCACTAAAAACACTAAAAACCCATTAAACCCATAAAAACATTAAACAAATATAAAAAACCATAAAACTCCTAAAAACTAAAAACCCTTAAATGCCAGAAAAAAACCTTGAGGACCCTAAAAACCTTAAAAACCATAAAATAATAAAAAAATATATCAAAATCCTAAAATGTAATAAAAAAATTAAAAACCCTTACAAAACCCTAAAAACCTAAAAACACTTAAAACCCCTAAAAACATAAAAAATTAAAAAACCCTAAAAAATAGTAGAAACCATTAAAATACTAAAAACCCTCAAAATACCTAAAAACCCAAAAAACCATAAAAGTCCCTAAATTTTCCTAAAACGTATAAAACCCTAAAAACCCTAAAATATCTTAACAAATCCATAAAAACTTAAAAAAACCTAAATCCCCTAAAAACACAAAAAATGTTTAAAACCTTTGAAACCCTAAAAATATCCAAAAACACTAAAACCCACTAACAAACCATAAAAACTCTTATAATCCTTTAAAACCCATAAAATCTCCTAAAATACATACAAAAAAATTAAAATCCATAAAACCCTTTTGAACACCTAATTTCTTTTAAACTATAAAAACTCTTAAAAACCCCTAAAAACTAAAAAAACACACAAAACCCAAAAAACATAAAAAACCTAAAACCAAAAAAAATCCAAAAAAAATTACCCAAATCTCTAAAAAACCTAAAAACATTAAAATTCCTAAAAATATAAAAAGTTCCATAAATTTTTTAAAAACCCCCAAAAACATGAAGAACCGTAATAAAAAATAAAAAAACTCAAAAACACTTAAAACCCCTAAAAAATAAAAAAATGCTAAAAACCCCAAAACCCCCCAAAAAATAAAAACCATAAACACCTCAAAATTCCAAAAAATCCTAAATAATCCATAAAAATCCCTAAAAACCCTAAAAATGTAAAAACCATTTAAACCCTGAAGATAACAAATAAAACATAAAAACCAAAAAAATTAAAAACTATTAAAACCTAAAAAATGATAGAAACTCAAAAAAACCTAAAAAGACCATAAAACCATAAAAACCCTAAAAACATAAAAAAACATCATATCCGATAAAAACCCTAAACCCACTAAAAACCCTAAAACACTATTTAAATAGATACAAATGTTAAAAAACATAAAAAATCATTAAAACACCTACAAAAATATAAGAACAAAAAAAGTCCAAAAAGCCCCTAAAAACCATAAAACCCCTCAAAATATCTAAAACCCTAAAAAATCATGAAAATCGTAAAAAATTCCAAAAATTACCTGAAAACATATAAAAAACTAAAAATCTATAATAACCCTAAGAAATCCTTAAAATACCAAAAAATCTAAAAACTGTAAAAAACCTAAAAATGGATAAAATCCATAAAAACCACAAACACCATAAAAACCCTAAAACCCATAAAAACAATAAATACCTATAAAACACTAAAATCCTCTAAATTCTCTAAAAATCTCTTAAAACCCCCTAAAAATGTTAAAAATACTAAAAAAAACCTTGAACCCCATTAACAAAAAAAACCCTAAACCCCCCAAAATCATAAAACCATAAAAACTATAAAAATAGTAAAAACCCTCAGAATCCCTAGAAACCTAAAAACATAGTAATACGTAAACCATTAAAATCCCAAAAAAATTAAAAAACTAAAAATCCTAAAAATATAAAAACATTTAAAATTAGATAAAACCCATAAGAAAACTACACAAACAAAAAAACACCAAAAACCCCTAAAAACCATAAAAATGATAAGAATACTGAAAACCCTAAATAATATAAAACCACTAAAAATCCCTAAACACTACTATAAATGGTGGGTTTCCCAACAGTTATATGACAATGGTTTGAACAAACCTTTGGTATACTGGTTTTAAGGAATCCTTTACAAATGGTTAGTTGAAACCATTGGAATTCTAATTTTAGAAAGAAGATTTACCAATGGTCTACTCAAAATGTTGGGAAGTATTTTATTTCTGTAATGTATACAAATGGTTTTAAAAAGATTTTGTAATGAATAGTATTTCTGACGGTTTTTAAAAACTATTTGAAAAGTTTCCCACAAATACACAGCAGCTCTAGCTCCCCCATCCGCGCGATTGTATCCCTAATCCAAAGCTCTCTCCAAGATCTCTCTTTACCCTAGGCTATGTAAATCCATCATCTTGATAGATAGATATTCAATCAAGAAATTTTTTATTTATACACATAAAATTAGTAAGTGGTACCTTGGTTTTAATGTTCTGCATCTATTTTTCATTTTCTGTTTTGAATTGGCCTAAACCATAGTTCTGTTCGGTCTGTGGCATGGTATACCAAACACATTGATTTGTTTTTTGTTTTTGTTCAACACTACAAGTGTCATGAATATGTTAATCCCTTTTATTAAAATTCTTCATAGCCACTCCATCTTTGTAGATTTCATGAACCACATGAACTAATGGGTTCTGGTGAGATGTATCCCCACTAAAATATTGTAAAGGGTTTGTTTACTTATATGGAATCATCGTGGATAATGGATATAAGGATCGTACATTTGAAGGGATTGGGGATGGTTGGGGTAGTGTTGTAGTTGGTTTTCCAATTTTTAGTGGGCTGATATAGTATTTTCTATGGACTTCAGTTTAGTTTAAAATTGGATTTGGATTTTGCATTTATAGTTTTTGTTCAAGGAATAATGTGAAGGGTAGTGATATCGAGGATGAATTAGTTGTTGGTTGGGTGATGGATTCCATTTTTTATGTTGGTTGGATTGGGTATAGGTGATTTTCATGGAATTTTATGGGTATTGGATCCCTTAAACAACCCCCACCCCACCCCCTAGACACCCCCATTGGACAACCCCCTCCCCCCTCGCACACCCCCACCCACCTTGGACAACCCCCACCGCCTGGACACCCCACCCCCATGGAGAACCCCCTGGATAACCCCACCCCCTTGGACACCCCTCACCTTCCATAGACAGCACCCCCTCTCACCCACCACCCGGGATACCCCCACCCCCTGGACACCCCCACCCCCTGGACAGCCCCCACCCCCTGGACACCCCCTCCCCCTTGGACATCCCCCACCCCACTGGACACCCCTACCACCTGGACACCTCCACCACTTGGAAACCCCCACCACCTGAACACCCTCCATACTCCTTGGACATCCCCACCCCCTTGGACATCCCCCCCCCCCCGGACACCAACACACCTCCTAAGTGTTTGGCCTAGTTTTTAAATTGGAATTAACCATGTAGGTGATTTTCCCTTTCCCCAATTATATTTCCTAAGTAACCCATAGATCCTTATAAATTGAATTTTTCATGTTTTGATAAATTGAATGTATTTTTTGAATTAAAATTTTAATGCACTGTGGTTTTCCTACATTAATTAATAAATTTTTTTAAATAAAATTACCCTAAGGGGGATGTTGGGGGTAGGGGGATGTCCAGGTGGGGGGGGGTGTCCGGGGGGTAGGGGGCTTCAGGGGGTAGGGGGATATAGGGGTGTGGGGGAGGGAAGTGTGGGTTGTCAAAGGAGGGGTGTGGGTTGTCCTGGGGGTCAGGGAGGGCTGTTGAGGTGATAGAGGGTGGGTGTAGGTTGTCCAGGGGGTGGGGATGGGATGTCTAGGTGGGGGAGGGCTGTGTGGGCTGTCGAGGTAGGGGGCTGTCTAGGTGGGGGTGTCTAGGTGGGGATGATGGGGGTGGGTTGTCTAGGTTGGGGCGGGGTGGGTTGTCCCGGTGGGGTGGGGGGCTATCCAGGTGGGGGGAGGGGCCTGTCCAGGGGGCTGTAGGGGGGTAGGGGCTACATGGAAGTGGGGTAGGGGTGTAGGATGTCTAGGGAAGGGGTAGGTTATCTAGGTGTAGGTGGGGGGGGGGGCTGTCTAGGGTTGGTGGGATGTCCAAGGGGGGGTGGGGGTGGGTTTTCCAGGTGGGGGATAGGGTGTGGGTTTTTTGGGGTGGAGGGAGGAGGATGTCCAAGTGTGAGGCGTGGGGGTGATATTTAGGGAGGGTGGGTGGTATTTCTACTCTGATATTCTATAAAAAATATTAATCACATATAACCAATGTGTATTTTCTTTCACATTTGAAGACTTTTCTTGAAGTCGATACCAACACTCACTTTTTACCTTCCAAGAAGAAGTGATCTCTACAAATAAATCTCCCTTAGGTTATTATCCACTATCCATATTGATATTATAAAAATTTAACTTTCGTACAACTCCATATAACTTAATGATATAATAATAATAATACTCCCATGAGTATTGTACCACTGTAACTTTTCTCATATGACCAAACAACATACACAAGATTATGTTGGCACACACGCAAAATTTTGTAAACATAGAAAATACTATATTTACACCTTGTATCACAACCTGGACACCCACCCCCACCCCCTGGATGGCCCCCACCCCTAGAAACACCACCCCTGTGGATGTCCCCCACCCCCAAGGACATCCCCCACCACCTGGACATCCCCCAACACCTAGACACCCCCACCCCCTGAACACCCCCACTCCTGCTGGACAGCCCCCACCTCACTAGATAGCCCCACTAGACACCAACCTACCTTGTGGAAAGCCCCACCCCTGGACGTCACCCACCCCTAGATAACCCCACCCCCTTTATAGCCCCACCCACTTTGACATCCCCCACCCCTAAATATCCCCCACCCCTTGGACAACCCCCCATGGACACCACCCCCATCCCTGGACACAACCACCGCATAGACACCCCCACCCCCTAGAAAACCCCCACCCCCATAATATCCCCCACCCTCTAGACACCCCCACCCCCTTGGGCAGTGTATGTGATCACTCATATAATCTACTAAAATATAAATTTTCTTTGATCTAAAATTTACTCAACTCCTGAATAATTCACCTTCATAAGGGTACATGATCTTGTACACTCATCTATAGTTCATAAAATATATTTTTTCATCAATATAGTATTTTGTTGAATTTTATATTATGATTTTCATATGGAGTAGTGTGTCAGTTATGGTTTCATATAAAGTGAACAATTATTGTTTACATAAATATTTTTTGGATAAAACTTAAATATTATTGAAATGATTTTATGAAAATGATGTATAACAATTTATTTTACAAAATGAATATAAGTTGAATGTTTAAAACTAATAGGATCTAAAGTAATTATAAAAACAATTTGGAGATATTTTTATAATTTTCCTTTCACAATGCTTCAGATTGTGGTCACATACACTACCCATGATACAATTGTGTTGGAATACCTTGGTTGATCTTTGAAGAAGTCATCCACCACATAACCAAATATGGATTTCAATAAAACTAATTTGTGTAGTACCACAATGTGAGATAATGAAATCTCAAATTACTAATGGTCTTGACGTGACTTGGTAGATTGGGGCATCAAACCAGAATTGCATCCTATACGTATAAGTGAAAAAAATGGAAAGTTCCATTTTCTTCTTATGTGGTAACACCTATAAAAAAAGAAATTTCTAGAAGTACGAGAGACAATTAAATATTCTGATGGCTATTCAAGCAACATATCTAAACGGTTCAATAAAAGGGATTTGAAACTAAAATCTTTGAAGACTCAGTATTATCACATACTTCTACATGTGTTGATTCTAATAGTAATCCATCTTTTTTATTCCAATAATGTAAGGTTGGATGTTATTCAGTTGTACCATTTTTTTTGAAATCATTATTCTAAGAAGTTTTCCAAGTTATTACTACAAAAATGTTGGTAGATGACCCATTAATTTTGAGTGAGTTATAGAAAATATTTCATCCATAATTTTTCACATGCATGTTATATCTAACTATCCATATTCCAACTGAAATACATCTTGGAGGACTTATTTATTTTCATTTGATCTATCTAACTGAAATAAATATGTACACATTAATGTCTTATGTCCAAAATAGGAATCACCTTGAATTTTCTATCATGAACAGTTACTTGGCTCAAGAATGTATGGATTTCTGCTCTATGTATTTTTCTGATCTTACTACAAGAATTAACAGAAGAATGAGAAACAAATAAGAACGGTATGAATAAATTGAACCTAGTTTTCCATCACTTCTTCAAATAGGAGGAATTCCTAAATCATATACATTGAAAACATTAAGCCCTGAAGAGAGAGAGATGACACATCACCGAGTTTTTTCAACTATGATTTTTTTGATGACTAAATATGGTATGTAAATTGAATATATGTATATATTAAATGTATATCTATTAAACTATTTCTATTTTTATCAACATGGAACATATTGCAATGATAAATAGAATGAATCATTCTTTATCTTTGAGAAGGAGGGTGAATTTTCACAGAATAGTGTTTTCTTCTTGGTAAAAATTGAAGGTAAAAATATTACTATTTAAAATAATTAAATCAATATTTAATTAAGTTTAATATTAAATTATATTTTAGGTATCAAGTTTTCCTACTGACTCTGTCTCTGAGGAAATAAGATCTTTGGATTTTTGTCCTAATATCGTGGTTTGTGATTGTAAATAAATTGTTATCAATAGGTACATATTTTTTAACACTGAACGACCAAAGAAAATGAGAACAAAACATGATGGTGTTATGGTTATTACCAAAAAATAATTCTATGCCAGTGCATTAGATAGTAGACCACAATTTGAAAAGTAGGTTATTATGGAGTCATTGAAAAAATAATAATATTGGATTATTATTCTCATGGATGAGTCATTTTGATGAAATGCAAATGGTTTGATTCGATGAAGAGGCATAGAATATTTATTGATGATTCTGGATTTTGAGTAATTATTATGACTCATACTCTTGCTACCGATAAACCATATGTGTTGTCATCAATGAAAAAAAAATGTTTTCAATGTCAAATACCATCTTCAACCTAAATTTGGTGTCATTATTGAAGTAATTCCAAGATATATTATTGATGATGGTGATGATGGAATTGACACCATCCCTACTGCCATTAGAAACTATCCATTTAAAACTTTTGATGACTCCAATAGCTCAATTGTCTGAGTTGACTATGAACCTAAAGTTGTGGTGGGAAATATATAAAACCATCCATCCATGTTCTCAATTATTTTCGTTTAGATTGACTTGGGTTATTAAGGTTGGTACTATTCAAATTGCCAGAATATTGATTACAAATATGTTGTATCCGACTTGACTATTTTGTGAATTTACAATGTTTATTGGTTGCAATTTTATTTGAATTTCATTTTATAATTTTGATTTGAACTGTATTCAAACCTACAAAACCACCATTTCTAACTTGGGGAGAATTTCAATGCTTTATTTACCATGTATAAATTTAGTATAACTCTAAGACCTCCCATTAAATTTTTACCAGATAATGAACATGATGGTTTGTCTTCTTCTGCAGAACATGTATAGAAACCTACATCATCTACCCGGGATAAAGAAGTTAAATTTTTCCTTAATTTCGATATGTGCTTTACCCCTTATGAATCAAGTAGATATCTTATCCGTGTTCATATGTTTATATGATCATTTTCCAACTATATTAATGGTTTAATCATTCATAATATATACCTTGCTGAAGTTTCTAGAGGTATAATTCAGTATGCTCTCTCTCTTGGTTTTTGACTGAAATAAAGCCGCAAAATCAATGTTCTATGATTCTAATAGACTAATGACACTTAGTAAATAACCATCCCAATAATAATTACATTTATTTATTACATATTATATGATTTATTGAATCATTATATATCTATTCAATCTCACCTAAAATAATGAATTGTTAAATTATCCATGAATCCCCTTATTCCCTCTCATTTATTTTGTTTTTTGGGTTACATATTTGTAATCATTTTCTAATTACTTCCATATTTCTTTTCAAATTCTGGAAATGCAATCACTTGAAGAAAAGTGAAATAAAAAGATTATAGATAACAATCGTCACACGGCTGATATGAGTGTTCCAGAACTAGTGCCTTTAGTGAGTATTTTATTTCAAATATATATATATATATATTTAAATAATATATAATGTCATGTGATTAATTTTGTTTTAAACATTTTTGAAGGATCCAACTATTAGGTGACAATTATTTGATGAGTATCAGAGTAGTGTTCCCAATACTCAAGGTGTTCATATGAAGGGGGTGGTACGAGAGCTAGGCAATTTTATCGGCATACCCGATTAGACCTTTCCCCTCCCACTGACATACCATCTATCCCACATTTTTATCCCATTTTTTATTAGAGACACATGAGATATTTAGGCCTCCCATGTTTTCACTACCCTTTACATATAATTCCCCTCACCGATCTTTACCATATCCGATGATGATTCCCACTCCCGATCAAGAATTCGTCCAGCCATCTGTGCCATCCTATTTAACTTCTACTTTCTTCTCTCTGAGCTTCTATATTCCATCTTCTTCGACTTTTGCTCTGCCAGATCCAATCCTTATAGAGCATACATTGGAACCTAATCCACTTTCATAGGGTGTTCTTTTAGTTTTTACGGATCTAGAGGTGCTCATTGATTAGACTGCCGCAGGTATATTTATAGATCCCTAACAAATTTTTATACCATTATTTATTTTCATTGTAACATCTATTGATAAAATATTTTTTCCCTTTCATAATAGATACATCTAATAATATGATGTGGGAGTGGAAGTGCACACACATGCATGCGGTGTGGAACTAGCACACACAGTTAATGTTGGACTACAATGAATACAATCAAATGATTGAACAAATAGGGCAGTAATGTCGGAGTTTTTTGGTGACGCTTGCCAAATAACCTGACATCATTCCTGTCAGCCCACTCTCATAGAGATTGTTTCCAAAAAAACTCAAGGATAATTCTTGGGTAGAGATATTGGTAAAAAAATCTATTTAATTTAATGAAATAATTTTTTTGTTTATATGAATTAATATTTTGGGGCCAGCTTCGGTTTAATTTCACCGACGGTGAGGGTGCATGGCCAGCACATCTAAAGGATTTAGGTGAGATTTGGAGGGCCTATAAGCACGTGTTTTATATTGGATGTAATTATAGAGTTGGAACCGAGTTAGTCGCAATCCCTTTTGAGATTATTTTACGATAGAATAGTATCAGTAGATGATTACTAATTGGGAGACTATCCAGTTTAAGGTATTATTGACATTTGAGGTATTTAAATGAAAATTTTTATGATTTGTGTTAATACTATATTTTTTATTATTTAATTTTATTAGGAATAATCTAGAAGAAATAAAAAAACACTGATGCTAAAAAATATCTCCACACATTGGGACATACTATGATTCCAGATCCCGAGAGAAAGCAGGTATGGCAGTGGTTTATAATTTTTCTTTACGACTTTCACTTTCTATTATTTCCTCCATAATATATTCGATTTCTAAAGTTATTATATAATTTTAGGTATGAAATTATTTATTTGTAACCCATTTTTAATTATGGTTTCCTACATTCAATTTCATTATAGAGGGAAAATTTAATATTGAAGGATGTGTGCCTGGAGCATAATTGTTTTGCTCAAGTCGAAGGAAAAAACATGGAAGTGCGATTAATGAACTGCCTCATCAGCTGATTTTAAGTTTTACTTTGTTGATATCAAATTTTAATATCTATTTTGTAACCTAATAATCTTTTTAAATTTGAAACAGGCTTCTTTAAAGGCCCTTGATGCCCAGAAACCTGATAATTTGGGGCAAAATGATCACTTCCATCAGGTGTTAGGAGACGAGAACCATGGTAGAGTACGATGCCGACCTGGAAAGATTATAGTCCTGAAAAGGTATTGTCCCTCCTTAGGTAAGAGTTGTAGTACCAGCATGTTCTAGAAGGTTATGGCATAAGTGGAATAGGCTGAAAAGGGGCCATAGAGATGGTCAAATAGTCTATTATGGAAATCACTGCATTTGTCAAACTAATGGATGTTTTACATCCAACACTTCCACCTGAGGGAATCACATCTTGTGATGAATATATGTTGTCGATGTGTTCTATATATGGTGAAAAAGATGGAAAATCTAAAGGTGGTAAAGATGATGGTGGGGAGGAGGCTGAGGCAGAGGAGGATGAGCACAAGGAGGATGCCAAAGTGGAGGAGGATGTCGAGGAGGAGGTTGAGGTAGAGGAGGAGGGCGAGGAGGAGGCTGAGGTGGAGTATGAGGTCGGGGAGGAGGGAGTTGAGGAAGGTGAGGAGGATGATGGGGATGAATATGTGGATGGGGTGAGGCTGATGATGACAGTGATGATGATAGTGATGATAGTGATGGTGATGAGGAATAGATTGATCCGTTAATTTTTTTACTAATATTATTGACATTTGATATTTGAAAATTTGTTGTGCCTAAATATATGTGTTATTAAGTAGGTCACATTATCTTTATTTCCTTATCTATATATAATAAAACTTGACTTGATGATTTTTTGTGACTGATTCACCCCTCCTCTAGACACCCCCACCCCCTAAACACCCCATCACCCACCGGAAAGCCCCACCCCTGGACACCACCCCACCCCCAGTACAACCCTACACCTTGAACAACAAACCATCCCCTAGACACCACCCCACCCCCCTTTGCACCCCTAGGTATCCCACCCCCCTTGGATAGCCCACCGACCCCCTAGACCGCCCCACCCCCTGAACATCCCCCAACCCTTAGAGATCCCCCACCGACCCTTGGACAGCCCTGAACCCCCTTGATAGCACCCCCCCACCAACCCCAAGGACAACCCCGAAACCCTGGACAACCCCAACCCCTAGGACACCCCAACCCCATAGAAACCCCCACCCCCTAGAAAACCCCCATGTACACCCCCACCCCCTGGACATCCCCCGCCCCCTAGACATCCCGCACCGACCCTGGACACCCCCACCGACCTTGGACACCCCACCCCCTTGGAAAACCCACCCCAGGAACACCCCCATCCCCCCGGACACCCCCAAACCCTATACACCCCTACCCCATGGACACCCCTACCCCCTTTGATAGCCCCTAGACACCCCTACCCCTTAGACATCCCCTCAACCACCTGGACAGCCCCCCCCCAACCCATGGACACCCCACCCCCTAGACACCCCCACCCCCATGGACACCCCACACCCCCTTGACAGCACCACCCCCTTGGACTCCCATACCCCCTTGGAAATCCCCCACCCCAACCCCCTGGACAGCCCCCACCCCATAGACACCACCCCTCTACCTAGACACCCCACCCCCTATACACCCCCACCCCCATGGACAGCCCCCACCCCCTAGACAACCCCCACCCTATGGACACCCATACCCCCTTAGACAGAACCTCCAACCCCTTGGATAGGCCCCACCCCCCTAGAAACCACCCTACCCCCTGGAAACCCCCACCCGTGGAAACCCCCACCCCTATGGACAAACCCCCCCCCCCTCCTTGGACAACCCCCCCTCCCTGGACACCCTCTTTGTTCCACTCCTATATGAATATTAGGGGAGTCTATAGAAAAAATTTCTATTCTTACCCCCCTAAATGAACTATTTATGTGAACAATGCAGAGTGACTCTGAGTGTCATGGGAAAATAATAACTGGTAATTATTGTATGTGTATGAATTCGGTATGAATACATACATGATTCTGCATGCATTCTGCATGTATTCCTAATTATTTATGAATTATATATGTGTGTTTGGTTTGATAAAGGTGCAGAAGTAGAATTCTGTATGAATTCTGTGGTTTCCTAAAGGTGAACAGGGGAGAGGCATGCATGCTGGTAGAAGTGCACTACTGCAGGTGCACATGGGGAAGGAAGGATTTCTGCTGCAAGTGCATAAAGAATATGCCAATAGTTTACAACCATTGGGATATGTGTGGAAAGACACACATATACCAATAGTTTTATGTAAACCATTCGTAAAAGTATATACCAACGATTTACAAACTATTGGTATAAATCCTTTACTAGACTTTTCCCAATGGTTTGTGAGGAACCATTGGTAAAATTCTATACCAACGGTTTAGAAACTGTTGGTATAAACATGAATTTTTATATTTCTAACTGTTTTAAACAGTTTTTAAACATTTATACCAACGGTTACAAGAAACCATTGGTATATAATCCATTCTACATCGATATCCAAATAGTTCTAATAGACCCATTGGGATATGACTATCGCCATGGTTCTCTTAGAACTGTTGGGATCTGTCTATCCACACGATCCCACAACCAATATCCTGGTCAACCGTTGGTATAGTTTATACCAATGGTTTGAAACCATCGGTAAAGGCTATATTTCTTGTAGTGAAAACCCTAAAACCCATAATAATACTAGATAAACCTAGAAATCCTTAAAAATATAAAAAACAATAAAAAACTTTAAAACCCTTAATAAAACCTTAAAAATCTAAAAACACTTAAAACCCACAAAAAGTATGAAAACACAAAAAACCCTGAAAAACATTAAAGACTATAAAAATCCTAAAACCCCTAAAAACCCTAAAAACCTATAAAAGCATAAAAACAATAAAAACCATTTAAACACCTAAAAGTGTTGAAAAGCCTATAAAATTCAAAACCCCTAAAACACACAAAAAACCACAAAACACAAAAAAACCTAAAAACCCAGAAAACATCAAAATCCATAAAAGCCCATTAAAATACTAATAACTGTAAAAATAATTAAAAATGTAAAAAAGTATAAAAACCCTGAAAAACTATAAGAAACAATTAAAAATTTAAAAATACTTAAAACCCCTAAAAACCAAAAAACCCATAGAAACCCGAAGAATCCAAAAAGACCAAAACACTCTAAAAATCCCTAAAAACTATAAAAAATCTAAAAATTTCATAAAAATATCTAAAAATGTAAAAAACCCTAAAAACATGAAAACCCCTATGAAAACCTTAAAAAACTAAAAATTCTTATAACCCCAAAAAACATTAAAATGTTAAAAACCCATAAAATACTTAAAGGCCCTAACCCCCCCCCCCCTCCCCAAACCCTTAAAAACCATACACCGACTTAAAACATTAAAAAATTCTAAACCCATAAAGCCCTAAAAACCATTAAAACACTAAAAACCCAATAACCCACCACAAATAATTCAAAACTCAAAAATCATCTTAAAAACCATAAATTAATAAAAAAAATTAATGAAAAAAACCTAAAAACCTTAATTACACTAAACCCCTCAAAACTATAAACCCATCAAAACCATGAAAATCCTAAAAAATACCTAAAAAATTAAAAACCCAACAAACCCTATAAACCCTTCAAAAGACCCTAAAACCCTAAAAAATCATATAACCCCAAAAAACCAAAAAACACTAAAAAACCTAAAAATACCTATAAACCACAAAAAATCATACAACCCCTCAAAATACCTAAAAAACACAAAAAAACCATACAAATACTAATAAATCACTAAAAACCATAATAATTTAAAAAACCCTAAAAACATTAAGAAAATAATAAAAACCTAAAAACAATTAAAATTCCTAAAAACTAAAAAAAGAAAAAACCATAAAAATACCCAAAACCCTAAAAAAAATAAAAAACCATAAAACCCCTCAAAATGCAAAAAAAATCCTAATTAAATAAAAAAATTAAAAATAAAAAAAACTATAAAAACCATTAAACCTATAAAATATTAAATAACTCTAAAAAATGTAAAAACCCCACAAAACTGAAAAAAAAACTTTAAACCACAAAAAAACCATAAATTCTCTAAAAACCCTAAATAACCCTATAATCCCTGAAAATCCCAAAATCACCTAAAAATAATAAAAATCTTAAAATATCACTAAAATCCAAAAAAACTATAAGAAAAGCAAAAAACACTTAAAACACTTAAAATCGCTAAAAACATAAAAATTTCTAAAAACCCTCAAAACACCTAAAAACCATAAAAACCATAAAAAATATATTAAAATACCTAAAAACAAAAAAAATCCATAATGACATACAAACCCCTAAAACTCTAAAAAAACCTTCGAAATCCTTCAAAAAATTAAGACACTCAAAACCCCTAAAAACCCATAAAAACGCTAAAAACCATTAAAGACCCTAAACCCCTAAAAACCATAAAAACCCTAAAAATCCTAAAAAATATAAGAGCCCACTAAAAACTATTAAAACACTTTAAACACATAAAAATTTAACATCCGCTAGATCCCCCTAATTTCTTCATAGATCAAGGTTGACTTGGATGGTGCGGTACTAGGAACACTAGGTCCCTCAGGGTGTGGTGGGGTTTTCCATACCCATCGTGAATTCATTAAAGGATGCATTCATCTTTTTATTGGGAATGGTTGTGCCCTTGAATCTTAACTTCGATCCATGATAAAGACGATTAAATTTTTTGTTCAGTATTAATGGAGTCCTCTCTAGATTGAATCAGATTCTTTACTTGTAGTGGAGGTCCTTAAAACCAAATCAGGGTGAATCCCTTAGAGGATTCTTCCCCAATGGATGGACTGACTCACTTATTGTCAAAGGATGAACCTGAATATCACACATGCTAATCAAGAGGTGAATTCGGTTGTAGATGCACTATCCAAGCAGGCGATTATGGAGAAGATCTCGATATGGTCTCATGTTGCCACAGCGTGTTGTCTATAGTTTGTGGAGTTTGATATGAAGGGTGATTTGTGCACCTGGGTTTGCAATCCCCCCTTGTAACATTTTTTTGTTTCTTCTTTTTTAATACATTTTGGGGTCCAGGTTCACCTGGTCTCATGTCTTCTTTTCCCTAAAAAATGAAAAAACTTGAAAATCCATAAAAAACACAAAAACTGCATGAAAGCCCCAAAAAACCATAAAAAACCAAAAAAAAACAAAAAACCTACCTTAAATCTCTAAAAACAATAAAAACACATAAAAATCACAAAAAATAAGCAAAGAATTACTATGAACATAAATATCATAAAAACATTCAAAAATACTAAGAAAACCCAAGAAACCCTAAAATCCTTAAAACCCTAAAATCCATAAAAATGATAAAAAACCCGTATAAATCCCTAAAAATGTAAAAAACCTAAATTGATAAAAATAATAAAAAAAAACTTAAAACCTTAAAACATATAAAATCCTTAAAAACATAAAAAATATAAAACCCTAAAAGACCCTAAAATCCATAAAACCCCATAAAACCATAAAAACCCCTAAAAACCCATAAAAACTAAAAAAACCAAAATAAACTCTAAAAACAGTTTTTTAGGTTTTTAGGGGTTTTAATAATTTCCAGGGTTTTAAGTTTTTCTTTGGGGTTTTTGTGCATTTTTCATTTTTTTTAGATATTTTAATAATTTTTTACGTTTTTTATTTTTTAACGTTTTTTATGGATTTTGAGGGTTTTTAGTGTTTTTGTGTTTTTTTTTATTTTTAGGATTTGTACATGTTTTATGACTATTATGGTCTTCTTTGGGTTTTTAGTTTTTTTTGGATTCATTATGTTTTTTTTGTTTTAGGTAATTTTTAGGATATTTATGGTTTTTTGGGTTTTTTTGGAATTTTATGGGTTTTATGGTTTTATGGTTTTTTTAAATTTTTAAAGATTTTATGAGATTTAATTTTTTTAGGGTTTTAAGGATTTATTTGGGGTTTTTAGGGTTTTCAGAGTTTTTATATTTTTAGGTATTTTTGGAATTTTTTAGAATTTTAGTGGTTTTTAGGGGTTTTATGGATTTTGAGAGTTTTTAGGTTTTTGGGTTTTTTTTGTATTAGGTGGGTTTTTTTATTTTTTTATAGTTTTTAAGGGTTTTTAAATTTTTTTTGTTTTTAGCGATTTAAAGGGATTTTATACTTTTTACTATTTTTTAGAGCTTTATGTGTTTTTCTGAATTTAAGGGTTTTTAGTGTTTTTATGTTTTTTAGTGTTTTTAGTGTTTTTTAGAGTTTATTAGATTTTAAATGGTTTTTATGGTTTTTAACATTTATATGTATTTTTATGGAATTTTTAAGATTTTAATGTTTTTTTATTTTTTATGGGTTTTGAACAGTTTTAGGGTTTTTACAATTTTAGGGTTTTTAATGTTTTTATCATGTTGATGTTTTTATAGGGTTTAAGTGTTTTTATATTCTTATGTTTTCCTTATGGGTTTTTTTTATTTGGGTATTTTAATTTTACAGGTATTTTTATGTGTTTTTAAGATTTAATTGTTTTTAGTATTTTTAGGGATTTTGAAGGGTTTTGAGGTTTTTATGTTTTTTTAGAATTTTTTGTTTTATTTAGTTTTATTGTGTATTGAGGTTTTTTAAAGTTTTTCTAAAAAATTTATGCATTCATAGAGTTTTTATTTTTTAGTTGGTTTTTAGTGTTTTTATGGGTTTTTAAGGTTTGTTACGTTTTAGGGGTTTTATGGTTTTAGTGTTTTTTGTGGTTTTTTTTGTTTTTTTTGTGGTTTTTGATGTTTTTTTGTGGTTTTTAGGGTTTAAAAGGTTTTTTTAGGTTTTTAATGTTTTCTTAGGGGTTTTCAGGATTTTTAGGATTTTTCGGTTGTCAAGGATTTTTTAGTATTTTTGTTTTTTAGGTTTTTTTAAGGATTTTTGTTGTTTTAGGTATCTTATGGGTTTTTGGTGTTTTTTGGGTTCTTATTGTTTTTTTTATAGTTTTTTTGGGTTTTATATATTTTTGATATTTTTGAATAATTTTAATGGTTTAATGGTTTTTTCGACTATGTGGTTTTATTTTATTTTATGAGGTTTTAAGGTTTTTAAAGGTTTTTAAGGTTTTTATGATTTTTAGGGGGGTTTAGGGTCTTTTAGGGTTTTAGGGTTTTCTTCATATTTTAGGTTTCTTAGGGGTTTTATGTGTTTTACTTTTTTAAGGTTTCCTTCTAGGAAATTAGGGGTTGAATGGGTTTTTTACATTTTTAGAGTCTTTTTTGGATTTATAGCATTTTAATGGGTTTTTTGGCTTTCAGGGGTTTTCTGGTTTTTAGGGGGGTGGGGTTGAGTTCTAACGGGTTTTTTGGGTTTTTAGGGGTTTTTCAGTTTTTTAGGGATTTTAATATTATTAGAGTTTTTAACATTTTTAGTGGTTTAAATAGATTTTAATGATTCTTAGGGGTTGTATAGTTGTTTAGATTTTTATGGTTTTGGGGTGTTTGTGGTTTTTAGGGTCCTTTACATTTTTAGGTTTTAGGGTTTTTAAGTGTTTTTACATTTTTATGGATTTCATATAGGTTTTTAGAGTTGTTAGGGTTTTTTTTTGTTTTTAGAAATTTTTAATGATTTGTTATCTTTTTTAGGGATTTTGAGTTTTTTTTATGTTTTAAAGGATTTTCAGGGTTTTTAGGGTTTTTTTGATTTTAGGTTTTTTGGGGTATTAAGTGTTTTTAGGTTTTTAAGGTGTTATTAGGGTTTTTTGTGTTCTTTTACACTATTAGGATTTAATTGTTTTTTTGGTTTTACATGGGTTTTTAGTGTTTTTAGCGATTTTGAGGGGTTTAGGGTTTTAGGGTATTTATGGTTTTAAGGTTTTTATGTTTTTTTTCGAAATTTTGGGTTTTTGTAGTTTTTTTTTTGAATTTTTATGGTTTTATATATTTTTTAAACATTTTAATGGATTTAAATGGTTTTTATGTATTTTTAGAGTTTTTATTGGGTTTTATGGTTTTTAAGGGTTCTAATGGTAATTATGGTTTTTAGGATTTTTTAGTGTTATTTATATTTTTCAGAATTTTCTAGGTTTTTATATCTTGTAAGTATTTTTTGGTATTAAAGGTTTTCTTAGGGGTTTTTTGGTATTTTTCTTTTTTTACATTTTTAGGGATTTTTTGTTTTCTTTTTTGATTAATATGTTTTAGGATTAATTGGGATTTTGAGGTTTTTTGGGTTTTTATAGTTTTTAGGGGTTTTTATATTTTATGGTTTTTATGGGTTTTATATTTTTATAATGTTTCTAAGGATTTAAAGGGTTTTTATCGTTTTTATTAATTTTTTAGGGTTTTTATGATTTTTAGGATCTTTAAGGTTTTAGGGGTCTTTATGCCTTTTAGGGTTTTTAGGGTATTTTATAGTTTTAGCATATTTTATGTTTTAAGGGGTTTTAAATGTTTTTATTTTTTTACAGGTGTCTTTGGGATTTTTAGGGGTTTCCATGATTTTTATGTATTTATGGATTTTTAGGAACTTTTTATAATATTTGTGGTTTTTTAGTGTTTTTATGTATTTTATTGTTTTTTTAGATTTTAGGGGTCTTATGTTTTTTATGTTTTTTTATCATTTTTAGGATTTTAGGGTCATAAGTGTTTTTAGGTATTTATTGTTTTCTTGGGGGTTTTTAGGTTTTTAGGGGTTTTCTGTTTTTATGTATTTTTAGTGATTTTTAAGTTTGTTTACTGTTTTTATAGGATTTAATGATTTTTAGTTGTTTTATGGTTATTTATAGTTTTTTGGTTTTAATGGTTTTCTTAGGGTTTTAGGTTGTTTCTTGAGTTTTTAGAGGTTTTATGAATTATTAGAGTTCTTTAATATCTTTTGGGGATCATTGGGATTTTATAATTTCTAGATGGTTTTAGGGTTTGTATTGGGCCTTAGGGGTTTTAAGGGTTTCATGGGTTTTTATGATTTTTAGAGTATTAGGTTTTTTTGCTTTTTTATTTTTAATGTTTTTTGGGATTTTATGTGTTTTTAGGTATTCAATGTTTTCTTCAAATTTTCTAGGTTTGTTTAGTGTTTTTACATTTTTATGGAATTTAATGGATTTTTTATGAACTTTACGGTTTTAGGTTCTTAGGGGTTTTGAGGTGTTTTAGGGATTTTGAAGGTTTTTAGGATTTGGGGGGGGGGGTTTGGTTTTATGGTTTTTGGGGTTTTTAGGGTTTTATGGTTTTTCTGAGTTTTTAACATTTTTAGGTGTCTAAATATATTTAAGAGTTTTTAGTGGGTTTTATGGTTTTTAGGGGTTTTGGGTTTTTAATGGTTTTTAAGTGTTTTATGGTTTTTAGGGGTTTTAGTATTTTATGGGTTTTAGGTTTCATTTTAGGTTTTTAGCACAATTTTATGATATTTATGATTTTATGGTATTTTTTTGTTTGGCCTTTTTTAGGTTTTTAGGGCTTTTCATGTTTTCTGGTTTTTATGGGTTTTAGGTTTTTTTAGATTTTAGGGGTTTCAAAGTTTTTTAGTGTTTTATAATGTTTTTAGGGGTTTAAGGGATTTTTATAGTTTTTAGTGATTTTTGGGTTTTTTATGTATTATTAGGGATTTTATGGTTTTTAGGGGGGTCTATGGTTTTTAGGTTCTTTAGGGTTTTAGGGTTTTTAGAGATTTTTATTTTTTTATGTTTTAAGGTAATTTAAGGTTTTTTTTGTTTATAATATTTTATTATGTTTTTCTAGGTTATTAGGTATTTTTTTTATTTTTAGAGAATATTTGGTATTTTAAGGTTATTTTACATTTTTTGGAATTTTGAGTGGATTTTTGGGTTTTATGGGTCTTTAATGATTTTATGGTTTTTTTAGGTTTTTAATTTTTTTTAAAGATATTTATATTTTTTAACATTTGAAATGGTTTAAAGGAGGTTTTAGAGTTTTTAGTCAGTTTTATGGGTTTTAGGGGGTTTTAAGGTTTTTAAGAGTTTTTGTAACTTTTAGGGATTTTAGCATTTTTAGGGTTTTTATCATTTTGAGGTTTTTAGGGATTTTATGTATTTTTAGGTATTAATGGGTTTCTCTAGGGTTTTTAGAGTTTTATGGTTTTTAAATTTTAGGTATTTTTAGTGTTTTTATTGTATTTTTTGGTTTTTAGGGTTATTAGGTATTTTTTGTATTTTTAGGGTTTTAGGGTTTTTAGTGTTTTGGGTTTGTTGTTTTTTTGGGGTTTTGGGTGGGTTATTTAATTATATAAGGTTTTAATTGGTTTTTATAGTTTTTTAACATTTTAGTGGTTTCACGGTTTTTTATATTGTTTAATTGTTTTTATGGATTTTTGAGTTTTTATGTTTTTTATGAGTTCAGTGGTTTTAAGATCTTTTTGGGGTTTAGGTTTTTTAGGGCCATTTTTTGAGTTTTTAGGTTATTAGTGTTTTTAGGGGTTTAAGGTGTTATAGGTGATTTTAATATTTTATGGTTTTATTTAGGTTTTTATGTTTTTTAGGTGTTTTTAGGTTTTAGCTATTTTTAGAGGTTTTTTTAGGATTTTTATAGGTTTTAGGGTTTTTAGGTATTTTGAGGGATTTTAGGCGTTTTTTTGGGTTTTTATGGTTTTCCTGCGTTTTAGGGGTTTTTTTGAGTTATTTTTGGTTTTATAGGGTTTTAGAGTTTTATTATGTTTCTGGGTTTAAATATTTTATTATTATTATATGGGTTTTGGATTTTTATGTGTTTTTATAGTTTTAGAGGTTTTTTGGGGTTTTTTGTATTTAGGGTTTTTTAGTATTTTTTAAATTTTTTAGATTTTTTAGGTTTTTGAGGTTTTATTATAGGATTTAAGGTTTTTATGGGTTTTTTTGTATTTTAGGGAATTTTTAGAATTTTATGGTTATTTGGTTTTTTATGGTTTCTGGGGGTTTTTTGGTTTTTTGAGTATTTGTGTATTTATAAGGATTTTTGGAGGTTTAAATTTTTTATGTGTTTAAACAGGTTTTATAGTTTTTAGTGGTTTTAGTGGGTTTTTTGGGTTTTTGGATTTTTAAGGGGTTTAGGAGTTTTATTGTCATTCAGGTTTTGAGGGTTTTTTGGGTATTTAGCATTTTTATGATATTTATGGGGTTCAAGTGTTTTTTGTTTTTTAAGGTTTTTATAATTATTTTAATGGTTCTTTGGGTTTCATATAATCATATGTATTTTTAAAGATTTTTTAAGATTTTTATGGTTTTTAGGTATTTTTATGGATTTTAGGCCACTTAGCGTCTTTATGCTTATTTCTAGGTTTTTAGGGGGGTTTTCAGTTTTTTGGTTGTTTAAGGGGTTTTTTTATTTTTTTGACATTTTTAGGGGTTTAAAGGGGTTTTAGAGTTTTTAGTGGTTTTTGGGGTTTTTTTATTGTTTTTAGGTGTTTTTATTATTTTAGAGGATTTTCGGGTTTTCGGGGTCTTGGGGGGGGGGTTATGGTTTTTAGTGTTTTAGGTATTTTAGGGGATTTATGTTTTTTTAGTTTTTTAAGGATTTCTTAGTATTTATATGGTGTATTATGTTTTTTTATGTTTTTTTGGTATTTTTAGGGATTTTTTGATAATTTTATGGGGTTTTTTGGTTTTTAGGGATTTTCAATGTTATTATAGCTTTTTAGGATTTTTTTTTTGTTTTTATGGTTTCAGGGAATTTTTTTTTTTAATTTTTGTAGGCGTTTAATTGTTTTTATAATTTGTTAGTTTGTTTTTAGGGTTTTTAAGTGATTTTTTTCATTTTTAAGGTTTTTAAATATTTTTATGGTTTTTAGGGTTTTTAGGATCCTTTAGGGTTTTTAGCATTTTTTATGTTTTTAATGTTTTCAAGTTTTTCTTGGGATTTCAGTGTTTTTATGTTTTTAGTGATCTTTAGGGAATTTTTAGGATTTTATTTTGTTTTAAGGATTATAAGGGTTTTTTTTGGGTTTTTATGATTTTAAGGGTTTCTAGACTTCTTTGGACATTTACGAGTTTTAAATGAATTTAGGTTTTTATCGTTTTCTTAGTTTTTTAATAGTTAATAAATTTTTAGAGATTTTAGGGATTTTGTAGTATTTTTTAGATTTTATGGGGTTTTGGGGATTTTTGATGTTTTTATGGTCTTTATTTGTTTTTTTTTGGATTTTAGGGATTTTTCAGTTTTTTGGGTTTTTAAGGTTTTAAGATTTTTCTAATGTTTTTATGAGTTTATAGGGTTTTTAGTGTTTTTAGAAGTTATTTATGGTTTTTATTGGTTTTTAGGGTGTTTATGGGTTTTGGGGGTTTTTGGTTTTTTACATTTCTATGGTTTTCCACATTTTTTTAGGTTTTTTGGGGTTTTAAGAGTTCTTAGGATTTTAAGGTTATTATAGCATTTTTAGGGTATTTAGGGGTTTTTATGTTTTTATGAATGTTTAGGGATTTTTATAGTTTTTATAGTTTTTTGGGATTTTAGGGTTTTAACGGATTTTAAGGGGTTTTAGATTTTTTTTCAGGTTTTTATGATATTTTTTTTCGGGTTTTTAGGGTTATTGTGCTTTTTGTATTTTTATGGTTTTTAGATTTTTTAAACGTTTCTAGGGTTTTAAAGGGTTTTTAGAGTTTTTGGTGGTTTTCAGGGTTTTTTTTTCATTTTTTGTGTTTTTATGGGTTTTAATTGTTTTAAGGGTTTTTGTGTTTTTAGGGGTTTTTGCATTTTTACGTTTTTAAGGGTTTTATGTGTTTTTAAGTTTTTACAGTTATATTAGGAATTTTCAATGTTTTATGATTTTTTATGTTTTAATCATTTTAGATTTTTTTAGATTTTTTTTGTTTTCAGGGTTTTTATGGATTTTGAGTGTTTTAAGGGGTTTTATTAGGATTGTTATTATTTTTGGGATTTTTTGGATTTTTTATGTTTTTTAGGCTTGGTATGGTTTTTACAGTGTTATGAAGCTTTAGGGGATTGGAGGGTTTTTAAATTTTTAATTGTTTTTATGGTTTTTAGGGGTTTTTAGGTTTTTAGAGGTTTTATGGTTTTTACGGTTTTAGGGTTTTTAGTGTTTTAAGGGGTTTTAATAATTTTTAGTCTTTAAATTTTTTCTTAGTATTTGTTATATTTTTTGCAGTTTTCGTGTTTTTCGGGAATTTTTATTAATTTTATTGTTTTTTGTGGTTTTAGGGATTTTGATTGGTTTTAGTGTTCTTATGGGTTTTATGGGTTTATGGTTATTTTGGGGTTTTATAGTTTTTCTTTTGTTTTTTATGGTTTTTAAGGTTCCTCAGTGTTTTTAATGTTTTTAAGTGTTTAAAGGGTTTTTAGATATTTTATTTCTTTTATGGTTTTATGGGGTTTTATGGGATTATATGTATTTTTGGGGGTTTATGGTTTTGAGGATTTTTAGGGTTTTAACATTTTTAGGATTCTTAGGAGTTTTAATTGTTCTTTGTTTTTAATGTTTTTATGTTGTTGTTAGGGGTTTTAGGGTTTTTTTTATGTTTTAAGGAATATTATTGTCTTTTTGGGATTTTGATTGTTTTGTGGGTTTTAGGAATTTTGAGGGGTTTTAGTGTTTTTAAGGTTGTAGGGTTTTAATGTTTTTTTTTGGGTTTTTGTTTTTTGTTTTTATATTTTAATTTTATAGGGTTATATGTGTATTTAAAATTTTTTATGGGCTCTTATGGTTTTTTAGTAGCTCTTATGGTTTTAGGGGTTTTAGGGTTTTTATGGTATTTTGGGTTTTTGGTGTTTTTTGCATTTGTAGGGTTTTAGGACCATTAGGTATTATTGTGTTTTTAAAGATTTCTTAGGGTCTTTAAGGTTTTCTAAAATTATAGGTATTTATATGTATTTTTTTCCTTTAATGTTTTTTAGATTTTTTAAATATATAAGGGGATTATATAGTTTTTAAAGATTTTATTGTTTTTAGGGTTGCTAGGGTCTTTAGGTTTTAGTCATTTTATGTGCCCTTATTTTTTTATGTTTTTCATATAGATTTTATATTATTTTAGGCTTTTTACATTTTTATGGAATTTTTGAAATTTTCATTACTTTATGGGATTTTAGGGTTTTTATATTTTTGGGGGTTTTGGGTTTTTAGGCGTTTTTCGAGGGTTTATGGTGTTTTTGAATTTTAGATGTTTTTTGAGTTTTTAGGTTTTTAAGTGTTTTAAGAGTTTTTAAACATTTTTAGGGGTTTAAAGTGATTTAGAGTTTTCAGTGGTGTTTATGATTTTATGGGGATTTCGGGTTTTTAAGGTTTTTTGGGGTTTTTTGGTTTTTTGGTTTTTTAGGATTTTTGAATATTTTTAGCATTTTTAGGTTTTTTTAGTGTTTTATGTGATTTTAAATTTATTAGGTTTTATTAGGGGTTGTTATTAATTTTAAATATTTTTAGGGTTTTAATTGAATTTTGTGTGATTTTTAGGGGTTTTAGGGATAATGTGGATTTTATTGTTTTTTGGGAGATTTAGGGTTTTTAATATTTGAGTTTTCTATGGTTTTAAAGTTTTTAAAGTTTTTAATGTTTTTTGGGATCTAAATTGTTTTTAGATTTTTAGCAGGTTTTTCAGGTATTAGGGATTTAATGGGATTTTGGGGTTTTTACGGTTCTCAGTGTTTATTATAGTTTTTAGGGGGTTTTAAGGTTTTCAGGGTTTTTAACATTTTTAGGTTATTTGGGGGTTTTATTTTTTAGGTTTTCTTAGTTTTTTTATGGTTTCTATGGTTTACTTATATTTTAGGGGTTTTTATTGTTTTGTTGGGGTTCTTTAGGTTTTTAGGGTTTTTAAGGGCTTTTGGTGTCTCTCATTTTTTTTATGATTTTTTGGATTTTTAGGGTTTTTTTTATTTTTAGGGATTTATTTTTTTATACTTTTTTTACATTTTTTGGGGGTTTAAAGTGGTTTTAGAGTTTTTAGTGGTTTTAGGGTTTTTAAATGTTTATGGGTTTTAGGATTTTTAGTTTTTTTAGAATTTTTTTTGTTTTTTAGGGATTTTAAGTGTTTTTTGTTTTTTATGTTATTTAGTGGTTTTAAAGGTTTTTACGGGTTTTATACTTTTAGGTATTATTAGTTATTTTTAGAATTTTTATTGGTATTATGGATTTTAAGGTTTTTTTGGAGTATTTAGGGATTTTATTGATTTTTATGGGTATTTAGGTTTTTCTATGTTTTTTAAAATTTTCAATGTTTTTAGGGTTTTTTAATGTTTTAAATTGTTTAAAGGGGTTTTAGAGTTTTTAGTCGTTTTATGGTTTTTATTGGGTTTTAGGGTTTTTTTAGTTTTTATATATTTTTATGGTTTTTAGGTTTTTAGGTTTTTAGGGTTTTTTATGTTTTATTATTTTTATTTTTTTAGGGGTTTTATGTGTTTTTATTTTATAAATTTTTTATATGGGTTTTTCAAGGTTTCTTGGGTTTTTAAAATTTTAGGAATTTTGGGATTTTAAGGATTTTTATAGTATAATGGGTTTTTAGGTATTTTGGTTTTTTTGTTATTTTTAGGTGTTTTGGGTTTTCTTTTTGGTTTTGTAGATTTAAGGGGTTTTTTGTGTCTTTATGGTTTTAATGGTTTCTTAGTGTTTTTTGACATTTTTAGTGGTTTATAGGGTTTTTAGAATTTATAGTGGCTTTAGTGTTTTTATGGGGTTTAAGGTTTTTTATGGTGTTTAAGGGTTTTATTATTTTTGGGGCTTTTAAGATATTTTTAGAATTTTTTAGGATTTTTAACATTTTTTAGGTTTTCTATGAGTTATAAACGATTTATTCTTTTTAAGGTTTTCTTTTTGGTTTTCAATGTTTTTATGGTTTTTTTACCTTTTTTGTATTTTATGGTTTTTAATTGGTTTAGGGTTTTTAGGGATTTTGAGGGGTGTTATGGTTTTTAGGGTTTTAATAGGTTTTAATGGTTTTATTGGGTTTTTATGTGTTTTTGAGTCTTTAGGGGTTTAAAGGTTTTTAAGAGTTTTTTACATTTTTAGGGGTTTTAAAGGGGTTTTAGAGTTATTAGTGGTTTTAGGGTTTTTATGAAGTTTGAATTATTTTTAATGTTTAGGTGTTTTAGGGTTGTTATGGTTTTTAAAGAATTTTATATTTTGTAGGGTTTTTAGTATTTTTAGGTATGTTTGGGTACAAATATTTTTAGGTTTTTGAGGTTTTCTTAGGAGTTATCAAGGATATTAAGGTTTTTCTTGATTTTTGTGATTTTAAGGAATTTTTTAGTATTTTTATAGTCTTTATAGTTTTAAGGACTTTGATGGATTTTAAGGATTTTAGGGTTTTTAGGGTTTCTATGGTTTTTTGGGTCTTTAGAGTTTTTTTGAGTTTTGATGGTTTTTATTATTTTTAGAGTTTTTCAAATTTCATAAGTGTTTAAAGGGATTTTAGTGTTTTTACAGTGTTTTTAGGATTTTTATAGGGTTTATGGTTTTGAAGGATTCTAGGGTTTTGGTGGGTTTTGGGGTCTTATGTTCTTTTTAGGTATTTTTATGGTTTTCAGTGTTTTACGTTTTTGGAGTTTTAAATGTTTTTAGGTTATAGAGGTTCTCTTTATATTTTTAGGGTTTTAGTGGTTTTAATTTTTGAGAGATTCTATATTCTTTTTATGATTTTTATGTGTTTTAAGGTTTTTATAAAATTTGGCGGTTTTTAGGGATTTACAGTTTATAAGGGGTTTTTATGGATTTTCGGATCTTTTTAGGGTTTTAAGGTTTTTTATTGTTTTTTAGTGTTTTTAGTGTTTTAATGGGAATTTATAGTTTTTAGTTGTTTTTAGGATATTTATGGGGTTTATGTGTTTTAGTGTTTTTTTATTTTTAGGTTTTTTAGTGTTTTTAATATTTTAGGGATCTTAAGTGTTTTTTGGTTTTCAAGTTTTTCACAAGGGGTTTTCAAGGTTATATAGGTTTTTAAATTTTTAGTGACTTTTATGGATTTTTTTATAAATTTTATGGGTTTTTAGGATTTGTGGTTTTATGAGATTTGTAGTGTTTTTAGTAATTTTAGAGGTTTATAAATTTTAGGTGTCTAAAGGGTTTTTATATAATTTAATACTTTTTATGGTTTTATTGTTATTGTGATTTTTGAAATTTTATGTTTTTGAATTGTTATGGGTTTTTAGGATTTTAAAGGTCTTTTGGGTTTTTAAGGTTTTTAGTGTTTTTTTTGGTTTTTAGATATTTTATGTGTTTTATGTTTCTACGGTTTTCTTAGGATATTTTAGGGTTTTTGGGGTTTTAACATTTTTATGAATTTTTAGAGATTTTTTAGGATTTTTATAATTTGGGGCGGGGGGGGGGGGGGTTGGAATTTGAGGGTTTTTAGGTTTTTGTGGGTTTTTTTGGAATTTAGGTGTTTATTGAATTTCTTCGGGTATTAAGGTTTCTTAATGTTTTTTTACATTTTTAGGGGTTTGATGGGTTTTTAGTGAATTTAGTGGGCATTTTAGGGTTTTTCAGGTTTTGGGGGTGCTTTTATGGATTTTATGAGTTTTAAGGTTTTTTAGAATTTTTCATGGGTTTTTACCAATTTTTTGGTTCTTGAGGGGTTTTAGCTATTTTAGGTTTTTAATTTTTTCTTAAGGGATTTCAAGGTTTTGAAGTTTTTATGATTTTATGGATTTTTAGGGATATTTTATAATTTTATAGATTTTAGTGGTTTACTAATTTTGAGAGGTTTTAAAGGTTTGTAGGTTTTTTAGGTTTTTATGGTTATTTCAGTTCTTTATTGTTTTTATGGTTTTTAAACGTTTTCAACATTTTTATGGTTTTAAAGTGTTTTTAGTGAATTTATTGTTTTTTAGCGGTTTTATGGGTTTTAGGGGTGTTTATGTTTTTAGGGGTTTTATGTTATTAGGGGGTTTGGGGGTTTTTTGTGTGTGTTTTTAGCAGTTTTTTAGGTTTTTTCGGGGTTTTATATTTTTTTATGATTTTCTTATTTTCTTATTTTCTTTCCAACTTTTTTAGGTTTTTTTGTGTTTTTAGGTATTTATTGGGATTTTTTATATTTCTATATTTTTAGGGTATTTTGGGATTTCAAGTGGTTTTAGGATTTTTTTTGTTGGTTTTGGGGTTTTTGGGAGCTTTTGAGTTTCTTGGTCTTTTAAGGTTTTTAGAGTTTTTATTCATTTTTAGGGTTTTTAGAGTTTTTAGTGGTTTTATGTTTTTTATGGGTTTTTTGTTTTTTAGGTGTTTTTATGGTTTTTAGGGTTTTTATGATTTATTATAGTTTTTATGGTTTTTTCAGGTTTTTATTGTTTTCAAGATTTTTAACATTTTTTTATGTTTTTACGGGTTTTAAGTGTTTTTTGTTTTTCTTAGGGGTTTTGAACAGTTTTATGGTTTTTTAAATTTTTATGGATTTTTATGTGTTATTTAGTTTTTTATGATTTTTAGGGATTTTAGAGATTTATAGTTTTTTTTGTTTTTTGGGTTTTTATGGGTTTTGATGTTTTTTAGAGATTCTTAATGTTTTTAGGGGTTTAAAGTGTTTTTATAGTTTTTAGTGGTTTTTATTTTTTATGGGTTTTTAGGTTTTTATAATGTTTTAAGGGGTTTTAGGGTTTTTAGGGTTTTAGGAGTTTTTTTGGGTTTTTATTGATTTTTAGGTTTTTAGGGGTTTTATGTATTTTTAGGTTTTTAAGGTTTTATTAGGTGTTTTAGGGGTTTTAGGGCATTATACATTTTTAGGTATTTTTAGGTATTTATAGGTTTTTTATGTTTTATTGGGTTTCTATGGATTTTGTGGATTTTCAGATTTTTAGTTGTTTTAGGGGTTTTATGGGTATAGGTGTTTTAATATTTTTAGTAGTTTTATATTTTTAAGAGTTTTTAGGGTTTTATGGGTTTTTAAGTTTTTACCATTTTTCATTTAGATGGGTTTTAAGTGATTTTAGGTTTTTAATTCTTTTTTATCGGTTTTCAGGTTTTTAGGGTTTTTTAATTATTTAGGGATTTTATGGATTTTCTATATTTTTTATTATTTTTTAGGGTTTTATGGGTTTTGATGTATGTTATCGTTTTTTAGGATTTTTCAGGGTTTTACCAGTTTTTTTGATTTTTTGGGGATTTATGTGTTTTTATGTTTTATATATCTTTTAGGGGTTTTCTAGTTTTCTAGGGTTCTAATGTTTTTAGAGATTTTTAGGGATTTTTAGGATTATTACAATTTTTTGGTCATTAGGTTTTTTGGGGGGTTTTAGTGTTTTTATGGGTTTTTGGAGATTTAGGGTTTTTTTAGATTTTTTGGTTTTAATGGGTTTTTAGAGTTTTTTAAATATTTTTAGGGGTTTGAATGGGTTTTGGAGTTTTTAGTGTATTTTAAGATTTAATGGGGTTTTCAAGTTTTGATGTTTTTAGGGGTATTGATGGTTTTAGGGATTTTTATGGTTTTATGGTTTTTTGGGTTTTTTGGGTTTATTTTTTTTCATTAGGTTTTTATATTTTTTATCAATTTCTTGGGGGTAAATTGTTTTTATATTTTTAAGTGGATGTTAGAGTTTTTATGTGGTTTAAGGGTTTTTATGATTTTAGTGGGTTTTATGGTTTTTAGTTTTTTTAGGGTTTTTAGCATTTTAGATTATTTTTTTATTTTATGTATTTCTAGTTTATTAATGTTTTACTATGGTTCTTTTGTGTTTTTATTAGTTTTTATTCTTTGGGGTTTTTCAGCGTTTGTTTTGAATTTTTATGGTTTGTTTATGTGTTTCGGTATTTTGGGGGGTTTAAGGGTTTTTAGGGTTATTATTATTTTTTGAATTTTTTAGGGTTTTAAGATTATTTAGAGATTTTATCATTTTTAAGGTTTTTAATGTTTTTATAGTTTTTTGTGGGTTTTAGGGTTTTTATGTGTTTTATGATTTTTTAAGTTTTTTTTTGAGTTTTTATGTATTTTTTTTGTTTAGAATTTTTTTGTTTATTATTGTTTTAGGTTTTTAATGTCTTCATATTGGTTTTTGAGGTTTTTATTTTTTTTATTTTTAGGTATTTTTATTGATTGGTTAGTATTTTTCTATTTTTAGGGTTTTAGGGATCCTTTGGGATTTTTTTTAATTTTTAGGTTTCTTAGGGTTTTTATAGATTTTAAGGATATAAATGTTTTTCAAATTTTTAGGGGTTTTAAATTTTTTATATTTTTTAGGTTTTTAGGGGTTTAAATGGTTTTTAAAAAATTTAGTGCTTTTTAGTGGTTTTAAGGGGTTTTAGGATTTTTATGGTTTCTATAGTTTTTAGTGGTTTTAGGGGTTTTGATTATTTTAAGTTTTAGGAGTTTTATTAGTATTTAGGTTCTTACGGTTTTCTTAGAGTCTTTATGGTTTTTAGAGTTTTTTATGTTTTTAAGGATATTTTGGTATTTTTTATGAATTATATCTGTTTTTTGTTTTTTGGTGATTTTGAGGGCTTTTAGGGGTTCTTTGGGTTATTTTGGTTTTAAAGTATTTTTATATTTTTATGGGTTTAAGGATTTTTTTCATATTTTTAATGGTTTAAGGGTTTTTTAGGTGTTTTAGTGGTTTTAGTGTTTTTTTTGGGTTTTTAGGGTTTTTTAAGGTTTTAGGGGCTTTATGTTTTTATGGTATTTTTAGTTTTTATGGATTTTTTGGAAATTTTAAGTTTTTATGGTTTTAGGGTCTAGGGATTTTAATGATTTTTTTGGTTTTAGGGTGTTAATGTGTTTATGGGTTTTATGGTTTTTTGGAATATTAGAAATTTTATAGTTTATAAGGGTTCTCAAATTTTTAGTGTGTTTATAATATTTAAAAAATTTTAATTTTTGTTGGGATTTAAATAGTTTTTTAGATATTTTAGTTTATTATAAGGGTTTTAAGGTTTTTGTTGTCAATTTGGGTTTTTGGGGTTTATTGAGTTTTTTAGGTGTTTTACGGTTTTTAGAGTTTTTAACTTTTTAGCGGTTTAAATGGATTGTAGGGTTTTTATGTTTTTTGGGGTTTTATGGGGTTTTATGGGGTTTTAGGGGGTTTTAGTTTTTTTATAATTTTTAGGTTTTTTAGAAGTTTTAAGTATTTTTATGTTATTTAAGGTTTACTTAGGGTCTTTAATGGTTTTTCAGTTTTTTAGTTATTAGGTATTTTTATGGAATTTTTTGGATTTATATGTTTTTGTATTTTTTAGGGATTATTATGGATTTTATAGATTTTTTGGATTTTAGGGTTTTTATAATTTTTTACGTTTCTATGGTTTTTAGAGTTTTTAAAGTTTTTTGATGTTGAAAAGTTTTTTTGAGA
Organism: Viscum album; assembly: GCA_963277665.1. NCBI lineage: Eukaryota > Viridiplantae > Streptophyta > Magnoliopsida > Santalales > Viscaceae > Viscum > Viscum album. The sequence goes on along the minus strand of OY728157.1, from coordinate 1,635,193,300 downwards.
TTTTAGTGGTTTTTGATGTTTTAGGGTATTTTAAAGATTTTTATGGTTTTTAGGTGTCGGAGGGGGGGGGGGTTAGGGTCTTTGGGGATTTTGGGGATTTTTTTTCATTTTTATGATTTTTAGGTTTTTTGGTGTTTTTAGTGTTTTTAGTTTTTATGTTTTCTTATAGTTTTTAAGGTCTTTTTGGATTTTTATGTTATTAGGTATTTTAGGTAATTTATTGTATTTTTATGGTTTCTATAGTATTTAGGGATTTTGAGGGCTCTTATGGATTTAAGGGTTTTCAGGATTTTTATGGTTTTTGGGGTTGTTAGGTTTTTCTTGAGTTTTTAGGGGTTTTTTGGATATTTAATGTTTTTTAATGTTTTATGGGTTTCAAGAATTATTTGTGTATTCAGAGGGTTTTTCAAGATTTTTTTTGGGTTTTGGGTTTTAAAGTTTTTTGGGATTTATGGGTTTTAGGGGTTTTGGTTTTTATGTTTTTCAAGAGTTTTCAGAGTTTTTTTTGTATTTTAAGAGTTTTAATTATTTCAGATTTTTACTAATTTCTTAGGGGTTTTCAGGGTTTGTACAATTTTTTAAATTTTATAGGTTTTTATTATTTTTATTATTTTTATGGGTTCTTAGGGTTTTTTGGGATTTTGAGGGGTTTCTTGGGATTTTAGATAAATTTTTATGTTTTTATGGTTCTTTTGAGTTTTTAACCTCTTTAGGGGTTCAAAGGGGTTTTTGTAGTTTTTAGTGGATTAATATTGTTTAATGGGTTCTTACGGTTTTTTAATGTTTTATGGGTATTTATGGATTTTAGGTATTTAAGTGGTTTTAGGTTTTTCAGGGTTTTTATTATTTTTTATGTTTCTAGTGAATTTAAGTGTTTTTTATGTTTTTAAGGTTTCTAGGGGGTTTGGGGTTTTCAGGGATTCTAACATCATTAGGGTTTTAGTTTTTTATAGGATTTTTTTTTTGTTTTAAGTGTTTTTTTGGTTTTTATTTTTTTATTAGGTTTTTTTATAGTTTTTTGGTTTTTTATGTGTTTATGAATTATATGTCTTTTTTTGGGATTTTTATGGTTATTAGGGTTTTTAAGAATTTGGAGGGTTTTAAAATATTTAAGTGTTTTATAGGATTTTAAGGGGGTTTGGGTTTTTAATGTTGTTTATATTTTTAGGGGTTTCAAGTATTTCTAGTGTTTTCTTGTTCTATAAGGGGTATTAATGGCATGGAAGATGCGAGGGTCGGGCTATTCTCCCCCCCCCAATTTATTAGCAAGAAAAAGGAGACACAACAGACAAGGGGGGGGAGGGGTCAAACAACCCACACCCAAAAACCCATTACAACCCACACCAAAAAAAGAAAACAAAGAAAGAAAAAGACTCAAAAATAGACACAAAGCGACATGATCACGTCACATCCAGCCAGAACCAGAAACCAGTAGCACCACATCCAGTCATCCCAACAACACAGCAACAACAAAACATCCAAACCAACCAGGTTTTTTATAGGTTTTTTGGATTTTTATGGTTTTTTGTAGGTTTTTAGGTTTTTATGGTTTTTATGTGTTTTTTAATTTTTTAATTACATTAACGTTTTTTGAGTTTTCTAAAAAATTTAGTGGTTTAAAAGAATTTTATAAATCTTAGTGGGTTTTAGGGTTTTTATTAGGTTTTTGGGTTTTATGGTTTTTAAGGGGTTTTGTGGTTTTTATGTGTTTTTTGGTTTCAATAATTTGTAGAATTTGTATGATCTTAAAAGTCTTTAGGTTTTATGGGGTTTTAATATTTTAGGTATTACATTTTTTTCTTTTGGTTTTTAGGGTTTTGGGTTTTTTTTGTTTTTATGATTTTTTAGGAGTTTTTGTATTTTTATTGGTTTTTAGGGATTTTAAGTATTTTATAGTTATTAGTTTTTTTAGGTTTTTTATGATTTTTATGATTTTTTTGGTTTTTAGAGTTTATTTTGTTTATATGATTTTTATGGTTTAAAGGTTATTTTTCATTTTTTAACATTTTTACAAGTTTAAATGGTTTTTAGAGTTTCTAGTGATTTTTAAAGATTTATGGGTATTTTTTCTTAATGTTTTTTATTTATTTTTAATTGTTTTTAGGATTCTTATTTTTGGTAGGATCTTTTTAATGTTTTTCATGTTTTTATAAATTTTTTATATTTTTATGAGTTTTTAGTTTTTTATGGTGTTAAGGTTTTCTTAGGGGTTTTGGTGTTTTTATGTTTTTTTTAATTTTTTGGGATTATTAGGGATTTATTAGAATATTTATGAGTTTTATGGTTTTTAGGAATTTTGAGGGTTTTATGGTTATTTAGGGTTTTCAGGTTTTAAAGTTATTTGGATTTCTAGTTCTTTTTATGGGTTTTTAGGGATTTTATGTTTTTTATTGTTTTCAATGGCTTTTAGGAGATCAATGGTTTTTTAGGGTTTGTAGTGGGTTTTTATGGTTTTATCTGTTTTACGGTATTATTTTTTAGGGGTTTTAGTATTTTTATGGGTTTTTAGGGTTTTTAGGGTCTTTATGGTTTTTAGTGTTTTTTATGTTTTTAGGGATTTATGTCTATTTAGGTTTTTAAGGTTTTCTTTGGATTTTTCTTGTTTTTAGATGGTTTACATTTTATGGTTTGTTTTTGGTAATTGTATGTTTTTTATGAGTTTTAGGGTTTTCAATATTTTTAGGGTTTTAGGGTTTTTATTTTTTTTTTCTTTTTGGAGTTTTTAGGGTTTTATGGTTTCTAGAGTTTTAAGGTTTTTTAGAATATTTAACAATTTTATCGGATTAAATATTTTTTCTGTTTCATTTTCTATTTATCATTTTTATGGGTTTTTTGGTTTTGAATTTTAGGGATTTTTAGGGATCCTTTACGATTTTTATGATTTTTAGGGTATTTAAGGATTTTGAGGGTTTTAGGGTGCTTTTGGATTTTAGGGGTTTTGTGTATTTTTTGGGTTTTTTGGGTTTTTTACTTTTTAGGTTTATTATTGTTTTTTAATGTTTCTTTAATGTTTTAAGGTGTGTAAAGTATTTTTAGAGTTTGTATTGGGGTTTTAGGGGTTTTTTAGTTTTTAGATGTATTATCGTTTTTTTAAAGTTTCTTTAACGTTTTAAGGTGTGTAAAGTATTTTTAGATTTTGAATTGGGGTTTTAGGGTTTTATCTGTTTTTAGGTATTTTTATGGTTTTTACGTGTTATAGTGGTTTTTAGGTTTTTAGGGTTTTCAAGATTTTTTTTTAAAAAAAATTATGTTTTTAGTGATTTTAATTGTTTCTAGGCTTTGAAGGTTTTCATGGGGATTTTCCGAGCTCTTTATGTTTTTACATTTTAAGATATATATATGAATTTATTAATACTTTTATGATTATAGATTTTTATGGATTTTGAGGGGTTTTTTATGATTTTTAGGGTTATTATGGTTTTTTGGGACTTTTAGGGTTTTTTGAGTTTTTGAAGGGTTTTATGGTTTTTTAGAGTTTTCAACGTTTTAGGGGTTTTAGGGTTTTTTAGAGTTTCTATTAGGTTTTTATTTTATGATCGGTTTTTTGGGGGTTTTAAGGGTTTTAGGGAGTTTTATGGTAATAATGGTTCTTTTAGTTTTTATGGTTTTTATGGTTTTTAATGTTTTCAAAATATTAATGTGTTTTTAATTGTTTTTTGGTTTTTGAGGTTTTCTCTTGGTTTTTCAGCGTTTTTAGGTTATTTAAAATTATATATATTTTATGGATTTTAGGGTTTTTAGGGTTGTTGAGGGTTTTCGATTTTTAGGGTTTTTGGGTTTTATGGATTTTTCAGTTTTTTTAGTTTTTTAAATGTATAAATGTTTTTTTGAGATTCTTTAAAAAATCAATTTAATGGGATTTACATGTATTAGTGGTGTTTTATGATTTTGTGGGTTTCTGGTGTTTTAATGTTTATGTGCTTTTTGTGTTTTTAGAGGCATTAGGGGTTTTAGGGTCTTTAATGGTTTTTATGATTTTTAGTATTTTTTATGTTTTTAGGGGTTTTATGTTTTTCTTGGTTTTAAGGTTTTCTTTGGGTATTCAATGGTTTTTTGGGGATTTAGGTTTTTTGAAATTTTAGGGAATGTTTATTATTTTTATGGATTATTAGGGTTTAAGGGATTCTGAGGGTTATAAGAGTATTTAGTGTTTTAAGGTTTTTATGGGTTTTAAGCAATTTCTTGAGGTTATAGGGTTTTTAAGGGAATTTATAATTTTTTTAATTTTTATGGGTTTTAATAGTTTATAATGTTTTTAGTGGGATTTTAGGGGTTGTAGGTGTTTTTTATGTTTTAGGGATTTTTTGTGGTTTTATGGTTTTTATGGGTTTTTAGGGTTTTTACCAAATTTAGTGTTTTTTTTGTTTAAATATTTTTTATGTTTTTATGTTTTTATAGTATTTTTCATGTTTTTGGTGATTTTTATGGATTTTATAGAATTTTTATGGTTTTTTGAGTTTTTATGCATTTTCAGGGGTATTAGGGTTTTTTAGGATTTTTAGTGTTTCTTGGTCTTTGTTGGCTTTTAGTGTTTTTTTTTTGAGTTTTTAGGTTTTTAAGGTTTTTTATATTCATTAAATTTTTTTGGGGTTCAATGTGATTTTATATTTTTTAGCTATTTTATGGTTTTTAGGATTATTTATGTTTTATGGGTTTTATGGTTTTTTGATATTTTTAGGTTTTTAGGGAATTTTTAATGGTTTTTAATTTTTTAGTATTTTTTAGGGATTTCAGGTTTTTTAGGTTTTTAATGTTTCCATAGGGGTTTAGGTTTTTTTGTATTTTTATATTTTAAGGGATTTTTAATTATTTTATATGATTTTCATGTTTTTAGGGTTTTTAGGGATTTTGTGGTTTTTTGGGTTTTTAGGGTATTTATAGATTTTTGGATTTCTGGTATTTGTTGTGTTCGTTACAATTTTAATGGTTTTTTTATTTTTTTTAACACTTTAGTGGTTTAAAGGGGGTTTTTGTGTTTTTAGTGGTTTTTTAATATTTTATGTGATTTAAGGGTTTTTAAGGTTTATATGGGATTTTGGGGTTTTAGGGTTTTAAGGTTTTTTAAGGATATGTTATTGTTTTTTGTATTTTTTTTCATATTTTTGGGGTTTTCAGTGTTTTTAGGTTTTTATGGTTTTCTAAGGGGTGTTCATAGTTTTTAGGCAAGGAAGATGCGAGGGTCGGGCTATTCCCCCCCCCCCCCCAATTTATTAGAAAGAAAAAAGAGACACAACAGACAAGGGAGGGGAGGGGTCAAACGACCCACACCCAAAACCCCTTACAACCCAAGACGAAAAGATCCCAAAAGAATGAAAAAAAAGCTAAAAAAGTAAAAGCACACCAAGACAAGTAGCCACCACCATCATCCAGCATCTCACAGCTAACCAGCAACCAGCAATCAAACTCAACCAGAAATCAATATCCCGCAGCAGCACGATCATAAACCACAGCTCCAGCAACTCCCAGCTCAGCAACAACTATCATCTAGCATCACAATTTCCATCATCCAGTTCATTTTGGTATCTAGCAGCACCACATCCCATCATCATAGTAACATAGCAGCAGCAACACGTCCAAACCAACCAGCCCCAACAACCAACATCACCAAATCCGACATCGCAACCACTCACAACCAGCAGCATGACACCACAACACGAGCACCGCAACCAAATGCGGCCATCATCACTTCCCAGTAGACAACAATGAGAAAATCCAATCACGCCATTTCCAGCAACTAGCATGCCCTCCCTAGGAGGATCCACTGCCAGTGAAAACAAGCAGCAAAAACCAACGAACGTCAGCACCAAAACACCAACATCAGCAACAAAAGCATCACCGCCAACTTACCGACCAGCTCCTATCAACTTGCAGCTCATAAAGTAACAGCCATCACATCCTAACCCATCGTCAAACAAGGAATCGCAGCTCAGCAAACAGCTGTCATGATCTTCGAACCAAATAACTCTCAAAATTCCACATCTCGTAGCATAGCAAACAGCAGACCACCAGAAATTGCACAAAGATCGCCAAACCCATCTCAGCAAACCCAGAGACCAGCACTCATTCATAACCGAAATCATAACCAAGTAGTAGGAGAACATGGAATGCCAAAAGATCTGACCAAAACTAGAATCAACAAACTGAAGAAAAGACGAAACTGAGAGACTAGGTTGAAAACGCACCTGCCGCTGCTTCGCGAACCAACAGAAGAAACGAACCAGGGCATAGAGAAAACCTCCTTCCGCAACGCAGGATCGAGAAGGATCCGACCAATGCCACAAGACCAGATTGTCACACCATCCACAGAAACAATCCCCTTGACCACGTTGACCAGCCTGTAGAAAACCTAGGTCTGAGAAAGCGACCCCGACCCGCAGCGGCTAGAAGATGTCCACCCATTAAAGATCAAGCTGATCTGAAGACGTCATGACCACCATAGCCGTCGGAGGCCAGACTCGCCAGCAACGGAGCAAAGCCGCATCAATGTCTGAAGCCCAGAGCAAAGGAAATCGGAGAAGTCGAAGTCATCGAAGCGCAGGAGCCACCACTATCTTGAGGTCGAAGATCACATCCAGGGCATGCCATCGCCAAGAGATGGGAAGGAGAAAAGGACTGCCACTGAAGCTCCGATCTGGATCCAGGTGAAGGCCGGGAAGGAGCGTCGAGCAAGAGAGAATCTCAGGGGAGTGTGATGCCATCCTCTAGTGTCTTCTATGTTTTTCAAAGTGTTTTTTTAGTTTTTAGAGGGTTTTTTTGGATTTTGAATGGATTTTATTATTTTTATAGTTTTTATGTGTTTTAGGGTTTTTAGGGTCTATTTAGAATAGTTTGGTTTTTAATGTTTTTAGGGGTTTATGGGTTTTAATGGGTTTTATGTTTTTAAGGTTTTGTTCAGGTTTTTTAGGGTTTCTATGGTTTTTTCCTTTTTCAGGATTTTTAGGGTTTTTAGTTTTTATGGTCAATTTGGAATTTTTTTGGGATTTTGAGCGGTTTGGGGTTTATAGGGATTTAGTCTTTTAATTGTTTTTTGGAGGTTTTAGGATTTTTTATATTTTCAGGGGTTTTTATATTTTTTAATGATTTTATTTCATTAAAGGGTTTTTAGAGTTTTTAGTCGGGTTTTTAGGGGTTTTAGGATCTTTACGGTTTTAAGTATTTTTACGATTTTTAGGGTTTTTAAGGATTTTTAGGGAAAGGAAGGTGTAAGACAAGGCAATCCCTTGTCCCCCCAAGATGCATAAAAAGGAAATAGGCAACACAAACAAAGGGAGGGGTAGGATCAAATGACCCACACCCAAAATCCCCAACACACCCCATACAATCCAAAACCCACCAAAACACCCAAAAACACAAAAGAGAAACAAGTCAGTCAACATCGCCTCCAAATTCATAAGACAGGACTACACCATAAGGGTCTCCATCGGCACCAAGTCTAGTATCCATGTCAGAAAATCATAATTATGTGTCCACCCCCGTGTTTATAGATTCCCATCCGGACTCCAAGTCCTCCAGCAGTCCGAAAAGCGCTAGGTACTTCTTTCTATGCCTCTCCTTCTCAACAGTACGCAAAGGATGCTCCATCTTGTTGGATTTTATTTTCAGTTTTCCCACCTTTGAGGTAGATTGGGAAGCCATGGGCGTAGAAATAGAATAATAATCCATCTCCACCTTCTTTTTGGGGGGACAAAGATGAAACTACCCACATGATTTTCCTCCCATATAGGATGTCGTCGCTAGCCACACATGAGGCCCCTTCGTCACCATCCCAGCTCACTTGTCCAGAGTACACTCCATCCCCCTTTTGAGAGGAATCTACATGTTTTTATCTTTCCCTTATAAATTGGGACATATTGGAATTTATCCTATGGTCATCCTCAAAAAATATATCCCTGAATATTCTAGCCTCATCCTCGATGGGGAACCCTGGTCGTTCCACCACAACCATGTCAGGAAGGACCACATATTGGTCTTTAGCAAATGAGGATCCATGAACCTCCATGGCCTTCTGCATATCTGGGGTCAAACCTTCTTCACTAATTCTTCCCTCAATCCCCGATTGTGAATGTTTAGCTAAGTCCTCCACGTGATCTACACTGGCCACTTCACTAAAGAACATCAAAAGACCCCCCATTCTAGCCCCCTCGATTTCACCAATCCCAGGGGACAACATGAAGGGGCTATCCATGCTCCAAGAAGGGGGTCACTCATCGAAACTCAGGGTTTGCTTCCCTACCAAATTCAGGTCTTTCCCAAAATTAATCATCTCCTTCCTAGTCCCAGAAATCTCCACATGCTCGGCCACCTCCCCTTTCTTGGTCACCCCCTCCCATTACACGACATCATCACCAACAGACTCAAATAAAATCCCACTCCTCAAACCTATTATTTAGAGAAACATCATCCATAGTCAGCAACTGTCTGCTACTGACCAGCCCATTTCCCTTACTCCATGCCACAACAACACCTCCTAGAGACTACATCAGGGGGATATCTTTCTTCCTAGGCCCAGCCAAGTCTCCCTGCTCAGCCACCTTCCCCTTATCCTCTCCCCCCTCTCAACTCACCACATACATCATCCGCACAACTAAAATTAAGATCCCCCCTTCATCCATGCACATCACCTCAGAACCATCACTTCCAATTCCACAACAATTCCAAACCACTTTTAAACTCATTCCACATGAGGCCACCACCACTACCTCCATATCACGCCCAACCATAAAATCTATTTTATCTGTTCAAAAATCATAGCAACTTTGGGCTGGGTGGGACATATCTTGGGCATTTCTGTGGCCTCCTACACCTCCAGATATTTCTATCTGCTCTCACTAGAACTTTCCTGAGCCAGACTCACGCCACTCCTATCAGTAGCACCATAACTTGAAGCTTGATCACTATGTCCAGATTTATAGAAACAATAATATAAGTCATCCCATGATTCAAAAACCATTGGTTTCATCTAGTAGAGCTTCTCACCCATAGAAATTAACACAAACTCCACGGGATACATAGAAGCATCAACTTTGACAAAATCCCTCGGAGAAACTAGGTGGAAGAGGGACAATGTTCGACTATCCACACATAGAAACCTTCACACAAGATTCCCTAACATTGAAATTGTAGAAATATTTGGAAAATTGAGGGGATGTTCAGGAATCCTGAACCAATTCACAAAAATTGGGGAGTCATGGGTCAGATGAATGTCAAAATTCCATCGAATGAGGGAGAAGCGAGCACCATTGCCACTTCAGAGTGCTGCAGAACAAGCACGAATAAGATCATTATCAAATTAAAAGGGAATTTAGATATTATTACTATCAATGAGACCCACCATTTCTCAGTACTGAAGAAAACAATTCTAAAAACAATCTTGTCAAAAATTTCCACCTCGAGATTCCACATCAGAAATCTCACAACATGATCCAGACAATACAACATTGAGGCTTCATTGAACTCATGTATTTAAATTGACAGTTACAGGAGATAATAAAAAATATCGGGCACCTTTGGGAAAAGATATTTCTATGTAATGGAAGGCATCACATCAAGGGAAGGGAACATGATGAAATTATAATCCTCATTGAGAACCAACGAGGGCCCCTCCACCGTAGAGGGGGGGGGGAGACGCCGAGACCACTGTCATCTTCAACCTAGAAGGGGAGGGGAGATGTCATACCATGGGCTCAGAAGAGACACTGATACTACCATCTCTTCTTCAAAATATGTTGTTGGGTAACTAGCTATAAGTTATTTCCATGCCATGCTTATTCTGGGCCCCATTCACCACCTATGAGCCACTTGTCTAGAGCTAAATTCAAGCACAGTGAGACTCGAACCTACACCATTTCTGTTGCTGGGGATTGGCCACCATACATGGTAGCACTAAGAAATCCCTGTTCAGGTAGGGATATTTTTGGGGGTTTGAGGGTTTTTATCATTTTTATGGGTGTCAACTTATCTTTGGATTTTATGGTTTTCGAATGGGTTTCTATGTTTTTTTTTATTTTTTACATTTTTATGGATTATTATGGAGTTTTAAGGATTTTTATGTTTTTCAAGATTTCAATGATTTTGAGGTTTTTTGGGTTTTTATGATTTTACAGGTTTTTATGGTTTCTAGTGTTCTGTAGGGTTATTAGGGGTTTTAATTTTTTTTTTATTTGCATGGTTTTCTTAATGGTTTTTTGGTTTTTATGTTTGTTTACAATTTTATTGATTTTTAGTTATTTTTTTTGATTTTTATTGATTCTCTGGATTTTTTGATATTTTGAGGTGTTTTTTGGTTTTTAGGGATGTTAATGATTTTTTCTTTTTGGGTTTCAGTTATTTTTTTGAGTTTTTAGGGGTTTTAGAATTTTTATAGTTTTTCAAATTTTTATGGGTTTAAATGGTTTAAAGAGTTTTTATTTGGTTTTCGTGGTTTTTTATGGATTTTCAGGGGGTTTGGAGGTTTTTAGGAGTATAATATTTCTTAGGATTTTTAGGGTTATTAGAGTTATTAGGCTTTCCTCGGTTTTTAGGGGTTTAAAGTGTTCTAGTTTTCTAAGGTTTTCTAACTATTTTTCAGAGTTTTTTATATTCTTATGTATTTTTATGGTGTTTTTTTATTTTTATTGGTTTTTATGGTTTTGTTATTTTGTGGGGTTTTAGGGGGTTTTAGGGTTTTAGGTTTTTTTTTATTTTTGTGCCTATGGTATTTTTTGATGTTTTTAGGGTGTTTAAGGTTTTTACTATTTCTTAACATCTCTACAGGTTTAAATGGTTGTTATTGATTTTTAGTGGATTTTAAGGATTTTATGGGTTTTTATAGTTTTTAGGGTTGTATGGTTTTCATGGGTTTTAGAATTTTTAGGGTATTTTGGGTTCTCAACGTTTGTTATGTTTTTGAGGGGTTTTAAGTGGTTTTACGTTTTAAAGGTTTTCTTTGGTTTTCTCTTAATTTTTTAGAATTTTTAAATTCTTGTTCAATTTTAGGAATTTTTATGATTTTATTTTTTTTAGGTTTTTAAAGGATTTTGAGGGATTATAGGGTTTTTATGGATTTTATGGGTTTTTTTAATTTTGGGATTTTTAATTTTTTTACTATTTTATAGTTTTTAGAGAATTTAAACATGTTTAATGGGTTTAAAGTTTTTTTAGTGTTTTTAGTGGGTTTTAGGCATTTTGTTTATTTTTAGGATTTTTCATGGTTTTTAATGGTTTTTACAGTTTTAGGTTTTTCATGGGTTTTACCGTTTTTTAGGTTTTATGGGTTTTATGGGTTTTATGTGTTTTTAGGTTTTTTAGATTTTATTAGGGTTTCTTTAGGGTTTTTATGTTTTTAGAGATTTTCACGACTTTTTTAGGATTTTTATTGGGTTTTTATGATTTTTCCAGTTGTTTATTGTCTTTAGGATTTTTAGGGATTTAGGGTTTTATGGGTTTTTGGATTTTTTGGGTTTTCTTATTTTTATACTATTTATAGTTTTTTACATTTTTTAGGTGTTCAAAGGGAATTTTGGGTTTTTAGTGGATTTTTAGGGCTTTTATGGGGTGTTGGGGTTTGTTAAGGTTTTTAGCCGTTTTTAATTTTTAGGGGTTTAGTGTTTCTTAGGGATTTTTTAGGGTTTCAAAATTTTTAAGATTTTTCGGGGTGTAAGTGTTTTTAGGTTTCTAAGGTTTTATTATGTTTTTTTAGGGATTTTAATGGTTTTTACATTTTTTGGGATTTTTAAGCATTTTAGGATTTTTAGGGTTTTTTATGGTTTTTAGATATTTTTGAGGGTTTTTAGGGTTATTAGAGTTTTAAATATTTTATGTTTTTCTAGGTTTTTAGGGGTTTTTTGAGTTCTTAAGGGGTTTTAAGGTTTTATATAGTTTTTTAAAGATTTATGTAGATTAAATGGTTTTTAGATGTTTTTAGTGGGTTTTAGGGTTTTATGAGTTTTTTGAAGATTTTAGGATTTTTATGGGTTTTATGGTATTTATTGGTTTTATAGTTTTTAGTTGATTTTAGGGGTTTTATAAGTTTTTGTTATTTTAAATGTTTTATGTGTCTTTGGTACATTAAAACATTTATAGGGTTTTTCATGGCTTTAGGATATTTTATGTTTTTTAGGATTGTTAGTAAATTTTTAGATATTTATTGGTTTTTAGGGATTTCAATGATTTTGAGGGTTATTAGGGGTTTTATTGGTTTTTAGTTTTTTAAGGTTTTATTAGGGGGTTTTACGATTTTTAGGAATTTTTAAAGTATTTACATATTTTTGGAATTTTGAGTATTTTTATATATTTTATGATTTTTTGGATTTTGAGGGATTTTACATTTTTAGGGTTTTAATTTTTTACTGTTTTAATGTTTTTAGTGTTTTTAATGCTAATAGGGGTTTAAATGGTTTTGTTATTTTTAGTGGTTTTAAGTGGTTTTATGGTTTTATTGGGTTTTCATGGTTTTATTATTTTTAGGGGATTTATATTCTTTAGTGTTTTTAAGGGTTTAATGGTTTTTGGGGGTTTCAGTGTTTCTATGTTTTTAGGAATTTTAAGTGTTTTTATGTTTTTATGGCATTCATACGGTTTTTCAGGGTTTTGTAAATTTTAAGGATTTTAAGGTATTTTCCTTTATTTTATGGTTTTAGAGATTTTATATATTTTTTTTTATTTTTAATGTTTTTTACGATTTTAATGTTTTTATGGTTTTTTTGGGGATTTTTATGGGAATTTTATTTTTTTGGGTTTGAAAGGTTTTTTTATATTTTTTAACATCTTTGGTGATCAAATGGTTTTAGAGTGTTTTTAGTGGTTTTTAGGTTTTTAAAGGTTATAGATGTTATTTTAAGTGTTTTAAGGGTTTTTATGATTTTGGGGTTTTCTTAGTTTTTGGGTTTTTAGGAATCTTAAGTGTTCTTAGGTTTTAAGCTTGTCTTAGTAATTTGGTAGCTTTTGAGTTTTTTATTTTTTAAGGAGTATAAGGCCTTTAGGGTTTTTAGGGATGTATGGTTTTTATGGTTTTTTAGTTTTTTGGTCATTAAGGTTATTTAGTGTTTTTTAAACACTCGTAGAGGTTTAATAAGGTTTTAGAGTTTCTAGTGGTTTTATAGTTTTTATAGGTTTTTTTTTGGAATTTTTAGGTTTTTTAGGGTTTTATGGTCTTTAGGTGTTTTAGGGTGTTTTAGATTTTTTAGCATTTTTTAGGTTTTTAGGGGTTTTAAGTGTTTTTATCTCTCTACAGTTTTCTTAGGGTTTTCTAGACTTTTAGGTTTTTTAGGTTTTAAATATTTTTAGGATTTTTTACAATTTTTATGGTTCTTTGGGTTTTTATGGATTTTGATGGTTTTCATGGTTTTTTAGGTTTTTATGGTTTTTAACATTTTTAATGTTTCTCCAGGGTTTTCAGTGTTTTTAGATTTTTATGTTTTCTTAGAGATTTCAAGGTCTTTAGTGTTTTTGACATTTTTAGGGATTTTGATAGCTTTTATGGATTTTTTTGGTTTTATGGTTTTTAGAAGTTTTGACGGTTTTAGGGTTTTTATGATTGTGTAGGGTTTTATGTTTTTTTTTGTTTTAGGGTTTTTGATTTTTTGGGGGGTTTTGACGGTTTCTAGGGTTTTTAATATTTTTACAGGTTTCATGGGAATTTACGGTTTTTAGTGGGGTTTAGGGTTTTTTGGTTTCTTTTAGGGTGTTTTGGATTTATAAGGTTTTTTGGTTTTTTCGGTTTTTAGGGTTTTTATGGGGGTTTAGGTTTGTTAGCATTTTTTTTGTTTTTAGTGGTTTTAAGAGTTTTTTGGTTTTTAATGTTTCCTTAGGGGTTTTCAGAGTTTTTAGGGATTTTTTTGTTTTCATGGAATTTTTTGGGATTGTTTGGATTTTTATAGAATTTAAGGTTTTTAGGTATTTTGAGGGGGTTTAGGGGTTTTTTTCCTTTTTGGGGTGTTTCGCACGGAATCCGGGGATGACCTCCTGGATGGAAGATTCAAAAGTTCCGATCGGTTTCTAACGGGTTTGTTTGTAGAACCGGAAACATCCAAGGATTCCACATCCGTTTGGACCTAATTTCCAAAGGTAGGCGCTCATTAGCTTGTGGGCTAATGAGGCTTAGGAATTTTCATTGGTCGGGAGGATGGGAGGTCGGACTCATCACACCTTTTTGAGGGGAATTATTGTCTACTCCGGGACTCTCTTTATAGATTTATGTTAAGTTCGTGAATCCTTATTACATTACCATGTATAAAATGAGCTTTCCTTCAGTTTAACAATCAATGATTAAATATGTAAGAAATTTAGAGGATCTTTTATATGTATTCGAGGTTCTTCATCAATAGAGAATCATCTATATCTATTTAGAGATTCTTAGTCAATGGTATCCTTCAAAACATTTATATAAAAGTATCTTGGTCATTATGATGACCAGGCTGGTTTTAAAGCCACTCAGTGGGGCACTTGAAGTTTATCTTCATTCAGAAGGACAATGAATTACTTCATATTTGGGATCGAACCCATAGATGGGATACCTACGTATCCTATGTTTTGAAAAAGGAATCAGAACCCACGTAGTTCGAATAAGGGTGTATGATGTTTATGATTGATGGCTTAAAGAAGGATGTCATAATTACTTTTACACTCTAAGCTCACGTAAGTCATGCTCGGTGTGAGAAACAAGAGGTATTGGTAAAAAATTAGACAATTGTACCATGAAAGATGCAATCATAAGAAATGGTTTGGGGCTTATGTATGTATGACTGACCCGATAGATGAAGGTTTAGGATTCACTTTTAAGGAGAAAATCCATGAACAGGGTCCATAAAGGTATATGTGCTTCATGGAGATTTGAATACTCTAATCTTGGGGCTTACTCCTAAGGAGGATTCCAAAGTTATGAGGGGACTTATGATTGGGTTTTACTCCTAAAAAAGGAATCCCAAATCAAGGGTAAATTTGGACTGGTTAAAGAGAAATTAGGGGACTTGGGGCTTATTCCTGAAAAGGAAGACCAAGATTATGACTAGGTCTTATTCTTCAAAAAAAGGAGACCCAGGTTAGGGATTAAGGTTTGGTGCTTCCTCCTAAGGAGGATGCCCAGGTTAAGGGACTCGGGGCATACTCCTAAGGAGGATGCCCATATTTGAGATTGGGGCTTACTCCTGAGAAGGATGCCCAAAATTAGAGGACTTGGGGCTTACTCCTAAGAAGGATTCCCATGATTATGACTGGGTCTTATTCCTGAAGAGGAGACCCAGGTTAGGGATTAAGGTTTGGGGCTTACTCTTGAGGAGGATGCCCATATTTGGGAACTTTAAGAATTTTGGACTTACTCCTGAGGAAGATGCCCATATTAAAGGACTTATAACTGGGGATTATTCCTGAAAAGGAGACCCAAGTTAAGGATTCTCTCATCTAAAAGGATGAGGTTGAATGAATGAACTCTCCATATTTAGTGACATAAGGATATTTAAATCATTAGGTTTCGAGAGATATTCCACAGAATTCCTTTCAGATAAGGAAGTCAAATTAAGAAATCATGCCATAAATGGCTTTGAAGAGTGTCTTGAAGAATAAATCTTGAAAAGGAAAGGTGTAATGGCTTGAGAGGGGTAAAATGGGCAAGATGGGCACCCAAAAAGGTATGGGAGCGCAAGTCTTGAAAGGCGCGCAAGTATTGCGGTGGCGCGCAAGTATTGATCACGCAAGTATACTTGCGCGACATGAGGGGTACTTGCGCGATTTTCAACCAGCATTTAGAATACTTGAGCGACTCTTTCTTAAAGCCTTTAGAATCCTCTTGAGGTTCTTCCAGAATAGGGACGCGCAAGTTCTATTGAAGGAAATAAGTCGGCGCACAAGTGTTTGATAAGTTTCAACACTTAGGCCTTCCTTCATCTCTTTAGATCTTCCGTTCTAGGTAAGAAATTACCTTAGAAGTGTTTCGGAAATTTTGAGAAGATACTTGGGCGTTGGGAGCTTCAATCCGAGTTTCTGGAAAAAAATACTCTCGAATGGGGGGCCCACAGGGTCTATTTATAGGCAGGAGAAGACCCCGGGCAGTTACAGGGCGGTTATCACTTAGGTCGCGCAAGTCACTTGCGCGACCAAGGGCGTCGCGCAAGTGTACTTGCGCGACAGTGATATAACTTGTGCAGTGAAGTTGCTTTTGATCCTTTGTTCATGCCTTTGTCGATATTTTATATTTTCTTCAAAGGTTGAATCACTTTGAGCTCAGATATTCCCCTTTTCCGATCTTTACATTCTGTGACGAAAGGAGCGTCAACAAAAGTCCCCCCTCAGAGTTGGATCTGGAGAGATATGAGGAATTGACACTGAGGAAATCGAATCCATCCAAAGGAAAAGGGGGCGCGCAAGTCTTCGGGGTACAGAGGTCGGCGCGCAAGTTTGCGTCGCGCAGGCCTTAAGCGCACTGGGTACGGCGTGCAGATAGGCTTCCTGGCCTATAAATACATGGCTTTACCTCCGAACAAGCATCCGGATTTCCGGACTTCATACCTTCTCGAACTATCGTCGTGCAGGTTATCTTAGCCGCGCAAGGTGCTCTGTTTTCCAATGTTTTCATTGATGTCGCGCTATTTTAAAGGTATTTTTACTTGCGCGGTTTACACTTGCGCGTCAAAAACTAGCGCGGCACACGAATACTTGCGCGTCATTTTTTGGACTTGTGCGCCTTAATGCCTTGTCCATTTTTCCCGAATTCATTCACAAATTTTATGAAAAATAAACCCATTTAAGAGTTTAATTTGTTCAACTTTTGTGCAGATTCAATGGCTCCTAAGGGAATTAAAATGTCTCATAAACTGGCTAGCAAGTGGATTGATGATATGATGAACATCATTGGCCATGATTACTATGATATCTGCAATAGCACTCTCCCAGATTTGGCTAAGTACTTGAAGAAATATCATCCTAATTTTCCACAGATCATCCATCTGCCTTTGTGTGGTCATGGTCATCTGCAAGGAGTCAATGTTCCAAATGCAAACAATTATACACCTGAGATGCAGCTGCACTGCTACTCCTCTATTTCGGTTATGCTGTGCATTAAGATCGACAAAAATGGTGTGAACTTTCCAATTCTTCCTCCATGTCATTTCCTTGCAGATATGAAAATGGCAAACCCATGGGCTGAAATGTTTTCCACTAATGGTTGGAGGAGAGAAGACAAACATGGCATTAGAGCAATATCTGAAAATAGTACTCTCTCCAAATGGATCTTTACTTCCAATGCCCCATTCTCAAATCCATGTATCCGTCTTCCAAGTCTCTTGGACAGAAACAGAGTCACTGTTTTATCAGCAGAAAATTTTCTCAAACCGCACTCAAGAACATCCTTTTACAATTGTTCCAAGAAGAGCTGGTATCACTACATCTCTTATTGTATCCAGTTGAATGAATGAATTCCAGATGGTTGATGATGAATCTCGGGATGCCGTAAATCAAATGAAGTGTTATGTTGAAAGCCTCTTGTAATTCTTGAAAAAGAGAAGAGACTCCAGTCTGTGGATGTCCTTCTAACTCTTGTGTATCAATGAAAAACACTTTCATCTTCAATCATTTGTACCAGCATTCTCTCACTACCTGCTTCAAATTTACTTAAGAAAATGGGCCTAGTAAGCATAGTTTGATTTTTACTAGGATTATTACAAATAACCCTACAAACTTTGAATCTTTTAATTGCTCAATATTACCTAAATCATACAAAAAATGTATATTTAGTGAGCTGGAACTTGACTTTTATTCAGAGTTCCTTTGTCTTTTGTGGGCTGTTTAAAGTCATGCATGTCGGACATAAAGGGGATAATGTTTAAGGTCGAAATAGCTTTGACCAAAATGGATTAAAATTGATTCAATTCCTTGAAAATTTATCTGAAAACATATTACCATACTCAAGTATGAGAGAAAATATGTAAACTATGGCTTAAGAATATATGAACCTGAGGAATGATATGAAAAAGAGCTAAAAGGAATTAGAAGAAGTAGTTTCCATGAATGATGTTACTATTATTTAACAAAACCCGTTAGGGGTTGAAATATGCAGGGCCACTATGGGCATTGGCTGCATGGTCAAATAAATAGTATCTTTCGGCTGACAAGTCTGTTATGTGTACTGTTTATGCAAGGCCACCTATAGGCATGTGCTGCATAGTCAGGCGAAAGAACTCTCAAAAATTTACTTTCCTTGTGCTAAAAGCCAGTGAAAGTTTATGGAGATTCAAATTTTCTAAAGTATAGTGTTTGTTGTATGGAAAGAGGTACGTGAATATGGAGAAGATATTTCCGAACAAGAATATCGACGAACTGGATAAATATCACTCCTACGAAGGTCTAACCCAAATGTAGGGAAGAAGAATAAACCATAGACCTGAATACTTTCAGAGCATGAAAAAGGATATGGGACAAATATGTTAAGGATGGCTATTTTTTGCGGATCCCTAAATAATGTCGTTTAAGACAAATAAGGACAAAAGAGGCTTTCTTCCCAAGAATGAAGTTACCATTATTTAACAAACCCGTTAGGGGGTTGAAATATGCAGGGCCACCTAAGGGCATTGGCAGCATGGTCAAATAAATAGCATCTTTTAGCTGACAAGTCTGTTATGTGGACTGTTTATGCAAGGCCACCTATGGGCACGTGCTGCATAGTCAGGCAAAAGAATTCTCAGAAGTTTGACATTTTTGTGACTAGAAGTCATGAAAAAGGGTTATGAAGATCTAAAAATATTTAAGGTTAGGATTATAACACATAAAGATGGGTATTGTCTAATGTATATAGAGATACATAGGTCAATGATAACTATAATCATGTTGTGGCTCGGTAATGAATTAAAATTTTGGACATCACTACGTATCTCATATGAATGAGAATCAAGCCGTACGTAGTTCTTGAAATGCATTTTAACGTCATGCAGGACGAAAGTATGAGAGATCTTAGTTTGGGGTCATAGAATTCGGACCATAATAATGAAGACATAGTGTGTTTTCATGAGGACATTTCAACCAAGGGACTGAAAGTGAATTTTGGGGTTAGGCCCAAATGACTTGGGACTGGATTCGAGGGACACTCGAATGTTCCTACATATCCCATAGGGATGGAAATCAAATCCACGTAGTTCTAGAACTACCCTTTGTACAAATTTGGTTCGTTCATGTGAAGGGTGAAAGGGGACTTTAGTGCAATGATGGTTTAACCTAAGATAAAAAGTTTAGGCATTACCATGTATGCACGTAGTCTTTTGAAAATGAAAACCATGATTGAAAAATCAATGTCAATAATAGTTCTCTCTCAAATGAGGAAATCAAAGAATATTGTAGTTTATTGTCGTACCGGACAAAATTGTTGCATATTTTAACGTCATATAACAAGGATGAAAGTGAATCAATGTAATGATATTGATTCTAGGTGTGGTTTCACGAATCAACATCATATGAGATGGTGGTGAACCGATGTGAAGAGATTGTTTTCGGGCTTGAACCCTGGGAGGTTGCCTACATGCCCAGCCTGGAGGGAAAGGATCAATGTCCGTGTAGTTCAATTAAAGAATGAATTAATGATCAAGTTGTTCTTGGGGACAATGATCTAATAAAAAATGTTGTTGGGACTTATACATGGTTAGGGGCCCAAAGAGAGTGTTATGGTTGAGGTTTGCCCTAAGCTCATGTGAGTCATACTCGGTGTGAGAAACAAGAGGTAACAACAACCTTAACGATGCACAGTTTAATTTCATGTAGGACATATCCAGGGACTTTGCAGTTTAAAGTCTTGCAGTTAGGACTATTGGTGCTGCACAGTTTAGTGTCATGTAGCAGGGACAAAATAACAGTTTAATGTCATGTAGGACATATCAAGGATTTTCTATACAGTTTAGCGTCATGTAGTTGGGACGATAGAGACAATATAGTTTAACATCATATTGGACGAAAGGGGGATTGTGCAGTTTAATGTCATGCAGTAAGGACAAAAGAGTGTACCATTTTAACGTCATGTCGGACAAAAGTGCGAATAGTTTATGGTCATATGCATGGACCGTGAATGGTGCAGTTTAATGTCATGTTGGACCTTTGAGATTATATAGTTTAACATCTTTCCAGACGTAAGGGACTTTTGTACAGTTTAGCGTCATGTAGTTAGGACGTCACAGTTTAACGTCTTGCTGGATGTAAGGGACTTGAAAATAGTTTATGGTCATATGCATGGACCAGGGAAGATGTAGTTTAACGTCATGCTGGACGGTTTGGGGAACTTTTTCACAGTTTAACGTCATGTGGGAGAAAGTTGCAGTTTTAAGGTCATACTGGACCATTGATGTATAGTTTAACGTCATATAGCATGGATGAAATGGTGCGGCACAGTTTAGTGTCATGTTGCGGGGACATCTTCTTTTCTAAAGTTTAACGTCATGTTGGACGAAAGTGCGAATAGTTTAAGGTCATATGCATGGACCATGAATGTTGCAGTTTAATGTCATACTGGACTATTAAGTGCTTATGTAGTTTAACGTCTTTCCGGACGTAAGGGACTTTCCTACAGTTTAACGTCATGTTGGACGTTGTTGCAGTTTAAGGTCATACTGGACCATTTCTGTATAGTTTAACGTCATATAGCAAGGACGAACTGGTGCCGCACAGTTTAGTGTCATGTTGCGGGGACATTCTGGTGCTTTTATACAGTTTAACGTCATGTTGGACGAAGTTGCAGTTTAAGGTCATACTGGACCATGGATGACGATGATGTTTAAAGTCATACCAGACTATAGGTTGTTTGAACCACTTGTAATAATCTTGGTTCTAGAGACCATATTTTGTGTTTATACAAAATATTTCTTCAGAAATCTAGCATTGGTTGGAGTCGTGATGAGTTCTCCATCCATTGAGATTAATGAATAAGCTCCATTGGAGTAAACCCTATGTATTGAATAAGGTCCTTACCATTTTGGTTCAAGCTTGGGAGGCTTCTTTCCTAGTATCATTGGTGTTCTGAGAACTAATACCAATTCTCCCTGAATGAATGAACGAAGACGAACTTTTTTGCTAAAAGCTCGTGCTATTCGATTCTGATAGATTTCCAAGTGGTGAAAAGTGCACAATCGTTTCTCATCTAACTGTTCCAATTCATTCAATCGCTTTTGGGATTGCTCATCTGTAGATAACTGATCACAAATGGCTACTCTGAGTGAGGGAAATTGAACTTCAATTGGCAAGACTGCTTCTGTTCCATATACCAACGAATATGGAGTTGACCGCGTTGCATTGCGGGCGGTAGTCCGATAAGCCCATAAATCATGAAAGAGTTTATCAGGCCATGACCTCTTATCTTTATCCACCATCTTTTGCAGTATATTTGAAAGAGTCTTTTTAAAGGCTTCTATTTGGCCATTGGTCACCGCATGATACCGAGATGAATGGTTGGATTTAATGTTGTATTCTTGATACAATTTCTTCACCTCAGAAGAACAGAAGTTGGTGTCGTTGTCCGTCAATATGGTATGAGGGACACCAAATCTAGTAATGATGTTAGACTTGATGAAGCTAACAATGCATTTAGAACTGACTTCTTTGAGAGGTACTGCCTCTGCCCATTTGGAAAAGAAATCAGTAGCAGTAAGAATGTACTTAAATTGCTTGGCCGTAGCTGAAGGGTAAGGTCCCACCACATCCATTCCCCATGTGGCAAATGGCCATGAGTATTTAGCCGTATGAAGCAACTCTGGAGGTTGATGAATGAAGTTGGAATATACTTGACATGAATGACACTTCTTTGTGAAATCAACACAATCTTGTATCATTGAAGGCCAAAAGTATCCAAGCCTTCGAATTTGATCAGACAATCTATGTCCAGACTGGTGGGCACCACAGACTCCTGCATGAACTTCTTTCATGACAGCCATTGTCTCTTCACCATCAATGCATCTGAAGAGAACTCCATCAAAACCACGTTTGTAGAGAATTTTCTCTATGTGGTTTGGGCTATCATAAAGTGTAAAATTGACCACATATCGCCGGATTTGTTCTTTCTCGGCTATATCAGGTGGAAGTGTTCCATTTTGAAGGTATTCCCTGATAGGTGACATCCATCTTGTAGTATGACCATACGGTTCTGGAATGGGACTAATTTCATTAATTTCCTCTGTTCTGGCTTGAACATAAGTTGAAATTGCACGAAGATGGGCAATACTAATGGTTGTCTCGTCCCGATTTGGATCTTCTAGAGCTGTGTCTATATTAGCCAGTGCATCAGCTTGAGCATTTTGTGATCTTGGGACATAAGAAAATGTCGGTTCGGAAGGGAATTCTACCATTAACTCTCTGACGTAATCATACAAAGGGATCAATTCTTCTTTTCTGATGGAATAATCCCCATTGACTTGTTTGATTACCAGGTCTGAATCACCTATCACCATTAAGTGATTTACTTGTGCTTGGAGCGCTAACTCCAAGCCTGTAATAAGATCTTGGTATTCCGCTTCATTATTAGTACCACCTTCCCACAATAAAAAGGAATAAGGTAACACCGCTCTATCTGGAGAAATGAGTACAATTCCTAAACCAACTTTGTTGAATTTAGGATTTTCCATTTTCGTCCCTGTTGGACATCTGGAAGCACCATCAAATACATTTCCCATGTTTGAGGATTCTCTTGAATAGAGAAAACTTCCTCATCAGGGAGTTCAATATCTGAAGAGGTGTCTTCTACTGAAGGATGTTCAGCCAGGAAATTAGCCAGATCTTGGCCCTTAATTGCCTTTTGAGATACATACTAAATGTTGAACTACTGCAAAATAACTGCCCACCTTGCTAGACGTCCTGTAAGAATTGGACGACTAAGGATGAATTTGAGCGGATTATTGCGAGATACCAATTGGACCTCGTGATGTTGCATGTAGTGTCTCAATTTCTGGACTGCAAAGATTAATGCTAGGCAGAACTTCTCAATACTTGAATACCGGGTTTCTGCTTCAAGAATAGTTCTACTGAGATAGCAGAGGCTATTTTCATTCCCAACATCATTCTTTTGAGCGAGAAAGGCACCCAATGATCTCTCTAGAGCTGTTACATAGAGGATAAGTGGTCTACCTTCAACATGTGGCATGAGTACTGGTGGAATCAAAAGGTATTTCTTGAGAACATCAAATTATTCTTTACATTCTTCATTCCACTGGTAAGTGACTCCTTTTTTCAATAATTTGGTAAAGGGTAAACTTTTGCCTGCCAAATTGGCGATGAAACGCCGAATATAGGCTAAGTGTCCTTGAAGTCCTCTTAATTCTTTCAAATTCTGAGGAGGTGACATACCAAGGATTGATTTGGTCTTCTCAGGATCGACTTCAATACCACGATGGCGTACAACAAAGCCGAGGAATTTTCCTGAGGTTACCCCAAAAGCACAGTTTAAGGGGTTCATCTTCAAATTATGTTGTCGAAGCTTGTGGAATATAACTTCCAAATCAGACAAGTGATTAGAACGTTGTTTGGATTTAACAACCAAATCGTCTACATAGCATTCAACAAATTTCCCTAAGAAAGGTTTGAAGATATGATGCATGGCGCGTTGATATGTTGCAACTGCATTCTTTAAACCAAAGGGCATCACCCGGTAACAAAACACACCTTGAGGAGCTCTGAAAGCTGTAGATTCCTCATCTTCTGGGGCCATTCGGATCTGATTATATCCAGAATATCCATCCATGAAGGAAAGTACTTCATAGCCAGCAGTCGCATAAATTAAGAGTTCTGTAATCGGAACTGGGAAATCATCTTTAGGACAATACCGATTAAGATCTCTGAAATCGATGCAAACCCTAATTTGTCCGTTCTTTTTCTTTACAGGGACAATATTACCCAACCACTTGGGATACTGAACTTCTCTGATGAAGTTAGCTTTGATCATCTTATCCACTTCAGATTCAATTTTGGAAGCATAAGTTGGGTGTGTTCTTCTCGCGGCTTGCTTAAATCCTCGATGTTCTTTTAGTAAACCCAAATGATGAGTAACAATATCAGGATCAAGCCCAGGCATTTCTGTATAGTTCCAAGAAAAAATATCTTTATTTTTCTTTAGAAAAGAAATATACATCTCTTGCTCTTCCAGGGTCATGGCCGCACTAATTAAAGTGGGGCGTGGATCTTTCTCTGTACCCAGATTTATTTCTCTGAGTTCATCCACAGTGGTAGAGATACCCTCTTCAAATGTTGGAGGAGCATCTCTAAGACCTTCCTCTTCCTCTTCATTATGTGTTATTTCTTCCGTTTCTACTTGCATAGTACATGACAAAACGAAATTCTCATGATCATAAGAGATGTCAAAATTTTCACATTTTGAAGAAGAATCTTCCATTTCCGACCCTATTGATGATAAAGGGCCTTCTTTGGGAAATAAAGAGGAGATGATGGATTGATAATCGACATCATTATTCACCTCTGGTGTTGCTATAACATCTTCTGGCCTTATTGGTGATGTATAGACTTGTTGGACTTCAGCAGATGAAATGAGAACGTCACCACTTATGCTTTCATCACTGTTTGGAAGATTACCAATTTCTCCCATGTTGTCTGGCTCAATTGCCGTAATTGACATTATGGATCTTTCCATAAGAGTATTTTGATTTGGGCCTATTTTTTTCAATTTTACTAATAGGTAACACATAATCTGTACTCACATGTGTAAATGGATTTATTGGAATTTTCTCCAAACCATATGGAGCATTAATTTTGGTAATTTCCTTCATTGTAGATTTTTCTCTTCCCTTCATGTGATAAAATTATGCCTCAATGTATTGAGACTCACATGTCTTGAACGGGGCCTTATCACCATACAATGTTCCAACTTGACCATTGAAACAGTATTTGAGACATTGATGGTATGATGAAGGAATAGCTGCATGCTGATGTAGCCAGGGTCTTCCAAGCAAGACGTTGAAAGCCGAGTCTTTATTAACAATCATGAAATCCGAATTGGATACAAGATCTACAAACAGGGTTCTGAGTGTAACTTCGCCCAGTGGTTCTTGTTCATTTTTATCATATCCTTGTAACATCATGGTAGAAGGAGATAAATCAGATTCCGTGAGGCCCAATCGACGAAGTGTACGAATGGGCATGAGGTTGACTCCTGAACCATTGTCAATGAAAACTCTTCGGATATCTACACCATTGACTTTTCCAGATAAGTACAAAGGTTTTATGTGCCCATGCACAACATCATCTTCATCTTTATCAGTAAAATATATCACTGCATGGCATTCTGCAGGATTATTCTCTATGTGATAGACTTCAGCTGCAGCAATTTTAGCTTCAAACTTATGAGGACATGACAAAGCTTCGATGAGTGCTTCCTGAAGTTCTTTTGACAGATTCAAAGCATCCAAAATTGATAACTTGGCTGGTACTTGGGCCAAGTGTTTCAATATATCATACTTTTGATCCAGAGGTCTACGTTTCCCAACAGGAATATGCGGTTTAGAAGGTACTTTGGAAGAAGATGCTTTGGAAGCTGATGCATCTTGTATTGGGATAGAAGTTGGCAACATCCTTGGTTTTGGAAGATTAGACTGATTAGATCCATTTACATGCTGAGATAAAGAAGATGGAACCCTTAATCGGTCTTCCAAAATAACTGTACCAAAACTGAGTTGGTCATTGGCAGAAGAACTTGCTTGTTCTTTTTGAGCTCGCGGAAGGGCTCTACCACGAGTTTCTGCTGCATACACAGTGCTAGCAGGGGTAGAATTGGAGTAGTGGCTTCGGAAAGATCCACGTCTTCCCCTGTATCCTGAACCTCTAGAACTTCCTCAGATTCCCTTATTTGATACAGGGAATTCAGGCTCATCAAGACTGGAATATGGATCTGTTAATTGAATCATATTAACAGAACCAAAGATTAAATCTTCGTCTGATAAAGACCCTTCCTGACTAGCCTGTTTAGGCTGTGCCGTTTGATGGGGCAGTGCCCGTTGCTTTGAAGTAGATGACATAAAATCTTCCAGAGTCAAAGACAACTTAGTCCTCGATACATACTCATCTTCTTCTGATTCCTCTTTCTTCTTTGAATTGTGCTGCCCTTTTGAGGATTTGTCTTTTGATGGAGGGCTCACTGCAGCTTTTGTAGGAGACACAATTGGCTTCTTCAATTATGTTCGCAAAATGGCATGGGTCCGATTGATTGTCTTTCTGACCATCCAATCATCATATTATTGCGCAGTTTTGCCTCTGACTTCCTGCCACTCGCCTCTTTCCTCTGGATCTGTAGCGGTAACACATTCTACATGAGATGAAGAACCCTTCAATTTGACTTGTCCCAAGTCAACCATCTTTTGCAGGAGGTCTTTAAAGACAAAACACTCCTTGATGGGATGCCCCAACATTTGACGAAAGGGACAATAATTGGGATGGTCTTCATCTCCTTCCTTGTTTGGCCTCTTGGGCACTGGTAATTGAACCAAATTATTTTCCAGAGCTGAAATGAAGTAACCAAGAAATTTCTCACTTCAAAAAGAGTATGTTCTACTCTTCATATCCTCAAATTATTTTCGGCGTTGATCTCTTTGATCATTTGGACGAAACGGCCTTTTTTGTTGGCGTTCAGGAGGTGGAGTCCTTCAAGAAGATGAATGGTTTGAAGTAGAAATAGGTACAGGTGCTTGTTTAAGCATAACTGTAGCAGTTTCTGCTTTACCCATTCTTCTTCCTGGAGCTGATGGAATTACACGAGATTTAACCTTAGACTGTATAAGGGAATCTTCAATCTGCTGAGCGATAGAATTAAGGTCTCAAAACCCTCCTGTGTATTTCACAGGGATCAATGGCGTGCGTATTTCATCACGCAAATTTGCCACACAGATTGGCAACAACTCTTCCTGAGGAAGTGCTAAACTCAGGGAATACGTTAATCCCTTCCAGCGAGCAATGAAATCAGAGACTCTTTCATTCTCCCTTTTCTTGCAGTTTGTAAGATCGAAAACTGTCGTTTTTGGAAAAGTTGAGCTGAACTGAAGAAGGAATTTTTGACGAAGATCCTCCCATCCGATGATTTACCGGGATTGCAAGCTTGTATACCAGACAAAAGCTGGTCCTTGCAGGGTTCGCACAAAGCATCTGAGTTTCACTGCTTCTTGCTGCTCTAGAGTTCCCATCATAGGATCACAACAAGACATGTAATGCGTCAAATGTTGTTCAGGGTCGCCTGATCCATTGAAAGTAGGGAAAACAGGGTTTCCAAAACTAGATGGAGGAGAAATTGAATCTACCCATTCAGGGTAAACTTTCTTTTCTGGTTGAACTTGCGCCCGTTTCCCTTCCATAGTTTCTAACCGAGCTGTTAATGACTCAATAGTAGTTATTAACTTTTGAGAAACATCCGGTTGAATCTGGTCTTGAGTAGGTGCAATGAATTGAGCTTGGACAGATGTGGTGGTTGGTGCTGCAACTAATGGTATCACTACCAACCGTTGTTGCGCTTGACCCACGGGATTAGACCTCTGAGGTTGTACTGATAAAGGTGGATATTCTTGATCCATCTCAGTAACTGCAAAAAATTCCTTCAGCTGTCGAAATTCAGCATTCTTAAGAAGAATACTACTCTAAAGTAGTTTTGCATTCATTCTTCTTAATTCTTTCATTTCTTCCTCTTGTTGTGCAAACCATTGCTCTAATGAGAGCGATTGACCTTCTCCATAGGAAGGATATGTAACCTGATTCTTTCCCCTCCCTTTGTTGGATACCTTTTGGAGGGAGGGAAGTGGATTACCTAAGTTCTAAGTAATCCTTTGACTTCATGTACGTACACCTTCTTCATTTGCATCGGTGCGTACATTTTCTTGAGCAGGACGCTCTTCATCTGAGTCCCCTGAGTGAGTCTTCTCTGGTGGATTAGCAACAACGGCATTTATGACATTGATTGATGCATAATGCATTGCATCTCTTCTATCAACATTTCTCTGATATTGTCTTCTTTCATGTCTTTTATGAGACATTTCCTTTTGTTGATTCAATCCTTTAGGAACTTCTTGACGAGCTATAATTTGGAGGGAATCTCCTGATAATTTGGCTCTTCGTTCCTCTTGGGGATTCTTCCCCAATTGAAAAAAGACCGACATTCTCTGAGAAGGGGATTGATGATTTGAAAGAGTCCCCAGTCTCGTGAACTGGGGATGTTCCTGCTGATTCCTCTCAACTCCTCGAATCCCATTTGTTGACTCTGAGGGTTGGGTTAAAGGAGTCCCCAGTCTGACAAGCTGGGGTGGCTCTTGACATGCTACGTCTGAGATATTCTTAAAAGATCTCTTGATCTTGCGAATCTTAGTTTGGAAATTAGCTGGATGCATTATCCTGTATCCACTTTTATCACCTGGTTCAACAGACTGTTGGATGATTTCCGAGACTTCTGTCATTTGATGACGTGTTTGCTCCATACGAGAGGCTTGTGCAATTTTCTCGCCTGCTTGATGTAGGAGCAATTCAACAACTTTTTCTCTATATGCTTGATTTTGAGGGGAACTAGTTGATGCCTGTTCTTGATCAAGCTTTTTGATTATGAACAAATCCCATTGACTGTGGCCGGCCATGGGAAATAACATTGCATGAGACCATTTTCTGCGGGCTTTGCTGACTAGAAAGCACTGTGAAATGTAGTGCTCCGTGAACACCCCATCCTCTGATATGAACATCAGATGGAGCATTGGAAATTAACTGATGCAATTTTCTTAGTGCACCAAGGCATGAACGTTGAAGGGTTCTCTGTTGCTTTTCAGACTTCGGATACCGAGAGACTGATAGAGATGCCAAATCAATCTGACGTTGTATCCCTTCTATTATCTTAAGATGATGTTCATATTCATCATAAGATAATACCTTCTTATTTAATTGACAAAGAGTTTTCCATATGTTGAGATGAATATCATGGATTCCATCATCCGTCAACATCTATGGAATGTCGTACTGGGAGTCAGCCAAAGGCCAAAACATGACTGGTACCTCACCTTTTTCCTGTTTTTTCCTCATGTTCAGCATTTCCTCTTTATCATTAAATGAAGATTCTTCTACCTGTTTTGACCAGAGTTGGTGTTTCCTTGTTGCTTCATCGGATTCAACAAGATTGGTAGAGAGATCATTGATCAAACTAGAAGATGCATGAATTAGGGGTGGTTCAGAGAATGACCTACCCCCTGGGCTATCTTCTGATTGAGAAAGTATTTCACTTGTTAGCGATAAAGCATCAGACATGACTGGTTTCGCATTTGCAAGTGCCTCAAGATAAGAGGGATTTCTCGACACTACATTGTCCACTAGAGTATTTTCCAGGCAATGTGAATCACTAATGCAGAGAGGACTTTCACAGCGAAATTCATCATCATGGGGAGGACCACCATAATGGGTTACAGCAAAAGATGAGATCTCTTGCTCCTTGGTCTTCTGACCACACAGAGGGTTCCTGTGGCTCTCATCTGAAGAAGAAACTTCAAGATTGACCAAATTTTCATGAAGGAAGCCTTCATGAGGAAGTTCCTGTTGAAGACCTTCAGAATTAATGTTCCCGTTATTGGGAACTGAGGGAGTAGAATCTTGAATTCCGACAGATAAATGTCTGAGGGCTTCAAGAACTCCAGCATCGAGCAAGGCCTTGTTATAGATTGGCCTTTCATCTCCTGACTGTGCTGGGCAGATCTTTTTCTTAGATGCCTTCTTACTCACTTTGAAAACCACTTGTTGAAGAAATTGGTTACTCTGAGTAGGTGTATGTTCCTGATCAGGAAAGATGGTCAGGTTAGGCTGATGATCTCTACTCAAATCAGGTGTATGTGCCTGACTTGGTTGTCCGTATGATATGTGGGAGTATGCCCCATGACCCTCTTGGACTGGAACAGATGTGTGTGTCTGTTCCGGAGTGAATCGTTGATGTGTCACTCCACTGCTAGGGATATATTTATGTTTCTTTCCCTGAGATGATGCTGAAGTTGTTATGATATCCTGGCAAGCATCTAGAATATGATCAGGAATTATCTTCTGCTCTTTTACCATTAACAAAATATGTTTGGTGACTTCAGCAGCCGGAACAGGGATATACGTCCATTCCGGGTTTGGAGTAGGTGTATGTGCCTGCTCCTGTCCTCCTTTTCCTGTCAGTGAATCCTGACAGTACTCAAGTTTGGAGGCAGAGAGTTGAACCTGCCTCCTGTTTGTCGTCGGGGCTTTCCGACTGACTTCTCCATGCGCTACCAAGCGAGACTGTTGGTAGGCTTGATTAATATTAGCAGGTGTATGTGCCTGCTGATTACACTTCGCCAAACGCGGTTGACGAGATCCATCATATGTAGTCAGACGAGCCTGCTGACTAACTGATGATGCATAAGCAGGTGTATGTTCCTGCCTATAGTACTCTGCCGGAATTGCCTGGCGGGATTGGCTTGATGATGCCAGACAAGTCTGCTGGACAGCGGAATTAAAACGGGCAGGTGTGTGTGCCTGTTCGTTGTTCGCCACCAAGTTAGGTTGGTGGAATTCATCATATGTAGTCAGGAGAGCCTGCTGACTAACTGATGATGCATAAGCAGGTGTATGTTCCTGCCTATAGTACTCCGCCGGAATTTCCTGGTGGGATTGGCTTGATGCTTCCAGACGAGTCTGATGGACAACGGAATTAAAACGGGCAGTTGTGTGTGCCTCTTCTTTATTTTCCACCATGTTAGGTTGGTGGAATTCATAATATGTAGTCAGGCGAGCCTGCTGACTAACTGATGATGCATAAGCAGGTGTATGTTCCTGCCTATATTACTCCGCCGGAATTGCCTGGCGGGATTGGCTTGATGCTGCCAGACGAGTCTGCTGGACAGCGGAATTGAAACAGGCAGTTGTGTGTTCCTGTTCATTATTTTCCACCAAGTTAGGTTGGTGGACTTCTCCAGAGATGGCAGGGATGACAACCTGCCCATTGTTAACCGGATTCCGTCTCTGGCGGTTCATCTTGCCTTCTCGGGTTCAAAGAACCTGAGCTGAATGCCTGGAGTCGGTACCCTCATCATGTTGAGGGCGCACTGCCGCACAAGTCTGGCGGCGATTGTTTATGGGAGCCCTCGGGAAGGACTCCTGTTTTTTTTAATTAAGGCCTTGAGGGACCTGCTCATTCACTTCCTCAGAGTAAGGGAGTGAATGTAAATTGTGTTCCGGGGATAACGACCCAAAACGGTTGGAGACGGTAGTCAGCACTGCCTGCTTCTTGATCGCTGGTCGCTGTTGTCCAGACGACCAGGTAGAGTTGTTAACTTGGAGGGCTTGACGAGCGGACTCCAGAGTTGGCACAGTAACGTTGCGACGGTACTCCTTAACGAGTGCATTAGAAACCCAGCGTTGAAGACGCTGAGTTGGTGATGTCATCCTCAGAGCGGACGACGTTCCATCAGAAGTAGCAGCATTGGTTTTCACAGTAGTATACCTCACAGTAGAGGTGTTTACAGTAGTAGTATTCACAGGGGTGAATTTAAGGAAAGCCATTTTGCAGAAGATCTTGAGAAAAGAGTGCATGTTCCATATAACAGACATAATCAAGATGAATCCGGCCACTGCATATTTTGGATGAGCACATGTCAATGATTGCTTTGTTGGCCCAAGGGTCCTAACAAATAAGAAGCATATCACTTTAACTTGGTTAAGTATTCACGTCTGGTTCATCATTTTTTTTCGCACGGAATCCAGGGATAACCTCCTGGATGGGAGATTCAAACGTTCCGATCAGTTTCTAACGGGTTTGTTCGTAGAACCGGAAACATCCAATGATTCCACATCCGTTTGGACCAACTTTCCAAAGGTAGCCGCTCATTAGATTGTGGGCTAATGAGGCTTAGGAATTTTCATTGGTCGAGAGGATGGGAGGTCGGACTCATCACACATTTTTGAGGGAAATTATTGTCTACTCCGGGACTCTCTTTATAGATTTATGTTATGTTCGTGAATCCTTATTACATTACCAAGTATAAAATGAGCTTTCCTTCAGTTTAACAATCAATGATTAAATATGTAAGAAATTTAGAGGATCTTTTATATGTATTCGAGGTTCTTCATCAATAGAGAATCATCTATATCTATTTAGAGATTCTTAGTCAATGGTATCCTTCAAAACATTTATATAAAAGTCTCTTGGACATTATGATGATCAGGCTGGTTTTAAAGCCACTCAGTGGGGCACTTGAAGTTTATCGTCATTCAGAAGGACAATCAATTACTTCAGAGTTGGGATCGAACCCATAGATGGGCTACCTACGTATCCTTTGTTTTGAAAAAGGAATCAGAACCCACGTAGTTCGAATAAGGGTGTATGACGTTTATGATTGATGGCTCAAAGAAGAATGTCATAATTAATTTTACACTCTAAGCTCACGTGAGTCATGCTCGGTGTGAGAAACAAGATGTATTGGTAAAAAATTAGACAATTGGGCCATGAAAGATGCAATCATAAGAAATGGTTTGGGGCTTATGTATGTATGACTGCCCAGATAGATGAAGGTTTAGGATTCACTTTTAAGGAGAAAATCCATGAACAGGGTCCATAAAGGTATATGTGATTCATGGATATTTGAATACTCTAATCTTGGGGATTACTCCTAAGGAGGTTACCCAAGTTAGGAGGGGACTTATGATTGGGTTTTACTCCTAAAAAAGGAAACCCAAATCAAGGGTAAATTAGGACTGGTTAAAGAGAAATTAGGGGACTTGGGGCTTATTCCTGAAAAGGAAGCCCAAGATTATGACTAGGTCTTATTCTTGAAAAAAAGGAGACCCAGGTTAGGGATTAAGGTTTGGGGCTTACTGCTAAGGAGGATGCCCAAGTTAAGGGACTCAGGGCTTACTCCTAAGGAGGATGCCCATATTTGAGATTGGGGCTTACTCCTGAGAAGGATGCCCAAAATTAGAGGACTTGGGGCTTACTCCTAAGAAGGATGCCCATGATTATGACTGGGTCTTATTCCTGAAAAGGAGACCTAGGTTAGGGATTAAGGTTTGGGGCTTACTCCTGAGGAGGATTCCCATATTTGGGAACTTTAATAATTTGGGACTTACTCCTGAGGAAGATGCCCAGATTAAAGGACTTATAACTGGGGATTATTCCTGAAAAGGAGACCGAAGTTAAGGATTCTCTCATCTTAAAGGATGAGGTTGAATGAATGAACTCTCCATATTTAGTGACATATGGATATTTAAATCACTAGGTTTTGAGATATATTCCACAGAATTCCTTTCAGATAAGGAAGTCAAATCAAGAAATCATGCCATAAATGGCTTTGAAGAGTGTCTTGAAGACTGAATCTTGAAAAGGAAAGGTGTAATGGCTTGAGAGGAGTAAAATGGGAAAGATGGGCAACCAAAAGGTAGGGGCGCGCAAGTCTTGAAAGGCGAGCAAGTATTGCGGCGGCGCGCAAGTATTGATCGCGCAAGTATACTTGCGCGACATGAGGGGTACTTGCGCGATTTTCAACCAGCATTTAGAATACTTGAGCGACTCTTTCTTAAAGCCTTTAGAATCCTCTTGAGGTTCTTCCAGAATAGGGACGCGCAAGTTCTATTGAAGGAAATAAGTCGGCGCACAAGTGTTTGATAAGTTTCAACACTTAGGCCTTCCTTCTTCTCTTTAGATCTTCCGTTCTAGGTAAGAAATTACCTTATAAGTGTTCTAGAAGCTTTGAGAAGAGAATTGGGAATCGGGAGCTTCAATCCGAGTTTCTGGAAAAAAATCCTCTCAAATGGGGGGCCCACAGGGTCTATTTATAGGCAGGTGAAGACCCCGGGCAGTTACCGGGCGGTTATCACTTAGGTCGCGCAAGTCACTTGCGTGACCAAGGGCGTCGCGCAAGTGTACTTGCGCGACAGTGATATAACATGCGCGGCGAAGTTTCTTTTGATCCTTTGTTCATGCCTTTGTTGATTTTTGATATTTTCTTCAAAGGTTGAATCACTTTGAGCTCAGATATTCCCCTTTTCCGATCATTAGATTCTGTGACGAAAGGAGCGTCAAATGGGGTTTGTGTTTTTTTTGGGATTTTAGGGTGTGTTGAGTTTTATGGTTTTTTAGGGTTATTAGAGTTTTTTTTTACATTTTTAGAGGTTTAATTGGGTGTTAGATTTTTTTAGTGTCTGTTAGTATTTTTATCGATTTTTAGGGGTTTTCATGGTTTTTAGGGGTTTTAATGGTTTTTAGGGGTTTTTAGGGACTTTTATGGTTTCAGTGTTTTTAGCATTTTTAGGATTTTTAGGGGTTTTAGGTGTCTTAGATATTTAAGGTTCTTCTAGGGTTTTGAAGGGGTTTTAAGGTTTTTTATGTTTATATGGATTTTTCTAGATTTTTAGGATTTTTATGGGTTTTTAGGGATTTTATGGATTTTTAGGGGTTTATAGTTTTTTGGTTATTTTTGGTTTTTAGGTTTTTTTATAGATTTTATGGGTTTTAATAATTTTATAGATTTATACGGTTTTAGGGGATTTAAAGGTTTCAATATTTTTCAGTGGTTTTAGGGGTTTTATGTATTTTTAGGATATTTGTGTTATTTAGGGTTTTTTATGGTCATTATGGTTTTTATGATTTTAAGGGTATTTAGGGTTTTTGGCATTTTTATGTTTATGGGTTTTCAGTGTTTTTTTAATATTTTCTTTTGGGTTTTCATGGTTTTGATGGTTTTTTATACATTTAATGATTTTGGGTACTTTTATATAGGATTTTATATTTATAGGGATTTTACGTATTTTGGGAGGTTTTACGGATTTTGAGGATTTTAGGACAACACCACTCAAGAGAACCAATATCCAACACCCACAGCGATTCAAAACCAAACCAGCACCAGCACCACAACCATCAACCTCCACATCATCATGCCTCAAATCCAGCACCAAAAACGACTCACAACCAAAATAGCCCCATCTCAGAAGGCCATAGTCCAACATAGCAACCAGAACGCAACACAACTTAGTCAGAACTTTATCAGCAGCATAAAACAAAGTGGAAACATTGGAACTATAAACACAAACCTGTAACTTCACTCTTCGCAGCCACCAGAACTAGTATATAAGCAATGTGAGCTAGAAAACCCCTCCCAGACTCAGATATGGAAACATAGATCCAAGCACGAAAATGAGCATGCCTCTGCCAAGATGTCGCAGAGCCCGCCGCACCCACCTTTCACCACAGTGAATCTGGAGAGGCCATCCTAACCCTCCCATGCCTGGAACCATCCGCTTCGTCGACGACCATGAAGGGCCCAACAAATTCCCCCAGACCAACTCATCGCACTGTCTACAAGAACCGACATACAAGTCATCGAGAGAGATGAACTGCATCATCCTCCAGTCCTCCATTCGAAGAATCCACAAAAGAAACTGGGAGATCCCTGCTACCAGGAAACCAATAGAGGCCACCGAAGCCCATCGCTACCATGAAATCCCCTCTCCTAAGAAGAGGGGTAGAGATCTGCAAATCCACAAATCGTAGTAACCAAATCTATCCCACACCTCCAAGGAACCGAAGCACTGAACGAAAAAAGTCCCATAACTGAGTGGCTACACCAATGTCCTGTAATGCCATGTCGAGGAGAGACCTGAACTGGACCAAACCTCCCAGAAACTGCAACGCCGCAAGCCATAGAGACCAAATATGAACCAGTCATCCGAGGATGAATCCATCGTACGATAATGGAAAATACACCACTGGAGGAAGCGGCAATGCTATTTATTCTGACGCCTAAGAGTCCATCGCCACAGCGAAGGCACCACCATGCCGAAGGAGGAGAACCGCAAGAAGAGACCTCGAAGGGGAACCTGAGCCAGAGAGAAACCTAGATATTAGGCTGCCATCCTTATGGTTTTAGGGTTTTAGGGGTTTTCACATTTTATAGCTTTCTATGGTTTTTAAGTGTTTTTTTGGTTTTTATGTTTTTCTTACAGTATTTATGTTTTCTATGTTTTTATTGATTTTTAGGGATTTTTTTATTATTTTTAAGGGGTTTTGTGGATTTTGATGGATTCTTAGGGGTTTGGGGGTTTTTTATGGTTTTTGGGTTTTTATGGTATTTTCTTACTTTAGGGATTTTTGAGTATTTTAGGGGTATTAAGGTTGTTATATTTTTTAACTTTTTGTGGGATTAATGTGTTTCTTGATTTTTAGTAGTTTTTAATGGTTTTAATGGGTTTTGGATTTTATAAGGATTTTAGGGGCTTTTTTGGTTTTTAGAGTTTTAGTGTTATTTGGGTTTTTAAGGGTTTCATCTTTTTAATTTTATTGAGGGTTTAATATTTTTTGGTTTTTAAGGATTTCTTATGATTTTCATTGTTTTGGGGGTTTTTTCATTTTTAAGGATTTTAAGGTATTTTTCAATATTTTTTTTCTTTTCATGGGTTTTATAAATTTTTGGGTTTTATGGGTTTTTATGGTTTTTATGGTTTTATGGTGTTTTCTGGTGTTTGGGTTTTATGATTTTTTATTATTTTCTAATGATTTCAACATTTTTACAGGTGAAAATTATTTTTAGAGATTTTAGTTGTTTTATGGGATTTATGGTGTTTTGATGTTTTTTATTGTTTTTTTTGGTTTTTAAGGTTTTTAAATTTTTTAAGGGTATTTTTGGTGTTTTATAGATTTTAGTTTCTTAGGGGTTTTGGGTATTTTTAGGATTATATGGTTTTCATAAGGTTTTTAGTGTTTTTATGGTATTTAACATTTTAGGTATTTTTATAGATTATTTTGGATTTTTATGGTATTTTAGGGGTTTTAGGGATTTTGAGGGGTTTATGGTTTTATGGATTTATTGTTTTTTGGTGGGTTTGGTTTTTTAGTGTTTTTAATGTTTTTAGGGATTTTACCCTTTTATGGGTTTAATTGGATTTTAGAGTTTTTAGTGGTTTTTAAGGATTTTGGGTTTTTAGGTTTTGTATGGTTATTAAGGGTTTTTGGTCCTTTAAGGTTTTTGGTGTTTTTAGGGTTTTTTAAAATTATTTTGGGGTTTAAATTATTCTTATGGATCTTAAAATTATCATGGGTTTTTAAGTAATAAGGTATTTTTTGGGATTTTTGGGGATTATAATAGATTCTTAGGGTTTTTATGGATTATGAGGATTTTTAGGGTTTTTGTCCTTTTTCAGTTTTTTATGGATTTTAAGTGAATTTATATTTTTATGGATTTCTTATATTTATTCAAGGTTTTAGGGTTTTTATGTTTTTAGTTAGTTTTATGGATTTTTTTATTTTTATGTTTTTAGGGTCTTTACAGATTTTGAGGGTTTTATGGTTTTTAAGGATTTTGGGGGTTTTTCTGTTTTCTTAGTTTTTTAGGGTTTTCTATTTTCGTATGGGTTTTAATGTTTTTTATATTATTTTATCATTTTTAAGATTAATTAATTTTTTGTTTTTAGTGGTTTTTTGGTGTTCTAGGGTTTTTATGGTTTCTTATGGTTTTTAGTCTTTTTTGGAATTTTTTGTTTTTTTATAAATTATAACATTTTTAGGTTTTTAGGGGTTTTAATTTTGTTTTATTTTTTATGGTTTTATGATGGATTTTCATGGGTTTTAGTGTGTTTAGGTTTTAAGGGATTTTTTATTGATTTTAAGCAATTTTAGGGTTTTTGTGGATTTTTAGTGATTTAAAGGGTTTATAAGGTTTTTTAGCGAGAGATTTTTGACATTTTTTTAGGGGTTTTGGTGTTTTATGGTTTTATGGTTTTTTAAGGAAATTATATTTATTGATTTTTAAGGTTCTTTAAGGTTTTTCAGAGTTTTTTTAACATTTTTATTTGTTCAAAATGTTTGTAGAATCTTTAATGGTTTTTGGTGTTTTATGGGTTTTTATGGTTTTTATGGGTTTTTTTGGATTTTTGGATTTTTGGAGTTTTTAGTGTTTTTATGGTGTTCTTGTGATTTTAATGGGTTTTAGCATTTTTACATGTTTTAGTGTTTTAAGGTTATTTTGTTTATTTGGGTTTTCATAGGAGTTTTCATGGTTTTTTAGGAGTTTTTATGTTATATAGATTTTTTGATTTTTGATATTTTATTCTTTAGAGGTTTTATGGATTTTGATGATTTTTTTTGGGGGGGGGGGGGGGTGGAGTTTTTAGGAATTTATGATTTTATTTTATCTTTTTTATTTTTCAGTGTTTTAATAAATTTTATGTATTTAGGATTTTCTTATCGGTTTTAATGGTTTATGGTTTTTTACGTTTTTAGGGATGGTTATCGATTTTGTAGGGTTTTCTTGGTTTTTAGGATTTTTTGGGATTTCTAGGGGTTTTAGAGTTTTTAGAATATTTCGGGTGTTATGTTTTTTTTTTGTTTTTTGTGTTTTTAGGAGTTTTTCAATTTTTTAGGGTTTTAAGGTTTTTAGTGTTTTTTTATCATTTTTGGGGTTGAAAGTGTTTTCAGTGTTTTTCGTAGAATTTTTGGGTTTTTTGGGTTATTAATTTTTAATGTTTTTAGGGGTTTTCATGTTTTATAGGATTTTCAAACTTTTTTATAGAATTTTATGGTTTTTATGGTTTTTAGGGGTTTTATGGGTTTTAAATGCTTTTTGGTTTTTACGGTTTTCTCAGGAAGATTAGTGTTTTGATGTTTTTTCACATTTTTGGGGATTTTCTATGTTTTTTAGTGTTTTAGGGGTTTTTATATTTTTCACAGGTTTTTGGGTTTTTAAGGTTTTTAAATTTTTAGGGTTTTAAAGTGTTTTTGGAGTTTTTTTTGAGATTTTTGGCATTTTAAGGGTTTTTAGAGTTTATTAATATATTTTGGGGTTTTTAGGGTTTTTAGGGTATTGAGTAGTATTTAGGGTTTTTATGGGTTTTTTTCATTTTCATGGTTTTTAGGGGTTTTATGCTTTTTATGTTTTTTGGATTTTTAGGGTCTTTTAGGGTTTTATTATTTTTTATTATGGATTTTAATTGTTTTTATGTTTATATGTTTTTCCTTAGGTGTTTATAGATTTTTAGGGTTTTTTAAATTTTTTATCTAATTTTACGGACTCTTTAGGATTTTTTTATATTTTTTGGTTTTTTATAGATTTTAACCGTTTTATGATTTTCTAGGTATTTTAGTGTTTTTAGAATTTTTATTTTTTAGGGGTTTAAAATTTTATTATGTTCTAAATGTTTTTTATGTTTTTTCAGGGTTTTTAGGGTTTTTTTGTTTTTAGCGATTTTTAGGTATTCTTTTTGGATTTTTATGGTTTCTATGGTTTTTATGGATTTGGATGGTTTTTAGGATTTCATTAGTTTTTTTATGTGTTTTAAGGATTTTTTGGGTTTTTTAGTTTTTTAGGGTCTTATGGGGTTTTAGAGTTTTTAACATCATTTCTATTTGAAGGGTTTTTATTTTTTAGTGGTTTTTTTATTTTTGTTTCATTTTTATGGTTTTAGGGGTTTATAGGTTTTTTTTGGTTTTTAAGGATTTTAGGGTCTTGTTTAGGTTTTTGAGGATTTTTAGTATTTTATGTTTTTTTAGGAGTTTCATGTTTTTTAGTTTTTTTATGGTTTTCTTAATGTTTTTCTGGGTTTTTATGGTTGTTTACATTTTTGGGTTTTATATAGATATTTTAGGATTTTTATTGTTTTTAGGGTATTTAGGGATTTTTAGGGTTTTTAGAATTTTTAGGTTTTTAGGGGTTTCAATTGATTTTAGGTTTTTAAGAATTTCATAAGTTTTCATACGACTTTTAGAGTTCTTTATGTTTCTGGGATTTTAAGGTCCTTTTTGGAATTTTAATATTTTGAAGTGTTTTTAATGATTTTGAGGGTTCTGATGATATTTATGGTTTTATGGTATTATTTGTTTTTTATTGTTATTATTTGAGTTTTTTGGGTTTTAAGGTTCTTTAGTGTTTTTTAACAATTTTAGTGGTTTAAAAGGGGTTTTATTGTTTTTAGTGGGGTTTTGGGTTTTATGGGCTTTTAGGGGTTCCTACATTTTTAGGGGGTTTATGGTTTTTAGGGATTCCAGTGTTTTTTTGTTTTTTTATCATTATTAGGATTTTTAGTGTTTTTAAAAATTCTTATGGTTTATTGGGTTTTTAGTAATTTTGAGTGGTTTTCAGGTTTTCTGTGTTTTTATGGTATTTTATTTTTTTGGGGTCTTAGGGTTTTCTGAATTTTCATAATGTTTAAAAGGACTATTAGAGTTATTAAAATTTTTATGGGTTTTAAGGGTTTTAAATTTTTTTTTATTTTTAGGGGTTGTATTGGATTTTAGAGTTTTTTATGGTTTTTTGGGTTTTTGGGTTTTTTTGTGTTTTTATGGTTTTTATCAATTTTATCTTTTTTTTAGTTTTAAATATTTATAGGTGTTTAATGTTTCTTATAATTTTTACGGGGTTTTATGGATTTTTTGTTTTTATGTATTTTTATATCTTTTTAGGATTTTTATGGTTTCTTAGTTATTTTAGATATTTTGAGTGTTTCATAGGGTTTTTGTGTATTTTAGAGTTTTTAGCATTTTTAGGGGTTTTAGGGTTTTTTTTTAATTTTTAAAGGTTTTCTTATTTTTTTTATAATTTTTGGGATTTTATTACGTGTTTAGCGATTTTTGGGATTTATTTAGATTTATTATGGTTATTATGGTTTTAGGTATTTTTAGGGTTTTTTGGGTTTTTTGGTTTTTTAGGGTTTTTGAGTTTTTTAGTGGTTTTAAGGGGTTTTATATTTTTTAATCATTTTTATGGGTTTAAAGGGTTTTTATAATTTTTTGTGTTGTTTAGGGTTTTTATGTGTTTTAGGGTTTTAGGGGGTTTATAGGTATTTGTGATTTTTAAGGTTTTTAGTGTCTTCTTAGGGGTTTTAGGATTTTTAGCATTTTAAGGTTTTTTATGAGTTTCATGTATTTTAGAATTTTTGGGTTTTCTTAGGGGTTTTCAAGGTTTTTAGGGATTTTTAGATTTTGGAGATATTTAGAGATTTTATAAGATTATTATAGTTTTTAGGATTTTTAGGGTTTTTGGGGATTTTATGGGTTTTAAGTGAATTTATCTTTCTAGAGTTTTAATAGGGTTTTATAACAATTTTAGAAATTTTTATGTTTTAGTTATTTTTTGGTCCTTGTAAGATTTTTAATATTTTTAAGTGTTTTGAGGGATTTTGTGGGGTTTTAGGGTATTTATGGTTTTATGGTTCTTATTGGTGTCTTTGAGTTTTTTGTGGATTTTAAAGTATTTAATATTTTTTAAATTTTTTAGTGGTATAAATTGTTTTTAGAGTTTTCACTATGTTTTTTGGGATTTTAAGGGGTTTTAGGGGTTCTTACATTTTTTAGGGTTTTAAAAGATTTAGGTTTTTAGAATGTTTTAGGATTTTTAGTGTTTTTATGTTTTTTAGACTTTTATGGTTTTATTTGGGGTTTTCTGGTTTAATTGATTTTTAGGTTTTTTTACTTTTTTATGGATTTTTTGGTTTTTAGGTATTTTGAGTGTTTTTAGGTTTTTGGGTATTTAAGATTTTTTTGTGTTTTTATGATTTTTTTGGGTTTTAGGGTTTTTCTGAGTTTTTTTATGTTTTAATGGATTTTTAGTGTTTTTAATTTTTTATGGGTTTAAAGGGTTTTAAGATTTTTTAGTGTTTTTAGGGGTTTTATGGGATTTTAGTTGTCTTTTTAGAGGGTTTATGGTTTTATGGAAATTTTTGTTTTTTATGGTTTTTAGCAATTTTAGATTTTTTAGCAGTTCTAAAAGTTTTTTGGGTTTTCAAGTTTTCCTAGGGTTTTTCTATGTTTTTATGGTTTTTTTTTGTTTTTATGGATTTTTATATATTTTTAGGATTTTTATGGTTTTTAGTTCATTTATATATTTTGAGGGGTTTTTGGGTGTTTTAGAGATTTTATAGTTTTTTCCATATTTAGGGATTTTAGGGGTTTTATGTGTTTTTAGGTTTTGAAGTATTTCTTATTTTTTTAGAATTTTTTGGATTGTATTATGTGTTTAGGGATTTTTAGGGAATTATTTATGATTTTCTATGATTTTTAGGGTTTTTAGAGTTTTATGTTTTTTTTGGATTTTTAGTGTTTTTTCTTGAGTTTTTAAGGGTTTTTAGAATTTTTTTAACATTTTATGGGTTCAAAGGGTTTTAATAGTTTTTAATGGTGTTTATAGGATTTTGAGGATTTTTAGGGTTTTAAGGGTTTTAAGGGGTTTAATGGGTTTTACGGTATTTAGGGGTTTAAGGATTTATTTAGGTTTGTTAAGGTTCTCTAAGGGTTTTCTATATTTTTTATGGATTTTCCTGTGTTTAAGGATTTTTAGATATTTTTTAACATTTTTATGACTTTTAGGGTTTTTATGGATATTGGCTGTTTTTACTGGTTTTTAGTTTGTTAACATTTTTAGGTATTTATGGTTTTTAAGTGGTTTTTTGTTTTGATGGTTTTCTTAGGGTTATTTAGGGGTTTTAGGGGTTTTTAGTTTTTTTTGGGATTTTTTTTTGGGAATTTTAAAGATTTGTATAATTTTTAAGGGTTATAGGGATTTTTAGTGGTTTTAGTTTTTATTATTTTCTTGGGTATTTATTGGTTTTTTTATTTTTTAGTGTTTTTAGGGGTTTAATGTTTTATAGAGTTTTTAAAGATTTTTTTGAGGTTTGACGAGGTTTTATAGTTTTTAATGGGTTTTTGGGTTTTAGGGGTTTTTAAGGATCGTAGGTGTTTTTATGGTTTTTAGTGGTTTTTTGGATTTTTGGTTTCATTTTGGGTTTTTAGCTTTTTATTATTTCTGGTGGTATAAAGAGTTTTTCCATTTTTATGGTTTATTTGGATTTTCATGGTTTTTAGGGTTTGTTAGGTTTTTTTGGTTATTTGGGGATTTTGACAGGTTTTAGGGTTTTTAGTGATTTTGGGGGTTTATGGTATTTTTGAATTTTTAGGTTTTTAGGGGTTTAATGTGTTTTTACATTTTTATGGTTTTTTTTAGTGTGTTTTGGGTTTTTTTGGGTTTTTTTCTTTTTAGGAATTTTTATTGATTTTTTAAGATTTTTTTGGTATTTTAGGGTTTTTATGGATTTTGATTGCTTTTAGGGGATTTTTGGGTTTTTAAGGTATTTAGGATTTATACAATTTTTTTATGTTTTATGGATTTTTTGATATTTTTGGGTATTTAATGGGTTTTATATTTTTTAACGTTTTTAGGGGTTTAAACGATTTTTAGATTTTTTTTGTTTTTTATCAGTTTTAGGATTTTTTAAGGTTTTTACAGGTTTTTTTTCTTGGGTGTATTATGGTTTTTAGCATTTTTTAGAATTTTATTGGTTTTAAGTGTTTTTAGGTGAATAAAGATTTATAAGGGTTTTCTAGGTTTTTAAGCAGTTTTACTTTTTAAGGGGTTTTAGGGTTTTTTGGAACATTGTGGTTTTATTATGTTTTTAGGGTTTTTAGGGTTTGTAGGATTTTCATGGTTATTCGGGTTTTTATGATTTTTTAGTTTTTAGGGTTTTATGGTTTTTAATTGTTTTTAAAATTTTTAGGGGTTCAAAGGGTTTTTAGGGGTTTTATTGGTTTTATGGGGTTTCATAGTTTTTTTTGACAATTTTAGTGTTTTGTATCTATTGTTTGGATTATTATGTATTTTTTTGGGAATCTTATGGTTATTAGGGTTTTAGGGATTTTTTATGGTTTTTTGGGGGTTTAGAGTATTTATGGTTTTTATTGTTTTTAGGATTTTATAATTTTTAGAGGTTTAATGGTTTTCATTCATTTTTTAACATTTTAAGGTGTTTAAAGTGGTTTTAGAGTTTTTAGTTGTCTTTTGGGGGCGTTTTGGGTTCTTAAAGGTTTGTAGGGGTTTTATGGTTTGTACGGTTTTTAAGTTTCTAGGGGTATAATGTTTTTTATTTTTTTAGGGTTTTTATATTTTTTATGGCTCTTTGGGTTTTTAGAGATTTTGATGGTTTTAAGGGGATTTAGGATTTTTTGGGGTTTTTTGGTTTTTCCGGGATTTAGGGTTTTTTTGTTTTTTAGGGTTTTAAAGGTTTTTTAGAATTATTAATGTTGTAGTGTATAAAGGGTAGATTCAGTTTCAAGTAGTTTTTTATGGGTTTTTAGGGGTTTTAAGGTTTTTAAGTGTTTTTTTGGATTTTAATTGGTTTTAGTGTTTTTAGATACTTTAAGGTCTTTAAAATTTTTAGGTTTTTTTGGTTTAATGTATTCTTAGGTTTTTATTTTTGTCATAGGGTTGTTTTGGGGCTTTAAGGTTTTTTAATATTTTTAGAGAATTTTATGTATTTTTTATGACTATTTTAGGTTTTTTATGGATTTTTATGGGGTTTAGGGTTTTTTTATGGATTTACGGGTTTTTTGGGATTTTATCATTTTTTAGGTTTTTAGAGGTTTTAATTTTTTTTAGGTTTTGAATTTTTTATAGGGGTTTTTCAATGTTTTTAATGGTTATGTACATTTTTATTCTTTTTGTATGTTTATGTGTTTTATGGTTTTAGTGTTTTTATGGTTTTTATGATTATTTTAGATTTTTAGGGCATTTAATGTTTTTTAGATGTTTTAACATTTTAAGAGTATAAATTTTTTTATGAATTTTAGCCATTTTTTGTAGTTTTATCGTGTTTTTTGGGTTTAATGGTTTTTGGGGGTTTTATAGTTTTATGTATTTTTTCAGTACTTTTTGGATTTTTAGTGTTTTTTGCGTTTTATGGGTTTTAATTG
Source organism: Viscum album (assembly GCA_963277665.1). Classification (NCBI taxonomy): domain Eukaryota; kingdom Viridiplantae; phylum Streptophyta; class Magnoliopsida; order Santalales; family Viscaceae; genus Viscum; species Viscum album. The sequence continues at coordinate 1,635,148,674 of OY728157.1, read as the reverse complement.
TTTTTTTTTTACAATTTTCTTAGGGTTTTAGTGTATTTATAGTATTTTACATTTTTAGGGATTTTTAGGGTTTTTTAGGATTTTTATGGGTTTTAGGTTTTATAGGGATTTTGATTTTTTATAGTGGTTTTTAGGGTTTCATGGTTTTCTAGGTTGTTATGGGTTTTTTTGAGTTTTTTGGGTTGTTTATGTGTTTTAGGGTTTTTAGAGTCTTTAATTTTTTAGGGTTTTAATTTATTTTTAGAGTTTATAGTGATATTTAGGGTTTTGTTAATATTTTTAGGTGTTTTTTTTTGTTTTTAGGGGGTTTTGTGTTTTTAGGGTTGTTTAGGGGTTTTAGCATTTTTTAATTTTTATATGGGATAAAATTGTTTTTAGGGTTTTATGATTTCATTGGGGTTTTAGGGATTTTGGAGTTTTTTTAGAGTTTTTTTGGTTTTCTTGGGGTTTAGGTTTTTTTCAGTTTTAGGGGTTTATAATGTTTTTAGGGTTTTAAAGGGTTATTAGTTTTTTAGTGGTTTAGGTTTTTTTTGTGTTTTATGGTTTTTTATGTTTTTAGGGGTTTTATGGTTTTTAGGGGTTTCTAGGGTTTTAGGGTCATTTATGGTTTTTATATTATTTTCTTTTAAGTATTTTTATGTTTATAATGATTTTGTATGGGTTTTCAAGATTTTTATAGTGTTTTTTGTTTTTATGGATTTTTATAGTATTTTTATGGTTTTTTAGGTTCTTCAAATCTTAGAAGTGGTTTTGGGGTTTTTTATGATTTTTAGAGTTTTTAAGTTTTTTAGGGGTTTGAGGTTTTCAAGTATTTTTTTATTTTTGAAGGTTTCCTAGTGGTTTTTAGAGATTTGAGAGTTTTTTACCTTTTTAGGGGTTTTAGGGCTTTCTTAGTATTTTTATGGATCTTTAGAGTTTATTGGGATTTTTAGGGTTTTTATGGTATTTTGTTGTTTTTTCAATATATATATTTTTCTATGGTATTTATTTTTTTATATTTTTTATAATTTTTTGGGGGATAAGTTTTTTTGGATTTTTCATAGCGGGTTTTTTGGTGTTATAGGCATTTGGGTTTTTTGAGGCTTTACAGATTTTTATAGTTATTTGGGGGTATTTGGGGTTTCTTGGGTGTATTAGTGTTTTTTAGCATATTTAGGGGTTTAATTTATTTAGGTTTTTAAGGTATTATTAGGGGTTTTTATGGGTTTTAGGGATTTCATGTTTATAGTGATTTTAAAATATCTTTATGGTGTTTTTTTATTTTTATGGATTTTTAGGTATTTTAGGGTTTTTACCATTTTTTAGGGTTTTTAGGAAATTTAAGTGTTTTTAGGATTTTAGGGTTCTCTTAGGGTTTTTAGGGATTTTAGTTTATTTATGTTTTTCAGGATATTTAAGTGTTTTGGGGTATTTAGTATTTTTAAGGTTTTTTAGGGGTTTAAGTGTTTTTAGGTGTCTAAAAATTTCTTAGGATTCTTTTACGTTTTTTTCACATTTTTACGGTTTGTAGGGATCTTTTATGATTTATTATGGGTTTTTAGTCCTTTTTGGGATTTTGAGGTTTTTCTGGTTTTTTGGGATTTTATCATTTTTTGGGATTTATTATTTTTATTTTTGTAGGAATTTTTAGTTTATTTTTAGGTTTTTCTGTTTTTTGTGTTTATATGGATTTTGATTGTTTTTAGGGTTTTTATGGTGTTTTTTGGTTTTTAGAATTTTTTTGAGTGTTTTTTATTGCATTTCATGCTTTATGTTTTTAACTTTTTTAGGTATTTAAAGGGGTTCTGACTTTTTATTATTTTTCAGGTTTTATGGGGTTTTATGATTTTTAAGGTTTATAAGTGTTATATGGTTTTTTGGGGGTTTTAGGGTTTTTATATTATTTTAATGTTTTTATAGTTCTTTTGGTTTTTTAGGGTTTTTATTTTTTTTAGGTTTTTGTCTTTTTCTTAGGGTTTTCATGGTTTTAGGGGTTTTTATGATTGAAGTGATTTTTTTTTTGGAATTTTATGGTTTTTATGGTTTTATATATTTTGATGGTTTTATGGTTTTTTAGGGTTTATAGGGATTTTTAGATTTATTTATGTTTTTATGCAGTTTAAGTGTTTTTAGGTTTTTGAAGGTTTTATTAAGTTTTTTAGGGTTTTTAATGTTTTTACTTATTTTTAGGATTATTATTGGTTCCTAAATATTCTAAGGGTATTTTGGGTATTTTCGTTTTTAGGGTTTTTATTTTTATTTTTTTAGATATATTTTTGAGTTTTTTTGTGGGAGGGTTTAGGGTTTTTAGAGTTTTCAAATGATTTTAGGTTCTAAATTGTTTTAGAGCTTTTAGTGGTCTTATGTTTTTTATATTTTTTATGGGTTTCAATTTTTCAGTGTTTTTTTGGGTTTTTAGGGATTGAAGGTCTTTTTGGATTTTTGGTGTTTTTAAAATTTTTAGGGGTTTTATGTGTTTTTAGGTTTTCAAATATTTCATAAATTTTTTCTGTGTTTTTGGGTTTTTTTTAATTTTTTGGGATTTTTAGAAATTTTATAGGATTTATTACTTCTTTTTAGTGTTTTTAGAGAATTTGAGGGTTTTTAGGGGTTTTTTTATTATTTTTATGTTTTTAGGGTTTTTATTGTTTTTACATTTTTAGGATCTTAAAGTGTTTCAATGTTTTTAAGGTTTCCATTGAGTATTTCTAGGTATTTATGATTTTTAAATTTTTTGGTATTTTTAGGGAATTTTTTTGAATTTTATGGTTTCTTAGGGTATTTATGGGTTTTAATTTTTTTTAGAGTCTTTTAGGGTTTTAGGGTTTTTTTAGAGTTTTTCTTTTTTTAGGTTTTCTATGGATTTATTAGTTTTTATGTTTTTAATGATTTCTTAGGGGTTTTTAGGGTCTTTAGGGGTTTTTAGTTTTTAGGGATGTTTTGGGCCCTTCAATGATTTTTATGGGTTTTTAGGGAATCTGATGGTTTTTATTATTTTTATGGGTTTTGTGGGGTTTTATGGGTTATGTTCTGAGTTTTTTAGTGTTTTAATGGGTTTTTAGTGTTTTAAAATATTTTTTGGGCTTTTAAGGGCTTTTATTGGGGTTTTATGTGTTCTTAGGTTTTTTAAGGAATATAGGGGTATTTATGGTTCTTAGTGGTTTGGGGAGTTTTATTATCTTTTAGATATTATATCGTGTTTTACAATTTTAGGGTTTTATTTGTTTCTAGGTTTTAAGGTTTTCTTTGTGTTTTTTGGGATTTAGCCTTTTTACATTTTTCAAGATTATTTGGGCCTTTTAGGGTTTTATGGGAATTTATGGTTTTTAGCAATTTTGAGTTTTTTTATGGTTTTTGGATTTTGAGGGTCTTTATAGTTTTTAATGTTTTTTGGTTTTTAGGTGTTTTAATTGTTTTTTGTTTTTTATGGTTTTCATATGGGTTTCCATTGTTTTAGGTTTTTTATGATTTTATAGATTATAGGTCTTTAATATTTTTATAAATTTTCAGGGTTTTAGGGATTTTGAGTGGTTTTTGGATTTTCAGGGGTTTTCGTGTTTAGATTTTTCTAGATTTTTATTATTTTTTATTTTTTATTGGGTTTTATGTTTTTTAGAGTTTTTAACATTTTTAATTCTTTAATGGTGTTTTAGGGATTTTAATATGTTTTTAGGATTATAATGGGTTTTCAGGGTTGTCAACATGTTTAGGGATTTTATGGTTTTAGGGAGTTAAGGGGCCTTTAGGGTTTTTAGTGTTTTAAAGGTTTTTTTAGGTCTTAATATTTTTTACTGTTTTAAGGTTTTATTATGGGTTTTTAGGGGATTAGGGTTTCCATATTTTTAGGGTTAGTAGGGATTTTCATGACTTTTATGGTTTTTTCTTTTTTGGGCTTCTGTTCGTTTTAAGAGTTTTTGGGGTTCTTAGGGTTTTTTGCATTTTAGATTTTTTACAGGTTTTGTGTTTTTTAGGGTTTTAAGGTTATCTTATGGTTTTAAGTGAGTTTATGGTTTTATGTTTTATTTGGATTTAGGTATTTGTGTTATTTTCATGCTTTTTAAGGTTTTAGGTATTTTGAGATTTTCAGGGGGTTTTAAGGGTTTTTGAGTTTTTAGGGTTTTAATGTTTTTTATATTTTTTCAACATTTTTAATTGTTTAAAGATTTTTCTTGTTTTTAGTGGTTATTTAGTGTTTTAATGTGGTTTTAGGGTTTTTATGGGTTTTAAGGTATTTCATTGTCATTAGGGATTTTATGTTTTTAGGGTCTTTTAGTAATTTTATCATTTTTTAGGTTTTTAGGGGCATCGATAGTTTTATTTTTTTAATGTTTTATTATCGGTTTTCAGATATTTTAAGGGTTTTTTATGTTTTTACATGTTTTTAGTGATTTTTTAGATTTTTATGTTTTTTTTTGTTTTTAGGGTTTTGGGGTTTTACAGTTTTTTATGGTCTGTAGAATTTTTATTGTTTTATAGAGTTTTTAGGTATTTTGAGGGGGTTTTGTGTTTCTTTAGGGTTTTTAGGTCTTTTATGGTTTTTTGGGGTTTAAATATTTCATTATTTTTTAGTGTGGATAATTTTTTTTAGAGTTTTTAACATTTTAGAGGTTTAAAGGTTTTTCAGAGTATATAGTCGGTTTTCTTGTTATTGATTATTTTTTTTGGATTTTTTAATGTTTTTAGTGGTTTTATGGTTTTTAGGGGTTTTAGTGGTTTAGGGTCTTTTTATGCGTTTTTATGGTTTTTTATTGTTTTTTTTGTTTTTTTTGTGTTTTAAGTGTGTTTAGGTTTTTTTGGTTTTCTTAGGGTTTCTTTAGGGTTTTTGGTAATTTTTATTTTTTGAGGAATTTTTAGTGTTTTTTTATTTTTAGAGTTTTTATGGTTTTTAGGGATTTTGTAGTGTTTTATGATTTTTAGGGGTTTTAGGGTTTTAATAATATTTTAGTTTTTTGCATTTTTTTTGTTTTTAGAATTTTTTATGTTTTTTAGGGTTTTAAGTGTTTTTTAGTTTTTAATGTTCTCTTAACTGTTTTCAGGGTTATTAGATTTTTTACATTTTTAGATATTTGTATGAATTTTCTAATATTTTTATGATCTTTTAAGGGTTTTGAGTTTTTTTTGTTTTTTGGGTTTTATGGTTTTTGGGTTTTTAGAGTTTGTTTATTTTATTCATGGTTTTTAGGTTTTTTTGATGTTTTTTAATGTTTTTAGGGGTTTAAAAGGTTTTTAGAGTTTTTTACTACTTTCATGATTTTTTATGATTTTCAGATATTTTGAGGGGTTATTTTGGTTTTTACAGGTTTTATGGTTTTTTATGGTTTTTATCATATTGCAGGTCTTTAGGGGACTATAGTGTTTTTAGGTTTTTAAGATTTTATTATGGTCTTTATAATTTTTTAGGATCATTTAGGAATTTTTTGGTTTTTTAATGTTTTTAGGGATTTTGAGGGTTTTAGGGGTTTTTATACTTTTCTGTGTTTTTAAGTGTTTTATTGAGTTTTTTAGAGTTTTGAAGGTTTTTTTAGTTTTTCAACATTTTAATGGGATTGAAGGGATTTTAGATTGTATAGTGGTTTCTAGGGGTTTTAGGGGTTTCTAGGTTATTTTACTATTTTTAGGGGTTTCTAAGTTATTTTACTATTTTTATGGGTTTCTATTGTTTTTAAGGGTTTTAGGGTTTTAAAATTTGTTATGTTTTTTTAGGATTTATGTGTTTTTATATGATTAGGTTTTTCTTAGGATTTTTTATGAATTTTAGTGTCTTTTAAATTGTATGGAATTTTGAGGCTTTTTTAATGATTTTATGGCATTTGGGGTTTTTAGGGTTTTTTGATATTTTGAGATTTGCGGGGAGGTTACTATTTCTAGAATTCATTATTTATTTTAGGGTATTGAAGTGTTTTTAGGTTTTTAAGGTTTTCTTATGGTTATTCAGGCTTTTAGTGTTTCTAAAATTTTTATAGATTTTTTTCCTTTTTTGTATTTTTTTGGGGGTTTTAGGGTTTTTAGGGTTTTTAGGGCTTTATTGGGTTTGAAGGGTTTTTTGGGTTTTTTGGTTTTTTTGGGGTTCTTGGGATTTGTTGGTTTTTTATGAATTTTTAGAGTTTTTTAATGTTTTAGGGGTTTAAAATTTTTCCACAAATTTTAGTGGTTTGTTAACGTTTTTATTTTTGGGTGGTTTTAATGGTTTTAGTTGTTTTTTTAGTTTTTTATTAGTTTTAGCGTCTTTTTAGCGTGTTGTAGAGTTTTAGAATTTTTCGGCATTAGGTTCTTTAACTTTTTTTAGGGTTTTTAGGGTTTTTAGGGTTTTCAGGGTTCTTAAGGTTTTTAAAATTTTTATGTATTTTAAAGAATTTTTTGTATTTTTATGGGTTTTTAGGGTTTTTAGAAATTTTGAGGGTTTTGGGGTTCTATTGGGTTTCTAGGGTATTTATCATTTTAAGAGGATTTAATTATATCCTGGTTTTTAAGGTTATCATAAGAATTTTCATGTTTTTTAGGGATTTTTTGGATTTTAGGATTTTTAATGGTTTTTAGTGTTTTTAGATATTTCCAGGGTTTTAGGGTTTTTATGGGTGTTTATGGGATTTGGGTATTTAGGGTTTTGTTTAGTTATTTAGGGATTTTATTTTTTTATAGTTTTTAATTTTTTTTGGAATCTAAATGTTTTTTAGATATTTTAGTGGTTTTAGGGTTTTAATGTTTTTTTAGAGTTATTAATTTTTTATATTTGTTTTTATGGTCTTTTGGGGTTTTAGGGTTTTATAGTTTTTAGGGTAATTTATGGTTTTTAGATTTTTTACTGTTTTTAGGTCTTTTACGGGTTTTAATATATTTTAGTTACTTGTGCTTTTCTTATTGTTTATCAAGGTTTTTATGTTTTTCACATTATTATAAAATATTAGGAACTTTTAAGATTTTAAAGGGTTTTTTAAGAAATTTGAGGGTTTTTAGTGTTTTCGTGGTATTAAAGGTTTTTAGTGATTTCTAAGATTTTTTTGTTTTTAGGGGTTTAATTAATTTTAGTTTATTGAGGTTTTATAGGGTTTTTTGGGTTTTTATTTTATTTAATGGTTTTTCATAAATTTTATATTTTTATGGGTTTTTAGGTTTTTTAGGTATTTTAACAATTTTATGTTTTTATGGTTTTTAATTGTCTTTAGGTTTCTATGGTTTTCTTAGGGTATTTCATGTGTTTCTAGATTTTTTACATTATTATGGTTTTTTAGAAAAAAAACTCGATTTTTATGTTTTTTAGAGTATTTATGGTTTTTAGGGATTTTGAGGGCTTTAGGGTATTTAGGGTTTTATGGGTTTTTAGGATTTTAGGATTTTAATTGAGCATTTTATGGTTTTTAATATTTCTTAGACTATTTTAAAGATTTCTATGTTTCAAAAGTTTTTAGATTTTCTATTGTTTTTTAGGGTTTTTATGGGTTTCAAGGTTTTTATGATTTTTTTGGGGTTTTATCATTTGTAGGGTTTTGGCTTTTTAGGGTTTTTACCATTTTTTAGGTTTTTAGGGGTTTTATGTGCTTTTTGGTTTTAAATTTTTTCGTATAGGTTTTTAGTGTTTTAGGGTTTTTTATTTTTTTAGGGATTTGAAGGCCTTTTAAGTTTTTATATTTTTTTCAATGTTTTTATGGATTTTGACGATTTTCAGAATTTTTTGGGTTTTATGGATTTTTTTGGTTTTTAGACTTATTTTGAAATTTTTTTGGTTTTAATGGTTTTTTATTGTTTTTAATGTTATTAGGGGATTAAAGGGTCTCTAGGGTTTGTAGTGTGTTTTTACAGTTTTATGGGTTTTTATTGCTTTCATGGTTTTCAAGAGTTTTAGAGGGTTTTCGGAGGATTTATTGTTTTTATGGTTTTTAGGATTTTTGTTTTTTTAGTGTTTTTTTAGTGTTTTTTGGGTTTTTAATTTTTTTAAGGGTTTGAAGTGTTTTTATATTTTTGATGATGTCTTAGGGTTTTTATGGTTTTAGGGTTTTTCATGTTTTTGGAGAGTTTTAATGGTTTTAATGTTTTTTTGGGCTTTTTTAGATTTTGATGTTTTCTATGGTTTTTAGGGTTTTTCGGTTTTTATGGGTTTTAAGTGTTTTAGGCTATTAAGGTTTGGTTTTTTTATATTTTTTTACATTTTAGGGATTTTTATGATTTGTTTTAGGATATTTATGGTTTTTTCTATTTTTTCTATTTTTAGAGTTTTTTTTAGTTTTTAAGGATTTTTAGGGGTTTCATGGGTTTTATTTTTTTTGGGTTTTTAGGTTTCTCTTATTTTTATTGGGATTTTATGGTTTTTAGTGTTTTTAACATTTTTATGTTTTTAATGGTTTTTTTAGAGTTTTAGTCGGTTTGTAGTGTTTTTAGGGTTTTTATGTTTTTTGAATTTTTTTGGTTTTATGGGTTTTGTGGTCTTTTAGTGTTTTAATAATTTTTTAGTTTTTTCAAACATTTTATGTGTGTTTAGGTTTTTATGTTTACTAATGTTTTTTAGGTTTTTTGAGGGTTTTAAAATTTCTACGGAATTTTCAGGCTTTTTTAGGATTTTTAGGTATTTAGGGGGTTTTGGGAGTTTGAGGTTTTATATGGGTATTCAGTTTTTAGGGCTTTACAAATTTTAATGATTTTTAGGTTTTTAGGGGTTTAATGTTTTTTAGGTTTTTACAGTTTTATTAGGGGTTTTCAGGGTTTTAGGGTTTTATTGTTTTTTAAGGATTTAAGGGTTTTTTAGAATTCTTATGGTTTTTAAGGATTTTAGGGATTCGGTGGATTTTAAATGCTTTTTAGGGTTTTTTTTATTTTTCATATTTTAAGGCAAGGAAGGTGTGAGGGAAGGCTATTCGTGACCCCCCATATAGATAAAGAAGAGAAAAACTACAACAGAATGGGCGGGGCAGAGCCAAGCGACCCACACCCAAAAACCTGGCAACCCTACAAAACAAAATTCCAAAAATCCCACGATGTAAAAGGAGGGATAGCTAGGGAATAAAATCACCATCCCCATAGGGTTCCCCATCAGCAACATAGCCTGAGGAAGCTTTTGAGTCCACTGAATCCCATTCAGAAGATTCATATTGCTTGAGGGATGCTACACAATACTTTCTGAGTTCCACATTCATCTTTACTTTGGTAGCCCAGTCTTCCAGGCCATGTGGCCCGCCTTTACCTTTATTGGTCTTAGAGGAAGCCCTAGTAGACATTGGCCGAGGTAGGGAGGAGTAGTCCCTCCTAGCCCTCTGTTTCCCCAGGGGGTCACTCCTCATCTTGGCCTTCCTATGGGCAGTTGCAGCAGGCACAACCATGTCACCCTGCTTGCTACATTTAGGATCGGACCGCGACCTTTTCTTTAGATTACCACCAGAGGAGTCAGGGGAACCCAAATTCTCATGTACCCTCTTGATCCTATTCATGCTGGATTACATAATATCATCACGGTCCCTAAAGATTTCTCCAAGACTTATGTGTTCCTCATTCTCATCCCCAAGAAAGATCACTGGATTCAGGTCCATATTGTGAAGGATATCATATATATGCTGCTCAAGCAGGATTTCTGAACATTCCAACATAATCGGGTCAAACAATTCAACACAGGGAGGCAACTTCTCAAATAGAACAAGTGTCAAGTTCTTGTTTGGCTGCTCGATGCTCCTCTTATCAGCACAAGGACTACCAAGGTGTTGCATGGGCTGAGGGACATCACTCAGACCAAATCGAGGCACATTAGAGTCTAGAAGCACTTTCTCCGGAGAGGGCGCTGTGGGTAGGGGAGTTCCACACCCAAGGCCCATGAACCATCAATTGGGGAAGGCGAGTCTGCATCTGGGAGGATATCAGCTACCACCGCCTCCTGTAGTTCCATCCATCCCTGACCCCCTTCCTCGGTTCCCATAGAATCCATAGGATCCAGACCATTGAACCACTTAGAGAATAAAACCAACTCGTAACCACATCTAACATCCACTGAAGGGCTTGGCAAATACACCCTCTGCATTCTATGGCAAGCTGGATTTGATGCCAAGCTCATTCCCATACTAGGATAGACTGTAAGACAATAGCCCCAACTCAACCAGGAATGTCATCTCCCATTTTGAGAGTGGCATCACCCCCTAGTCCCAAATATCCCTTCATTTGTATAAAGATGTTATTGGCCAAGATATGCTCCTCAGCACCCAGCCGGGGGGATGACACCCCTTCCTCCATCTTGTCTCCCCTCCGAGCATCTAGCATAGAATCCCGAGGGGCCTCATTCCTCACCTCCATGTCCCCTCTTGATCTTACCATCGGGGAGATGGCCTCCTTGGAAAATCTACCCACCATGCCATCCCTACATCCACAATCACTTTTCAAATGACCAAGAGTAAAGAAAGAGGCGTAGTAATTCACCCATGATTCAAAAACCATCGGTTACTTTCAATGAAGATCTTCACTAATTTAAATCCAGACAAAGTCGACTAGTTCCTTCGAGACATCAATTTCAACACAAACCCTCAGGGAAACTGGATTACAAAGGGCCCTGGTTCGACCATCCACACATAGAAACTGTCCAACAAAATTCCCTAGCATAGTAATAATGGAAAAATTTTGAAAGGGTAAGGGGAGTTTAGGGGACCTTACCCATATTTCCATCAGAGGTGATTCACGATTTAAATGTAATTCAAAGTTCCATTGGAGAAGGGATAAACGAGCAGCATCATAACTATGAGGAGCTGATGACTAGGCCTGGATAAGGTCTTCCTCCGACGAGAACAGAATCAAAATGTGGCTGGAATCAACCCGAACAACAGTGGCATTGTCCCTGAGATCCCAATGCACAAACACAAACCTGTCAAAATCATCAACCGGGGGACGCTAGTTTAAGAACTTGGCTACCAGGGTTTAGAAATGGAGTGAATACTCCTTTTTGAACTCCACAAGTGACAAAGGAAGCATTGACAGCCCTTCGTGCTAACCCAACACTTTTGGGAAGAGATCAATCTGTGGGAATGAAGGAAGTGAATCAGGATCCGAGAAAGGTGAGAATCTATCTTTAACAGGGGGCTGAAGCGGCCCCTCCCCCATAGAGAGGGAGGCCAGGGCGCAGCCATGTCTTCATCTTCAAGCCATCATTGAAGTGGCTGAAGCACCATTATGAGAGCAGAGTGGAGCATCCATCTTCTCTTGTCTTAATATTTTATGGGGTTTTAATTTTTTTATTATTTTTAAGGTTTTTATTATTTTTTTATCATTTTTAGGGGTTTCAATGGTTTTATACATTTTGGTGGTTTTTTGGGGTTTTATGGATTTTCAATGTTTTATGGGTTTTTAATTTTTAGAGGTTTTTAGGGATTTTAGAGTGTTTTTAGGATTTTTTTCATGTTTCTATCATTTTTTAAGTCTTTAGTGGTTTAAAGTGTTTTTATATTTTTAAGTTATTCTTATGGTTTTTCACAATTACTACCATTTTTAGAATTTTTAGGTATTTTTTGTGATTTTTTATGATTTTTATGGGTTTTAGGGGTTTTAGGTATTCTGATTTTTTTTAGTGATTTATAGGGATTTAGGGTTTTTATGTTTCATATTATTTAGTTTTTAGGGTTTTTTAGATTTTTTGGGTTTTATGGTTTTCTTAGTTCTTAGAATTTTTTTATTTTTAAAAGGTTTTTAGATTTTTAGTTGATTTTTAGTGATTTTATGGGATTTAAAGGGTTTTTAAAGATTTTTTAGGGTTTTTTTGGTTTTTTGGATTTTTATATGTTTTAGGGGTTTTTAATTTTTTTTATATTCTTTTAGGGTTTTGGTTGTTTTATGTTTTTTTAGGTTTTTATTTTTTATGGTTTTTCTGGGTTTTTAGGATTCCTTACATTTTAGGTATTTTTATGGATTTTTATTGGTATTTATATTTATTCTGGATTTTGAGGGTTTTAGTGTTTTATGGTTTTTGCAGTTTTTAGTGTTTTTCGGTCATTTATTTGTTTTTGGTTTTCAAGATTTTTAGGGTTTTAAAGGATTTTTAGAGTTGTTTGTGTTTTATTGTATTTTGAGGGGATTTAAAATTTTTATGATTTTAAGGATTTATTTGGATTTTGAGTGTTTTTCTAGTTTTTTTTTTGTTTTTAGGTTTTTTGGGGTTTTTTGGGGTTTTTTTGTTTTCTGGTTTTTTGGGGTTTTTTTGAATTTTTTAACGGTTTTATAGGTTTTTTAGAGTTATTAATTTTTTTAGTGGTTTCAAGGGTTTTAATATTTTATTTTTATTTTATGTTTTTAGTTGTTTTATTTTTGTATGGTTTTCTTAGGGTTTTCCATGGTTTTGTGGGGTTTTTTTACATTTTTAAGGATTTTTAGGGAATTTTAATTTTTTGATGGTATTAGGGGTTTTATTGATTTTCTGTGCTTTTGGGTTTTTAGGTTTTTATTCTCTTTCAGGGTTTTTATTGTTTTTTTGTTTTTTAGGGTTTTAAAGGATTTTTAGTGTTTTTAATGATTATAGGTTTAAAGGTATTTTAGGGTTTTTATAGTTTTTATAGTAATTTTGGGTTTTGTAAGGTTTATGGTTTTTTGGAGTTTTAGGGTATTTTACGTTTTTAGGGGTTTTAATTATTTTTAGGTTTTTAAGGTTTTATGAGGGGTTTTATATTTATTAGGGGTTTTAAGGTTTTTTGAGATTTATAGTGATTTTTTCAGGTTTTATGGTTTTTAGTGTTTTTATGGATTTTGGCGGTTTTAGGGGTTTTAGGGTATTTAGGTTTTTGTGGTTTTATTGGTTTTTGTTTTTATTTAAGGTTTCTATGATTTTAATTTTTATTAATGTTTTTTGTCTTTAAAACGTTTTTTATTGTTTTTAGATGTTTTTTTTATTTTTTTGGCATTATAGATTTTTGATGGTGTTCGGGGGTTTTTATGGGTTTTACTGGGTTTTAGGGATTTCAAGGTCATTTACGGTTTTTAGCATTCTTTTCTTTTTAAGGTATTTAGATGTTTTAATATTTTTTAAGTCTTTATAATGATTTTTTAGGGATTTTCATGTTTTTCTTAGTTTTTATTGATTCTAGTTATTTTCTATTATTTTTAGGTTTTTTGAGAATTTTAGTCATTTTTATTGTTTTTTCGGTTTTTTAGGTTTTTTGATATTTTAATCTTTTTACTGATTTTTAGGTTTTAGGAGGATTTATTTTTTAGGGTTTTAAGTTTTTCTTCAGATATTTCAGGTTTTTTTGATTTTTTATGTTTTAGGGATTTTAAAGTACTTTTAAGATTTTTATGGTTTTTTCAGGGTTTTAAGGGTTTTGATGGGTTTATAGTTTTTTTTTAATTTTGAGGGTCATTTTGTTTTTTGGTGGGTTTTAGGGTTTTTTAGAGATTTTAGGGGTTTAAATGTTTTTAAATTTTTTTTAACATTTTTTGTGTTTCAAAGGATTTTTAGAGTTTTTAGTGGGTTTTATGGGTTCTTATGGTTTTTGAGGTTTTAATGGTTTTTATCGGTTTTGGTGTTTTTAAGGCAATTTTATTTTTTTAGGGAATTTAGAATATTTTATTCATAATGAATTTTAAGTATTTTTTGGTTTTTTTGGTATTCTTTGGGGTTTTTAGGGTTTTAGAGGTTTTTTAAATTTTGAGGTATTTTTAGGGATTATTTAGGATTTTTATGGGTTTTAAAGATTTTAAGAATTATGAGGGGTTTTAGCGTTTTTAAGGTTTTATGATTTTTTGGGTATTTATATTTTTCTAGTGGGTTTAAATGGTTTTTATCGGTTTTAAGGTAATTTTATGTTTTGAAGGGTATTTAGGGTTTTTAGGGGATTCATGGTATTTTACGATTTTTATGGTTTTCTATGTTTTTTAAGGATTTTATAGGTTTTATGGTTTTTATGAGTTTATATGTTTTTATGGACTTTTGGGTTTTAAACATTTTTTTTGCGTTTATAAGGATTTAAATTATTTTTTGGTTTTATATTTTTCGTAAGTTTTTTTAGTATTTTTAGGGTTTTTAGGGTTTTTTACATTTTTAAGGATTTTTAGGGCTTTTTATGATTTTTACGGTTTTTAGAGTATTTAGGGATTTTGAAGGGTTTTATGGTTTTTTAATATTTTTAGGGTTTTGTGGTATTTTTTGTGATTTAATGTTTTTTTATGTTTTTTATGGGTTTGTTGGGTTTTTTGAGTTTTCTTATGTTTTTAGGGTTTTGAAGGGTTTTTAGAGTTCTTAGTGGGTTTTAGGGATTTTATGAATTTTTAGGGGTTTATGGTTTTTATGGGTTTTTATGGGTTTTTATGGTTTGTAAGGGGTTTTGGGTTTTTAGGGTATTTTTAGTGTTTTCATGGTTTTTAGTTTTTTAGGGTTTTGGGGTATTTAGTGTTTCTAGGTTTTTGTAGTTTTCTAATGGATTTTAAGGGTTTTTTACATTTTTAGGAATTTTTAGGGATTTTTAGATATTTTTAGGATTTTTATGGATTTAATGGTTATTAGGTTTTTTAGTGGTTTTAGGGTTTTTTATGTTTTTTAGTGTTTTTATGGTTCTTTTGGTTTTTTAGGATTTTTTGAGAAATTTATGGTTTTAAGGTTTTTAGTGTCTTCCAAAAAGATATGAGTTTAAAGTGTTTATATATTTTTTAGTGGGCTTTTAAGGGTTTTATTGGGGGTTTTAAGGATTTTTTAGTTTTTCTGGCTTTTAGGGTTTTATGGTTTTTAGGAGTTAATTTGGGTTTTTTTCATTTTAATGTTTTTATGGTTCTAAACATTTTTATGTTTCAAAATTATTCTTAGGTTTTATCATGGTTTTTAGGGTTCTTAATGTTTTTAGTTATTTTTATGATTATTTTTGTTTATAGGGTTCTTAAATATTTTGATGGATTTTATGGTTTTTGGGTTTTTTGTGTTTCTACAGTTTTTTGGTTTTTATGGTTTTCTTTATTTTCCTAGGTTTTTAAAGGTTTTTAGATTTTTTATATCATTTTTATGGGTTTAAAGGGTTTTTTCAATTTTTAGTAGTTTATGGTTTCTATGGGTCTTTTTATTTTTTATGTTTTTTTAGTTTTAGAATTACTATAGGATTTTAGGGTTTTTTCTCTATTTAGGGTTCTTTAGGGTTTTTAGAAATTTTTATGATTTTTATGAGTTTTATGTTTTTTAGGGTTTTAAAGGTTTTCTCATGGTTTGTCAAGGTTTTTAGGGCCTTTTTTATGTTTTTATGTATTTTTATAGTTCTTTATGATTTTAGAGACTTTGCGGGTTTGTAGGTTTTTGTGGTTTTTTAGGGTTTTAGGGATTTTTTATTTCTTTAGTGTTTTAAGGACTTTAGAGTTTTTTAACGTTCAAAGTGGTCTAAATGTTTTTAGAATTTCTAGTTTGTTTTAGGGATTTTTAGGGGTTTTTTGGTTTTTAGGGTTTTTATGGTTGTGGGGGGTATTTATGGATTTTAGTATTTTTAGGGGTTTTTAGAGGTTTTAGAATTTTTAGGATTTTTTAGGTTTAAAGTGTTTTGAATTTTTTATTAGAGACTTCCATGTTTTTATAATTTTTTTATTTTTTAAGGATTTTTAAAAAAATTTGAGATTATTTATTATTTTTAGTGGCTTTAAGGATTTTGAGGGTTTTAAGGGTTTTTTATGGTTTTCAGGGAAATTTTTTAGGTTTTCTTGGGTAATTAGTATATTTTATGTTTCTTTAGGTCTTTATGTTTTTGAATAGTTTTTTAATTTTTTATAGCATTAAATTGTTTTTTGAGTTTTTAGTGGGTTTTATGGGTTTTTAAAGGTTTTTAGTGCTTTTTCTGTTTTAAGGGATTTTTCAGTACATTTAGGGTCTTTTAGGGTCTTTTAGGGTTTCCCCATTTTTAGGTTTTTAGGTTTTTAAAGTGTTTTTAGTTCCTTATGAGTTTCTTTGGGGTTTTCAGTGTTATTATGTTTTTAGCGATTTTTTAGGATTTATATGGTTTTATGGATTTCTAGTGATTTTGAGTGTTTTTAAGGATTGTAGGGTTTTATGTTCTTTTTGTTGTTTGGAGTTTTTTTATTATTTTAGGGTTTCTATGGGTTTTTAGAGTTTTTAACTTTTTTGGGTGTTTAAATGAGTTTTTGAGTTTTTATTGGTTTTTAGGGTTTTTAAGGGTTTTTAATGTTTTTAAGGATTTTATAGTTTTTTATGGTTTTTATATTTTTTAGGGGAGTTTGGGTTTACTGAGGATTTTTATCATTTTTAGAATATTTTTGTTTTTAGGTATTTCATGTGGTATTAAATTTTTAATGTATTCTTATGGGTTTTTTAATTTTTTTTATGTTTCTTTGGATTTTAGATCTTTTTTCGTATTTTATGGGTTTTTATAGTTTTTTGGGATTTCTAGGGGTTTTAGGGTTTTAGTGTTTTTATTATTTTAGGACTTTTTTAGGTTTTTAATGTTTTTTAGACTTTTTATGGGTTTTAAGGTTTTTTTTGTGTTATTAAAAATTTTAAGGTTTTAAAGGTGCTTTAAATTTTGTTAGTGGTTTTAGGGTTTTAATGGATTGTTTGGGTTTTTTATGGTTTTTGGGGGGTTTTCTGATTTTTTTGGGTTTTGAAGGTTTTAGAGTCTTTTTAGTACTTATTAATGTTTTTCGCTTGTTTTTTGTGTTTTGGGGTTTTAAGTGATTTTAGGAATATATGTTTTTCATAGGGTTTTCAGTGTTTTAGTGGTTTTTATATTTTTAGTTATTTGTAGGATTTTTAGGACATTTATGGGTTTTTAAGGTCTTTAGGGATTTTGACAGGTTTTTGGGTTTTTCGGGTTTTTTGGGTTTTTTGGGTTATTTTTTGAGTTTTTATGGTTTTGAAGTTTTTTTTAATTCTTAAACAATTTTGGGGGTTTTAAGGGTTTTTAGATTTTTTAGTGGGTTTTTAGTGTTTCTAAATTATTTTTGGGTTTATAGTGTCTTTAGTGTTTTTTATGATTTTTAGGGTTTTTGGGGATTTTTAGGATTTTAGGGGGTTTTAGGTTTTAAGATTTTTAATAGTTTTTATGTTTTTATGATTTTATTATGTTTTTTCAGTGTTTCTAAGGTTTTTATTTTTTTAGGGATTTTGTAAAATTTTTATGGTTTATAATGTTTTATGAAATTTTTAGGGTTTTTTGGGTTTTATGGTTTTTTTGGGTTTTTAGGATTGTTTGAGTTTCTAAGGTTATTTGACATTTTTATCAAATTTTTTACATTTTTACGGGTTTAATAAATTATTAGATTATCTAGAGGGTTTTGGGTTTTTAGGGGGTTTTTGGGTTTTTAATGTTGTAGGGGTTTTTAGGGTCTTTTGGGGTCTTTTGGAGTTTTTAGAATTTTTATGTTTTTATGGGTATTAAGTGTTTTAGATTTTCACGGTTTTCTTATGTTTTTTCTAGGGTTTTAGGTATTTTTTATTTTTTAGGGATTTTTGGGCTTTCAAGTATTATTATGGGTTTTTTGGGTTTTTTGGATTTTGATTGTTTTTTGGGTTTTTATGGTTTTTATTTGTTTTTATTGGTTTTAGGGGTGTTCTCTATTTTAAAGTTTTTTATGTATTATTTGATTTTTTTAAAACATTTTTTGGTTTTTAAATGATTTTTAGTGCTATTGTGGTTTTTTGGGTTTTTATGGGTTTTCATTTTTTAGAGGTTTTTAGTGGTTCATTTGGTTTTTAATATTTTTTTTGGGTTTTTAGGGTTTTTAGCATTTTTAGGGTTTTTAGGAGTTTTAAGTGTTTCTATGTATTTAATGTTTTCTTAGGGATATTCTCGGTCTTAGGGGTTTTTTAATTTTTATGGATTTTAGTGTTTTTATAGGAATCTTAATTTTTTTTTTGTGGATTTTAAATATTTTTAGGGGATTCATTGCTTTTTGAGTTTTTTGGATTTCATATGAGTTTTTTAGGGTTTTAAGGTTGTTTAGATTTTTTAAACATTTTTAGGGGTTTATAAGTTTTTAGTGGTTTTATGATTTTTATGGGTTTTTAGTGTTTTTAATTTCTTCAAGGGTTTCATCATTTTAGGCGGGTTTTAGGTTCTTTTAGGGGTTTTAAGGTTTTTAGAGTTTTTTATGATTTTCACATGATTTGAGTTTTTATGGTTTTCTTTGTGTATTTTAGGATTTTTTATGTTTTAGGGAGTTTAGGGATTTTCATGGATTTTATAGATTTTTTAGGTTTTGTAGTGATTTTGAGGGATATTTAGGGTTTTTGGGGATTTTACAGTTTTCATTGTTTTTTTGGGTTTGTAGGTTTTATTTTTTGTTTTTAGGGGTTTTAAGCTGTTTTGGAGTCCTTTTTATATTTTAATTGGTTTAAAGGGTTTTATAGTTTTTTTTATTTTTGGGGGTTTTATGGGGTTTTAAGATCATTTAATGTTTTAATAAGGTTTATTGTTTTTAGGGTTTTCGAGTTTTTAGATTTTTTTATGTTTTTTAGTGTTTTAGGTTTTTTAGGTTTATAAGGTTTTCTTAGAGTTTCTCGGGGTTTAAATGATTTTTACATTATTTTTGGATATTTAGGGATTTTTTAGGGTTTTATGGTTTTTATGTTTTTTAGGGAATTCTGAAGTATTTTAGAGTTTTTAGTGTTTTTAGGTTTTTTTATCATTTTTATCATTTTTATCCTTGTTAGGAGTTTTAAGTGTTCTTTATTTTTAAGATTTTCCTAGAGATTTCATGTTTTAAAGGTTTTTTAATGTTTTTATATATTTTTTGGTATTTTTTATGATTTTTTTGGTTTTTAGGTTTTTTAGTTATTTTGAGTCTTTGTTGTGTTTTATTAAGGTCTCTTGAGTTTTATGGTTTTTTGGGGGTTTTAGGGTTTTTTAGTTGTTAGGTTTTTTAAGTTTATTAAGTATTTTTTAACATTTTTAGGCATTTAAAGGGTTTTTGATTTTTTTTAATGGATTTTAATGGTTATTATTGGTTTTTACGGTCTATTAATGTATTTAGGGGCTTTATGGATTTATGGGATTTAGGTTTTTTTAGTTTTTTTATCTTTTTATGGGTTTTAGAGTTTTTAGTGGGTTCTTTGGGTTTTTCTGAGTTTTTTGGATTTTTTTAGGTTTTAGGAATTTTTTATGGTTTTTAGTGATTTTAGGGTTTTTAGTGACTATTAGGATTTTTAGCATCTTCTATTTTTTAAGGGTTTTAAGCGTTTTTAGGTTTTTAAGGATTTATTACGGGTTTTTTGGTTTTTTACATTTTGGGTAATTTTTAGGGACTTTTTAGCATTTCTTTGTTTTTTTATTGTTTTTAGGGATTTTGATGGTTTTTAGGTTTTTTAGGGTTTTTAAACATTTTTAGGGAATTAAATGGGGTTTCTATTTTTTAGTGTTTTTAAGGATTTTTGGGGTTTTAAGTGGTTTTCATGGTTTTCTAAAATTTTTAGTGTTTTTACCATTTTTTGGTTGTATAGGTTTTTAAGTGTTTTTATGTGTTTTTGGTTTTTATGGTTTTCTAAGGATTTTTAGGGTTTTTTGTGGTTTTTATGTTTTTATTGATTTTAATGTATTTTTCTTGTTTTTATGTGTTTTAGGGGTTTTAGGGATTTTAAGGATTTTTAGGATTTTTAAGGGTTTTAATTTTTTTTGGTTTTTATTGTTTTTTGAGTTTTTTAGGGTATTTATGTTTTTATAGTATTTTAATGTTTTTAGGGGTTTAAAAGGTTTTTTGAATTTTTATGGCTTTTTTGGGATTTATGGGATTTTAATGTTTTTAAATGTTTTTAATTTTTTGATAGTTTTTAGGGATTTTTAGGTTTTTTAGCGTCTTTTAAGGTTTTTAGCTTTTTTTACATATTTTAGGTTTTTAGGTGTTTTTATGTTTTTAGGTGTTTTTATGTTATTAGGTGTTTTTTTTAGGTTTTTCTTATGGGTTTTCATTGTTTTATGGTTTTTAAATTTTTTAGGTATTTTTAGATACCTTTTAAGATTTCGGTGGTTTATTAGGGTTATTAGGGCAGAAGAGGTGCAGGACTTGGCCAACCTAGCCCCCCAAAATCTATTTAAAAAGAGGACACTATAGACCGGCGAAGGGGAAGGCTCAATTGACCCATACCCAAAGGACAATCCCCAACCAGAAAAAAGGAAGAAACCAAAAGATACTCACACCCCAATGGTCCAAAACAAAAGAAAATACACCAAAGAGAAAAAGAGAAAGTCAGTCAATGTCAGCCAGGTCCACACCGCGGTATCCAAAGCTTTCACCAAGCCCCATGCCCACATCAGTAAAACAAAAGTCTAAGTCGGCTCCTGTGTCCATTGAGTCCCATCTAGACTCATAGTCCTACTGCATTCTGAGTGTAGAAAAAAGTTTCTCTTTGGTACTCTCCTGCTCGGTATTTCACCGAGGCCACTCCCATTTATTGACTTTGAGATTCAGCTTGACCGCCCTAAGGTGGCCCAGGTTGCCATCGGTCTAGGAAGGGAAGAGTAATCCTTCTGTTGTCTTCGCTTTGGGTGTGGGAAATATCGTCCCTTATTTAGGTACTTTCTTCTCTTGAAATACTCCATCACTGGCTGCACGTGAAGCCAATTTATCCTCCTTCTCACTACCAGCTCCAGGGGTTGAGCCACCCTGTTCTTGGAGCTTTTTCTTTTCCACCTTGCACCTGGCCATAGAAGAATTTATCCTGTGGTCATCCTCAGCACACCTCTCCCCAATTATTCTTCCCTCACTCTAAAGGGGAAATATTTCCCATTTAACCATCATCATATCATGTAGCAGCACACAATGATCTTCAGCAGATGGAAAACCATAAACAACCATGGACCTCTACAGGTTCGGGGCCAGCTCTCCTGTTTCAATGATGGGACCCAGTGGAGGGAACCCAATCGGGTCCACTACAGGAGCACTTGGCAGGTCCACCACACCATTAGCGCCTTCAGTAAGAGGATCTGATCCAACCTCCAAGACAGGTCTCCCCACATTTTCACACCCAGTAAGCATCGGTGGGTATCTCGCCAATCAGTGTATCGCACCTGAGGACTCCAGGTCTGCTCTCCTATCACAATCCTCTCCTTCTCAACCGAGGACATTATCCCCTCATCCTCATCCCTCACACCTTTCTCATCTACATCCCCCTGTGCAATCTCTCCCACATGCACCTTAGGAACCACTAGCAAAGCCGAGGCAAAGTCCTGAAACCTGTTATGTAGTGTCACAACATTCTCATCTGATATTCTGCTACTACTAGAAAGCGCACTATTCTTCTTGCAGTCTATATCATCCCATCCCAGTTTCAGCACCAGGGGAGCCTCCAACTAGTCATTCTCGTGCCAATTTTCCATCACAGCAGCCTTCCCCTTGTCCAACTGTCTCTATAAAATTTCACCACATCTGCAAACATCTTCTGCACAAGACTGATTTTCCCCTTCATCTATTAGCAGTGCCTCAACAACTGCATCTCATGATTCAAAAAATTATCCATCCAGACTTATACGAAAACCACCCAAGTCCATCAATGCAACTTCCAGATTGCTCCCAGGAATCTGGTCTGTCATGCAGGGAACTTCAGCAACCAGGGGTTGGGAGGACAATGTCTTAGTCACCCCCTTGGCCCCCTTCGCCTCCACCAGAGTGTGTATATTGTCACCAGAACTCATATGAACCAGATTTAAACCATTCCTAACTATGGAAACACATCCACCAGATAGAGAATTGTGCCCAAAGCTCCAATAGTTAGAACAGAAAACCGGCCATGACTCAAAGATAATTGGATGCCTCCACCGGAGTTCCTCCCCCACAACAATCTAGACAGCATCAACCAGATCATTTGAAGCATCAACCTCAACAAAGGACCTTGGGGAAACAGGGTGGCAGAGGGCCCAAGTCATACTATCCATACAGAGGAACCTCCCCACCATATTTCCATTCATCAAAATAATAGAGAAATTTTAGAATGGTAGGGGGAGTTCATGAAATCTAACCCAGGTCACAACCATTAGAGAATTCCACTTTAGGTGAAAGTCAAATCTCCACCGAAAGGGGGAGAATCTAGTTCCATTACAGATTCTAGTTTTTATAGTGTTTTAATGAAATTTAGGGTCTTGTGGGTTTTTATTAGTTTTTAGGGGTTTTCGGTTTTTCGGGTTTTTAGGGTTTTTTAGGGTCCTTAGGCTTTTTATCATTTTATATGTTTTCTATGGGTTTTAAGTGTTTAAATTAATTAAAGGTTTTATTAGTGTTTTTAGGGTTTTAGGGTTTTTTATGTTTTTAGGGTTTTGGGGAATTCATAAAATTTAAATGGTTTTTAGGGGTTTAGAAATTTTTGGGGTGTAGGGTTTTTATGTTTTTTGGGGTTTTAGGGCTTTAGGTTTTTTTGTGTTTTTTTTGGGTTTCAAGGTTTTAATATTTTTTGACGTTTTAGGGGTTTAATGTTTTTTGTAGTTTTTTTGTGGTATTTTGGTTATTTGGGGGTTTATGGTTTCTTATGAATTTTAGCATTTTTTAGGTTTTAGAGGGTTTTAAATGAATTAGGTTTTAAGGGTTTGTAAGTGTTTTCTGGTTTCTTAGGGGTTTTATGTTTTTAGGGATTTTATGGATTAGGATACTTTATTTTTATTTTATGTTTTTTACGGTTTTCAGGGTTCTTATGGTTTTTTTGGTCTGTAGGGTTCATTTTCATTTTTGGGGTTTAAATATTTTTTTGATTTTTTAACATTTTTAATGGTTAAAAGGGTTTTTAGATTTTTTGGTTTTTTTGGGTTTTATGTGTTTTTAGTTTTTTATGGGTTTCGTGGGTTTTTTTTGGTTTTTTGGGGGGTTTTAGTGTTTTTAGGGTCTTTTTAGGTTTTTTTCTTTTTTCAGTTTTTTGGGGGTTTACTATTTTGTTGGTTTTTAAGGATTTCTTATATTTTTTGGTGTTTTAATGGTTTTTTTTGTTTTTTGGTATTTTTAGTAGGTTTATAGGTTTTTAGGGTTCATTAGGTATTTATAGTTTTTTGTGCTATTTTTGTTTTTTATGGGGTTTTAATTGTTTTTATGTTTTTTCATTTTTCATAGGGGTTTCAAGTTTTTTAGTATTTTTTAGGTTTTTATGGTTTTTAAGTGTTTCTAGGGATTTTGATGGTTTTTTGGTTTTTTGGGTTTTTTTGGTTTTTTGGTTTTCTTATGATTTAGGGGTATTTTAGAGTTTTATAGTTTTAACGTTTTTCAGTGTCTTTTAAAATTTATAGGGGTTTAATGGGTTTTAAGAGTTTTTAGTGGTTAGTGGATTTTATGGGGTTTTGGGGTTATAATTTTTTAGGGGTTCTTATATATCAAGGGATCTTAGGGATTTTAAGTATTTCTTAGCTTTTTTAAGGGTTTTAAGTGGTTTTAGGTTTTAATGTTTTTCTTAGGGTTTTTTATTATTTTAGGGTTTTTTTTATTTTTAGTTATTTTTAGGATTTTTTTGGGTTTTTGGGGTTTATTTTTATTTCGATGGTCTTTACTGTTTTTATGATTTTTATGGTTTTTTTGATTTTTACTTTTTTTAGTTTTTTACTAGTTTTTAGAGTTTCTAAATTTATTTAGGGGTTTGAATGACTTTTTTAGTTTTGTGTCTTTTTTTGTAATTTTATAGTGAATTAATGTTTTTATGGATTTTAGTGGTTCTATGGTTCTTTAGGGTTTTAGGTGTTTCTAGGAATTTTAGGGTATTTTAGGGTTTTTATCATATTTAGGTTTTCTAGAAGTTTTAAATGTTTTTAGGTTTTTTTGGGTTTATATAGGGTTGAATTTTCACTATTTGTAGGGTTTTCTATGTTTTTTTGGAATTTTTAGGGAATTTTTGGATTTTTTTGTTTATTAGGGGTTTTAGAGGGATTTTTCTGTTTTCTAGGGGTTTTAAGGTTTTGCAGAGTTTTTAATGTTTTTAGGGGTTTAATGGGTTTGTAGTGTTTTTATTTTTTAGGGGTTTTATGGATTTTTAGGTTTTTTAGTTTTTTATTGGTTTTAATGGGTTTTAGGGTTTTTAGGTGTTTTAGGTATTTTTTAATGATTTTTAGCATTTTTTGGGTTTCTAGGGGTTTTAATTATTTTTAGGTTTTTAATATATTCTTAGGGTTCATAAGGGTTTTTTCATTTTTAATGATTTTAGTAATTTTTTAAAATTTTTATTTTTTTCATATTTATTTTTGGGATTTTGAGGGGGTTTTATGGTTTTAGGGGTATTATGGGTTTTTGGGATTTTTTAGGAATTTTCATATTTTTTAATATTTTTAATGTTTTTAAGGTTTTGTAACATTTTAAGGG
Organism: Viscum album; assembly: GCA_963277665.1. Taxonomy (NCBI): domain Eukaryota; kingdom Viridiplantae; phylum Streptophyta; class Magnoliopsida; order Santalales; family Viscaceae; genus Viscum; species Viscum album. The sequence continues at coordinate 1,635,124,506 of OY728157.1, read as the reverse complement.
TTTTAAAGGGTTTAAGTGTTTTTAGTGGATTTTTAGTGGTTTTATGGGTTTTTACGGGGTTTTATGTTTTTTGGTGTTTTATGGTTTTAGGTGGTTTTAGGGTGTCTCAGGTATTTTATGGTTTTTAGCATTTTTTTTTGTTTTTTAGGGGATTTATGTTTTTTAAAATTTTCAAGGCTTTGTTGGGTCAAAAAATATCTATAAATAAGATTGATATATATTCATAAATTTGGAAAATGATATAAAGGAAACCTGAAAGAATATTGAAGAAAAATATTAAAAGGGGAACAAACACGAAGGAAAAAATCCCTTCATGGATTGCCACTCCATATAGGGATTCATTGCTTTTCGAAGCACAAACTAAATAGTTTTTGGGAGGGAGACGGTGGCACTAGTTTGCATAAAATAAAAAGAAGTTATTTGCTGGAAGGAAGCAGTGATGTCCCACCTGCAAATGAATATTCCCTATAAACTAACTAGTTCCCTGGACAATGAGGTACCACTATCTCCCAAAAAATAATGTGTCTTGTAGGACATAGGTGGTGATCTCTACCTTTGAAAAATGAATAATCCCTTTATCAAATGGCATACACACCGAATAAGTCATTCACGGTCCAGGTATCTTCCATGGGCTCCCAAAAAGGATTCTCGTGTCCCCCACCATGAATGAAAACCACGCTGGTATTTGTTACCTCTGCTCTTCTATAAATAGACCATGAAGGGAACCTAAAATGGGGACCCACACATATAAAGTAAATAGAGATAAATCAAGGAACCATGAAATCCAAATCCCTTTGACGATTCATCATAGGTAAAACCCATCTCATAACATTAGGGAATAAATAAAAAGTAATTTGGTTGTCTGTGAACCCAAAGTCCCCTTCCGGACACAATATGGAAAGGTGAAAACTGAAGTCCCCATTTCAAATAGGTAACCTTCATAGAAAAAATTCCATGTGGGAGAAACCCTCCCCTCGTGTAGCGAAATGTTACATGGGAGGAACTCAGTACCACAAAGAAAAACACTGAATTGGTAGAACCTGGACCTGAATAGCAAAGTACTACATGCATAGAACCTATTCCTATGAAGAAAAACACTACCCATTTTGAACCCAGATCCATGTAGCACAATTCTAAGTGAACGATTCCCTTTCCTGCATAGCATCATGTTACACGGAGAGAACCCCATATCACATTAGAAGGTGCTACATGGGATATGTAATCCTAAGGAGTTATATTCTATAGCTCTCATCATCCTCTTCTGTCGTTCCATCATCCTCCATGTTGGCTTTTCCATGAACCATTCCAAAATCATCTGTACAAGAACTCTTCAAAATCTACCTAGCATGTATGATGTTATCATTTGGTATATCAGTGTATCCTTTCGAGTTTTCATAGTCGTGGTAAGTGGAGTCAAATTAGTAACCTATATTGTAAGGTGGACACTTGGAATGTTTTCATGTTTAAATTCCTAGGGTAATGCGGTATCGGACATAGGGGAGATCACATAAACCACCCAGTTCTAGTGATTGAGGGAACCACTATCCTTTCCCTTTGATGAGGGCCAATGTTGAACATTACTCCCCCTCCCAGAACCAATCTTAGGGAACTCCTCTAAAGGAAATCCCTTTGCCTTTCCTACGAGAGGTGGCACATATTGATCCCTTTTTTCATTCTCAGAAATATCAAGTTAGATCACGAAATGTGACTATTTTGGATCTAAAAATAAAATATGATATGGGCATAGTCAAGTCCCCTCCCTCTTCATTTGGTTTCCAACAACATCCATCAGCAAATAGGGTGATATCGTGTGATTATCATATTTAATACTTCCACTTGTTTCTCACACTAATCATGACTCACATGGGCATAGAGGTTAGTGGTGATTATGAAATCCACACGATCCCAAACCTCATATGGGCTTCCCACACTATATAATTCTAGAAACCATTATTCAACCATTAAGGCCATATTCCCAATGATGCACCACTAAATGGGCCTTATCCATATATATAATCCCTAACTTCAATCAACATGGGAAGCATCAATGTGTAAGAAACAATCATAATCCCATTTGAATGGGGCCCCTTATAAGGTGTAATTCCCAGTTATACCAAACTACATGGGATTTGATACCCAAATAACTGGGTTACGTAGGAATCCTCTATGAGGTCAACCCCAACACCAAAATCCACCCTAATTTTTTTGAACAATATCCATGGGAGGGTCTTTTCTGCCCAGGGGAATACATCTCTTCTAGGGCCATCAATCCCCCCTCGGCATATGTCCCCCAATATCCTTGACTAGGCACCTCTCACCTGGATGTCCTTTCCACATAATGTTAAACTACATGGTTGAGTCTTTATCACATGACCTTAAAATGTGATGTGCCCGATCAAATGGAACAAAACTACCTCAGTTCTGATTCATTATAGGAGGATACATAGGAATCCCATTTAATTGTTTCAATCACAATTTCAAAACAACTCTTGTCCCCCAAGGGTGATGATAAAGTCTAGAGAACCCCATTACGCATCTTGAAACCTACGTCATCCTGGTAAATTACCAACGGATCCTTGATCTATCAACAAAAGGGTACCTTTGATGGAGAACCTCAGATACATATATATCCCACTATTAATGGAGATCCTCATATATATACCAATATTTCACACCCATTTGTATTCATAATTAATCATTCCCTAATGGTATTCTATAATATACAAAATTGGGAATTAACCAATTATTCATGAACATATCTTAAATCTGTAAGAGAGTCCTGGAACAAGAAATTGTTCCCCCCAAAAGGGTGTGATGGGCCCAACTTCCTGTTATCTCAACCAATGTTAGTTCTCAAGAGATATTTTTAATGTTACCCAATGAGTTCCTTCCTTTGGAATGCAGGTCCATGAATCTGGGATATGAGATCCATTGGGTGTTTTCAGCTCCAAGAACAAAACCCATTGGAGACCTTTAGAAGATCTTGTACCTAATGATAGTGATTTCACGCCATTAAACCCCTTGTGATCAATTTCTTCATAACCAAGGGAATAAACCCATCTTTGATTGAAATAGGATTTTGTAGGGTTTTAAGGTTTTTTACTTTTTTTGGATTCTTAGTTATTTTAAGGATTTTTATGCATTTTCTTTTGATTTTTATTCACTTTTATATTTTTTAGGCTTTTAGGGCTTTTATGGGTTTAGTGTTTTTTAGGTTTTGAGGGGTTTTATGTTCCTTTAAGATTGTAAAGATTTATTATGGGGTTTTAGGATTTCAGGGGTTTTCACATTTTTAGGATTTTTAGATATTTTTTTGCATTTTTATAGTTTTTTAAGGTTTTTTGGGATTTTGAGAGGTTTTAGTGTTTTTTGTTTTGTCTTTGGATTTTTAGGGGGGGTTTTAGTTTTTTTGTATTTTTATGTTTTTATTGATTTTTAAAATTTTATTTGGTTTAAAGGGTTTTTAGAGTTTCAGTGGGTTGTAGTTTTTTTATGAGTTTGTAGAGTTTTTTAAGGTTTTTTTGGGTTTTTATGGTTTTAGGGGTTTTAGGGTTTATTAGGGTTCTTATATTTTTTAGGGTATTTAGGGGTTTATGTTTTTTTAGGTTTTCTTTGGGTATTTCATGGTAATAGGATTTTTTTATATTTTATGTATTTTAGGGATTTTTTAAATTTTTATTTTCTTTATTGTTATTAGAGATTTTACTGGTTTTTAGGGTTTTTTATGGTTTTCAAGGTTATTTAGGTTTTATATAAATTTTTTTATGGGTTTTATGTTTTTTTATGTTTTTACTTTTTTATTTTGTTTCATTATGGTTTTTAGGTTTTTTATGTTTTTATTGGTTTTTATGTATTTTTAAGATTTTTATGATTTGAAGGGTATTTAGGGATTTTGGAGGGTTTTATGGGTTTTTATGTTTTATGGTTTTATGTTTTTTTGAGGTTTTAATTTTTTTAGAGTTTTTTATATTTTTAATGGTTTTTAGGGTTTTTTATTACTTCTCAGGGTTTAAATTTTTATTAGAGTTTTTAGTGGGGTTTTTGTGTGTATTGGGTTTCAGGGGTTGTTACGGTTTTTAGGTTTTTTTATGTTTTTTTGAGTTTTAGGGGTTTTTAGGGGATTTAGTGTTTTTTAGGTTTTTATGGTTTTATGTGTTTTATGGTTTTTAATGATTTGTTATATATTTTTAGTGTTTCAATGGTTTTTTATGTTTTAGGGGATTTTAGCGATAATTTATGAATTTTATACTTTTTAGGGTCATTAAGTATTTTGAGGGGTTTTAGGGTTTTTTGGGCTTTCAGGGTTTTTAGGGTTTTTATGGTTTTATGGTAAATATTTTATTGAGGTTTTTAGGGTTATTTTTTTTATCATTTATAAGGGTATAAATATTTTCCAGAGTTTTAGTGGGTTTTTAGGAATTTTACGTGTGTTTACGGTGTATAGAGGTTTTTAGGAGATTTTATGGTTTTAGGGGTTTTATTTTTTTAAGGTATTTTTAGGGTTTTTAAATTTTTTTAATGATTTTTAGGGGTTCTAAGTGTTTTTATATTTTTGTTGTTTTCTTAGGGAATTTTAGGTTTTTTTTATGTTTTATAAATTATTATGGATTTTGAGGGGTTTAGGGTTTAGGTTATTTTTGTGTTTTTTTTTATATTTTAGTGTTTTTAGGTTTTTTGTGTTTTTAGGTTTTTTAGGTTTTTATTGTTTCTAAGGTTTTTATGGATTTGAATGGTTTTTAGAGTTTTTATTGATTTTTAGGATTGTTATGTGTTTTTAGGTTTTTTATGGTTTTTAGGTGTTATTATTGTTTTCAATCTTGTGGGGTTTTTAGGGTTTTGAGGGTTTTATCGGTTTTATATTTGTAATAGGTTTTACGTGTTTTTATGTTTTTAAGGTTTTCTTAGGGTTTTCTGGTTTTTTAGATTATTTTACATTTTTAGGGATTTTAAGGATTTTTTAGTATTTTTATGAGTTTTATGTGTTTTTTGTATTTTGAGAGTTTTTAAGGTTTTTAAGGGTTTTTTTGTTTTTTTTTTGGGTTTTTTATAATTATTAATGTTTTTAGGGGTTTAAAGGGGTTTTAGTGTTTTTAATTGTTTTTAGGATTTATATGGTTTTTTATAAGTTTTTGGTGGGATTTATGGTTATTATGGTTTTCTTAGTTTTATAGGGTTTTTCTATTTTTTTAGGTTTTTAGGGGTTTTATGTGTTTTTAGGTATTTATGATTTTCTTACGGGTTCCTAGGTGTTTTATGAATTTTTTCATTTTTAGGTATTTTTAGGTATTTTTTAGGATTTTATGGTTTTTATTGGTGTTATGGATTTTGAGGGGGGTTTAGGGTTTTTTGGGTTTGTATGGTTTTTTGGGACTTTAGTTTTTTATGGTTTTTAGGTTTTTAGGGTTTTTAATGTTTTGAAGGGTTTTAAGGGGTTTATAGTTTCTAGTTTCTTTAGGATTTTATGGGTTTTTAGGGGTTTTGAAGGGTTTTAAGGGTTATTGAGGTTTGTTGGGGTTTTAGGGTTTTTAGGGTCTTTTAGGGTTCATAGAATTTTTTGGGTTTTAGGAGTTTTAGCTGTTTTTTTATTATTGTTTTCATAGGGTTTTTTCAGTGTTTTTAGGGTTTTTAATATTTTTAGGGATTTTTAGGGATTTTATTGTATTTTTATGGGTTTTTAGAATTTTGAGGGATTTTGAGGGGTTTTTTTGTTTTTTTGTTTTTTTGTGTCATTAGCATTTTTTTTGTTTTTAGGTTTTTTATGTGTATTTAGGTTTTAATGGTTTTCTTAGGGGTTTTCAAGGATTTTTTAGAGGTTTTACATTCTTTTTGATTTTTTTTGTTTTTGTCAATTTTTAAGGTTTCATTGTTTTTATGGATTTTGAGGGGTTTTAGAGTTTTTTATGGGTTTTGGGTTTTATAGTTTTTTGGAGGTTTCTTGTTTTTGAATTTTTAAGCATTTATGGTTTTTTACAGTTTTTATAATTTTTATAGGTTTAAAGGTTTTTTAGATTTTTTTAGTGTATTTTTAGGTTTTCATTGGTTTTTTCTGGTTTTTATGATTTTAGGGATTTTATGGTATTTTGGGTATTTTGGTTTTTTAGGGTTTTTAGGGTTTTTAGGGGTTTTATCATTTTTATGTTTTTATAGGTTTTAAGTGTTTTTGTTTTAAGGTTTTCTTATGGGTTTTCAAGGGTTTAAGGTTTTTTCCATTTTTATGAATTTTTAAGGATTTATTAGGATTTTATGGTTGTTTAGGTTTTTAGTGGTATTTTATTTTTTATAGGTTTTATGGTTTTCATGTTTTTAAGGGTTTTTTGGTTTTTAGGGGTTTTATGGCTTTAGGGCTTTTAGGGACTTTTAGGGTTTATAGGGTTTTAGCATACTTTTTTTTGGGATTTAATGGTTTTTATATTTTTATGGTTTTCTTAGAGTATTTCATGTTTTTTAGGGTTTTTTATGATTTTTGTAATTTTTATGTATTTTTAAGGTTTTTTTGGTTTTTAAAAGTTTTTAGGGATTTGGAGAGGTTTGGGGTATTAGGGAATTTAGTTTTTTATGGTTTTTTTGGGTTTTTGGGGGTTTTTCATTTTTATAGGGTTTTAAGATTTTTTAAATTTTCTTAATGTGTTATGGGTTAAAAGTGATTTTAGTTTTTTTAGTGGGTTTTTTATGTTTTTATAGATTTTTTATGTTTTTATGGTTTTTTGGGGTTTTTTGGTTTTTTGGGATCTATGTTTTCTTAGTGTTTTTATGGTTATTTTTCATTTTTTAGCCTTTTGGGTTTTAAGTGTATTTAGGTTTTTATGTTTTTCCTTAGTTTCCTTACTGTTTTAAGGTTTTTTATTTTTTAGATATTTTGAGGGAATTTTAATGTTTTTGTGGTTATTAGTGTTTTGGGGAATTTTGAGGGGGTTTTTTGTGTTTTTACTATTTTTTGGAGATTTTTAATGATTTTAAGGGTTTAAAGTGTTTTTAGATTTTTAATTCATTTTGGTGTGTTTTTATGTGGTTTAAGGGTTTTATGGTTTTTAAGGGTGTTTTGGGTTTTTAGTGTCTTTATGGTTTTTGGTGTTTAACATTTTTTTATGGTTTTAAAAGTGGTTTTCAGGGTTTTTTTGGTTTTTTAAAATTTTTTTGTATTTTTTGTTCTGTTTATGATTTTATGGATTTTTAGGATTTTTAGGTATTTTTGAGTTTTTATATGGTATTTAGGGATTTTAGGGGTTTATGGTGTTTTTTTTTTCATTTTTATGGTATTTTATGTTTTTATAGTGTTTTTAGAGTTTTTAACGTTTTTGGGGATACAGTGGTTTTTAGAGTTTATAAATGTTTTTTCTTTTTTATGTTTTTTAGGTTTTTTTATAGATTTTAGGGGTTTTAGGGGTTTTTAACAGTTTATGGTTTTTATGGTCTTTTGAGGTTTTTATAGTTTTTAGGGGGGTTTTAGGATTTTAGGGGTTTTATGTGTTTTTAGGTGTTTCAAGTTTTCTTATGGTTTTCTAGGGTTTAGAGTTTTTTCAACATTATTAGGGATTTTTATTGACTTTTTGGGATTTTTATGGTTTTTTATAATATTTATTCCTTTGGAGGGTTTTTTAGGTTTTTTAGGGGTTGTGTATTTTTTTGGGTTATTAGGGTTTTTTGAGATTTTTATTTGTTTTATGGTTTTTAGAGTTTTTAAAATTTTTAGGGATTCGTTATGTTTTCAATTTTTTTAGTGGTTTTTGGGTCTTTTATTGGTTTTTTTGATTTTATGTGATTTTTTGGGTATTTTTTGTTAGTAGGGTCTTTTAGTGTTTCTTGTATTTTTTAGGTTTTTAGGGGTGTTGATTGTTTTTAGGTTTTTAAGGTTTTTTAGGGTTTTTAAGGTTTTTTATGTCATTATCGATTTTTATAGATTTTTTAGATTTTTTAAATGTTTTTGGGTTTATATGGATTTCAAGGGGTTTTGGGTTTTTGGGTTTTTTTTATTTTTAGCATTTTTTAGGTTTTTAGGGGTTTAAGTGTTTTTATAATTTTAATGATTTCTTAGGGTTTTTCATTGTTTTTGGATTTTTTATATTTTTTGTCATTTTTATGTATTTTTAGTGTTTTATGAATATTAAGGTGTTTTTTTGTGATTTTGAGGGGTTTTATGGGGTTTTTTTTCATTTTTTGGGAATTTTATGTTTTTATGCATTTTAAGGTTTTTTATATATTTTTATTTTATTAGGGTTTTAAAGGGATTTTTGTGTTTTAGTTGTTTCTCAGGGTTTTATGGGTTTTTTAAGGTTTTTATGGTTTTTAGGGTTTTATAGTTTTTAGAGGATTTAAGGACTTTTAGGGTTATTAATATTTTTAGGTATTTATGGGTTTTATGTCTAACTTTTTATGGTTTTCTTAGAGGTTTTTTATGGTTTTTTGGGGCTTATATTTTAAGATATTTTTATTTATTTTTTGGATTTTATGGGATTTAGAGTTTTTTGGGATATTGTGGGTTTTTAGGGTTTTTTAGAGATTTTTCTAGTTTTTAGGGTTTTTAACGTATTTTAGGTTTTTTAGTTCTTTTATGTGTTTTTTTGGTTTTTAAGGTTTTCTTAGGGGTCATTAGGTTTTTCATCATTTTTTAAATTTTTCAGGATATTTTAGGAATTTATGGTTTTTGAGGGTTTATAGGGATTTTGAGGGTTTTATGGTATTTTGGGTTTTAATGTGTTTTCTTTTGGTTTTTTATTTTTTTAGTGGATTTTAGTATTTTAGGGTTTTATGTTTTTCTAGAATTTTTAAATACTTTTAGGGTTTTAAATATATTATTTACAGTTTTTAGTGGGTTTTGTTGCTTTTGTGGGTTTTAGGGGTTTTTTTATGGTTTTTAGGAGTTATGGTTTTAAGGGTTTATTAAAGGTTTTGTGGGGTTTTAGTGATTTTGTGTTTTATTAGGGATTTTAAGTGTTGTCAGGATTTTTTGGTTTTCTTTGCGGTTTTAAGTGTTTTTAGGGTTTTTATGTTTTTATGTTTTTTTGTATTGTTTAGGATTTTATGTGTTTTTAGGAATTTTAAGAATATTGAGGGTTTTTTGGGTTTTTGGTTTTTTTTGGGTTTTAGGTTTTTTTGAGTTTTTTTCGGGGGGGGGGTTATTATTTTTAGAGTTTTTAACTTTTTAGGGGTATAAAGGGTCTTCAGAGTTTTTAGTGGGTCTTTATAGTTTTTATGGGTTTTTAAGGTTTTTATGGGTTTTTTGGTTTTTTGGGTTTTAGATTTTTTTGGGGGTTTTAGGGTTTTTAGAATTTTTAGGTTTTTAGGGGCTTTATGTATTTAAAGGTTTTTTATATTTTCATAGAGTTTACAGGGTTTGGGATATTTTTATATTTTTAGGGTTTTTTGTAGGGCTATTTTATAATTTTTTATGGTTTTTACGGTCTTCATGGATTTTGAGTTTTTTATTGGGTTTTTCGTTTTTAAGGGTTATTATGGTTTCCTTCAGTTTTTTGGGTTTTTTTGAGTTTTTTTGTGTTTAAAGGTTTTCTTTTGAGTTTCAATTTGTTTTCATGGTTTAAATTATTTTTAGAGTTTTTAATGGTTTTTAGGTTTTGATGAGGTTTTATGGTTTTTAATGTTTTTAAGGATTTTTATGATTTTTAATTGTTTTAGTGTTTTTAGGGTATTTTAGTGTTTTTTTCATTTTTAGCATTTTTAGGTATTTGGAGGTTTTAGGTGCTTTTAGGTTTTAAATTTTTTGTTAGGGTTTTCAAGTTTTGTATGTTTTTTTACGTTTTTGGGATTTTAGGGATTCCTTATGGTATTTATGGTTTTGTAGGGTTTTATATAATTTGAGGGTTTTACGATTTTTTAGGGTTTTTAGATTTTTTTTAGGGTTTTAGCGTTTTTAAGCTTTTTAGTAGTTTTAAGGTTTTTTATGTTTTTAAGATTTACATAGGGATCTTCATGGCTTTTATTGTTTTTTAGGTTTTTTTGAATATTAAATAATTTTTTGTATTTTATGGATTTTTAATATTTTTAAGGATATTGAGTGGTTTTAGGGTTATTAAGGTTTTTATTATATATTTTTTTTGTTTTTGTCGTTTTTTTCTTTTTTAGGGGTTTTAAGGTTTTTATAAATTTTTGACTTTTTAGGGGTTTAAAGTGTTTTTAGAGGTTTTAGTTAGTTTTTTCATGAGTTTTTACAGTTCTAAAGGTTTTTGTGGTTCGAAGGGGATTTTAGTGGTTTTGGGTAATTTAGTGTTTTTAAGAGTTTTTATGGTTTTTATGTGTTTTTTGGTTTTTTAGGGTTTTTTATGTGTTTAGGGATTTCTAACGTAGTTTATGATTTTTATGTTTTTTAGGGTTTTTAGTGATTTTGAGGGGGGGGGTTTCTTTTTTACTATTTCGGGGTTTTAGTGTTTTTATATTTTTAGGGGTTTTACATAATTTTTTGTTTTTAAGGTTGTATTGTTTTTTCTAGGATTTTTGGGTTTTTTTAATATTTAGGTATTTTTAGGTCTTTTTTAATATTTTTGTTGAGTTTTATGATTTTTAGTGACTTGGACGGTTTTAGGGATTTTTACAGATTTTGGGGTTTTTAGGGGTTTTTCTGAGTTTTTAGGGTATTTAAGGTTTTTAACGATTTCATAGGTTTAAAGGGTTTTAGATTTTTTACTGGGTTTTACGGTTTTTTAGTATTATTTGGTTTTTAGGGGGTTTAATGTTTGTTAGGGTCTTTATAGTTTTTTTTGGTTTTTATCATTTTCTATGTATTTTATAGGTTTGAATATTTTTATCTTCCTAGGGTTCTCATAGGTTTTTGTAATGTATTTTTATTTTTTTATTTTTTTAGTGTTTTTTTGGATTTTTTTTAGGATTTTCAAGGTTTTTATGGTTTTTATGGATTTTGATCATTTTTAGAGTTTTTAGTGTTTTGAGGGTTTCATGTTTTTTATTATTTTTATGTATTTATTTTGAGTTTTTAATTATTTAAAGTTATTTAGAGCTTTTTAACTTTTCAGGGCAAGGAACGTGTGGGGCTAGACTAGTCCTGGCCCTCCAAAATATATAGAAAGAATAAAAGGAAAGTAAGCAGGGGAGGGTGGGTCAAGTGACCCACACCAATGTCCAAAACCACAGACACAAAAGTCCAAAATACCCAAAAGACAAAAGGAAAGGCATCTGTAGACCAAGTTCACCATCCCCATAGGGTCTCCATTAGCATCGTAGCCTGAGGAAGCATCCAAGTCCACCGACTCCAATTTAGGGGTTTTATTACTTTTAGGGTCTTTTGGGTTTTATGTTTTTTAGGTTTATAGGAGTTGTGAGTGTTTTTATGGTTTTACTGTATTCTTAGGGTTTTCAGGGTTTTAGGGTTTTTTATGTTTTTATGTATTTTTTAGGATTTTTAAAGTTTTGTGCCTATTTATGTTTTTTAGTGGTTTTAGTGATTTTTAGGGTTATTACAGTTTTTACTATATTTGGGTTTATATGGTTTCATTTGAGTTTTTAGGTTTTTTATTTTTTTGAGATTTATTTTAAATTTTTAAGGGTTTAATGGGTTTTTTGAGTTTTTAGTGATTTTAGGGGTTTTATGGGTTTTTTAAAAAAATTATTGTTTTTTTGGGTTTTTAGGGTTTTTATAATTTTATTGGGATTTAGGTATTTTATGTGTTTTATGGTTTTTAAGGTTTTCTTAGGTGTTTTTAGGGTTTTTTTGGTTTTTTATGTTATTAGTTATTTTTACATCTTTTTTATGATATTTATGGTTTTTTAGGGTTTTTATGGTTTATGATTTTTTATGGATTTGGGGTTTTTTGGTTTTTTGGGTGTCTGGGATTTTTATTGATTTTAATTTTTTTAGGGAAAGGAAGATGTGAGGGTCTGGCTATTCCCAACCCCCCCCCCCCCAAATTTATTAGAAAAAAGACGCAGCAGACAAGTGAGGGGAAGGGTCAAACGACCCGCACCCAAAAAACCCTTAACAACGCCAAACCCAGAAAAGAAACCCAAAACAGTCAAAAAGTAAAAAAATTCCAAACAAAAAACCCTAATGCCAAGATGCAACCATCACCATCATCCAGTATTAACCAATGTCTATCAGCTCACAACCATGCAATGACCAGCATCCAATCTCACAAATTCAAGCATCCAACACCTCCTCACCAAAACGAGCCACCACCAGCAGCACAAAACCATCAACACCAAATTCAAAATAGTCAGCTTCACCACTTCCCAACTAATCAGAAACCATCCCAGAGAAGTGCTTCCATCATAAACAATCTCCATTAACTGCAGATTTATCACTTCTTATCCAAGTAGTAACCAGTAACAAGAGCACACATCGAAGAAGCAACCATCATCCATTCTCACAAAATCCAGCATCCAGCACCTCCTCACTATGAAGGTCCACCACAAGCGGCACAAAAACATCAACACCAAATTCCAACCCACAAGCCTCATCGCATTCCATCCAAATAGAAACTAGCCTATAACAGTGTTACCATCATTAATCGTCTCCTTGCCAAGAACATCAAATGTCAGCCGCACAAACCCATTAGTGTCAGTAGCCTCCAGCACCTCCTCACCAAGAAGATCAAATGTCAGCAAAACAAATCCATTTATGGGGTTCTAGTTTTATTTATATTTTTTAGTTTTTTTAATATTTTTATGTGTTTTTATGGTTTTTAGAGGTATATTTGGTTTTTAGGATCATTTAGGGTTTTTAGATTTTTATGGTTTTAAGGGATTTAAGTGTGTTTTGGTTTTTTAGTTTTTCGTAGGGTTTTTGGTTTTTTATGGTTTTAGTGATTTTTATGGACTTTTTAATATTTTTATGGGTTTTTATGGACTTTAATATTTTGAGGTTTTATGGTTTTTAAGGGTTTTTAGCGGTTTTGGGGATTTTTTTGTTTATAGTTTTTGAGGGTTTTTTCGTGTTTTTAGGATTTTAATGTTTTATCAGGTATTTACATGGTTTTTAGAATTCTTTAAATTTTTTTGGATTTTTATTTATTTTTTAATATTTTTATGGGGTTTTAGGGGTTTTATGGATTTTGAGGGGTTTTATGATTTTTTTGGGTCTTAAGGTTTTTTTGTGGTTTTATGGTTTTTGTGTTTTTTAGTTTTCTTAATTATTTTTAATTTTTTCTATGTTTTTTGGGGTTTAAAGGGAATCTATATATTTTTAGTGTGTTATTTTGGGGTATTATAGGTTTTTAGTTTAAAAAGTTTTTATGGTATTTTATGGTTTTTAGTGGGTTTTAGTGTTTCTAGGGTATTTATGGTTTTAAATTTTTTAAGGTTTCTAGGGGTTTAAAGTGTTTTTATATTTTTATTGGTTTATTTGGATTTTTATTTCATATTTTATGGTTTTTAGAGATTTTAAGGATTTTGAGGGGTTTTTAAGAATTTTTAAGGATTTAGGGTTTTTTAGGGTTTTAGGCTTTTTTGGTTTTCTATGGGTTTTATGTTTTTTTAGGTTTTATGGTTTTAATATGGGTTTAGGGGATTTTTGAGGGTTTTTACATTTTTAGAGTTTTTTGGGATTTTTTATGATTTATATGGTTTTTAGGGTTTCTGGGACTGTGAGGGATTTTAGGGTTTGTTAGGGTTTTTAAGATATTTATGGTGTTTAGAGTATTATAGGTTTTTTAGTGGTTTCATATTTTTTAAGATTTTCTTAGTGATTTCTCATATTCTTTTGGGTTATATATTTTTTTAGGGTTTTTTAGGGAATTTTTTGTATTTTTATGGTTTTTAGAGTTTTTAGGGATTTTGAGGGATTTTGGGGTTTTGTGGTTTTATAATTTTTAGAGGCTTTAGGTTTTTTTTATTTTTTATTGTTTTTAATTTTATTAAGAGTTTCATAATTTTTTTAGATGTTTAAAACATATTTAGAGTTTTAGTGGTTTTTGGGTTTTTTTATTTTTAGGATATTTTATGGTTTTTTTGGGATTTTAGGTTTTTAGGGTTCTTTAGGGTTTTGAACATATTTTATGTTTTAAGGGGTTTTTAGTTTTTTTTTTGATTTTAAGGTTTTATTTCGGGTTTTTAATGTTTTTAGGGTTTTTAGGTTTTTAGGGATTTTTTGGACTTTTTTCGGATTTTTACATTTCTGTAGAGTTTTTAACATTTCTAGGGTTTTTAAGGGTTTTTAGAAATTTTAGTGGCTTTGGATTTTTTTAGGGGTGTTAAAAGTTTTTATGGTTTTTAGGGATTTAGGGATTTTAAGGTTTTAGGGTATTTTAGGGGTTTTAGTGTTTTGTTGGTTTTTTAAGGGTTTTATGTGTTTTTATGTTTTTAAGTATTTATTATAGTTTTTTGGGTTTTTAGAATTTTTTATGTCATTAAGGATTTTTAGGTCTTTTATGGATTTTATGGGTTTTATGTTTTTTAGGGATTTGAGGTTTTTAGGTTTTTAGGTTTTTAGGAAATTTAGGGTTTTAAGGGTTTAAAGTATTTTCTTGGTTTTTTATGATTTTTATCTATTTTTAGGGTTTTGAGGGAATTTGAGAGATTTTAGGTTTTTTTAGGGTTCTCAACATTTTTAGGTTTGTTAGGTGTTTTTAGTGTTTTTAGGATTTTACGGTTTTCTTTGGGTTTTTCAAGGTTTTTAGTGCTTTTTAAATTTTTTGTGATTTTTATGGTTTTTAAAGATCTTTATGGGTGTTAGTGTTTTTAAGGGTTTTTGATTTTTTAGGGGGTTTGACTTTTTAGGTTTTTTTGTTTTTAGGGATTTATGTTTTTTAAAGTATTTTAAAAATTTTAGGGGTCTAAAGAGTTTTTAGATTTTTTATTAGTGGGTTTTAGGGTTTTTCTGGGTTTATGATTTTTAGGGTCTTTAGGGTTTTTATGCTTTAGGGTTTTATGATTTTTAGGGTCTTTTAGGGTTTTTAGCTTTTTAAGGGTTTGTAGAGGTTTTAAGAGTTTCTTCATTTTAAAGGTTTTATTGAAATTTTTTAGATTTGTAGAGGTTTTTATATATTTAGGGATTTTAGGGGATTTTTAATGTTTTTTTACGTTTTTTAGGGTTTTTACTGATTTTGAGGGTTTTAGTATTTTTAGGGTTTTCATGGCTCTTATGGATTTTTAGAATTATTTAGGTTTTTATAGGTTGAAGTGCTTTTTGGTTTTTAATGTATTCTTAGGTTTTTTCAGATTTCTTAGTGTTTTTATGTTCTTAGGGATTTTGGGGGGTTTATTATTATTTTTATGGTGGTTTTTCTGTTTTTAGTGATTTTAATGGTTTTAGGGGTTTTTTAGGATTTTTAGGGTTTTTAGTGTTTTTAGGGTATTTTTAAATTTTTAGGGTTTTTAGGGGTTTTAAGTGTTTCTAGGTTTTTAAGCTTTTCATAGGGGTTTTTGAGGTTTTCAATCTTTTATACATTTTAAGGGTTTTTTGGGATATTTTTGTATTTTTATTTGATTTTTTTTTTGTTTTTTGGGATTTTGTGGGGTTTTATGGTTTTTAGGGTTTCTATGTTTTTTTGTATTTTGGTATTTTTTTGAGTTTATTAGGGTTTTAGGGTTTGTTAGAGTATTTAACATTTTTAGAGGATTAAATTAATTTTCGAGTTTTTAGTGTTTTTATTGGTTTTTATTTTTTTCTTAAGGTTTTTAGTGGTTTTAGGGTTTGAAGGGTTTTTATGTATCTTATAGTATTTTAGGGGTTTTAGATTTTTTAATTTTCAAGGGTTTTATGTGTTTTTAGTTTTTAAGTGTTTTTTACGGAGTTTCAGGTTTCTTACATATTTAGGGGTTTTGTGGAATTATATATTTTCATAGGTTTGTTAGGTATTTTGAAAGGTTTAAGGGTTTGTTTGGGTTTTAGGGTTTTTAGGGTTTTTCTTTTGTTTTAGCATTTTTATTTTATTTTATAGGGGTTTTAAGTATTTTTAGGTTTTTAAGGTTTTTCAGCTCGAATATGTTACTATATCCGGAGAAAAATGGTCTAACAGGGACTAGGAAGTATATCCTTTTTATATTGAGAAGCTTGTACCATAGTTAAGTTACTTATACAAGGCTTACCCTTTTTATTCTTGACGAACGCAGTGTTATGTCATGTCAGGTTGATTGCAAGGGGTTGACTGGTGTGCAGCCACTAATGTCGAGTATAACATCTTTGAATGGTTTACAATGGGATTTTTTGTGGAATCAGAAACACCCAACAACTCTCACATCCATGATTCATTGACTTTCTTTCCAAAGAAATACGGTCTTTGGATGATTTGACCAACAAAACTAAAGTACACACATTGGCTAACATAATGGGAACTTGTGCTCATCACACCCTTTTTAGGGAAACAAAATCCTATTCTTGGACTCTATTATAGATTTAATTAATATATTATGAATCCTTGGTTCACTCCCCAGTATGTGTCCATCGATTACCCTTAAATCAGTAGTTAATCATGACTACACATGGGTTTGGAATCATCTATTTGTATTTGAGGTTCTACATCGATGGATATATCTTTATGTATCCGAGCATGTCCATAAATGTTACCCTTCTACGGATAGACTGGGGATCATATGATCATTCACTAAGACAATGATGGTAACTACATGGGATGACTCTCTGGGGTTTATCTTCATCTAGGGTCTAGTGAGCTTTTTTTGTCCGAATCAAACCCATGAGATGGTCTACCAATGTATCCTCATGATAGGAATTAGAACCCACATATTTTGATGTTGATTAAATGGAAACATCACCTTTTAATGGCATGTGATGAGGACCCAACAGTTTAACATCGTGCGGTAAGGATGTCTAAGATGAAGGTTTCCTGGTCAAGGATAGTTTTGTATAAACATTTATACGAGGTGGAATGGATATGGTATCCTAGGTGAATGTGACCAGTATGTGGCTCGAAGAATGTTAGGGTGATTTGGGTGTCGACCATAAGGACGCTTCCTACATATCCCAGTTAGTTAAGAATAAATTCCCTC
The DNA here is from genome assembly GCA_963277665.1 of Viscum album. NCBI lineage: Eukaryota > Viridiplantae > Streptophyta > Magnoliopsida > Santalales > Viscaceae > Viscum > Viscum album. The sequence continues at coordinate 1,635,107,598 of OY728157.1, read as the reverse complement.
ATAGTTCAGTTTCAATGGGGATAACACCTTCAAAAAGGGAGAATTATTGGGGAGTATTCATGGGAGATTCCCAATTCAAGGGATTGGGTTAGGGATTATACCTTATAGGAGGCCCGTTTGGATTGAATTTGGGGATTACATCGATATAGATGGCCCATTTGAGTTACATCAAGGTCATGTGGATTTCATGGTTTCCCCCAAACTCTAATCCCACATGAGTCATGCTCAGTGTGGGAAACAAAATGAGGAAGTGGACATAAAGATCGTACATCCCTCTCCATCACACTAATAGATAATTCGGTTGGTGAAAGGGAGAGAGAGAGGGGCTTGATTGCTCCCATTTCCTCTCTTGTTTTGATATCTAGGATAGTCGTATTTTTTTCTCTATCTAGATAAATCTTGGTTCTAGGTAAAGAGGAGAAATAGCATCATGACCCACAAGAAATAATAGCAGCTTACCTCAGTGGTAGTGACCTCAATTTGGTTCTAATGAAAAAGGTAGGTATTTTCAACACTGACCCTCATTGAAGGGAAATACCAACAGTTCCTCATAATCCCTAGAACAGGGAGGTACATCTGAGAATCCAAATGTTAGAACCCTCATTACCATGGGAATGTAAACTCATGGTTATTCTAATGGTCCAACTAATTTTTGGGATGTCTCACATGAATCCACTTACCATGAGTATGTAAACTGAAAAGGGTGTTCTGGTGCACCTGATGATATTATTATAAATTTTTTGTGGCTTTAGAAGAGGCCATGTCCAAATGATGTTAGACTAGTTCACAAAAAGGACAACATAGTGGCTGATGACACAATGGAAGGAAATTATTACATCTAAATAATGGAATTCCATAGGATACCATACCTCATTATCATGTTCTTACATGGGATGAGGCTCCCTCCACATAGCACATTGTTATGTGTGCAAGGGGTTGTCCATGTACATTTGTGGTATGTGGACCTGGGTTGAGTTCATGTAGCATTTTTTTTATGTAGGGACAACTTCCATCAATGTGGCACATCACTATGTGATATATAGTTCTTCCCATGTAGTGATTTTTTACACAGGGCAGGGTTCCACCTATATAGAATTTCGCTATGCGGGATGCCTAGTTGCATAGGGATCATTTATTATGTGCCTTTTGGGGAGTATGCTTACACAGAATTTTGAGTTTTCAGATTACAACTTAATTTATTTTATCCTAATTAACACTATGTAGTGAGTTTATAATTTTTGGAATCATCTAATGATTCTATATTTTTTATATGTTTCCCTCGGAATCCGGGGATGACCGCCTTGTTGGGAGGTTCAAACGTTCTGATCGGTTTCTAACGGGTTTCTTCGTAGAATCGGAAACATCCAATTATTCCACATCCATTCGGACCTACTTTCCAAAGGTAGGTCCTCATTAGTTAGTGGACTGATGAGGCCTAGGAATTGGCATTGGTCGAGAGGATGGGAGGTCGGACTCATCACACCTTTTTGAGGGGAATTATTGTCTACTCTGGGACTCTCTTTGTATATTTAAGTTATGTTCGTGAATCCTTATTACATTACCAAGTATAAAATGAGCTTTCCTTCAGATCTGACAATCAATGATTAAATATGTAGGAAATTTAGTGAATCTTTTGTATGTATTCTAGGTTTTTCATCGATAGAGAATCATCTGTATTTATTAGAGATTCTTGGTCAATGTTACCCTTCGACACATTTATACAGAAGTATCTTGGTCATTATGATGACCATGCTGGTTTTAAAGCCACTCAGTGGGGGCACATGAAGTTTATTGTCATTCAGAAGGACATGGATTATTTTAGAGTTGGGATCGAACCTCTAGACGGGCTACCTACGTATCCTCTTTTAGAAAAGGAATCAGAACCCACGTAGTTCGAGTAAGGGAGTATGATGTTTATTATTGATGGTTCAAAGAAGAATGTCACAATTACCTTAACACTATAAGCTTACATGAGTCATGCTCGGTGTAAGAAACAAGAGGTATTGGTAAAAAATAGACAATTGTTCCATGAAAGATGCAATCATAAGAAATAATGTGGGGCTTATGTATGTATGACTGCCCAGATAAATGACGGTTTAGGATTTACATTAGAGAAGAAATCCAGGAACAGGGTCCATAAAGGTATATGTACTTCATGGAGATTTTGAATAATCTAACATGGGGATTACTCCTGAAAAGGAGTCCCAAATTAGGAGAAGACTTATGATTGGGTTGTACTCCTGAAAAGGAATTCCAGATTAAAGGTAAATTAGGATTGGTTAAGAGGATTATGATTGGGGTTTATTCCTGAAAAGGAGACCTAGGTTAAGGGATTATGACAGGGACTTACTCCTGAAAAGGAGGACCAGGTTAGGGATTAAGGTTTGGGGCTTACTCCGGAGGAGGATTCCAAAAACATTGAGGGACTTGGTGCTTACTCCTAAAGAGGATTCCCTGATTTGGGAACTTTAATAATTGGGGCTTACTCCTAAGGAAGATGCCCATATTTGAGACTGGGGTTTACTCCTGAAAAGGAATCCCAGGTTATGGGATCTGGGGCTTACACCTAAGAGGATGCCCAAATTGGAGGACTTATGACTGGGGATTATTCCTGAAAAAGAGACCTAGGTTATGTATTCTCCCATCTTAAAGGATGAGGTTGAATGAATGAACTCTCAATCTTTAGTGATATAACGATATGTAAATCACTAGGTGTTGAGAGATATTCCATAGAATTCCTTTCAGATAAGGAAGACAAATCAAGAAATCAGGCCATAAATGGCTTTGAAGAGTGTCTTGAAGACTGAATCTTGAATAGGAAAGGTGTAATGGCTTAAGAGGGGTGAAATGAGAAAGAAAGGCACCCAAAAAGGCAGGGGCGCGCAAGTCCTGGCAGGCGCACAGGTACTGTGTGGGCGCGCAAGTCCTGGTCGCGCAGGTCCTGGTCGTGCAGATATGCATGTGCGACATATGGTGTACTCGCGCGACGGTTAACCAGCAGGGTAATACTTGAGCGACTCTTCATTAAAGCCTTTATAATCCTCTTGAGGTTCTTCCAGAAGAAGGGCGCACAAGATCTATTGAAGGAGTAAGGCGGTGCGCAAGTTTGGTCCTTTTCCCTTAAGGGCTGTCCACTCAGGCGCGCAAGTGTTGATGAGTTTCAATACTTAAGCCTTCCTCCCCCTCTTTTGATCTTCCGTTCTAGGTAATAAATTACCTTAGAAGTGTTTTGGATGATTTGAGAAGAGACTAGGGCACTGGGAGCTCAAAACTGAGTTTCTGGAAAAAAATCCTCTCTCAAATGGGGGGCCCACAGGGTCTATTTATAGGCAGGAGAAGACCCCGAGCGGTTACCCGGCGGTTATCACTTAGGTTCCGCAAGTCACTTGCGTGACGATAACGCGTTGTGATAGTGGAATTGCGCGATAGTGATAGAACTTGCGCAGTACAGGTGCTTTTGATCCCTTGTTCATGCCTTTGTCGATTTTTGATATTTTTTTCAAAGGTTGAATCACTTTGAGCTCAGATATTCCCCTTTTCCGATCTTTAGATTCTGTGATGAAAGGAGCGTCAACAAAAGTCCCCCCTCGGAGTTGGATCAAAAAGAAATGAGGATTTGAATCTGAGGAAGTCGAAGACATCCAAAGGAAAGGTGGCGCGCATGTCTTGATGGCGTAGAGGGCGACGCGCAAGTGCGCATCGCGCAGGGCCTGGGTGCACTGGGTGTAGGCACGCAGATAAGCTTTGGGAACGCAAGGCCTGACTTGCAGGGATACGACCCTTGATCGCGCAGGGTAGGACGCGTAGGGTCCCGGCCGCGTCTAAAAATAGAGGGTCTCACTCTCGTACAAGCATCCAGATTTCTAGACTTCATACCTTTGATCTCTCACTGCACAGGTCACCTTAGCCGTGCAGGTTTCTCTATTGTCCGGTGTTTTCCTTGATGTCATGCTACTGTCAAGGTAATAGGACTTGCGTGGTGAAAACATGTGTGACGACAACTTGCGCGACACATTAACACTTGCGCGGCACATCCATACTTGTGTGCCTTAATGCCTTATCCATTTTTCGAATTTCTTTCACAATGTTTATGAAAAATCAATCCATTTAAGAGTTAATTTATTCAACTCTTGTGTACATTCAATGGATCCCAAGGGAATTAAAACGTCTTATTAACTGGCTAGCAAGCAAATTGATGACATGATGAACATCATTGGCCATGATTACTGTGATATTTGCGACAACACTCTCCCAGATTTGGCTAAGTACTTGAAGAAATATCATCTTAATTTCCCATAGAGCATCTACCTGCCTCTATATGGTCATGGTCATCTGCAAGGAGTCAATGTTCCAGATGCAAAGAACTATACACCTGAAATGCAGCTGCACTGTTACTCCTTCATTTCGGTTATGTTGTGCATTAAGAGCAACAACAATGGTGTGAACTTTCAAATTCTTCCTCTATGTCATTTCCATGCAGATATGAAAATGGAAAACCCATGGGATGAAATGTTTTCCACTTCCGGTTGGTGGAGAGAATAAAAAGATGGTATTAGAGAAATATCTGAAAAGAGTACTCTCTCCAAATGGATCTTTACATCCAATGCTCCATTCTCAAATCCATGTATCCATCTTCCATGTCTCTTGGACAGAAACATAGTCATTGTTTGATCAGTAGAAAATTTTCTCAAACCGCACTCAAGAACATCCTTTTACAATTGTTCCAAGAAGAGCTGGTATCACTGCATCTCTTATTGTATACAGTTGAATGAATGAATTCCAGGTGTTTGCTGATGAAGCTCAGGATGTCGTAAATCAAATGAAGAGTTATGTTGAAAGCCTCTTGTAATTCTTGAAAAATAGAAGAGACTCCAGTCTGTGGATGTCCTTTTATCTCCTGTTCATCAATGAAAAACACTTTCACCTTCACTCATTTGTACATGTATTCTCTTTTGCTACATGCTTTAGATTTTACCTAAGCCAATGGGCCTAGTAATCATAGTTTGATTTTTACTAGGATTAATGTAAATAAACCTACAAACTTCAAACCTTTTAATTTCTCAATGTTACCTAAATCATACAATAATGTATGTTTAGTGATCAGGGAACTTGACTTTTATTCAGAGTTCCCCTATCTTTTGTGGTCAGTTTAAAGTCATGCACGTCGGACATACAAAGGCTAATGTTTAAGGTCAAAATAGATTTGACCGAAATGGATTAGAATTGACTAAATTCCTTCGAAACTCATCTAAAAACATAGTACCATACTCAAGTATGAGGGAAAATATGTAAGCTATGACTTAAGAGAATTGGAATCTGAGGAATGATATTAAAAATAGCTAAAAGGAATTAGAATAAGTAGTTCCCAAGAATGAAGTTACCATTATTTAACAAACCCATTAGGGGGTTGAATTATGCAGGGCCACCTAAGGGCATTGGCTGCATAGTTAAATAAAATAGTATATTTTGGCTAACAAGTCTGTTATGTAGACTGTTTATGCAAAGCCACCTATGGGAACGTGATGCATAGTCAGGAAAAAGAACTCTCAGAAATTTACTTTCCTAGTGCTAAAAGCCAGTGAATGTTTATGGAGATTCAAATCTTCCAAAGTATTTAGTTTGTTTTATGGAAGGAGGTACTTGAATATGGAGAAGATATGTCCAAACAAGATTATCGAAGAACTGGATGAATATCACTCCTATGAAGGTCTGACCCAAATGCAGGGAAGGAGAATATAAACCATAGACTTGAATACTTTCAGATCATGAAAAAGGATATGGGACAAATATTTTAAGGATGACTATTTTTGTGGATCCCTACATACTATTATTTAAGACAAATAAGGACAAAAGAGGAATTCTTCCCAATAATGAAGTTACCACTATCTGAAAACCCGTTAGGGGGTTGAATTATGCAGGGCCACCTAAGGGCATTGGCTGCATAGTCAAATAATAGTATATTTTGGCTAACAAGTCTGTTATGTAGACTGTTTATGAAAGGCCACCTATGGGAACGTGCTTCATAGTCAGGAAAAAGAACTCTCAGAAGTTTGACATTTTTGTGACTAGAATTCATGAAAAGGGTTATGAGGATCTGGAAATATTTAAGGTTAGGATTATGAAACAAAAAGATGGGTATTGTTCAATGTATATAGAGATACACAGATCAATACTAACCATAATCATGTTGTGGATGGGTCCTGAATTGAAATGTTGGACTTCACTACGTATCCCATAAGGATGATAATCAAGACATACGTAGTTCCTAAACTATATTTTAACATCGTGTGGGACAAAAGGATTAGAGATCTTAGTTTAGGGTCATAGAGCATAGACCATTGTAAGAAATACACCGTTTGTGTTTTCATGGGGACTTTTCAGCCAAGGGACTGAAAGTGGAATTTGGGGTTTAGGCCCAAAGACTTGGGGCTGGATTTGAGGGACACTCGAACATTCCTATGTATCCCATAAGGATGGGAATCAATCCCACGTAGTTCTAGAAATACCCTTTGTACAAATTTGGTTCATACATATGAAGGGTGAAAGGGGACTTTAGTACAATAATGGTTTAACCCAAGATAAAAGGTTTGGGCGTTTCTATGTATGCATGTAGTCTTTGAGATGAAACATGATTGAAAAATAAATGTAAATAATGGTTCCCTCTTAGGTGAGGGTATCAAAAAATATTGTAGATTATTGTCATACTGGAAAAAAGTGTTGTATAGTTTAACATCATATAACAAGGACGAATGTAAACCAATGTAAAGATATTGATTCTAGGGGAGGTTTCATGAATCAACATCATATGAGATGGAGGTGAACCGATGTGAAGAGATTGGTTTTGGGATTGAACCTTGGGAGGTTGCCTACATACCCAGCCTAGAAGTCAAGGATCAAAGTCCGTGTAGAACAATTAATGAATTAATTAATGATCAATTTGTTCTTGGGGACAATGACCTAAAAAAATGATGTTAGGACTTACACATGGTTAGCGGCCCAGAGAGAGTGTTATGGTTGAGGTTTGCTCTAAGATCACATGATTCATACTCGGTGTGAGAAATAAGAGGTAACAACAACCTTAACGATGCATAGTTTAATGTCATGTAGGACATATAAAAGGACTATGCAGTTTAAAGTCTTGTAGTTAGTACTATTGGTGCTGCACAGCTTAGTGTCCTGTAGCAGGGACAAAATACAGTTTAATGTCATGTAGGACATATCACGAGTTTAGCTTCATGTAGTTAGGACGATGGGGACAATAGAGTTTAACGTCATGTTGGATGAAAGGGGGGGACTGTGCAGTTTAATGTCATGCAGTGAGGACAAAAGAGTACACCATTTTAACGTCTTGTTGGACGCATTGGGGATTTTTTCCACAGTTTAACGTCATGTTGGACGAAAGTGCGAATAGTTTAAGGTCATGTGCCTAGAACTTGGATGGTTCAGTTTAATGTCATGTTGGATGGTGGTGTAGTTTAAGGTCATATAGGACCTTTGATGACTATGTAGTTTAACGTCTTTCCGGACGTAAGGGACTTTTATACAGTTTAGCATTATATTGTTTGGACGTCACAATTTAACGTCTTGCTGGACTTAAGGGACTTGAAAACAATTTAGGGTCATATGCATGGACCGTTTATAATGCAATTTAAGGTCATATGGGACCTTGTTGCAGTTTAAGGTCATACTGGACCATTTAGGGAACTTTTTTCACATTTTAACATCGTGTGGGACGAGGTTATAGTTTAAGGTCATACTTGACCATTGCTGTATAGTTTTAACATCATATAACAAGGAAGAACTGGTGCCGCACAGTTTAGAGTCATGTTGCAGGGACCTATGTAGTTTAAGGTCATACAGGACCTAGTTGCAGTTTAAGGTCATACTGGACCATTTATGGAACTTTTTTCACATTTTAACGTCATGTGGGACGAGGTTGTAGTTTAAAGTCATACCGGACCATTGCTGTATAGTTTTAGCATCATATAACAAGGAAGAACTAGTGTTGTACAGTTTAGTGTCATGTTGCAGGGACATATGCAGTTTATGGTCATATAGGACCTAGTTGTAGTTTAAGGTCATACTAGACCATTTAGGGAACTTTTTTCACAGTTTAACATCGTGTGGGAAGAGGTTGTAGTTTAAGGTCATATTGGACCATTGATATATAGTTTTAACGTCATATAACAAGGACGAACTGGTGCCGCACAGTTTAGTTTCATGTTGCAGGGACATAGTACAGACTTTGCAGTTTATACAAAATACTTCTTTAAAAATCTGGCATTGGTTGGAGTAGTGATGAGTTCTCCATCCATTGAGATTAATGAATAAGCTCCATTGGAGTAGACCCTATGTATTGAATAAGTTCCTTCCCATTTTGGCTCAATCTTGGGAGGATTCTTTCCTGGTATCATTGGAGTTATGATAACTTATACCAATTCTCCCAGAGTGAATGAACGAAGACAAACTTTTTTGTTAAGAGCTCGTGCTATTTGATTCTGATAGACTTCCAAGTGGTTCAAAGTGCACAATAATTTCTCATCTAACCATTCCAATTCATTCAATCACTTTTGAGATTGTTTATCTGTAGATGATTGATCACAAATGGAAACTCTGAGTGAGGGTATTTGAACATCAATGGGCAAGATGGCTTCTATTCCATATACCAATGAATATGGAGTTGACCGAGTTGCAGTATGGGTGGTAGTCTGATAAGCCCATAAATCATGAAAGTGCTTATCAGGACATGAACTATTATCATTATCTACCATCTTTTGCAGTATATTTGAAAGAGTCTTGTTAAAGGCCTCTATCTGGTCGTTGGCTGCTGCATGATATCGATATAAATGGTTGGATTTGATGTTGTATTCTTGATACAACTTCTTTATCTCAGATGAACAGAAATTGGTGCCATTGTCCGTCAATATGGTATGAGGGACACCAAATCTGGTAATGATGTTAGACTTGATGAAGCTAACAATGCATTTAGAAATGACTTCCTTGAGAGGTATTGCCTCTGCCCATTTGTAAAAGAAGTCAGTAGTAGTAAGAATATACTTAAACTGCTTAGCCGTAGCTGAAGGGTAAGGTCCCACCACATCCATTCCCCATGTGGAAAATGGCCATGAGTATTTAGTTGTATGGAGAAACTCTGGAGGGTGATGAATGAAGTTGGCATGTACTTGTCATGAATGACACTTCTGTGTGAAATTGACACAATCTCGTATCATTGAAGGCCAAAAGTATCCAAGCCTTCGAACCTGATCAGATATTCTATGTCCAGACTGGTGGGCACCATAGACTCCTACGTGCACTTCTTTCATGACAGCCATTGTCTCTTCACCATCAATGCATCTGAAGAGAACTCCATCAAAACCACGTTTGTAGAGAACTTTCTCTAGGTGATCTGGGCTATCATAAAGAGTAAAATTGACCACACATCGCCAGATTTGTTCTTTCTCGGCTCTATCAGGTGGAAGTGTTCCATTTTGAAGGTATTCCATGATAGGTGACCTCCATCCTGTAGTATGACCAACCGGTTCAGGAATGGGACTAATTTCATTAATTTCCTCTATTCTGATTCGAACATAAGGTAAAATTGCATGACGGTGGGCAATACTGATGGTTGTCTCGTCCCGATTTGGATCTGCCAGAGCTGTGGCTATATTAGCCAGTGCATCAGCTTGAGCATTTTGTGATCTTGGGACATAAGAAAATTTCGGTTCCAAAGGGAATTCATCCATTAACTCTCTAACATAATCATAAAAAAAGATTAGTTCTTCTTTTCTGATGGAATAATCCCCATTGACATGTTTGATTACCAGGTCTGAATCACCCTTCACCTTTAATTGATTCACTTGTGCTTGAAGAGATAATTCCATGCCTATGATAAGAGCTTGGTATTCGGATTCATTATTGGTACCACCTTCCCACAATAAGAAGGAATAAGGTAACACTGCCTTTTCTGGAGAAATGAGTACAATTCCTAAGCCAACTTTGATGAATTTAGGATTTTCCATTCTCTTCCCTGTTGGACTTCTGGAAGCACCATCAAAATACATTTCCCATGCTTGAGGACTTTCTTGAATAGAGAATACTTCCTCATCAGGGAGTTCAATATTTGAAGATGTGTCTTCCACTGAAGGGTGTTCAGCCAGGAAATCAGCCAGAGCTTGGCCCTTTATCGCCTTTTGAGACACATACTAAAAGTCGAATTGCTGCAAAATAACTGCCCACCTTGCTAGACGTCCTGTAAGCATTAGACGACTAAGGTTGAAATTGAGAGGGTTATTGCAAGATACCAATTGGACATCGTGATGTGCAGGTAATGTCTCAACTTCTAAACTGCAAAGATTAATGCTAGGCATCACTTCTAAATACTTGAATACCGGGTTTCTACTTCAAGCATAGTTCGACTGGGATAGTAGAGTCTGTTTTCATTCCCAACATCATTATTTTGAGAAAGAAAGGCACCCAATGATCGCTCTAGAGCTGTCACGTATAGGATAATTGGTCTTCCTTCAACAGGTGGCATAAGTACTTGTGGACTCAAGAGTTATTTCTTGAGAATATCAAATGCTTCTTGACATTCTTCAGTCCACTGGTAATTGACTCCCTTCTTCATCAATTTGGTAAAGGGTAAAATTTTTCCTGCCAAATTGGAGATGAAACGCCAAATATAGGCTAAGTGTATTTGAAGTCCTCTTAATTATTTCAAATTTTGAGGAGGTGACATACCAAGGATTGACTTGGTCTTCTCAGGATCGACTTCAATACCACGATGGAGTACAAAAAAGCCTAGAAATTTTCCTGAGGTTACCCCAAAAGCACATTTTAAGGGGTTCATCTTCAAATTATGTTGTCGAAGCTTGCAGAATATGACTTCCAAATCAGAAAAATGATTAGAACGTTGTTTGGATTTAACTACCAAATCATCTACATAGAATTCAACAAATTTCCCTAAGGGTTTGTAGATACGATGCAGGGAGCACTATTATGTTTCACCTGCATTCTTTAAGCCAAAGGGCATTACCCGGTAACAAAACACACACTGAGGGGCTCTGAAGGCTGTGAATTCCTCATCTTCTGGGGCCATTCGGATCTGATTATATCCAGAATATCCATCCATGAAGGAAAGTGCTTCATAGCCAGCTGTTGCATCAATTAGAAGTTCTGTAATCAGAATTGGGAAATCATCCTTAGGAAAATGCCGATTAAGATCTCTGAAATCGATGCAAACACTAATTTATCCGTTCTTCTTCTTTACAGGGACAATATTATCCAACCACTTGGGATACGGATCTTCTCTGATGAAGTTAGCTTTGATAAGATTATCTACTTCAGCTCTAATTTTAGAAGCATAAGTTGGGTGTGTTCTTCTCGCGGCTTGCTTAAATCCTCGATGTTCTTCTGGTAAACCCAAATGATGAGTAGCAACATCAGGATCAAGCCCGGGAATTTCTGTATAGTTCCAAGAAAAAATATCTCTATTTTTTCTTAAAAAATAAATATATACATCTCTTTCTCTTCAAGGTTTATAGTCGCACTGATTAAAGTGGGGCGTGGATCTTCCTTTGTACCCAGATTTATTTCTCTGAGTTCATCCACAGTGGTGGAGATACCCTCTTTAAATGATGTAGGATCATCTCTGAGATCTTCTTCTTCTTCTTCATCATGTGTTATTTCTTCCGTTTCTACTTGCATAGTAGATGACAAAGCATAATTTTCATGATCAGAATAGATGTCAAAATTTTCACATTTTGAAGAAGAAGCTTCCATTTCCAACCCGATTGATGATGAAGGGTCTTCTTTGGGTAATAAAGAGGAAATGATGGATTGATAATCGACATAATTGTTCACCTTTGATGTTGCTATAACTTCTTATGGCCTAATTGGCGAAGCATAGACTTGTTGGATTTCAGCAGATGAAATGAAGATGTCACCATTTTTGCTTTCATCACTTCTTGGTAGATTACCAATTTCTCCCATGTTGTCTGGCTCGATTGCCGTAATTGACATTATGGATCTTTCCATAAGAGTATTTTTATCTGGGTCTATCTTGTCAATTTAACTGATAGGCAACACATAATCTGTACTCACATGTGTAAATGGATTTACTGGAATTTTTTCCAAACCATATGGAGCATTAACTTTGGTAATATCTTTTGTTATGGATTTCTCCCTTTACTTCATGTGATAGAATTTTTCCTCAATGTATTGAGACTCACATGTCTTGAGCGGGGCCTTATCACCCTAAAACGTCCCAAATTGACCATCGAAACAATATTTGAGATATTTATGGTATGAAGAAGGGATAGCCGCATGTTGATGTAACCATGGTCTTCCGAGAAAAATGTTGAAGGCTGGGTCTTGATCAACAACCATGAAATCTAAATTGGATACAAGATATCCAATCTGAGTTCTGAGTGTAACTTCACCCAGTGGTTCTTGTTAATTTTTATCATATCCCTGTAGCATCATGGTGGAGGGAGATAAATCAGATTTCGTGAGGCCCAATCGACAAAGTGTACGAATGGGCATGAGGTTGACTCCTGAACCATTGTCAATGAAAACTCTTCGAACATCCACGCCATTGACTTTGCCAGACAAGTAAAATGGTCTAATATGTCCATGCACAACATCATCTTCATCTTCATCAATAAAGGATATTATTGCATGGCATTCTACAGGATTAATCTCTATGTGATAGACTTCAGCTGCAGCAATTTCAGTTTCAAACTCCGGAGGACTTGACAAAGCCTCGATGAGTGCTTCCCGAAGATCTTTTGACAGATTCAAAACATCCAGAATTGATAACTTGGATGGTACTTGGGCCAAGTGTTTCAATATATCATACTTTTGATCCAGATGTTTGCGTTTCCCAATAGGAATATGTGGTTTAGCAGGTACCTTGGAAGCAGATGCTTTGGAAGTTGATGCATCTTGTATAGGAGTTGGCAATATTCCTGGTTTTGGAAGTTTAGACTGATTAGATCCATTTACTTGCTTAAAGGAAGAAGAAGGAACCTTAAACAGGTCTTCCAAAATAACTGTTCCAGGACTGAATTTGCTATTGGTAGAAGAACTTGATTATTCTTGCTGAGCTCGCTAAAGGGCTCTACCATGAGTTTCTGTTGCGTACACAGTTCTAGCAGGGGTAGAATTGGAATAGTTGCTTTTGAAAGATCCAAGTCTTCCCCTGTATCCTGAGCCCCTGGAACTTCTTCTGATTCCACTTTTTGATATAGGGAATTCAGGCTCATCAAAATTGAAACTGCGACTGGCATATGGATCTGTTAATTGAATCATATTAACAGAACTGAAGATTAACTCTTCGTCTGATGAAGACTCTGCTTGATTATCCTGTTTAGGCTGTGCCGTTTGGTGGGGCGGTGCCCGTGGATTTGAAGTAGATGGCATGAAGTCCGCCAAAGTCAAAGACAACTTAGGCATTGACACATACTCATCTTCTTCTGATTCTTTTTCTTTCATTGAATCATTCCGTTTCATTGAGGACATTCCCTCTGACGAATAGTGTTTTGCCGCAATATTCATGGAAGAAGACACAATTGGTTTCCTTAATTGTGTTATCAAAATAGCATGTGTTCGATTGATTGTCTTTCTGACCATCCAATCATCATACTTTTGTGTATTTTTGCTTTTGACTTCCTATCATTCATCTTCCTCCTCTGGAACTGTAGCAGTGACACATGCTACCTGGGCTGAGGAGCCTTTCAATGTGACCTGTCCCAAGTCAACCATCTTTTGCAGGAGGTCTTTGAAGACAAAACACTCCTGGATGGTATGCCCCAACATTTGATGAAAAGGGAAATATTTAGGATGATCTTCAACTCCTTTATTGTTTGGCCTCTTGGGTATTGGCGATTGAACCAAATTTTTTTCCAGAGACGAAATGAAATAACCAGTAACTTGTTCATTTCAGAAAGAGTATGTTTTTCTCTTAAAATCCTCAAATTGTTTTCATCTTTGATCTTTTTGATCATCTAGACGAAAAGGCCTTTGTTGTTGGCGCTCAGAAAGTGGAGCCCTTCAAGAAGATGAAGGGTTTGAGGTCGAAATATGTACAGGTGATTGTTTAAGCATAACTGTAGCAGTTTCTGCTTTACCGATTCTCCTTCCTGGAGCTGATGGAATTACATGAGATTTAGCCTTAGCCTGTATAAGGAAATCTTCAATCTGTTGAGGGATTGAAGTAAGGCCTCGAAACCCTCGTGTGTATTTCACAGGGATTAATGGCGTCCATAATTCGTCACGCAGATTTTCCACACAGATTGGCAACAATTCTTCTTGAGGGAGTGCTAAACTCAAGGAATATGTTAATCCCTTCCATCGAGCAATGAAATTAGAGACCCTTTCATTCTCCCTTTTCTTACAGTTTGTATGATCGAAAACTATTGTCTTTGGCAATGTTGAGCTAAACTAAAGGAGGAATTTTTGGCAAAGATCCTCCCATCCGGTAATTGACCGGGATTGCAAGCTTGTATTCCAAACAAAATCTTTTCTTTGCAAGGTTCGCATGAAGCATCTGAGTTTCAATACATCTTGATACTCTGGAGTTCCCATCGTAGGATCGCAACAAGACACGTAATGCGTCAAATGTTGTTCTGGATCGCCTAATCCATTGAAAATAGGGAATACAGGGTTACCAAAACTAGATAGGGGAGAAATTGAATCTACCCATTTAGGGTAAACTTTCTTTTCGGGTTGAACTTGCCCACGCTTCCCTTACATAGTTTCTAACCGAGCTTTTAATGACTCAATAGTAGTTATTATCTTTTGAGAAACATCCGGTTGAACTTGGACTTGGGTAGGTGCAATGACTAGAGCTTGGAAAGATGTGGTGATTGGCGCTGGAACTAATGGTAGCACTGCCAACTGTTGTTGCACATGACCCGTAGGATTAGACTTGTGAGGGTGTACTGATAGAGGAGGATATTCTTGATCCATCTCAGTAGCTGCAACAAATTTCTTTGGCTGACTGACTCCAGCATGCTTAATAAGAAGACTACTCTGAAGTAGTTCTGCATTCAACCTTCTTAATTCCTTCATTTCTTCCTCCGGTTGTGCAAACCTCTGCTCTAGTGAGAGCGATTGACCATCTCCAGAGGAAGGATATGTAACCTGGTTCTTTCCCTTCCATTTGTTGGATCCTTTTCGGAGAGGGAAAAGTGGGTTACTCGAAGGATTACTTAGGTTCTGATTAATCCATTAACTTCATGTACGCACACCTTCTTCATTTGTGTCGGTGTGTACATCTTCTTGAGCAGGAACCTCTTCATCTGAGTCCCCTGAGTGAGCCTCATCTGGTGGATCAGCAACAACGACATTGATGACATTAATCGATGCATAACTCATTGCATCCCTTCTATCAACATTTCTCTGATATTGTCTTCTTCCATGTCTTTGATGAGAAATTTCCTTTTGTTGATTCAATCCCTCAGGAACCTCTTGATGAACCGTAATTTGGAGGGAATTTCCTGATAATTTGGCTCCTCGTTCCTCGTGAGGTTTTTCCCCAATCGAGAAAAGACTGACTTTCTCTGAGGAGGGGATTGATGATTTGAAAAAGTCCCTAGTAAAGTGGACTGGGGTTGTTCCTGCTGTTCTTTCTCAACTTCTTGGAACCTATTTGTTGATTCTGAGGGTTGGTTTAAAAGAGTCCCCAGTCTGGCGAGCTGGGGTGGTTCTTGACATGCTATGTCTGAGAATTTCTTGAAAGTCCTCCTAATCTTGTGAACCTTTGTCCGGAAATTAGCTGGATGCATTAATCTATATCCTCTTTTATCACCTGGTTCAAAAGACCGTTGGATGATTTCTGATACTTCTGTCATTTGGTGACGTGCTTGCTCCAAACGAGAGGCCTGTTCAATATTCTTGTTTGCTTGATGCAAGAGTAATTCAATAACTTATTCTCTGTATTCTTGATTTTGAGAGGAACTAGTTGAAGTATGTTCTTGGGAAATCATTTGATTACAACAAAATCCCATTGACTGTGGCCGGTCATGGGCAATAACATTTCATGAGACCATTTTCGGCGGGCTTTGCTGACTGGAGAGCACCGTGAAATGAAGTGCTCCATGAACACCCCATCCTCTGACACAAATACCAGATGGTGAATTGGCAATTAACTGACGCAATCTTCTTAGTGTGCCAAAGCATGAACATTGAAGGGCTCTCTGCTGCTTTTCAGCCTTCGGACATCAAGAGACTGATAGAGACGTCAAATCAATCTGACGTTGTAACCCTTCTATTATCTTAAGATGATTTTCATATTCATAATAAGATAATACTTTCTTTTTCAACTGACAAAGAGTTTTCCATATGTTGAGACGAATATCATGAATTTCATCTTCCGTCAACATTTCTGGAATATTATGCTGAGAGTCAGCCAGAGGACAAAACATAACTGGCACCTCACCTTTCGCCAGTTGTTTTCTCATGTTCAGAATTTCCTCTTTATCATTTGATGAAGATTCTTCTACCTGATTTGACTAGAGTTGGTGTTTCCTTATTGCTTCATTGGATTCAACAGGATTGGTAGAGAAATCATTGATCAAACTAGAAGATGCATGACTTAGGGGTGGTTCGGAGAATGACCTACACCCTGGGCTATCTTCTGATTGAGAAAGTATTTCACCTGCTAGCGATGAAGCTTCAGACATGACTGGTTTCTCATTTTCAAGTGCCTCAAGATAAGAGGGCTTTCTCGACACTACATTGTCCACTAGAGCATTTTCTGGGCAATGTGTATCACTAATGCGGGGAGTTCTTTCACAGTGAAATTCATCATCATGGGGAGGACCACCATAATGGGTTACATCAAAAGATGAGATCTCTTGCTCCTTGGTCTTCTGACCACACAGAGGGTTCATGTGGCTCTCATCTGAAGATGAAACTTCGAGATTGACCGAATTGTCATGAATCAAGCCTTCATGAGGAAGTGTCTGTTGAAGACCTTCGGAATTAATATTCCCAATATTGGGAACTGGGACAGTAGAATCTTGAATTCCAGAAGATAATTGTCTGAGGGATTCAAGAACTCTATCATCAAGCAAAGCCTTGTTACAGATTGGAACTTGATCTCCTGACTGTACTGGGCAGGTCTTTTTCTTCGACGCCTTCTTACTCTCCTTGGAAACCACTTGTTGACGAAAGTGGCTACTCTGAGCAGGTGTATGTGCCTAATCAGGAAATATGGCCAGGTTAGGCTGACGATCTCCTCTCAAATCAGGTGTATATTCCTGACTTGGTCGTCCATATGATATGAGGGAGTATTCCCCATAACCCTCTTGGACCGGAACAGATGTGTGTGTCTGTTCCGTAGTGAATTGTTGATGTATCACTCCACTGGTAGGGATAGATTTATGTGTCTTTCCCTGAGATGCCACTGAAGTTGTTCTAATATCCTGGCAGGTATCCAGAATATGAGCAGGGATTTGCTTCTGCTCTTTCACCATTGATAGAATATGCTTGGTGACTTCAGCTGCTGGAACAGGAATATACGTCCATTCTGGGCTTGGAGCAGGTGTATGTGCCTACTGGTGTCCTCCTTTTCCTGCCAGTAAATCCTGACAGTACTCAAGTGTGGGGGCAGAGATTTGAGTATGCCTCCTATTTGTTGTCGGGGCTTTCCGACTAACTTCTCCGAATGCTACCAAGCGAGACTGTTGGTAGGCTTGATTAATACTAGCATGTGTATGTGCTTGCTAATTACACTTCGCCAAACATGGTTGACGAGATCCATCATATGTAGTTAGACGAGCCTGCTGACTAGCTGATGGTGTATAAAAAGGTGTATGTTCTTGCCTATAGTACTCCGCCGGAATTGCCTGGCGGGATTGGCGTGATACTGCCAGACGAGTCTGCTGGACAACGGAATTAAAACGGGTAGGTGTATGTGCCTGCTCGTTGCTTGCCACCAAGTTAGGTTGGTGGACTTCTCCAGAGATGGTAGAGATGAGAACCTTCTCACTGTTGACCGGATTCCGCCTCTGGTGGTTCTTCTTGCTTGCTCGGGTTCGAGGAACTTGAGCCGAATGCCTGGAGTCGGTACCCTCATCATGTTGAGGGTGCACTACCGCACGATTTTGGTGGTGATTGTTGGTGGGAGCCCTCAGGAAGGACTTCTATCTATTTGAATTAAGGTCATGAGGGACCTGCTCATTCACCTCCCCAGACTAAGGGAGTGAATGGTGATTGTGTTCCGGGGATAACGACCCGAAACGGTTGGAGATGGTAGTAAGCACCACCTATTTCATGATCGCTGGTCGTCGTTGTACGGACGAACGATGTGAGTTATTTACTTGGAGGGCTTTTCGGGCAGCCTCCAGAGTTGGGATGGTACCGTGTTGACGGTACTCCTTAACCAGTGCATTTGATACCTAGAGTTGAAGACGCTGAGTAGGTAATATCGTCCTAAGAGCGGATGACGATCCAGTATGAGTAGTAGTAGTGGCATTTGTAGTAGCAGTATTCACAGGTGTGAATTTTAGGGTGGCCATTATGGAAATGCAGACGATCTGGGAAAATAGTGCTTGTTTGATATAACAGACGTAATCAAGATAAATTCAGCTACTACATCTTTTGGATGAGCACATATGTTATTGACTGTCTTGTTGGCCCTCTCGTTGATTTTAAATAGGGGCCTAACAAATAGGTAAAACATCATTTTTAATTTGGTTATGAATTCACGTCGGGTTCACTATTTTTTGTTTCCCTCGGAATCCGGGGATGACCACCTTGATGGGAGATTCAAACATTCCGATCGGTTTCTAACGGGTTTCTTCATAGAACCGGAAAAATCCAATGATTCCACATCCATTCGGGCCTACTTTCCAAAGGTAGGTGCTCATTAGTTTGTGGACTGATGAGGCTTAGGAATTTTCATTGGTCGAGAGGATGGGAGGTCGGACTCATCACACCTTTTTGAGGGGAATTATTGTCTACTCCGGGACTCTCTTTGTAGATTTTATTTATGTTCATGAATCCTTATTACATTACCAAGTATAAAATGAGCTTTCCTTCAGATCTAACAATCAATGATTAAATATGTAGTAAATTTAGAGAACCTTTTTTTTGTATTCGAGGTTCTTCATCGATAGAGAATCGTCTGTATTTATTAGAGATTCTTGGTCAATGGTACCCTTCGACACATTTATACAGAAGTCTCTTGGCCATTATGATGACCATGTTGGTTTTAAAGCCACTCAGTGGGATAGTTGAATTTTATAGTCATTCAGAAGGACATGGATTATTTTAGACTTGGGATCAAACCCGTAGATGGGCTACCTACGTATCCTTTGTTTATAAAAGGAATGAGAACCCACATAGTTCGAGTAAGGTAGTATGATGTTTATGATTGATGGATCAAAGAAGAATGTCACAATTACCTTTACACTCTAAGATTACGTGAGTCATGCTCGGTGTAAGAAACACGAGGTATTGGTAAAAAAAATAGACAATTGTGCCATAAAAGATGCAATCATAAGAAATAATGTGGGGCTTATGTATGTATGACTGCCCATATAAATGAAGGTTTAGGATTTACTTTAGAGAAGAAATCCAGGAACATGGTCCATAAAGGTATACGTGCTTCATGGAGATTTTGAATACTCTAACTTGGGACTTACTCCTGAAAAGAAGGCCCAAATTAGGAGAAGACTTATGATTGGGTTTTACTCCTGAAAAGGAATCCCAGATCAAAGGTAAATTAAGACTGGTAAAGAGGATTATGACTGGGGCTTATTCCTGAAAAGGAGGCCCAGGTTAAGGGATTATGACTGGGACTTACTCCGTAAAAGGAGGCCCAGGTTAAGGATTAAGGTTTGGGGATTACTCTTGAGAAGTATGCCCAAAACATTGAGGGACTTGGGGCTTACTCCTAAAGAGGATGCCCCGATTTGGGAACTTTAAGAATTGGGGCTTACTCCTAAGGAAGAAGCCCATATTTGAGACTGGGGTTTACTACTGAAAAGGCAGCCCAGGTTA
Organism: Viscum album; assembly: GCA_963277665.1. NCBI lineage: Eukaryota > Viridiplantae > Streptophyta > Magnoliopsida > Santalales > Viscaceae > Viscum > Viscum album. The sequence goes on along the minus strand of OY728157.1, from coordinate 1,635,087,591 downwards.
GGGGATCTGGGGATTACTCCTAAGAGGATGCCTAAATTGGAGGACTTATGACTGGGGATTATTCCTGAAAAGGAGACCCAGGTTAAAAATTCTCTCATCTTAAAGTATGAGGTTGAATGAATGAACTCTAAATCTTTAGAGATATAATGATATGTAAATCACTAGGTTTTGAGAGATATTCCAAAGAATTCCTTTCAGATAAGGAAGTTAAATCAAGAAATCATGCCATAAATGGATTTAAAGAGTGTCTTGAAGACTGAATCTTGAATAGGAAAGGTGTAATGTCTTAAGAGGGGTGAAATGGGCAAGAAAGGCACCCAAAAAAGGAAGGGGCGTGCAAGTCCTGACAGGCATGCAGGTACTGCGTGGGCGCGCAAGTCCTGGTCGCGCAGGTCCTGGTCACGCAGATATGACTACGTGACACATGGTGTACTCGCACGACAGTTAACCAACAGGGTAATACTTGAGAGACTTTTCATTAAAGCCTTTAGAATCCTCTTGAGGTTCTTCTAGAAGAAGGGAACGCAAGATCTATTGAAGGAGTATGGCGGCGAGCAAGTGTGGTCCTTTTCCCTTAAGGGCTGGCCACTTAGGCACACAAGTGTTGATGAGTTTCAACACTTATGCCTTCCTCCCCCTCTTTTGATCTTCCTTTCTAGGTAATAAATTACCTTAGATGTTTTTCGAAATCTTTGAGAAGAGACTTGGGCGCCAGGAGCTCAAATATGAGTTTCTGAAGAAGAAAAAATCCTCCCTCGAATGGGGGACCTACAGGGTCTATTTATATGCAGGAGAAGACCTTGGGCGGTTACCGGGCGGTTATCACTTAGGTCGCACAAGTCACTTGCACGACCATAAGGCATCGCGCAAGTGGACTTGCATGACAGTGATAGAACTTGCGCGGTACAGGTGATTTTGATCCCTTGTTCATTCCTTTGACGATTTTTGATATTTTCTTCAAAGGTTGAATCACTTTGAGCTCAGATATTCCCCTTTTCCGATCTTTATATTCTGTGATGAAAGGAGCGTCAACAGTATAGATGTCAATCCCTCTGTAGATCTGTCGATATATCGATCCCTTTTCTGGTTCCCCTTAAGTCGTATTTATAGAGAAATGAAGGAACTGGGTACCTGCATAGTTGTTCATTTATTTTAGGCTGCATAACATCTTTTTTAGGATCCCACAAATGACTTAGTTAGTAGTTAGGGGCCTTTTGAATTCAATGAAATCCCCTCCTAGCTCTAAAAAATGACTTTGTTTCCTTTGCGGGAGTCGAAGACACCACCTTTCCCCAGAAACAATTTAGTTTGGGGGAAACTTCTGCATGAGTGGATATCACCTCCCCTTTATTCAAATGATTTTATGTCATTTTCAGGTACCCCTGGGTCCATCCACTCTGTGAATAGTTTCTGTTCACTAGGCTTTTGCAGAGCGGCAGACTACCATGCAGAGCGGTGGTCCACAAAGGGATCCTTGATTCATGGTGTCTTTTTTATTCCTTTGTGAATTTTCACCTTATTTGAGCATTTTTCATTCAAAATTTCTTTCAAATTATTTTTATACATGTTTTTAATAAACAAATGAGTCTTCTTAATCTATGATTATTCTTCTATGATGACTTTTTAGTACCCAACAAATTCCCCCTATGGAATGGACTCCGATCAGAATGAAGAGGTGGCTATTCTGATGTAGAATTGGTACTGAATTGAACTAGTTTTCAGAAACTGGGTGGACTTTTATGAGGGTATCATGCCTATATATAGGGGTCCCAGCTAATTTTTTATTTACTAATTATCTCGGTGAACTCCATACTCCTGCAAAATCCTCGACCGTGTATTGCTTCTATGAACGACCTTTTTTGGACGCCTTCACCCTTGAACTGAGACCAACACCCCACAAATCAAAATAAATCATCCAGGAATGTTCAGTTCTGAATTCTTTATATCAGGTAATGCTTCCTTGTTTTACTACTCTATGAAATATTGATTCACTGGAAAACACTTTGTGATCCAACGCTTCGTGAACTCCCCTGAACTATTAGTTCGGAGATTGTGCTTTCGTGGAATATTTGTTAACAGGAATTTTTTCCTAGTAATTTTCCTATTTAGTTAATCTAACTCCTTTTTGTTATAATTTTTATGCATGATTACTAGTTTCTCTAATTCTCACATTAATGAATATGATCAGAAGAAGAGCGGTTATTCCCAATAATGTTGAAAATGATCTCTGATTTCATGTTATCCCTCAGGAGAGTACTCTTAACAATATCTTTTCCCTAGATCTTATAGCCTACCCATTGTCTAGTTGATTGAAATTTTATAACATTGGACTCCAATATGATGTTCCTCTACCACCGGTTGATTAGAACTTCACTACTGTTCATCATGAGATGTCTTGATGGACTTATTGAAAAAATGTTTCTACTATTAGGTTGTTATATGGTTTGGGCCAGGAGAACGAGTTTGTACTAAATGGATCCTTATGGATGAAATGTAATTGACATAGCCATGATACATCTTTAGAATTATTTAACCATAATTACCCATATATTGTAATCCTTTTACTATGTAATCCCAATAGAGGGTGGATCTCCAAATAGGATCTGTGATCTGAATGGTGCTTCTCTGATGACTGGGTATGTGAATTCAAGGTAAACTAAAACTACTTGGAATTCCCTAAAAAGTGGAGTCTGACAATTTATTCTAGGTAGTGTGGGTTTCTCAATTTTCAATTTTTTCATTGGGTGATATACTACTTGAAAAACTATGTCACTGGGGTTAAAGCACCAACACCTTCCACTTATCTCTTGAGGAAGTGAGAATTGTCTTGTGTGATATCTAGTAGATAGGGGGAATTCCCATCGTTGGAAATATGTTTGAATAATTCATATTGGGATCCAATACCTATTAAAATTTTGGGAAAGTATCTCCACTATAGGGAGACTTGATTGCCCTAGAAGAGATATTTCTTGGTCAACTCCTCCATGATCACTCTCTCATATCATTTTATTATTGTGTAGATATATTTTTGTAGGTGACTGCACTGAAGTCAAATTTCCACCATTTCCATACTCATCCGACCCAACAATCACTATGCATTCCTGGCTCATACTATTCTACCGATTAGGAAGGCCAATACACCACATGGGGTTACGAGATCTGATCAAACATATCATCTGAGCATATACCGGTGGGTTTATTTTCCATGTTTCGGAGCAGATGGATTTTACCCTCCTACAACGTTATACTAGTGTTAGATTTTTTACCTAGATGATAGTGGCAACATTGGAAGAATGAAATATTATCAATTTATCCACCCCCACTCTTTCCCGTATTTATCAATTATTAGGGAATATATAGGAAGGAAGATATATGCATTGTGTTAGCATGACATTACAATTTCTGTATGGATGGATGGAGGTGAATTTCCCCTCTTATGAGTATCGAAATACTACAACAATTCCTCATTATGATTTCCACTTGGCCCTACTCATCAAAGAAATTATTCATCCCAAATCTTTAAGTGTTTAAATAATGATTGAATTGTTGAGTAATTTATCTCAATTTTCTTTCACAACTCACCATGCACCTCACAGAACAATGGTAGATGATGAAAGAGGATTTTCAGAAGAATGTTTCCATATTATCGTGCTACGAGATAGAATCCTAACCACTCACATAGACATAATAACTATTTACAAACCTTATACTCCTTATAGGTTTTCTTTGCAATTCAGATGCCATTAGCAGGTCACATTTCTCCTAATTACTTGGGTTAAGAAGGAATATCACCCAATAATCCTTTAGAAATTATGGCTAATGATGATGCATGAATACTTCAGTATGAAATTAATTATTCCACCTATAGTGGATTCAACTTACTATCATGGGAGTATTCCCAAATGTGGGTGGAGAGCTACCCTAATGGGGTATTGGAGAGGTTAGTTCGAAATGTACATAGACCATTGGTTGCTTCTACTCTCATACCAACGATGACATGTCCCTATATTTCTTCTATAAAAATGCATTATTTTCACCATTACAAGTCATCATAGGGGACTTCATTCACACATTCTACATCAAGGAGAGTGACTCAGACACTATATCTTTGACTGTCATTTTCAGTGGTCCTACTATGTCTGGACCAAGTGGAACATCACCCATAATTTATATAATTACAACCAACCTCGTGTGTTTAGCCTTCAAAATTGAACCACCAATAGAGATGTAATACTTCCCTACCTGGGTAACTCAACTTAGGGAAACTCTATATTCCATAATCGCACTTCCATATTATATATCTGTTATAGTAGAGGAACAGAATTGATGTTATGATGTTGTTAGTGAACACTAGGATATGAGGATCTGAAAATGGTTTAAAATATTCATTATCATCACAAAAACCCCCTAGAATAATTTTATTATAAGAATGAAAACCTTTGATGATTTTTCATTGATTTTGGGCTAATTCTTTTTTAACTATCATCACCTACACGTTCTCATGTACCAAATTTTCATATCTCAAGAAGACCTAGATACTCATGAGGGAGACCATGATCGTTTAAACTCATCCAATCCCAATCCAGAGACCTTACAAGATATTACCACTAAATTACACCACATTTCGACTGAAGAATCTAATTTTTATGACCATGTGGTATCTCAATCTGTACAGATTGGGATGTGTGAGGCTCATGTGGCTAGGATAAAGGTGGAAATATCTTCAACGAGTTCTAATTATGAGGTCATTAAATATAAAGGGTGATATTTTAGGGACATTTTTAAACAAATGCGTCTAGTAGTTGATGTTGAAGCTGAACAAAGGACCTCTTTGGAAAAAGCATTGATGGCCCATGTCAGATGGTTACCGACCTAGTAACAAAATAATGATGGGTTTTGTTGTAATCATTTGGTTTCCCCCCCCCCCCCCACACCTTTTTAATACCAAGGATTGAATCCAAGTTGTGGATGTTTCTTCAACCCCATTAAATGGAATGAAAACAATTTTCCCTCCAATGCTTCTCTTTTATATTTTCCTATAATACCAATCAGTTTTAATTCATTTTATTTTTCCATGAAAATATCCATTGGATTTGATCTTAAATATTGATCTGGGATAATTAAATCAAAATAATCAAACCATGCTCTATTTTATTCCAAATACTATAGAATAAGCGAGCATAGCTTGATTATTTCATGGGTCACATGAGAAACCATAAGAAACTTTATTAATTTTATTTTTATAACCCTAATTTTTTCCTATGCCCATTATGATGTGGGATTAGTAGTTATAAAATGATTTTTATTAGTATATCCTTTGTATTTTTTCAAACTAATGAACATTATGTCTTTTAATTCTTGATCGCAATATATTTTTTCTAAACCATACAAAGTGTAGGTCTAGAGAGCTATTACTTGACTTTTACCCAGGGTACCCTTTGCGGGTTTTCAACCCGGTGAGTTTCGTGTCTCTTTTAATGGGAATTTTAAAACCTTTCAAACTGTACTAACATTTTGGATGTTTTAGGTCAAATATATTTGACCATGAATTAATGGGTAAAGTAACCAATATGGTGTATTGGAATAGAATGACCTAGTATTTTTTAGACATGAATGGGGGGTTTTTCTTGACCATGGTTTGAAGTTTATAAATATGAAACATGACATGGGGAATAAAAAAGTAGGATAAGGCTCTTTTGAGAATTACTTTTCCTCTGGTTGATAATCCCTTTTGAGGGAAACTTATACAAATCCACTAGAGAATATTGTGAAAATTCAAAAAAGGTTTTCTCGGGAAATTAACCTTCAATTTCCTATGACCATGTAATATTATAAATATTTATATATTTTTTAAGAAATCATTGGGTGTAATGTTGAGGGGGGATTTCTGAAATTTATAAGGGAATTCATGTCAACTTTAATCATTATTGAGAAATCCCTTCAATTTGGATTTGTCTTTTGTAAAGGAAGGTTGAAGCATGGTGCACTTTAACACCATGATACCAGGACATTGGTGGTGTAGTATAATGTATTTATGTCAGGACGTTTGGGATGTATCAATATTATATGGAAAGGGGGGAAATGATTCACCCTCTACATGATAGTATGACCAGGAATGTTTTACTATCTTCAAGCATGAAAGGGGTAAATGATATAAAATTTAATATAGGGGGATTCTGAATCTAGGGATTGATATGGGATGTAAATGTGATAGGGTGTATAGAGATAGAAAAAAACCTCTTGAGGATGAATTTTCCATTGTTTTATAGATCATTTTATGGGAAACTTATGTAGATACAATTGAGGCATTTTTTTCATAGTCAAACAAAGGTGTCTTTAGGATACTATCCTTTATCTCTAATGGACAGGTAAGGGTATGGGGATTCATAACCTTCCATACCTAGAGTGTGGTTTTTAAAGGAGGGTTTCTGAGTATAAAAGGGGGAATTTCAAGCTATATATTTCTCAAGAATATTTATAAATGTTTCCCTGTGATGGTATGGGAAGATTCCATGTGCTGGTCAGAAACATGCATAGGGAAAGGGGCATTTGTTTCCCATGGATAGTCACAAGGTTGAACATTATTCATCACTATGTATCCCATTATAGTAGGAATCAATATATATGTAGATCTTCATATCATATAGTTTTAGTGTCATGGGATTGGGACTTTGGCCATGTAGTTTAATTTCATTCAATTAGGAATTTTTCCATACCATTTAATGTTTTTGGTTAGGACCACGACCATGCAATTCAATGTCATGTGGTAAGAACCATGTAAACATAGTTTAGTTTCCTATTTTTGGAAATGAATTTTCATAGAAACCATTGGTAAATAAAGGCTAATCGGGTCGAGATATTCTAGAATGCACCAGACATGCGGGGGAAAGAAAAATGTAAACCATGGTTCTAGGAATTTTCAGATTAAGAGAAATGAAATTTGGCATGGAATCCATTGGGGTGTACAGGGGTAAGAAAAGCCTCTCCTAAGGATGAATTTATCTTTGGTCGATAGTCCTTTTTTGGGGAAACTTATGCTGATCTAATTGGGGAATTTTGTGCCTAATCAAACAAAGGTTTCCCCATGACACTTACCTTCCATATCCAATGGATGTGGAGCTTTATGCAGATCCAAAATTTCCCAGGGTATAGAGTTTGGTTGACAGAAAGCGGTTTTCCATGTATGTATGAAATATCCATACTATGATTGACCATGTAATGTGAACCCCCTACACAGATCTTACTCATATTTAGGGGTGAATTTATATTTCTATTATAGATCCCTAAATAAGGTACATGAATTCATGATATTCTACAAAAAATTACATACAAGGGTATTGAAATCTTACTTTTATTTATTATGTGGATCAGGCTATGAAAAAGAGCCAATGAATAACTATGTATCTCGTTGGAATGAGAATCAAGACATATTTATTTATTTATATCCCATGATGTTTGATTTCATGTGGTAAGGATGAAGATGAACCAATGTTAAATGAGGGAAAATGATGTTTTGAGTATCTATGGGGAAATAATTGACTCACGTGGCTCTTAAAAATGTTCCCTGTGTAGGTATGATCCGTACACAGGGAATGGGGGGATTAGTTTTTTTATTGTTGATGGAGCCAATATTGGATATCTGGGCATCAATACGTACCCCACTTGAGGAAGAATGAAGCCACATGTATTTCTTGATTAAGGGGGATTCCATGTGCAGATCTGGCTTGAACATATGGAAAAGGGCATTTTTTAACATGGCATGCTGGAGGAACAATATCGAGGTTTGTGTCCTTTAAGGTGAGGGAATCATAGTGGTGTTGTGTATTTTATGACTGTGTTTCCAAGACATTAATGACCCAATATACAATGATGTTTTGAGGACATATAGAGAATAAATATTCCAATAATAGATGAATAGCACAACTGATATAAACTAACATGAACGAGGACCTATGAGGCCTTTAGCCATACGACACACTCTAGAAGGAAACTCTAGCCAAGGGGCCATATTTGAATGGATTTATGGTTGTGACCATGATATGAAATTTGGGCTTCGCTACATATCCTATTAAAATGGGAATCAAACCACATGTAATTATTGAAATAAATATCCTTAAATCGGTTTAACCCATACATATGGTTGGGGGAATTTTTCTTCTTTTCAGATGGTTTTTTGACCCGAAATATAACATTTGGGAATCACTGCGTATCCTGAGAGGGCAAGAATCAAGTAGTGCCTAGTTCTTGAATGGGAATTCTCCATTTATGTTTGTCCCATACGTAAAGGAGGGAAATTTTTCAATCATTCATGGATGGGTTTGGGACAAAATGTCCAGGAATCACTATTTATCTCATTTTATTGAGAATCAATCCACAGCTTGTTATAGAGAAATAAAGTTCCTATTTGGATCTGATTATCACGTAGGAACGGGGACATTTCATCTTTATCCAGCACAAATCTGGCTCATGTGTGATGAATAATTTATTGGAACAGTGATCTCTATACATTTCAATATCATGGGGTGATGATGATAGATTCCATGTAGTTTAACATCTTGTAGTAAGGACACTATATACACAATGTATCTTCATTTTTAAAGGATGAACTGTTTATAGTTTAACATCATTTGGTGAGGCTGATAGATTCAATTCATTTTAACGTATTATAGTAAGGAAACTAGCAGCATAGTTTAACATCATGTTTCAAGGACGAACAATGTAAAGTTTAACATAATGTGGTGAGGATGATATTTTCCATGTAGTTTAACATTTTTTGGTAGGTACACTAGCAGCATATCTTAACTCCATGTTTTGGGGATGAACCCCATTCAATTTAATGACATTTTGTGGGGAAAATAGTTTTCATGTGTTTTAAAGTCTTGTGGTAAAGACACTAAAATCATAGTTTAACATCATGTTGTAGGGACTAACTCTATATAGGGTAAATTCATGTGGTGAGGATGATAGATTCCATGTAGTTTATTATCTAGTGGTAAGGACACTAGCATCATAGTTTAACATCATGTTGAGGGGATGGGATACATTGAATTTAACATCATGTGATGAGGATGATATATACCATGCAGTTTGACATCCTGCAGTAAGGAAACTATAAGAGCAGTTTAACATCATGTTTCGAGGATGAAACCCATAAAATTTAATGTCATGTGGTGAGGACGATAGATGTCATGCATTTTAACATCATGCATTAAGGACAATAATAGAACAACTTGACATCATGTTGTGGGTATGAACTCCATATAGTTTAACATCATGTGGTGAGGACAATAGATGTCATGTAGTTTAATGTCTTACACTAAGGACACTAGAAGCACATTTTAACTTCATTTTGGGGGGACGAACTCCATACAATTTAAATTCATGTGGTGAGTACAACATATGCTGTGTAATTTAACATCATACAAAAAAGATCATTTTATCATGTCATTTAATTTCATGCGATCGGGACATTGGTTCCTTTGGCTACATGAAATATTTCTTTAATAACCTTGCATTGGTAGGAGGTGAAATTAAATTTCCATCCATTTAAATCAAGGAATAATATCTATTTGATTATAATTTGTGTATTAAATATGGTCCCATCCAATTAGGTTCAGGATTTGGAGGTTTTTTCTGAGTATCATCATAGTTTTGAGGACCAACCCCATTAATCACTCAAGGAAATACCATATAAGAACCCTTTTGTGGAAAGCTCATGAAATCTTGTTTTAGTAAATCTCCAAATGGTTTAGGGTATGAAATCTATTTTCATTGAGTCACTCTAATTCATCCAGTCACTTCTGATATTCTTTATTTATGGATAACTGATCACAAATGGAAATGCGGAGTGAGGGAAATTTAACTTCTATGTGCAAGACTGCCTCCATCCCATATACTAATGAATATGGGGTTTCTTAGGTAGTGGTGAGGGTTCTGGTATGGTGGCCCACAGATCATGGAAGATCTTTTTCTGGCCATGAATTATTATCCATATCTATCATCTTTTGGTGTATATTGGATATGGTCTTATTGAATGCCTATATCTGTCTGTCAGCCACTACATGATAGCTATATGAATGGTTGGTATTGATACCATAATCCAAATATAATTTCTCCATGTCATTAGAACATAAATTGGTGCCATTATCCATCATTATTTTATGAGGGACACAAAATATGGTAATTTTTTTGGCTTTTCCAAAGCTAAAAATGTTTTTGGATCTGACTTCTTTGATGGGTACAACTTCTTCCCATTTAAACAATAATTCAATTTCTGTGAATATATACTTGAATTTCTTAGCTGTAATGAGAGGATATTGTCCCATGATGTCCATTACCCATATATAAAATGGATAGGAGTACTTATTTTTGTGACGTAACTCCAAGGATAGTAGATGAAATTGGAATGAACTTGGTAGGAATGGAACTTCTTAGTGAACTCAGTGTAATCATGTGTCACAGTGGGCTAGTAATATCCATGCCTTTGAATTTTATGGGATATCATGGATCCTGATTGATGCATACCGTAGGCTCCATTATGCACGTATTTCATGAATGTAGTAATCGATTCTCCTCAATACACCTGAGAAGGACCCCATTATAGACCCACTTATAGAGAACCTTTTGTTAATTTGTGCTTTCATAAATAATAAAATTAATTCATAATCTATGAATATGTTCCCTTCCGGACCTATATGGTGGGAGCTATCCCTTTTGGAGGTATTCCAAAATGGGAGTCATCTACCCTTTGGTAGGACCATATGGCTCTGGTATGGGGATGATCTCATTTATTTCCTTTGTGTTTACATGAACAAACAACAATACCATCTAGTGGTGCACAATGCTGATGACAGTATCATCCTAGTCTGGATTGGCTAGAGCAATGGCTTCAATTTCCAAAGCATTGTCCATGTTATTTTGAAATTGGAGGACATGAGTTTATGTTATATTTTAAGGCAATTCCACCATCAATCCATAGACGTGATCAAATAAAGTAATCCAATTATCTTTTTTGATGTCATAATTTTCATTAACATACATAATGACAAATTAAAATTTTCCTTTTATCTTAAAGTGTTTTACTTATACTTGAATTTCTAGTTATTAACCAGACATGAGAGCTTGATATTCAAATTAATTGTTTATACACCCCTTTTAACAAAGGAAGAAGTAAGACATGGCCACCTTTTCTTGAGATATGAGTATGAATCCTAGATCCACTTTGTTGAGATTGGGGTCTTCCATCCTTTTTCCCTTTCATGATTCTAGATACACCATTGAAGTGTGCCTGAAATGTTTTGGATATTACTTTATAGAGAAAACCTTTTCATTGGGTAGTTAAGTATCCAATGAAGTCATTTTTCTGAGGGGTTATCTACCAAGAAATATGCTAATGTCTGGCCAATGACAACTTTTTGAGGCACGAATTGTATTTCAAACTATTGTAGGATGAATTCCCACAATGAAAAATGCCTTTTCAACATTGGATGGTTGAGAAGTTTATTGAGTGGGTTGATTCGAGGTACCAAGTGGACCTTGTGATACTAAAGGTAGTGCCTCAATTTTTGGACAGCAAAGATTAGCACCAAACACTGTTTCTCAATATCTGAGTAACGATTATCCTCCTCGATCATGGATCAAATAAGATAGTAAATGTTGTTTTTGTTTTCAGTATCATTCTTATGTGTGGGGAAGGAACCTAGGGATCTGTCCAAGGTATTCAGATACAAAATGAGTGTCCTTCCTTATATGGGTGGAGTTAACACAGGAAGAATAAAGAGATATTTCTTGATATTGTTGAATGCTTCCTAAAAATAATTATTCCATTGATATACAACCACTTTTTCATCAACATTTTAAAAGGAAAACATTTTCCTATGAGGTTGTCTATGAAGCACAGAATATAGGCCAAGTTTCCTTTATGTCCCCTTAAATCAGTGTGATTATGAGGAGGATACATTCCAAGGAAAACCATTGTATTCTTAGGATCGACTTTGATTTCATGATGGTGTATGAAGAATCCACGTAATTTCCATCTGGTAACGTCGAAAGCACATTTCATGGGGATCATTTTTAGACTATTTTTTTGTAATTTATTGAAGATGATTTTTGGATCTGACAAGTGGTATTATCATTTTCATAATTTAACCACCAAGTCATCAACATAGCATTAAAATAACTTTCCCAGTAAGGGATTGAAGATGCGATGCATGGAATGTTGATATGTTGCGCCATTGTTCTTCAAACCAAAGGGCATCACCATAAATATAAATTCTACCTAGGGGGACCTAAAGGTAGTGTCTTATTTATCTCCATAGAACATTTAGATTTGGTTATATCCTGAATATCCACCCATGAAAGAGATAACCTGATATCTGATAATTTCATCTATCATCAATTTCATGACCAAGATCAAAAAATCATCTTTTCAGATGGTACCAATTGAGATATATAAAATTGATGAAAACTATAATTTTTTCATTCTTCATTTTTATAAGGACTGTATTCTCTATCCATTTGCGATATTGGACCTCCTGAATGAAATTTTCTCTAATAGTCTTTTTATCTTTAGCCTCTATCTTGGCATCATGTGTCAGGTGTGTCCTTCTGGTTTCATATTTGTATCCCCAATGATCTTCCGGAAGGCCGAGGTGGTGCACGTCCACCTCAAGATCAAATCCTATCATTTCTATATAGATTTAGAAGAAAACATTTTGATGTTTCCTAAGGAAGGAGGTGTACATATCTTTCTCTTTCAAATTCATGGATTCACTCATCAGGGTGGTTTGTGGATATTATTCCATATCCAAATTTATCTTTTTGATCTCATCAATGGTGGTAGAGATACCTTCCTCAAATGATGGAGGGGAATACCTAAGGTCATCTTCCTCTTCCTCTTCCACCTCCTCCTATTCTTATTTTGATGGGAAAAAATTCTTGAGATGATATCCCTAGATTTGGGAGAAGAGTCTATATCATGATATTCCGGAGCAAAAGTGACGTCTCTTAACCAGACTGATAGCGAGGAATTTTATAGAGAGGATGGAGTGATGGAAAAAAGGGTTTCTTCTTTCTATACTTCCTTAATGGGTGAGTTATTGATTTTTATAGCTTTGTGAATGGATTGAATAAATATCTATTTGATAATTCACCATAATCTTGAGGTTTAGAATATTCTTCAATGATGCTAAACTCAGTGGCCATGAATGAAACCATGAAGACTATGGAATAGTTTTTTGAACTATGATTAATATCCCCAACCAAATTGATGGAAGGTATATATTCTTTACATAGTTGTTTGAAGGGATCTACTGGGATCGTTTCAAAACCGTTCAGGGTGGGGACCCAATCAATTCCATTGACTAAGAGTTTCTTCCCCTTCCCCTGATAGAATCCCGCATCTATATAAGGTGACACATAAGATTTTAATGGGGACTTATTAGTGCAGAACGTTCCAATTTTTTCATTAACACAATATTTTATGCACTGATGTTATGATAAGGGAACTACTGTATGTTGGGGAAACTAGGGCCTTCCTTGTAAGGTGTTGAAGGCCGCGTTTTTTTATATGACCAAAAATTATGAGTCATCCAAAAGGTGTCTGAACTGAGCCTTGATCATGATTTGTCATAATGGATCATGTTTAGTTTTTTTATATCCTTATAAATTTATGGGGGAAGGTGATAGATTATACTCATTGTATCCCAACAGGTAGAGTTTTCACACTGGACTGATATTAAATTATGAGCCATTTTCAATGAAAAATTTTCATACATCTACACCATTCATCATTCTAAACATAAACAAGGGTTTGATGTGTTTCAAGATAACCATGTATTCATCTTTATTTTTGAAGGAGATAAACATGTGAAACTCCATGGGATCAGTCTCTTTCTGATAGAGATTGGTGGTGGCCACTTTGGCTTCAATATTATGGGGGCTTAGTAGAGCCTCTGTGAGTGCTTCCCTATGGTCATTTAAAAACTCTAGGAATCTAGGATTGATAGCTTAGACAGCACTGAGGACAATTGCTTCATAATTTAATACTTATGGTTTATAGGTGGTTGCTTCCCATCATGGGGATACTCTTTAGTAAGCACTTTAGGGTCATGAATATTAGATGATTTTGGATCCTCCCTTGGAACTGGATCTAGAGGAGATTCTGTTCTTTGTGGGTAGGATTGGGTGGTTCTATCCATATATTGAGGCTGATTACACAACTATTATTCTTCTAATGGATACTTCATAATGATCAGTCAAGAGTGGATTCTAACAGGTGTATAGGATTTTCCTATTCTTATTGGGTCTGTTGAGAAGCTCTTCCCTGAGTTTCTACAACATTGACTATTTGAGCATGGGTGCATCCATAATTTTGGTTTCTATCATGGTTGTGTATTCCTTTGTATCCCCGACTTCTGCAGTCTCTTCCTTTGATTGCCCAAACAGTTTTTGGATACTTAAGTTCATATCCTTACTAGTCATCGAAGAAGGGATAAACTAAATGAATGACATTAACGGGTCCAAAAATAAACTCTTCTTCTAACGATGACTCTCTGTGATAGGATACTTCTAGTGGTTCCATTTGGAGGGGAGGTACCCATTCTTTCATATCTGATGTCATAAAATATAATAGGTTTATGGAAAAAAATTCCTTGAAATAGGTTAATCTTTCTAAAAATTCTCTTTTCCTCCCTTTTTAGACTATTTTTTGGGCAGTCATCTTCTGAAGGATTGTGGGGATGAGGATGTCAGCTGAGTAGCAATAAGAGTAGATGGGGGTTTAGTTGGTTTTTTCAACTGTTCTCAGATAATACCATTTTTTTGTTTATTTTATTTCAAGTCTTCCAACTATCTAACTTTTTTACCCTATTAATAATAACTTCTTTCCACTCGTCTCCTTTATTAGGGGCAGTAGTGGACACATATGTCACTTGTGCTGAAGATGGTACCAATTTCACTTTCTCAGAATCTATCATATTCTACAAGAGGTATTTGAAGATGAAAAAAATCCTAGATGGTGTCCCCCATAATCCGATGGAAGGGAAAAAATCTGGTCAGTCATCGAGACCTACCTTATCATCCCTTTTCGGCTCTCGTAGAGGGAGCAAGATGCAGTTAATGGTGTCTATAAAATCTCCATTAACTATATCATCTTGAAATACGTAAATTTTATTTCTACCTTCTTCTAATTTATTGTATCTAGGTCCCCTAAAATTATCTTGTTGAGGTGGGGGTTTTTGTTGATGTATAGGTGGCCCTGCATGAGTCGGTATAGGCCTTGGAGCTAGCGTAAGTTTAGAGGGTGGATTAAGCGTAACGGAAACCTCTTCAGCTCTTACCTATCTTTTTTCAAGGGTAAGTGGGGCTACCCTAGACTTGATATTATTCCATTGTAATGAATCTAATATTATTTGGTAAATGGAAGAGAAATCATGAAATCGTCTTGTATATTTCACTAGGATATGTGTTGTTCATCGTTCTACATGGAGGTTATTGATTCATATATAAATAATCTCATACTGGAGGAGCAATCATCTCAAAGAGTAGATCAGCCCCTTACATCTAGAAATGAAGTCTGAGACTCTCTCATTATCCTACTATTTACAGTTCATGAGGTCACTAACTATTGTATTTGGTGACATTGAGCTAAATTAGAAAAGGTACTATTCTCAAAGATCTTCCCAACCTATTATAAACTGAGCTGGAAACATGGTGTACCATTTAAAGGATGAACCATGCAGATTTTTCAGGAAGAATCTGAGTTTCACTGCTTCTTGTTACTTTGGGGTTCCCATCATGGAATCACAATAACATGCATAATGCGTCTGATTTTTTTCTGGATCGCCTGAGACATTGAATATTGGGAACATGGTGTTCCTGAAATTTGGTGGCAGTGGAGTGTTAGTCACCTAATCAGGGTAAGATTTCAGTTCTGACTATAACAAATATTTTCATCCTTCCATGAGCTCCAATTGAGCTTCCAATGACTTTATGGTATTATTGAGCCATAGATGTGTGTCTTATGGAACCTGAGCGTGGGTGGTCACAGTAGAAGGAAATATTAGACATGCTGGTTCTACTGGTACATGAGGGGGATAAAAAACTGTTGCATCTGTTGGAGATTTTTTTAAACCTACTCTAATTATATCCTTAATGGAGGGAAATCATTATACCCATATGGGATCAGATTCAGGTAGACTGACAGTCCCAACACTATGTTGGACAAACATCCTGACCATGCTTCTTTTGTCGGGATAAACCCATGTGTCTATGGTACACTCACTTGAAGTATATGTTGAGCCTCTACCTGAGGAGTATATTCCACAAGATGGTTTCATTAAATTATTTCAACATTGATTCACCTCAATTATTTCATTTCTTCTTCCTTACGATCGAATTTATCCTCGAGCATGAGGGGATCGTTCTCTTTAGGTGGAGGTGGTGGGTCATATGTGACCTTGTTTTTATTCATCTCATTATGGGGGACTCTCATATAAGGTGTAGGAGGATTGATTGGTGGAATAAATTTTTTTTGATAACCCTCTAGTTTTGGGTGAGCACACATACATTTTTAGTCTGGATAACATTCCCAGTGAAATAATCCTCTCCCTACAGTTCTAAATTTTTACCATTTTTTGATGTGGTTGGAGTGACTCATGTCCACAACATTCAATGATGCATAACTAATAATGTGTGGAGTACCAACTATTTAATGGTATGAGATCCTTTTTTATCCTTTCTTAGATCTTCTCCTTCAATTCAAGGATTCTCTTCGATTTTCCTGGAGAAGAGTAACTCATATGGGACCTTTATATGACCTTGTTGTACGCCTCCCTTTTTATAGAAATTAATCTTGAGATGGGAAGGATTGAGTGATCTCTCTACTTATCATCCTCTCCGATAGGGAAAATACTGATATCTTGTGGGAGGGAGAGTCATTTAAAAATTCCCCCAACCCTATAGGTTGGGGTTTCTCCAGTTACCTTTTTATTGTGCCTCATCATATATTTATTTGTCATATGGGGTGAATTTGTGTGAAAAGCACCCTCATCCCTAAGGGATGAGGATCATCATGTATCACAGAAGTTACTCCTGCTAGTTCCACTTTCTCGATCTCATGCATTCACATTCAAGAGTGAACAAGATATGGTGTCGAGTCTGTACATAAATTATTTGCTTTTTTAGGACATTTGCAATGATTGAATATTGACTTCTCTTAGGTGGGAATACTTATGAATGTTCTTGGTTTCCTTGTTAATGATTTTTTCAAGGGATCTATCTCATCATGTTTGGTGATTTTGAGCCTTACTTTGGGCTGATTCTTGTCAAGCATGTCTTCTTTTCTGAATAAATATTTCATTTAATCACTGTCTTGGGATAGTGACATTAGAGGATCTCATTCCCAATGGGTTCTATTGGATGGGATGTGGGGTGAAGTGAAACACTGCATGCTCTCCCCATCCCCAGATATGATTTCCATATGGGGTGTCGTAAATAAGACAATGCAAATTATGCATCACATTAAGAAGGGTCAATTCAAGACCTTTCTTCCACCTATCTGATTGTGGTCACCGCATAGAAGGAATGTCTTAATTTAATTTGATGGTGACTTTATTATAATATTTTAATATGGTCTATGTATCTGTTTTAGGGAAATAATTTGGTTTTAAATTGGTGGGGAGTTTTCTAGAGATTGAGATGAAGGTTTTGTATTAAATACTCTGATAACAGTCATGGCATGTCATACTTAGAAGTGGTTGTGGGACAAAACATAACTGGTATGTCATCCCTGGATAATTGTCTTCTCATAAGAAGCTTGTCTATTTGTTCTTCTGACCGAGATTCCTCTACATGAACTACCCAATTTGGAATCTTTTTTATGATTTCATCACTTGTAATGGGGCTAGTAGGGATCTCATTGATATGTGAACCATATGGAGGCGGCTCATAGGATGAGCATGGGCCAAGGCCACCTTTTGGTTGATAAAGGATTTCACCTATTTTTTTAAAGGTATCTAACACATCTGACCCCATATTTCCAAGAACATAAGAATATGAGGGTTTCCTCATACTTGACTAAGTGATGGGAGGACCTTCTCGCTCGTGTGAAATTTTTCTATGGGGAGAACCCTCACATATGGTTCCATTTTGGAGTGGGCTACCATATAAGCTTAATAACTAATGGTAGGAAGAATATTTGTGGTGTATACCCAGAGGAGGACCTTCAAGGCAGACCTATGGAAGGGTAGAACCTTCCCACTGCTTGATTTGATTGCTGGTAGGACCTTCGTAGTGACTACCATCATGGTGAAAACTACCTTCATAGCTTGATGTCTGAATACAAGTAGATTTTCTATAGTTTATACCCTATGGAGGACCATTAGAGTGGACTAAATTAAGGGGAGGACCTTCTTGTTTCTTGATTTCATTGTGGGGAGGCCCTTCACAACAATTTCCATCATGGTGAAGACTACCTTCATAGCTTGATGTTTGACTATAGGGAGAATTTATGCAGCATATACACTGGGGAGGACCATAAGGGTAGACAATAGTAAGGGGAGGACCTTCCTGCTATATGATCTTCTAGAAATTAGGAGGGATTATAGGTTTTGGGTGCAGAAGAAGCACAATTGATCCAGTGTGAAAATTTAATTTTTAACATGATCAATGATTATACTAGGACCAATAATATGATGAACGTTGACCTCCACAGAATAGAGTCAAAGATTTAGATATATAAGGAAGAGGCCCTAAACCTTTATAGAAAATCACGTACATCATTTTTATAATTAATTTAATAAATTTTACAAAGAAAGGAATACCTGGATGTTCAATATTTTCTTAATTTATGATGTTGATCATCCAAAATGACCCTTCTAGATTATCTCATTGCACTTGTGAGGATCCAAACTACAATACCTCTAGCAGTGATCCACACGTGTTCTGATGGCCTTCGATCGACACCACTCATTTTTCGAGTGCTAGCATGATGAAGCGAGTGTCTTGTATCAGTCATTCTTGATTGTGTGTTCTTTGGCCTTGAAGAATGTTTCTCATTCTTGATAGGGGCAGGAAAAGGATCAAAGAGTGAAAATTTTTAGCTCAACAATTCTCAATTCATCGTCTGTGCAGTTCAGTACATGGCACAATAGAGGTAGGTGTCTATTCATTGACATGGGGCTTCAGTTACAATATTTAATTATGTAACATCAATTAAATAGATTCATAACCTTATAGAAAACCCATTCTATTAATAATAATACCAAATAAATATTTATGGTGAGATAACTTGTGCAAAACAAAATTAGAAATAAAAATCTACGTCACAAAATAATAACAGTGTTATTTTAATTTGTGTAAACTAGTTAAATAATTAATTATCATCTTGAAAATAATTATTTTCCTATTAGGCTGGCCTTGGGCTGATTGAACTCCACTTTCATTTATTGAACACCCGATTAAATAAATAAATAATTTATTCTCATAAATAAATATTTTACCTACAAACTAGTAAATAAATATATATTAAATGTTCAATAAAATAAATAAATATATTTTACCTACAATTCGATGAATAGATATTTATTTAATTAATGCAATCATTTTAACTTGAATATAATTATTCCTATGTCTTGAGAATAATAATAATTCATTAAATTCAAATTGAATTAAACTGATACCACCAGAAACACTTAGTGTGTGACCCTCTAGGATTCTTTCTCATTGACATTAGGCGGTCTTGCCTAAAGTCCAAGAGTACTATCTAGAACAGGTCAAGGAACCCATGAGAAAGAACATAAAGTCAAAAATATGACATCCACATATGGATTCTCACAATGTAATAAAATCCATGTGTCTCAATATCTCATCCAGTATGTTTTATGATAATGTCATCAACCTCTGTGCTTGATACTTCACTCATTGAATACCTGAAATAAACTCATTGTTAAACCATGGCCATGAAATTTCATGTGACGGTTCTACTTCAATCAAAGGGTCGAGATATCAACTTCCATATATGGAATAGACAAATCCTTTCTCAGCTTATCCATTAATAACATGCCACTCATGACGCACCCAACATACCCTACTTCTCGCCAAGTGTCTACGTGACAATTTTCTTCAGTAAATCAAAGTGTGCGAGTCGTGACACATATTAATGATAATCATAATGTCTAAGTATCATTACTCATTATTGTAGATAGAAATATTTGATGACACTGAAACATGCGGAATTCCTACTGGCAAGTCTGTTCCCATAATCTTCTGTCTTAGTGATTACTGAGTACGAAATTCATGAGAGGAAGTCGCATATGCTTACGAGTACTCACACCTAATGGTATAAATTCTATGTTTCTCATCATAGTATTTCATCCAACCATAGAACTATATTTAATAATATTGTTATTTAATTTAAAGGTTCTCATTATAGAGGGGAATTACCATGAACTTATCAATGAATCAGATACTATAATACATTATTACATCATTTCCATGAAAAACAATGAACAATGTGTAATAAGATGTTTAATATTTAAATACATTAAATATCCATGTAATAAAATTACAACCGGTTGGTTCTAGGACACCAACTCTTAAAAACTCCCACTTTGACTAGAGTTAACTGCCTGTGACTTTTAGTCTGCTAGACCTCACACGGTGATCATATTTCTGTTGTATCAAGATTTAGTCAAGGGGTATGCCATGTTGTCTTTCATGGAAATACTTCTCACTGAAACTTCACATCTATGATAAAAATAACTCAAGAGATGATACTTCCAAAGTATGTGTTTCATTTTCTGATGTGACCTTGGTTCTTTGTCGAGAGCCACTGCTGCAGTGTTATCACAACACAGTGTGATGAGATCATTACTACAAGGTATCACATTCAGCTCCTGGATGAATATTTTCATCCAAACTATTTCATTACCTGCCTTAGAAGCTGTGAGATACATGGACTCTAATGTGGAATCTGCAACCACACTCTTATTTGAGCTGTTCCAGATCACTGCACCTCCATTCAAAGTGAAGATGTATCCTGTTTTCAACTTCATGTCATCTTGATCAGTCTAGAAAATAGAATCTTCATATCCTATGATGACTAGTTCCTCATATCCTCCATAAAACAAGAACATATCTTTAGTACTCCTCAGATACTTTTGGATTGTATTTACTACCATCTAATGGCGGTCACATGGGTCAACTTGATATCAACCTACCACACACAATGCATAGGCAACATCCATCCTAGTACATAGCATGGAATACATAACTAACACAAACATTGATACATATGAAGTCCTTTCCATTATCTTTATTTCATCATGTGTCTAAGGAAACATTTTCTTGGAAAGATTAATTCCATGTGATACTAGAAACAATCCCCTCTTGGATTGTTCCAAATTGAATCTCATCAGTATCTTATCAATGTATGTACTTTGACATAGGCCCATCAATCTCTTGGATCTATCACGATGGATCTTGATCCCAAGAATATATGATGCCTCACCCAATTCCTTCATGTAGAAGCATTGATTCAACCTTTCCTTAATAGACAGTAAAAATGGTATCTCGTTTCCAATAATTAATATGTCATTAACTTATACTATTAGGAAAACGGCTGCACTCCCATTAATTTTTTTGTAGACAAAAGGCTCACATTATTTCTTGATAATTTTTTTTTGTTATGGCTTCATCAAAATGAATGTTCCATTGCCTAGATGCTTTCTTTAATCCATAAATGGATGTGTATGACCTGCATACCTTATTGTAATACTTTGGAGTCATAAATCCTTCAGGTTGTGTCATGTAGACATCTTCTTGATGGTTCTTGTTAAGGAAGGCTATTTTGACATCCATTTTACAAATATCATATTCATGGTAAGAGGCAATTTCCAATATATTTATAATATATTTAAGCATTGTAACTTGTGTAAAGGTTTTATCGTAGTTAATGCCTTGATGTTGTTTGAACTATTTTGAAACTAGTCATGCAATATAGGTATTGACTTGTCCTTCCATGTCCAGTTTCATCTTGAATAACCATTTTCAACCAACATGCATTACATCAACTGGAAGATCTAGCAAACTACAGACATGGGTTTGGTTCATGGAATCCATTTCAGAATTCATGACTTCTTTCCACTTGGAAACATTTGCGCCACTGACCGTTCTTTTTAGGTTATAGGATCATTATTATCAACTATTAATGAGTCCCCATATTCATTAACTAAAAAATCATACCATTCTAGTTATCTAACCTCTCTTGTACTTCTATGTAGTTATTGTGTCTCTGGAATAGCTCATTCATCCATAGGGCTTTGTGGAATCTGCTCTAGTACCAACTCTTGTGTACCTTGAGCCTCAAATTCATCAAAGTCTATTTGTTCCCACTATCTCTTTTTTAAATGTTCTCCCTCTCAAGGAATATGGAATGTATTTCCACTATAAAATTTTTTTCTGAGGGTTTTTATAGGTAATATCCCCTTGTTTTGTTTGGGTATCCTATAACGGTACACTTTGTTCCTGGAGGTGCAAGTTTGTTACCTGAAGAGGCCTTAACAAATGCATCGCTTCTACACACATGTAAATTTGATAACATGGCTTTCATTCCTTTCTAGATTTTTTATAGAAAAAAAATTAATAATTTTGTTGTGGTTTAGTATGTGTGAATTTTTTTGTAATGAATATCACCAAAATGATAATGGAAGAATCGCATGACTCATCATTAATCATGCCATGTCCAACAAGGTGCAGTTCCTCCTTTTTCTCACATCATTCCACTAGGGCGTGTAAGGAGCAGTGAGTTGGGATAGGATCCCAAACTCTTGTAGGTAATCAATGAAGTTTTGATTAAGATATTCTACACCTCGATCTAATAGTAGTTTCTTAATCTTCTTACTAAGATGGCTCTCAACATCATTACTGTATTCTTTGAACTTATCAAAAGAGTTTGACTTATACCTCATTAAGTAGATATATTCATATATACTAAAATCATTAGTAAAAGGTATTAAGTATGAGTACCCTCCACTTGCTTCAAATGTAAATGGGCCACACACATAAGTATGAACCAATTTAAGAAGTTATTTATCCATGTCACCTTTCCCACTAAATGGGTATTTGGTCATTTTCCCTTGAAGACATGCATGACATACACCAAGTGGTTTTAGTTAAAAAGAATCTAAATATCCATCTTGATGTAACATTGTCAAGTATTTCTCTTTTACATGACCTAGCCAGTGATGCCAATGTTGGGTGAGGTATGATTCAAGTGAAGTATCTTTGTTATCAATTTCCATTACTTGGTTTGTGTAATCCAACACGTAAAGACCATTCTATAAATATTCCCTACCGAAACAAATTCTATTTGTGTAAAAGAACCAACATTAATTTTGAAAATTGAAAACAAATCCATTTTTATCTAATATGGATATATAAATAATATTTTTAGTCATTGAAGGTTCATAATAACAACCCTTTAACACCAAGATCATCCTAGTTGGCAACATGAGGTGGTAGTCCCCGAATGCTACTATAGAAAGTCTTTCTCTGTTGGATGCTCGCAAATCTACCTCCCCTCTGTCAATATTCTTGAATCTAATTAGTTCTTGTATTTTTATACATATGTGATCACCACAAGATGTATCTAATATCTAATTTTTAGAAACAGATAGATTGAATTTTATAACAAATGTACCTAAATCTTCCCCTTTCTTCTTAGGGTGGGTGATTTTATTCTTCCAGTGGCCTTTCTTGCCACATGAGAAAATATAGCCTCATGTTCCCTTTCCACATATTTAATATTAATTTAATTGGAAGGCCGGGAAGAAGCTTTGGGCTTAAATATCTTCACCTTCACTTTCCTCTTATTCACCATAAGGACAAAAGGATTTTCATGATTCATATATTTTTCAACTTTGAGAATGAGGATAAGAAGATACAATAGAGACTTATCAATGCTTTTCATGTTAAAATTAACAACAAAGATAGAGAAGCTCTGAGGGAGTGATGTGAGAATGAGATTGGTGCCGAGTTATTTGGGGAGTTTAAACCCTAGAACCTACAAGCGGTCAATATAGCCGATGATAATGACTACATGAGGCCCGACTAGGGAACTCTCTCCAAGCATACTTTGAAAGAGTCCCTTGGAGATCTCAAACATTTCATGTCTTTCTCCCTCCTTGTAAATACCACAGAGGTTCTCGGGCATGCTATAAGCATCCATATTTTCGTGAGAGTTCATGAGGTTACTAGACATTGATTATAGCTTCAAACATTTAACGTCGACTTCATTGTTCATATGTTTCTCATAGACCAGAAAATCCTCATCACTTGCCTCTTTGGAAGGAGGATCTGTAAATGCTGACTCCAGTACGTAAGACATATTTTCATGTCATTGGATAACCTGATGGCATCTAAACCATTCTGGGAAGTTACATCTTGTGAGGATTTTGTATTTATCCAGAATTGATCATAGGGATAGTGTGGTTGACAAGCTTTTAATTTTTATTCTAAAATGAAAAGAGATCATCATTAGTATTTTCTTTATTACATTTTTATGCGAAATAATAAATTAAACCTCCCACTATTTTATTAAATCCCAATGGCCCTCACCATTGATCTTTGAATTACCAGTTTCCATGAAATTATAGTGTCAAGGATACATATTACCCTTAGAATAACCCTAATAAGTGTTAGTCAAGCTATTTGAAGGTATTTAGGTAGGAAAGTAATTTATAACTAGTCTTTCAACCCATTGATATGTTGAGTGTACTCCCCAATCCTGAAATCTTGACTTTGGATTTCCTGAAATTTTGCTTCCAATATTACACCAAGTCTAGAAAGGGATACTCCTATTGATGTAATATGGTTAATTCAATCCAAAACTTTTTTTAAGGGCTTCCTGTATAAAAGTAAGTTCCCCAAAAAGGGTTGGTCAAACACATAGTTTTATTGACTTTTTCCCTTAATCAAGTAAAAGAAGGTTTGGTCTAAAATAATATTATATTTGAGGGATTTTTATCTCTTATTCATGAATTTATTATTAACATTATAACATGCTTGTTAGTATTAAATGGAACTTACTTAAGTGATTAACGATATCTTGATAATATTTATGCATAAGCCTAGTTTATTTTAGTTCCATCATGCTTGCTTGATTAATTCATTAATTATGCGATTGTGACAACACATCCATAATTATAAACCATGAATCTAACAGAAATAAAATAAAGAAAAGGGCATGATCATAAGATTTTCTAATGGTTAGTTTATCTATAGGTTGATAAACTAACCCTGACGTAGGGGAGAAACACCTTGAAACTTTTTGGTTCATGTTTATAGCTTTTCACCTGTCTACCTCTATATCTCTTGGAATTGATTTCGTCTCGGCTCAAACATGAATAGCCTCCACTCTCTTGGGAGTTCCATGCATTACATATGAATTTTTTAACTCACACATATGTGAGGGGTAAAAAGGGGTTTTACATAAAATAAACCTTGGGTATGTAGGGCCAACATATTAATGAGGAGAAGGCACGCAAGCCAAAAAAATTAATTTAAATAAATAAATTAAAAGAAACCATCCACACACAAAGGTCTTGGTCTAAGTCATGATCATCTATACATGAAATGATATTCACACATTAATAAAACTAGAATTAATTTATTTAATTATTCTTGTTTAAGATAAATCATGCTCAAATAAATTAATTATCAACTTTAATTAATCAATCCTTTTATCAAAAACCATTTTCTGAATTTCATTGAGAATATCATCCATCATAATTAAAAAAAACAATTTCATTTAAAATAATCATTGTACGTAACTTGTACCTTAGAGGCAACCCAATGAATTCTTATTCATAACTACCCAATTAGTAGAAATGAACATCACACAGATGTTAAATTAAACACATATATATAAAACACCTATCACGTGTTGTTCCTCAACTTTACACCTTAATGATGGTACACGTCTCAAGGGTTTTTATAATATAATAACAAATTTTAAAAAATGTACGCAATTTGGATGAGTACACGGTTTTTAGTTATAACATCTTCGCCTGTACTATTGTTTAATGTCCAATAGAATTACACACTCGGGGAAACAACCTATGAGTGTACTTCAGAAATCAACAAAGTACATGATGTGTCCAGTGGGCCACACACCGTGTAGTTCCTTGTTACACGGTCTCTAGTTGAGAAAGCCATGTAAGGGTTACATTGTCCAACCCTAACCCAAAGGGACTACACGCCGTGTCCAGTGGGCCACATGACGTGTAATCAAGAAACGGCATGTCACCTGTTCCTAGTCAATACACGGAGTCATTAAGACTTAGATAAACTCTAATGACGCAACTTGGTTTGGTGTACTAGACCCGGTGCATTGAACCTTGAATTCATAGTGTTTATTTTCAAATACACATTGTGTTTTCTGGTGTTTTATAGACTGGAACCTTTAGAACCTTCGAATGAGATCCTCTATTTTATTTTAATCATAATATAAAGAAAAGATTGTTTCTGTATGGTGAACAAGAAAAAAGAGAGGAGGAACAGATCTCAAGATTCATATTTGCAGAATGATTAACTTGAATTGAAACAACTAAATTATTAAATGTGTAAATCATCAAAAAAATATTTAAATAATTATAAACTATGTTGTGACCACTCTGATACCACTTATAGGTTTCAGGCGCAGTAGAAGCATGGTTGAGACGACGACCAACATTAATTTTTACCCTGATCAATGATTATTGTGGGATCAATATGATGATGAACCCCAGCCTCCACAGAATAGAATCAAAGATTTAGATAAAGAAGAAAGAGGCATGAAACCTTTAGAGAGGATCTTGAACATGAGGTTTATAATTAATTAAATTAATTTCAGAAAATCAAATAATACATGTATCTTCAGAATTTTCTTCATTGATGATTTTGATCATCTAGAATGACCCTCCCGAATTATCTCGTTTCATTTTCAAGGATCCAAACTAGAATCCCTCTAGAGGTGATCAACAGATGCTCTGATGGCCTCCAATCGACACCACTCACTCTCTGGGTGCTAACGCAGAAAAGTGAGTGTCTTTTGTCTGTCATTTTGGATCACTTGTTCTTTATCCTTAAAGAACATCACTCATTCTTGAGAGGGGTGGGAAGATGATTCGAGATAGAAATTTTTTAGCTCATAAATTCTCAATTCACTGGTTGTGTAGTTTGGTACATGGCACAATATATGTATGTGTCAATTTATTGATATAGGGATTCAGTTACAATATTTAATTTCATAACAGAAATTAAATACATTCATAACCTTATAGAATACCCATGATATTATTAATAATATTGTTTCATTATTTATTGTGCACCAACTTGCACAAAACAGAATTATGAAGAAAATTACGCATCACAAAATAATAGCAGCGTTATTTTAATTTTTTCTAACTAGTTAAATAATTTTTTATCATCCTACAAATAATTATTTTACTATCAGATTGGACTTGTTCCACTCTATCTACACTTCCAATTATTTAACACCTAAATAAATAAATAAATAATTTATTCTCTTAAATAAATATTTTATTTAAAAACTAGTAAATCAATATTTATTAAATGTTCAATAAAATAAATAAATATATTTTACCCACAATCTGGTGAATAAATATTTATTTAATTTATGAAATCATTTTAACTTGAATAAAATTATTCTTCTATCTTGAGAATAATATTTATTAATTAAATTTAAATATAATTTAACCAAGACCACCATAAACACTTAGTGTGTGACCCACTAGGATTCCTTCTCGTTGGCATTAGGCGGGCTTACCTAAAGTCCAAGAGTACTTTCTAGAAACAGTTCAAGGCACCTAGGATAAAGAAAATAAAGCCACAACAATGAAATCCACATACCAAATATCACTGTGTAATATAATCCTTGTGTCCCAATATCACATCAAGTAGGTTTCATGATAGTGTAATAGACCTTTGTGCTTGATACATCATTATTTTACTACCTGAAATAAACTCTTCATTACACCATGGACATGGAATTTCACTCGAAGGTTATATTTTAATAAAAGGGATGAGATATCAAGTTCTATAAATGGAAGGGAACAATCCTTCCTTGACTTATCCATTAATAACATGCCACTCATGACACACCCAATGTACCCTACTTCCCACCAACTATCTACATGATGGTTTTCCTCATTAAATAAAAGTGCGCGAGTCGTGACATGTATTAATGATAATATTAATGTATAAGGATCATTACACACAATCACACATATAAATATCTATTAAAACCAAAACATGCGGAATTACTACTATCGGTTCTGTTCTCAAGATCTCCTATCTTGGAGATTAACAAGTGCGAACTTCATGGGAGGAAGTCTCATCTTCTTACAAGTACTCCCACCTAAAGGTCTGTATTCTATGTGTCATATCATAGTATGTCATCCAACCATAGAACTATATTTAAGAATACTGTTATATAATTTCAAGGTTCTCATCATATAGGGGAACTTCCATGACCTTATCAATTCAAAAAATAATCTAGGACATTATTACATCATAGTCATACAGAAAAATGATCAATATGTAATAAGATGTTTAATATTTAAATACATTAAATATCCTTGTAATCGAAGTATAACCAGTAGGATCTAGGAATCCGACTCTTACAGGAATATCGTGACACTCCTTAGAATATAGGCTCTCATTATAAATCGTTTATTTCCCACAAATTAATCCTTTATGGTACATGCTCTAGGAATTATCTTCAGAGCTGTTGTTAACAATGCTACCAGGATGACCTTCGTAACTGATACTTCCAATTTCATAATTTGGTAATGGGTTGGAATGATCTTAATCCCCCATTGATAATTTTTTGATGGCTTCAAGAACTCCATATTCTTGTATAATAGGTTCATGAATGTGATCTTCATTTTAAAATTACCTTTGGTGCATTTAATTTTTGGGCATCCTCTTGCATGTGACTAGGGTCACCAATTGTTGGTAATGACCTTCATATATGGGTTCTTGTTAAAGTGGTTCCTATGATGCTTCCAGGATATTCTAACAAGAATATTGAGTTCTCATAGGGATATATTTCTTCCCTAGAGCATCCACTATGGTGGACTAGTGTCCCCCAATTGGAACATGTATTTTTTCTCGATCTGGTTGTCCACTAATCATGAAATATAGATGATGAAACTCTTAAACTAAAGAATAGATGTTGTTATGCTCTGATGTGACCACCTTATTTTATGGGTGAGTCACCCCACTTAGGAAGATGGGGATATATGCTCAACTCCTTTCTGTTTTCTTCAATGTGATTACATATTGAAAATTCTGGAGGATATGATCAAGAATTGTTGTTTGATCCTCCATCATTACTAGGATGTTTAAAGAGATATATTTGGTTATAATAGAAATATATTCCCATTCTAATTTCCGATCAGGAAGATTTTACTTCTCTAGTTTTCCATGCCCAACTAGGGGTTAGTGTCAGTTCTCCTATGTTAGGGAAGAGGAACGAGTATTCCCCTGATTTATGGCTAGGTCATGTCAGCTATGTTCTCTGGTTTCCATCATATTTTACTGATGAGATTTATATTTTAGAGTAGATATTTTCATCTACTCTGTACAATGTATTTGTATGAGTGTCTCTCTATGCATTCGTACGAATTGGAATCTTCTTGTATTTGATTGCCACTATATTTGACTGGTGGACTTTATATTGTAAAAGATGGATTTTCATATGGTCATTTATCACCATTGTATTTGAATAATGGGATTCGTATTCGTTACCAGAGATATGTGTCGGCCTATAGTTTTATATATTATTTGGATGATGGGATTGGTATGTATCAGTAGGGACTTGCATCTTCTTATATCTATTTTTTGTCTAATTTGGATGATGGTATTCATACTCATCGACTTGAATATTCATTTTCCTATAATTCACCACCCTATTTGTATAGTGGGTTTGTCAAGAATTAGCAGAGATTTTTGTTTTCTCCTAAAATGTCACCATATTTGCATGGTGGGATTCAAAAGAGGGAGTATGAATATACATCTGCCCATAGTGTGTTGTCATATTTGTATGGAAGATCTCTTCCCTAGGGATGAGGGTGATGACCTATTCCTGGTTATATGTTCATCGCCCTTTGTGGGTAGCCTGAGGGGCCTTTATCCATTTTCCTTCAACATGAACCCTTGGAATGATATCCTCCTCATAGGGTGGATAGTGGGTTGTATGGTGTTGGTGGTAATGTTTTCTAGTTTTGGTCCTCGAGTGGGACCCCTATGTAGTAGGAATGAAGTCATTGGTAATAAATTCATATGGATACCTAAGATTTGGGAGGTACTCATTGTCTCGTTCTAGGGATAGGCACCCGAAATGATTGCATACAGCTGGTGGAGTCACCTGGTACTAGATTTCGGAAAATTAGTGACTAGCCAGCTGAAGGTATTTTATTGATTGAAGGGATTATCTTATTGCCTCTAGGATTTGGATAGTACCGCCCAGATAGTACCCCCAGATAAGTTCATTTGAGAACCAAATTTGGAGATGTTGGGTGGGATACTGAGTCCTCTAGTTTTTGGAGGACTCAGCTAGTGCATTGGTTGACATGAACATCTGTGATAACTTCAGGTATTCCATTAGATTGAAGGTAGCTTTGAATAATTCATGTAATGTATGTGATAAGGATTGAAAACATTACCTCATAACATTAGAATCTCATAATCAATGCGTAATTGATGATCTCGCTTGGACCTATTTCTTTTTTGATGTTAAAGGGTCCTGGGGTTAGGTAACACTGCCACCTTATTTAAGGATTCACATTGGGTTCACCATTATTTTTTTACTTGAAGATGTTATTATACCCATAGATAAATGGTCTGACAAGGATAGAAAAATATATCCTTTTTATCTTGCGATGGAGGTTCCACAGTTAATTTACTAATGATAAATTTACCATTTTTGTTTCTGAATAACGCAGGGTAATTGTCGATCGGTTAATTGTAGGGGGTGACTGGTTTGAAATCACTGATGTTGAGTATAACATCTTCACGTTTCTCAAACATGTTTTTCATGAATCCAAAAATACCCAATAGCTCTCAATCACATGATTCATGGACCTGTATTCCAAAGGTTGGTGTTCGTTGAATGATCTGGCCAATGCACTTAAGAACTCATATTGGTCAAGATGATGGGAACTTGGGCTCACCACACCCTTTTAGGGGAAAATATTTCCTATTCCAGGACTCACTTATAGATTTATGTCATGTTCATGAATCCTTGGTTCATTCCCATGTATGTGTTCACATATTACCCCTAAAGTAGTGGTAAATCATGAGTATGCATGGGTTTTGAATCTTTTATTTGTATATGAGGTTCTCTATCAATGGAAATATCTATATGTATCTAAGGTTATCCATCAATTTTACCCTTTTATAGATAGATCAGGGATCATATGTTCATTCACTAAGAAAATTCTAGTTTTATGTCACATGTGATGGTGCTCTAGAGTTAATCATCATTCATGGGGGAAGGTATCTGTTTTGATGTTGGGATCAAACCCTTGATATGGGATTGCTACATATCCTTTTGAAAGGAATCAGAATCCATGTTTTTCGGTGTTGCTTAATTGGAAACATCAACTATTATGTTCAATTGATTAGGACACAACCATGTAGTTTAACATCATATGGAAAAAACATCCATGTGATTGGTTTCCTTGTTAAGGATAGCGTGGGACTAACATTGAGACAGACCAGAAGAGATATAGTATCCTATGTGAATGTGACCCAATTTGGAATGTGTCCTAGATAACATTAGGGTTATTCGAGTGTTGGGTTTGGACCTCAAGGAGTATTCCTATGTATCCCGATTAGTTAGTAATCAAAGCCCTTGTAGTTTTTTTTCTGGGGATTATACCTTAGAATAGTCCCATTAAAGGATCATTATTGGAGATTAAGCATGGGAGATTTCAAAATTAAGGGATTTGATCGGGTCTTATACCTTCTAGGAGGCCCATTTTCATTGAATTTGGGGCTTAAATATATGGATAAGTCCTATTTAACATGCTTGAGAATCATGCTGATGTCATGATTTCCACCAATCTATAAGCCTACGTGAGTCATGCTCTGTGTGAGAAATAAGAGGAGGTAGTGGATCTGAATATCACATGCCATGTTCTATCCACTGATGGATGATTCTGGCTCCCAATATGATGGGGGTATGGTTGAGTGTGCCCATTTCCTCTTTTGTTTTGATATCCATGATAGTTATATTTGACACTCTATCTAGATACGTCATGGGCCAAGGTGAGGAGGAGCAGGAGCACCACCTCACACAAGAATTAAAAGAGGCATACCATAGTGGTAGTGCCCATAATTTGGAACTAGGGAAAGGGGGAGACATTTAGCACATTCCATCGTCAAAGATAAATGACAGCGGTTCCTCTTAATCCCTATTAAAAAGAGGTATGTGATAGTCCAGGGTCCATAACCCTCATTACCATGGGAATGTAAACTCATGTTCATTTCTAGGGTCTACCTTATTGTTTGAATATCCCACATGAATTAAAATACCATGTGTATGTAAACTCAAAAGTTAATGTTGGTGCACCTGATGATCTTATTATAAATGTCTTGTTGCTTTGAAAGAAGCTTTGTATTTATGTTGTTGGACTTGTTCTTGGAGGATCCAATATAGAGGTTGATCACACAACATAAGGGAATAATCAAAGCTATATAATGGAATTCCATAGGATACCTTACTTTATGTATCATGTTCTTACATGGGATGAGGTTCCCTCCACACAGTGTGTTGCTATGTGGGCAAGAGATTTGTATGCATACCTTTTTAGTACGAGGACCTGGGTTTAGTCAGCGTAGCGTTTTTCTATGTAGGTCCAAGTTAAATTCACATATCACATCACTATGTGGGGTCAATTTCTTCCTACCTACTTATTTTCTACATGGGGAAGGGTTCCTCCCATATAGGGTTTTGCTATGTGGAATTCATTGTTTCAAAGGGGGCTTTGGTTTTGCACCTTGTGGGGAGTACGCCCGCAATGAATTCTAAGCTAAAAAACTACCAATTGATTTATATTATCTTCCTTAATGCTATGTGGAAGGTTTTACCTATGTAAAATCATCAAAGGAGTCCATATTTTAAGGAACTTTAGATCTCTCCATCAATCCATCAATGTATTGATCCATTTTTGATTCTACTTGGGATATTTTTATAGGGAAATAGAGGAATTGGGTACCGGTGTAGCCGGTCATCCATGGTGAGCCATAGAGAATCTTTTGTGGGATCCCACGAAGGAATTAGTCAGCAGTGAGGGGCTTTTTTGGTTACAGATATCCCCACCTAGCTCCACAAATGATATTATATCATTTTTGAGAGCTGGTAACACTTCCCTTACTTTAAAATGATGTAGTTCAGTGGAAATATTATGTGGGAGTGGATATCACCCTACCCTTACACAGATGTTTTTATATTGTTCATAGGTACCGCTGGATCCCCCCCCCCATCTGAACAATTTCCATTTGCAGAGTAGCAGACTTCCATGTGGAGGGGCATTCTTAAAAGGGATCCTTTCTTTAATCCATCATTTTCTTCCTTTGTAATTTTCACCTTTTTTAAGTATTTTTCCTTAGATTTATTTTTCTTTCCTTTTCAAATAAACACAATTGTCTTCTTATTCATTGATTCTTCTTTTATGAAAATGTTTTATGACCCAAAAATGTTTTTCATAGGGTTTTTCAGGTTTTTATTAATTTTTACATTTTATGGATTTTTGGGTATTTTTTTATCATTTTATGGGTTTTTAGGGTTTTTATAGATTTTGATGGTTTTAGGTTTTTTATGTTTTTACGGTTTTTTGGGATTCTGAGCTTTTTTTGAGTTTTTAGGGTTTTTTAGGTCTTTTAGAGTTTATTTATATTTTTTAGGGTATTAAGGATTTTTAATGTTTTTAGTAGGTTTTTAGGGATTTAATATTTTTAGGTTTTAAGGTTCTTAAGGGGTTTTATGGTTTTTAGGGGATTTATGGTCTTTCTGGGTTTTTAGAGTTTTTTTAGTTTTTTAGGGGTTTCATTTTATTATTATTTTATGTTTTTTTAATGTTTTCTCTATTTTGAGGGTTTTTCTGTTTTTAGGGATTTTTAGGGTTTTTTAGGATTTTTATGTTTTTTAATGATTTTTAGGGTTTTTTGGGATTTGGGGGGTTTTGGGGTTTTTAGGGTTTTTAGGGTTTGTAGAGGTTTTTGTGTTTTTATGGGTTTTTAGAATTTTTAGGGGTTTAAGTATTTTTATTTTTTTTTGGTTATCATAGGGTCTTTCATGGTTTTTAGAATTTTTTTTGAAGTGAGGAATTTTTAATGGGTTTTTGTGGTTTTTTGGGATTTTAAAGTCTTTTAGGGTTTTTAAGTTATATAGAATTTTTTTATTTTTTAGGAATTTTAATAATTCTTAATTATTTAAGGTTTTATTTTGGGTTATCATTATTTTTATTGGTTTTTTACATTTTTAGACATTTTTAGGGTTTTTTATGATTTTTATGGATTTTTTTTGAATTTTATAGATTTTGATGGTTTTTTGTATTTTTTTCGTTTTTTAGGGGTTTTAGATTTTTTAGGGGTTTGATGGTTGTTAAATTGTTTTATATTTTTAAGATTTTCTTATGAGTCTTCAAGGATTTTAGGAGTTTTTACAATTTTAGTGATTTTTAGGGTTGTTTTTTATTTTTATGTTTTAGGATTATTAAGGATTTTGAGTTTTTTTGTGTTTTTCGGGGGTTTTGGGTTTTTCATGGTTTTTATCATTTTTCATGTTTTTAGGGGTTTTAATTATTTTTATGTTTTTTAGTTTTTTATTTGGGATTTCAGCGTTTTTTGGGTTTTTTACATTTTTAGTGATTTTTAGGGATTTTATTAGGTTTTTTATGTTTTTTTATGTTTTTAGGGATTTTGTGGATTTTAAAGGTTTTTTAGGTATTTAGGGGTTTTTAAGGTTTTAGGCATTCTTATGTTTTTTAGGAATTTTAGTGTCTTTAGGCTTTTAATATTTTCTTATGTTTCTTCATATTTTTTTGTGTTTTTCATTTTTAGGGATTTTTAGGGATTTTTGTATTTTTATGGTTTTTTGGGATTCTAGGGATTTTGGGGGGCTTCAGAGTTTTTAGGGGTTTTTAGAGTTCTAGTGATTTTTTGGGTTTTAGCAGTTTTATGTGTTTTTATATTTTTAAGGTATCTTTAGTTTTTTTAGGCTTTTATATGTTTTTATATTTTTTTAGGTATGTTTAGACTTTTTATGGGGTTTTTAGGGATTTTACGGATTTTAAGGGGTTTTAGGTTTTTTTTTTGGATTTTTTTTGTTTTTAGTGTTTTTGGCATTTTTTATGTTTTTAGGGGTTTTAATTTTTTCTAGGTATTATGGATTTATTAGGTTTTTTAAAAGTTTTAGGGTTTTTTTATGTTTTTAGGGATTTTTTATGATTTTTAGGGGGTTTTAGAGTTTTTAGGGATTTTGAGGGTTTTGAGGGTTTTTATGGTTTCTAGGGGTTTATGGGTTTTTTTGGGTTTTAGGGTTTGTTTAAGAGTTTTATGTTTTTTAGAGTGTTTTATGTTTTTAGGTATTTAAAGGGGTTTTAGAGTTTTTTTTGTTTACATTTTATGGGTTTTTGAGTTTTAAGGTTTTTGGGGGTGTTTATGTTTTTAGATATCTTTTAGGTTTTTTAAGGTTTTTAGCATTTTAGGTTTTTAGGGATATTTAAGGATTTTTAATGGGTTTTTGGGTTTTTATAGATTCTAAGGGTTCTTAGGACTTTTATGAATTTTTAGGATTTTTAGGGTTTTAAACTAGTTTTATATTTTTAATACTTAAAAGGTTTTTAGGGTGTTTAGGGATTTTTAGGGCTCTAGGGTTTTTTAGGGGGGTTTAGGGTTTTTAAAATTTTTAGGGTTTTAAACTATTATAATTATTTTTTGGATTTTAAGGTTTTCTTATGGTCTTTCATGGTTTTTAGGGTTTTTAGTAGTTTTTGGTATTTTTTTTATGAATTTTTAGGAATATTATGAGTTTTTGGAATTTTTTGGGATGTTGAGGGGTTTTATGGTTTTAATATGATAATTTTGTGTTTTTTAGGATTTTAGGTTTTTGTTTTTAAATTTTTATGGTTTTTACAATATTTAGTGGGTTTTGATGTTTTTATGGGATTTAGGGTTTTATGGTTTCTTGGATTTGTTATGGTTTGTATGGATTTTTAGTGTTATTAGTGGATTTTATGTTTTTATAAATTTTTATAATTTTTATATGTTTAAAGTAATTTTTGGATTTAATGGTTTTCTTACATTTTCTTAGATTTCTAGGGTTTTTACTTTTTTTTTAATTTTAAGGATTTTAAAATTTATTAGGTTTTTAGGTATTTTAATGGTTATTTGGGTATTTAGGGGTTTTTAATGGTTTTTCAGTTTTTCTAGGGTTTTAACATTTTTTGGACTTTAGGGGTTTAATTGGTTTTGGTTTAAAATGTTTTCTTAGGGGTTTTTAAGGTTTTGAATGTTTTAAGGGATTTTCATCATTTTTTTATTTTTATTGAATTTTAGGGTTTTTAATTTTTTTAGGTGTCTTAGGGAACTTATCATTTTTAGTTTTTTTGGTGTTTTATTAAATTTTTTTAATGTTTTCTTAGAGGTTTTAGGGTTTTAAATATTTTTACATTTTCATGTATTTTTAGGTGGTTTTGTATTTTTATTTGATTTCAGGTTTATTAGATATTTTGATGGTTTTAGTGTTTTAGGATTTTAAATTTGGGGGCGGGGGTTTAGGTGTGTCTTTGAGTGTTTTTGGTTTTTTAATGATTATTAGTCTTTTTTGATGATTTTGGGATTAAATGGTATTTATAGTTTTAGTTGATTTTAAGGTATTTAGGAATTTTTAGGATTTTTTAGTGGTTTTAGTGGTTTTTTTGGGGGGGGGGGGGTTTGGTCATTTTAGGGTTTTTTGCGTTTTTAAGGTTTTTAAGAGTTTTAAGTGTTTTTAGGTTACAAAAATTTTCTTGGGGGTTTTCAGGGTCTTTTATATTTTTTTGATTTTTAAGGATTTTTTAGGATTTTTATCGATTTTTATGGTAGTTAGGGATTTTGAGGTGTCGTGTAGTTTTTATTTTTTTCAATGTTTTTTGGTTTTTTAGGGGTTTTAAGTATTTTTATGTTATTATGGATTTCTTATGTCTTTCCATGTTTTTATGAATTTTTACCTTTTTAGGTATTTTTAGATGTTTTTTATGATTTTTAGGGTTTTTTTAATATTTTTAGGGATTTTGAGGGATTTAGGTTTTTACTGTTTTATTATTACTTCGTTTTTTAGGGTATTTTTGAGTTTTTATAATTTTTTATGTGTTTTTAGAGATTGTTATCATTTTAAAGGTTCAAATATTTTTGGAGTTTTTAGTGATTTTTTGGTATTTTATGGGTTTTTTAGGATTTCAAGGTTTTTAAGGGGTTTATGGTGTTTAGGGGTTTAGGGTCTTTTACAGTTTTTTGTGTTTTTTGGTTTTTAGGGGTTTTAATAATTATTAGTTTTTTAAGGTTTTCTTAGGGTTTTTAGAGTTTTGAGGGGTTTTTATGTTTTTTGGGACTTTTTGGGGTTATTTGGATTTTTATTTTATTTTTTGAATTTTTATTGATTTTGAGGGGTTTTAGGAGTTTTAGATTTTTAGAGGTTTTAAGTGTTTTTAGGGTTTTAAGGTTTTATTCTGGTCTTTAATGGTTTTTAGTTCTTTTTACATTTTTTGTGATTTTTAGGGATTTTTTAATATGCTTTTGGTTATTTAGCGGCTTTCAAGATATTAATTATTTTTAGGGTTTTTAGTGATTTTTGGTTTTTAAGGTTTTTATCACTTTTTTTTATTTTTAGGGAATTTATGTGTTTTTAGGATTTTAAGGATCTTTAATGTTTTTCAGGGTTTTTATGGGTTTCATGATTTTAGATATTTTAAGGGGTTTTTTGGATTTTTATGGTTTTTTGGGATTTTTAGGATTTTAGGTATTTTGAGTGTTTTAGGGTTTTTAGGGCGTTTTATGGTTTTAGTGTTTTTAGGATTTTTACCATTTTTAGGGTTTATATGGGTTTTAATTTTTTTAGATTTTTATGGGTTTCTTAGGGTTTTTCTAGTTTTTATGGGTTATTTATTTCATTAAGGATTTTATCATCATCTTAGTATTTTAATGTTTGTATTGTTTCTAGTATTTTGGGGGGTTTTTCAAATATTTAGTATTTTAGGGTTTTCACGTTTTTAGCATTTTTCATGTTTTTAGGGGTTCAAATTGTTTTTAGGATTTTAAGTTTTTCATAGGGGTTTTCAGGGGTTTTAGGGATTTATAGAGATATTTTAGTATTTTTATCGGTTTTAGGGTTTTTAGGGATTTCCAGGATTTTTTTGGTTTTTAGGGTTTTTATGGTTTTATGGTTTTTTCAATTTTTAGGGATTTTTAGAGTTTTCATGGGGGTTTAAGGTTTTTTAGAGTTTTAATGTTTTCAAGGTTTAAAGTTTTTTTATAGTTTCTAATGGTCTTTAGGGTTTAGGGTTTTATTTGGTTTTTAGGGGGGGTTTTAGGTTTTTTCGGTTCTTTATGGTTTTTTTAGCATTTCTAGGGTTTCTATGGGTTTTATTTGTTTTTATGATTTTATAGTTTTCATTGGGATTTTCAGGGTATTTATAGATTTCTACCTTTTAAAACATTTTAAAATATTTTTTTGTATTTTTATGTGTTTTTAGGGATTTTGACGGGTTTTAAGGTTGTTTGGGATTTTTGGGAATTGGGGTTTTAGGGTTTTTAAAGTTTATTAGTATTTGGAGGCTTCGAGTGATCTTTTATTTTTTAGGTTTTCTTAGGGGTTTTAGGGATCATAAATATTAATGGATTTTTAGGGATTTATTAGGATTTTTATGGGTTTTAGAGCTTTAGGTATTTTGATGGTTAGGGTTTTTAGGGATTTTAGAATTTTAGGGGCTTTTATTGTTTTTTGTATTCTATGGATTTCATAGGGTTTTTATGGTTTGTGTGTTTTTATAAATTTTTAGGGTATTTAAATTTTTTATGGATTTTAGGGTTTTGAGTATTTTTATGGATTTTTTTGGTTTTTAGGGTCTAATGGTTTTTATTGGGGTTTGTGGATTTTTTTAGTTTTATAGGTTTTTTAATAGTTTTTAGAGTTTTTTACTATTTTAGGGGATAAAGGGTTTAGAGTTATTAGTGGTTTTTTGTATTTCTAATGGTTTTTTTTGGTTTTTATAGATTTTAGTGTTTTTTTAGGTTTTTTAGTTTTTTAATGTGTTTTTAGGCTTTTAAGGTTTTTTAGTGTCTTTCATGGTTTTTAGGTGATTTACGTTTTATGGAATTTTTAGGTATTTTTATGATTTTTGTATATTTTTGAGTTTTTAATGATTTTGAGAGGATTATGGTTTACATAGTTTTTTTGGTTTTTAGGGTTCTTAATTTTTTTATATTTTTTAGGGTTTTTAAGTGTTTTAGGTTTTTAAGTGTTTTAGTTTTATGAGGTTTTCTTAGGGGTTTTTAGGGTTTGTTCAGTTTTTTTACATTTTTAGGTATTTTAAAGGATTTTTAAGGATTTTTATAGATTTTATTCGTTTTTAGGGGTTTTGAGGGTTTTTATGGGTTGTTGTTTTTTAGGGATTTTATGTTTTTTTTTGTTTTTAGGGGTTTTTATGAATTTTAATGTTTTTTAGAGTTTTTTAAATATTTCTAGGCTTTAAAGGGGTTTTAAAGCTTTTAGAAGATTTTGGGTTTTTATTTGTTTTAGGATCTTATAAGGTTATTAGGATTTTTTGGTTTTTTTTTGTTTTTAGTGTATTTAGTTCCTTTTAGGGTTTTTATCATTTTTAGGTTTTCTATGTGTTGTAATTATTTTTAGGGTTGTAATGTTTTATTAGGGTTTTTAGTATTTTTATGATTTTTTGAGTTTTTTAGGATTTTTAGGGCTATTAGGTTTTTTAGGGTTTTAGGGTTTTTTTTTTTGATTTTTGGGGTTTTAAGTGTTTTTATCCTTTTAAGGTTTTTAAGGGTATTTCATAGTTTTTAGGGTATTTACATTTTTAGGAATTTTTTAGTGATTTTTTAGGGCAAGGAAGGCTTGAGGCCAGGCTATTCCTGGTACCCCCAAAATTTATTAGAATAAAGTCGCAAAGACAAGGGAGGGGTTTGGTCAATCAACCCACACCAAAAAACCCTGGACGCCACCACAAAACACAAAAATACACACACAACTAGACAAAGCAAAAAAGTAAAGGTATCTCCATCATCATCTCCCAGCCAACCAGCAACCAGCATTCTACAACATGTTTTTCATCATCCATCACCCCCTTTCCAAGCATAACCACCGCCAGCATCATAGAGTCACCAGTACTAGAATCATAAACAATAGCTTTATCACATCTTAGCCATATAGCGACCAGGATCTACCACCACATTTTCAAACAACCACCACCTCTTTCAATAACCAGCAGCCCACTTCCACCCCAGCAACTAGCTGCATCAATTATAATCAACACCACCACAAAAAACATCAAGAACCCACCACCTCTAGTCCTCAAGGAAAGCGGTATCCAAATTCTAGTATCTCATCATCTAGAAACTCAAGATCCAACCAAAAATCAGCAGCAACTCATGGAAAAACCAACAACCAGTAGCAGTCATCATATAACAACTCAGAATCCAGCAACCATATCCTCCTGACCAGACGGGTTATAGCATCCCACCATATCCAGAAACACAAGACCACCATCACCCATGCCTAAACCCATTCCACATCTTCGAAAAATCCTTAAACTCGTCATTCAGAAACAACAACGACTCACAACCGAAGCAGCCAGAACTCAAAAGCTCGCAGTCCAGCATATCAAATGGAACACAACACAATATGACCATACCTTCATCAGCAGTAAGACCCTAGGACAAGGAAGAGAAAACAGATAAATGAACCTGTGTCATTTCCTTTTGCATCCACCATGAATCGTCTTGATTCCATAAAAACCAGCAAGACCCTCCTTGGGTCAAAACAAAAAGCACAGGTCCGAGTGCAAGCCTTTGCACGCCACTTCCAAGAAGTCGCAAAGCCCGTCGTACCCACATTTCACCAATGCGAAGCCAAAACTCTCCCAGACGAAGCCACCAGATTATCGTGACACACCAAAGATGAGAGCCAACGCACTGAACACAAAAAGACTTGAACAGCCAAGACTGAACCCAGATCTGACAAGAATTCCTGAAATTCAGGCCAAGCACGCCTCTTCCCAGTCGTCATAGCACTCGTCGCAACCGCCTTACACCATCGTGAAACCAGAGAAACCTATGAGACCTCAGATTTAGATCTGGCATTGAGTGTTTCTTTCCAATTGACCGAGAAGGGGATGACCAAGAACTCCAGACCTTCCCACCAACTTGGCGACGTGAGCAGCCGCATCTATCAACGAACTAAACGATCTACCGAGAGCACACCCAAGCCACCGAGAGATCTACAACACAGCCTAGGAGAAGCGAAGATCCATCAGGGAGAGGGGGTGACGATGATGGAGATCACGAAGGGAGAGCACCTGGAGACTCAGTCTCTGTCCAGCTTTATGTTGTTCTCAAACGTGTTTTTGGGTAACGAGGTATTGGGGTGCCTCCCCACCTGTGCACCGCACATACCCAACGACGCCCAAGGTGGACAACCCTTCGGCTTAAACCAGTCCCCAATGGGGTAGAGGGACGATGAGAGGTTTGTTAGCATATAGTGCATGTTGCCTTGCGAGGACTTGAACCTGGAACCTTGGGGTTAGGACGTGACCACCTTTAACCAACTCACCCGTGCCCCATGGGTAGAAAATGTGTTATTGGGAAACAAGGTATTGGGGTGGTCTCCCCACATGCGCACCGCACGTCCCCAGTGAGGCCCAAGGTGACCAACCCATGGGCGTAGGCCAGTTCCCAATAGGGTAGAGGGGCCCATGAAAGTTTTGTTAGTATATAGTGCACGTTGCCTTGTGAGGACTCATAGCTGGAACCTCGGGGCCAGGATGCCACCACCTTTAACCAACTCACCCATTCCCCATGGGAAAACATGTTGTTGGGTAATGAGGTATTGGGGTGGCCTTCCCACCTGCGCAATGCACATCCCCAGTGAGGCCCAAGGTGGCCAACCCTTGGGCTTAGGCTAGTTCCCTATGGGTTAGAGTGTCCCACGAGATGTTTTTTGGCATATTGTGTGCATTTCGTTGCAAGAACTCGAACAAGGATCCTTGGGGTCCGGACACCACCGCCTTTAACCAACTCACTCGTGCCCTATGGGCAAACGTGTTGTTGGCTAACGAGGTATTGGGGTGGGATCCCCACATGTGCGTCGCATATCCCCAGTGTGGCCCAAGGTGGCCAACCCATGGGCTTAGGCCAGTTCCCAATGGGGTATAGGGGCCCACGAGAGGTTTGTTAACATATAGTGTGTGTTGCCTTGTGAGGACTCAAACCCAAAACCTCGGGGTCACGATGCCACCACCTTTAACTAAATCACATGTGCCCCATGGTCAAACGTGTTGTTGGGTAATGATTTATTGGGGTGGCCTCCCCATCTGCGCGCCACACGTCCCCAGCGAGGCCCATGGTGGCCAACCCTTGGGCTTAGGCCAGTTCCCAATGGGGTAGAGGGGCTCACGAGAGGCTTTTTAGCATATGGTGCCCTTTTCATTATGAGGACTCGAAAATGGAACCTCGTGGTCAGGACGACACAACCTTTAACCAACTAACCCGTGCCCTGCAGGCGTTTAGTGATTTTTAGGAATTTTTTAGGTTTTTATTGGTTTTTAGTTTTTTTGGGGATTTTTAGGATTTTAAAGGTTTTTAGGTGTTTTAGGGTATATTAAGGTTTTTATCTTTTTAGGTTTTTTAGGGGTTTAATTTTTTTATGTTTTTAATGTTTTCTTATTGGTTTTTAGGGTTTTTATGGTTTTTTACATTTTAGTGTTTTTATGTATTTTTAGGATTATTTTATGTTTTTAGGGATTTTAGGGATTTTTAGGGGGTTTAAGGTTTTAGGGTTTTTAGTTTTTTTATTATTTTTAGCGGTTTTATGTGTTTTTATCTTTTTATGGTTTTTAGTGGTTTTTTAAGATTTTATTGGGTTTTTTTATATTTTTACGGATTTATAGGACAGTTTAATATTTTTATAGATTTTTAGGGTTTCCCATATTTTTTAGGGATATTTGGGTTTTCGGGGTTTTAAGGGTTTTTATGGTTTTTAAGATTAATTAGGTATTTAAGGTTTTTAATAATTTTTAGGTTTTATGTGTTTCTTTGGGTTTTTTGAGTTTTATGGTTTTTTAGATTTTTAGGGTTTTAAAGGGTTTTTTTGAGTTTTTGTTGGATTTAGGGTATTTATGGGTTTTTACAATCTTTAAGGTTTTTATGGGTTTTTATGTTTTTTAGGGTTTTTATGTTCTTATAGGATTTTCATCATTTTTAGGTTTTAAGGGTTATAAGCATTTTTAGGGTTGTAAGGTTTTCTTATTTTTTCTGGGTTTTTAGGGTTTTTAGCATTTATTAGGTATTTTATGGGCTCCAAGTGCATAGATTTTAAGGTTTTCTTAGGACTTTTTATGAGGTTTAGGTATTTTTTATGTTTTTAGGTATTTATATGGATTTTTTAAATATTTTTATGGTTTTTATG
This sequence comes from Viscum album, assembly GCA_963277665.1. Taxonomy (NCBI): domain Eukaryota; kingdom Viridiplantae; phylum Streptophyta; class Magnoliopsida; order Santalales; family Viscaceae; genus Viscum; species Viscum album. The sequence continues at coordinate 1,635,043,847 of OY728157.1, read as the reverse complement.
GTTTTTATGGATTTTATGGGTTTTATGCTTTTTAGGGTTTTTATGGTTTTTTGGGTTTTTATTTTTTTTTGAGTTTTTTAGGGTTTTTAGTGTTTTTTAATATTAATAGGGGTTTAAAGGGTTTTTAGAGTTTTATTTGTTTTGGGGGGTTTTAATTTATTTTATATTTTTAGGTTTTTTATGGTTTTTGGGGTTTTTTGGGGTTTTCGGTTCTTTTTGATTTTTATATTTTTTATGTTATATGAGTTTTATGAGTTTTATGTTTTTTAAGGTTCTATTATGTTTTTTCATGGGTTTTATGGGTTTTTTGTTTTTGGGGATTTTTATGGATTCCTTTTTTAAAAAAATGGGGTTTTAGGGGGTTTATGGATTTTGAGGGATTTTTAGTGTTTATAGGGTTATTTAGGATTTTTAGCGTTTTTAATTTTTTAATGGTTTTAAGTGTTTTTAAAATTTTATGGTTTTCATAGTATTTTCAAATTTTTCAGGGTTTTAAAATTTTTTGGTATTTTTAGAGCCTTTTAATTTTTTTGGGTATTTATGGATTTTAATGGATTTTTGGGTTTTTTTACATTTTTTGGTTTTTTGGGTTTTGTGTGTTTTTAGGTTTTCATAGGGGGTTTCTAGTTTTTTAGGGATTTTAGATATTTTTATCACATTTTTATGTTTTTTTTGGTTTTAGGGGTTTTGTATTTTGTGGGGATTTAGGGTTTTAGTTTTTTCAGGGTTCATATGGTTATTTCTGGGTTTTAGGGTATTTTTGTGTTTTTTTAAGGTTTTATGGGTTTTTAGAGATTTTTTAACATTTTTAGGGGTTAAAGTGAATTTAGATTTTTTAGTGGGCTTAGTGTGTTTTTGGGTTTTTTATGGTTTTTAGGTGTTTTTGGATTTTAGGGGCCATTGGGGTTTTTATGGTCTTTTGGGGTTTTAGCATTTTTAGTTTTTTAGGGGACTTATGTGATTTTTGGATTTTTACTGGTTTCTTAGTGGTTTAAGGGTTTTATGGTTTTTTATGTTTGTGGTTATTTTTAAGGATTTTTAGGATTTTTATTGATGTTTAGGTTTTTTTTTGATTTTGATGGTTTTTATGAGTTTTTTGGATTTTTATGATTTTTAAGGTTATTATAGTTGTAGGTTTTTAATGGATTTATCTGTTTTAGGAATTTAAGTATTTTTATGGGATTTTAGGGTTTTAGTGGTTATTATTTTTCTAGGTATTTTTTGAATTTTTTTATGTTTTTAGGGTTTTTAGGGATTTTGAGGGTTTTTTAATATTTTAATTTTTTGGGATTTTTGAGTTTTTCAGGGTTTCAATGTGTTTTTAGAGTTTTTTACATCATTAGTAGTTTAATGGTTTTTTAGAGTTTATAGTGGGTTTTTAATGATTTTATGGGTTTTTAGGGTTTTTAAGGTTTCATTGTTTTTTATTATTTTTATGGAGTTTTGGGGTTTTTAAGGGTTTCAGTGTATTTTAGTGTTTTAGTGGTTTTAGGTTTTTTACTGGTTTTAATTGTTTTATTTTTTAATGATTTCTTAGGGTTTTTAGGGTTTTAGGGGTTTTTATATCTTTAGGGATTTTGGGGACTTTATTGGAATTTATGGTTTTTTGGGTTTTTATAGACATTGAGGGGTTTTTTGGTTTTATTGGTTTCATTGATTCTTAGGTTGGGGGGGGGGTTAAGGGTTCTTTTGTTTTTAAGGTTTTCTTAGTGTCTTCTGAGTTGTAGGGACTATTACATTTTTAGGTATTTTTATGTATTTTTATGTATTTTTTATGTATTTTTTATGTATTTTTAACTTTTTTATATATTTTCATGTTTTTTTGGTTTTAGGGTTTCTACGGTTTTTAAGGGTTTTAGAATTTTTATGATTTTACAGTTTCTGAGTGTTTTTTTATTTTAATTTGTTTTTATGGGTTTTAGGTTTATTAGGTTTTTTATGATTTTAGGGACTCTTGGGAATTTTATAGGATTTCTATGGTTTTTAGGAGTTTTAGGTTTTTAGGGTTTTTAAAAAAATGTACGTTTTTATGTGTTTAAAGTGTTATAGGTTTTTATAGTTTTCTTGGGGTTTTTAGGGTCTTTAGAGTTATTTATGTTTTTAGGGTTTTTAGAAATTTTTCATATTTTTATGGTTTTGAGAGTTTTTTGGGATTTTGAGGGTGTTTAGTGTTTTTAGGGGTTTTATAGTTTTTTTTTGGTTTTTGGTTTTTTTTCATTTTTACAGTTTTTACGGTTTTTAGGGTTCTTTAGCTTTTTAAGGGTCTAAAAGGGTTTTGTTTTTTCATTATATTTTTAAGGTTACTATGGTCTTTAAAGGGTATAAAGATTTTTTGGGGTTTTAATGATTTTTAGAGGTTTTTAGGGGTTTTAGGGTCTTTTAATGTTTTAGGGTTTTTTGGGTTTTTTGGGATTTTTTATGATTTTTAGTCTTTTTAGTGTTTTTATGGGTTTTAGATTTTTACATATTTTTATTGATTTTTATGGTTTTTAGGGATATACAGATTTTTAGGGGTTTATGGTTTTTAAGGTTCTTAGGGGTTTTAATGTTTTTTAGAGTTTTAGATATTTTTTGGTGTTTAAAGGATTTTTAGATGTGTTTTTAATTTTATTTCTATATTAAAGGGAATTTGGAGTGTTTAGTGGTTTTTAGGGTTTTGACGGTTTTATGATTTTAATGATTTTTATGGTTTTTATGGTTTTTGGGGGTTTCATTGTTTTTAGGGTGTTTTAGGGTTTTTATAATTTTTTAGATTTTAGAGTTCTTATGTGTCTTTAGGTTTTTAATGTTTTCATATAACTTATCTTGGTTTTTAGAGTTTTTTTATATTTTTAAGGATTTTTTTGGCTTTTTTGGATTTTTATGGTTTTTAGGGATTTTGATGTGTTTTTGGTTGTTTGCAGATTTTAATGTTTATTTATGGTTTTTATCTTGTTTTTATGTTTTTAGGGGTTTTAATTGTTTTTAGGTTTCTAAGGTTTTCTTCTGGTTTTTCTGAGTATTTAGGGGATTTTACATTTTTACGTATTTTTATGGTTTTTAAGGTTTTTAGGGATTCTAAGGGGTTTTAGGGTTTTTAGGGGTTTAATTTTTTTTGAGGTATTTAATGTTTTTTACAACATTTTATGATTTTTTGGGGTTTTTATAGTTTTTTACATCTTTAGGGATTGAAAGTGTTTTTTGAAAATGATGTGGGTTTTAGGATTTTTATGGGTTTTTATGGTATTTTACATTTTTTGGGGGGGTTTTATGGGTTTTATGTGATTTAGGGTTATAGGTCAATTTAGGTTGTTAATATTTATAGGTTTTTGGGGCTTATAATTGTTTTTAGTTTTTTAATGTTCTCTTAGCGTGTTTCAGGTTTTTTTTGTTTTTATGGATTTTTAGGGTTGTTTTCGTATTTTTTTGGGGGTTTTAGGTGTTTTATGTATTTTGAGGGTTTTGGGGGTTTTTAGGGATTCAAGGGTCATTTATGGTTTTTATCATTTTTTAGGTTTTTAGGGGGTTTAGGTGTTTTGGTTTTTAAATTTGTCCTAGGTTTTTGGGGTTTTTAGGTTTTTAGGGTTTTTAGGGGTTTTTAGTTTTTATTTTATTTTTTAGGGTTCTAATAGTTTCTATAATTTTTTAACGTTTTTATGGGTATAAAAGGTTTTTAGAGTTTTATAGGTTTTATAGGTTTTAATAGTATTTTATGGTTTTTATGGTTCTTAGGAGTTTTTATGGGTTTTCAGGGTTTTTAGGGTCTTTTAGGATGTTTAGCACTTTTTTAGGGGCTTTAACTGTATTTTTGTTCTTACAGGTTTATTAGGTTTTATGGGGATTTAGTGTTTTTTACATTTTTAGAAATTTTTATGATTTTTATATTTTTTAGTTTTTTTAAGGATTTTGAGAGTTTTTATGGTTTTGAGGGTTGTATGGTTTTTACAGTTGTTAGGGTATTATATTTTTAGCGTTTATAAATTTTTTTAGGTTTTATGGTTTTCTTAGGGTTTTTCAAGTATTTTAGGGGTTTTTTATTATAGGGATTGTTTCAGCCCGAATCACATCGCATCCAAGAAATAAAATGGTTTGATGGGTATTGGGTAGTATATGCTTTTTATCTTACAAAGGAGGTGCCACAGTAAAGCAGTCCTAGTGGGTCATTGTAGGGGGCTAAGTGTTTATACAATCAATCCATGACTGGTAGGACATCTTCAGATAGTCTCCAATGAGTTTATTCATGGAGTTAGAAACACCCAATGACCCCTAATCCATGATTCAGGGACCTATTTTCCAAAGGAAGATGGTCATTGGATAATTTGTCCAATGACACATAAGGACTCACATTGGTCGAGAGGATGGGCACTTGGCCTCATCGCACCCTTTGGGGGGGATTATTTCATATTCCGAGAATCTCTAATAGATTTAAGCTATGTTTATATGTTCTTAAATCTTTTATTCATTCCCAAGCACGTGTCATAGATTACTCCTAGTTTTCAAGATCAACCATAAGTATACATGGGTTTGAAATATTCTGTATATATCTAAGGTTCTTCCTTAATGTTACCCTCTTACTGGATATACCATGAATTCCTCAGTTTTTTACTAAGAAAATATTGGTTTTAAGCCATATGGAATGGTGCTTTGGAGTTTATCATCATCCATGTGGGAGAGAAATCATTTCAATGTTGAGATAGAACCTGCAATATTGGATTTTTATGTATCCTCATGAGAGGAATCGGAACCCACATAGTTCAGTGTCACTTTACTATACACATCACCTTTTAAGGTCTCGTGACAAAGACCTAGCCATGCAGTTTGACACCATGAAATAAGGAAATAAGCGAACTGCTGTGAATACAATGGTTTCGGGCTTGAACTTTGGTGAGGTTTCCTACGTATCCCCGCTAATTAGGAATCAAATTTCACATAGTTCTAAAATCTAGGGCTTACACATGGAAGTTTCCTGTTAAAGGGGGCATGATTTGGGGCTTACACCTAGAGGGAAGGCCCACTTGAGCTCGGGCCTTAGATAGACATCTTACGTATCCTGGTTGGACGAGGAATCATAGTTATCATAGTTCAACAGTTGGGTTGATAATTTTTATTCCATGATCTCCACTAATCTCCAGCCCATGCGAGTTTAGATTGGTGTGAAAACAAGTGTAAGTGGTAGATATGAAAAATCACTCACTTTCCCATCTCTGTTAGTGGAAAAGGAGGAGGAGGACGATGTAAGAGACTGGGGATACAACACTTCTCTAAAGAGGTGCTAGGGGCACACCTCAGATAGAGTGTCCGAAGATTGATTATGGGAAAGGGGAGGAGCATTCCTCATCAATAAAGAAATCAAGAGTTATTTTCCCTTATTTATCGCTGGCCCTCATTGAAGGAAAAGTCCAATGATCACCCATAATCCCTATAATGGGGAGGTACATTTGAGCATCCTAAGGTCATAACCCGCACTACCATGGAAATATAAACTTAGGTACATTTCGGGGGTCCACCTTATTATAGGGATTACCCAAATGACTCTACTTACCATGGGTTTGTAAAATCAAAAGGGTTCACTAATGTGCCTGGCTGTTTTATCATACATGTCCAATGGATTTGCAATATACGTTGGCCTAGTGTCTTTGGATTAGTTCATAGAGGGGATATGGAAAATGTGATGGGGGTGGAAGGAAATGATTGAATCCAGAGGGTGGAACACCCGAGAATACCCCGTTCCACATAGAATTTCCCTCGGCAGGATGGAGTTTCTTCCGCATAGTGTTTTGGTATGAGGGTGAATGGTTTTTCCATGTACTGTGATGGCAAATGGACATGGGTTTGATCCACGAAGCATTTTTCAACACATACATAGGTTTTTACTGCCTATAATTTCACTACATGACACTGAGTTCCATCCACATAACATAATGATACGTGGGGTAGGGATCTATATACATAGAGAAATGATACATGTTGTAGGGTTATAACCATATAGTTTTTTGCTATAGGGGATACCAAATTAAAGAAGGTACATTGGTTCTATGATTCACAGTAAAATTCATTCCTAAAGGAAGTTGGGTTTTTGTCTTCAAATTAGTATTATGTTTCCTTCTTTAATGCTATGTGGTGGGTTATTATTGTGGGGAATCATTGAAAGATCCCGTATTTTGCAGTGCTCTCTTATTCCATGTCTTTTATCACTCAAGTCCTTCAAAAATACTCTTCCATATTCCCCAATCGGGTCATTTTATAGAGAGGTGGAAGAAATGTATTGGTGAGCCGCAGAGCATATTTTGCGGAGGCCCATGGGGTTAACCCAGTTCATGGATCACTCGGTCAGTATGGTACAGGGTCTTCATTCTAAGAGGTGAAATTTACCACATTGTTCCCGTGTACAACTTCATTTTGTTCATGGGAAGCTGCCAGATTCATCTCTCCTAAGAACTGTTTGATTTCATAGGGGATTGTATGTGGGGAAGATTTATTTTCCTCCATCCTAGAAATGATTTCATTTTTAGGTGATTGGAACCAGAATCACCATCCCTCAAACTGGTTAGTTTATGGTTGCTTTGAGAAACCGCAGATCACCCTGAGGAGCAGCGGTCTGTGAAGGGGCTCTACTTCACGATGCATGTTTTTTCCTTTGCCAATTTTTTGTCATATTCAACAATTCTTCTTCAATTTTTCATTAAATTAATTTTCCTCTCATTTTTGATTCCTCGAGTGTGTTCAATTTCCCTTTGAAAACTTTTCAAGACACAAAAAATTCCCCCCATTAGAATGGGTTCCGATCGGGATGAAGAGGAGACTATTCCAATGTAAAAAAGTGGTCTTGACATGAATTAGTTTTTATTATAAGGGTGGACCCATAGGGGTTCCATGCCTATATATAGGGGGGGCCATGTCATTTTTCCTTTTACCATGTTTCTCGGTGAATGATGTTCCCCCATGATTCTCTCATCCAGTTCATTTCCATGAACAATCTCCTTTGAGGATGCCCTTCGCCCACAAACTGAACTTTACATTCCAAAAATAATCAATATATTTTTTTAGAATAGTGAGTTCAGACTTCTTCATAGTGAGGGTTTTTATGTGGTTTTCTTGCTCCATGAACTATCGATTCGTTGTCTAGTGCTTCACAGGACAATACCTAATGATCTTCCATGAACTGTCATTTTGTAGACGTTTCCTTCCACAGAAAATCAGTTCACATGGATTTCAGCATGCATCCCAAGTGTATTCCTTTTCCAAATGTTTTGTTAGAAGGTAACTCTTACCAATCCACTATAGGATCACAATGGATATCCCTCTTACCTCAATGTATGTGACCAAACGAATGGCGGATATGGTAGGGAACATTGAATCCAATCTTTATCCCCACATTACTACTCAAGAGAGTACTTTGAAATGTCTTATTTCACCAAAAATTATGGCCTACCCAATATCTAACTAGTTTCCACTGTACAAACTAGGACACCAAGATTATTCCCCTTCTCCATCAAATGAATAGAGAAACCATATACTTCATCATGAGAAATCTTGAGGTTGTGACCAAGAAAATGTTTCTACCATGGGAGAAATCATAATTGCTTTGAACCAAGAAGACTTATTTTTTATAAAGGGATCTATATGGAAAAGAATCAATTGACATTGTCACAATACATATTTGGAATCATTAATCTTGGATTATCCATTTGTTGTCAACCATTCATGAAATGATCTTAGTGGATGTTGAAGATCAAAATGGGATCTCCGGTCTACAGGGTTATTTTCTGATGAGTGAGCCTAGGCATTCTGGGTTCATAAAAAATTCTTGGAATCCCTAGATAAACTGGGTGTTATCAACCTATACCAAGAGGTGTGGTTCTCCCAATTATCTATTTATTCATTGGGTGAGATACTTCCCAAGTTGCTCAGTCGTTGGTGTTCAATCACCAAAAACTTTCACTTGTCACATGGTGTAGTGGGAATAGGTTTGTGGGATATTTATTAGATAGGGGGACTTCCCATACTCAAAAATATATATGATGAATTTTTACCCATGTCCAACACAAGTAGGAAAGTTTAACAAGTATCCCTGTTTGATGGGGAATTTTTGATCGTGGTGGAGAGACTACTTGATCAACCTCTTCATGAATGCTCACTTATTTTGTTAGAAGATTGTATAGGGATGTTCATGTAGGTGAATGGCCCAATGTTGAAAGTCCCTCACAGTTGAACACATCCAACTCAAAAATCATGACATATTCTAGGCTCATACTATGCTACTCATGAGGCGGTTCGATATACCACCTGGGGTTAGTATATTCAGTTAGATGTATCCCCTAAGCTCAGATTAGTGGGTTTATTTCCCATCTTTCTAAGTGGATGGATTTTCCCTTCCTATGATGTCTACACTGGTTTTAGAGCTTTTACCTTAATGATGACAGCCATGTTAGAAGAGGGAAAACCAATAATTTTTTTCATCCCCACCCTTACATGAATTTATGAGTTATTGGGGAAGATATAGAAGGGAAGACCTCCACATCATCTTATCAGGTCATTTCAATTTTTATACGGTTGGATATCAGAGCACTTTTCCTACTATAAATATCGATATACCCTAATGGTTCCTCATTCTAACTTCTACCCGACTCCACTCAATATTTTATTAGTTTTCAAAAAATCCTAGATGTTGAAAGCACAATCAAATTGTTTAGTGATTTTTCTCGATTTGTCTTTTCACCCTACTTTGTTCCTCAAGGAGAAATGGTGAATTATGGGAGTAGTTATTTATAAGACCATTCTTATGTTATTGTGTTATAATATGGAATCTTGACCACTCTTGTTGACAAAGTAATTGTCTGTGAAACATATACTCCTTACAATTTTTCTAGGAAATTTAGTTTCCTACAACAAGTCACATTACTCCCAGTCACACATGCCAATATGGAATATCATTTAGTAATCCTTATATAACTATGGATGATGATGATGTGTGAGGAATCTGGCATAAATGTCCTAATTCCTACCACATCGGCCTTTATTTACTTATCATTGGAATATTCCCAACAGTTGGTGGCTTGATATCCTAATGGGGTATTGACAAGGCCAATTTCACATGTTTTGAGTATGTTGACTTCTGCTAGCCCTATCTCTACTATTTATGATGTGCCATATTTCTCCATTACTATTGTAAGAAGGTGTTCAATTCACCATCACATGCATTTGAAAGGTACTTCTCCTACAGAACCTATCTCCTTGGAGAGTGACTCAAACCCCATATTTATGGAGGAAAAAATTGTGGTACTACTGAATCCATACTAAGCTGGACATAACCATACATTCCTAAAATTGTAGCAAGCCCCATGAATTTGGTTCCATAGATCAAACCAACTATATAGTGGGAGAGTTCTCCTACTTTGGTAACTCAACTAAGGGTATCTCCATATGTTGTGATGGTGCTTCTGGATTATATACTCATCATAGATGAGGGGAAAAATAAAAGTCCTAATTGCATTAAAAACACAAAGTCATGCAGAGAAGAGCATGGATTCAAAATCTATACCCTTTCCATAGAAGTTTCCCCAGAGAAAATTGTTAATGATGAGGAAACCCTTCCACGATTGTTTCCCAATTTGTGTTTATCCAGATTTGATTATCGACACCTTAAATCTCTTATATACCATATTATCATGGCACAGGAGGATCTAGCTACTCATGAAGGTAGTGTTGTTCAATTAAATTCCTCACATCATCAAACAAAGACCTTTCGAGATACTATTGAGGAATTGTACCATTTAATGGATGAGAAATAAAATTTTCATGACCAAGTGATTTCCCAAATAGAATTGTTTTGGGAGTGTGAGGATTGTGTGGACGAGTTTAAGGTGTAATTGGCATCAACAATTGTCAATTTTAAGGCCATAAAATAGAAGGGGTGAGATCTGAGGGTCTTTATAAAACAATTTCATCCAATGGTTAAAGCTGAAGCTGAACAGAGTTTAGCTTTAGAAAAATCCGTCAGTGGCCCACTTCAGGTGATTATCAATCTACTAGAAAGATATATTCAAGATTCATTGTAATCTTCAGATTTATCCTTTTCTATATTTTTTTGACATTAAGGTGATACTCCACATTTTAGATGTTCCTCTTTTCTCATTTAATTATACTAGAAACGTTATTTTTCATTATGCTTCTCTTTTATTTTTCCCGGTAATGTAAATCAATTATAATTGACCACTTATTAAAAAATAACCGCAATCAAATACTGATTTGAATCATAATCTAGGATAATTAATTGAAATAATAAAAGAATGATCTACTTTTTTTTATCCAAGGGACTTAGTGAGTGTAGTTTGACTATTTATAGGGCTACATGGAAAAACAAAATAAAATCATATTTTTGGTTATCACCCTACTTTTTTCCAAAACACAAATTGGTATGGTCTTAGTGGATATAACCTGGCTTTTTCTTAGGCCTCCCTTTGTGGGTTTTCAACCTAACTGTATTTTTGAATCTTTAGATTTTTTTTTCCTCGATATTTTTTATAAACCATCAAAATTGTAGGTTTAGAAAGATGGTAATCAACTTTTGCATAGGTTTCCCTTTGCGGGTTTTTCTCCTAGCGTTTTTCCTCTGTTTTTCATTGGTAGCTTAAAGTCCTAAAAACTGGAATATCATTACTATTATTTTAGGTCAAACAGTTTTAACCAAAACTGATGTTTTAGGTTGAATCGTTTTGACCATGATTCGGGGGAAAGGGCCCCAAATTAGGATTCATTGACTGAGGATGTCCCAATATATTTCAGACATGGATGTGGGATTTTTCATGACCATGATTTTTTGATTTCTGGATATAGAATATGATATGGGGCATGGAATCCATGGGGAATAAGGAATTAAGAAAATCCTTTCCTAAGGATGATTTTTTTGGTTGATAGTTCTTTTTTGTTGCAAACTTATGAAGATCTATTAGGAAATTGTGAGAATATTCAAACAAAGGTGTTCGTAGGACACTGACCGTCCATTTTTGATGGCAACGAAATTTTATGAGGATTTTGAATTTGTTTTTTTGTTGAAGGCCATAGTGAGTTTCATGGTGAGGGAATTATTTTTGAAAGTAGTATCATAATGTTCATTGTATTTGGTTGAGAAACTACTCGCAAACGAATTTTTCTTGTGTAAAGGAGGGATAAAGCATAGTGAGGTTTAACGTCGTACAACTGAGACATTTGAGATTTATGATTTAATGTCATTTTAATCTATCCATAGGGGGATATAGATATTTTTATTTTTCATGGTAGTCTAACAATAAATGTTCTATCATATTTATGCATTAAAGATGATAGAGGATGTAAACTGTAATATAGGGGTTTCTTAAACCAAGAGTGAGCTGAGACATAAACATCATAGGGGAATATGAAGGTAGAAGAAGCCTCTCCTGAGGATGGATTTTCTTTTAGATAATAGGCCCTTTTTTGGAAAACATATGCAAAGATGTCAGGGAATTTTGTTCACAGTCAAAAAAATGTGTCCTTAAGACAATCACCTTCCATTTTCGATGGCCATGGATGGTTATGGAGATTCAGACCTTTTCGTACATGGGGTATGGTTTGTGGGGGGGGTATTAAACTTGAAATGGGTCATTTCATGACAATATTTCCCAATAATGGATGGAGATATTCTTCCCATATAGGCATGTGGAGGTTCCATTATGCTGGTCTGACCCTTGCGTAGGAAATAAGGAACACTTTGTTCACAGTTGGGTCTGAGATATGAGATTCAGGAATCACTACATATCCTTCGATGATAGAAATCAATCCTGACATAGTTATTTTAAGGTATAAAGTATATTCATATGAATATATAGTTCATACATATGAATGGGGCATTCATGACTTGCCTACGAGCTCACCAATGAGGAAGGATTCATATCGAACTTTCTTGTTTATATTTATTTCACGAACATGAACATGGGGTGAAATATATTCTTTGACATGTCTGGATCGAAGAGTGAAAATTTGGTATCAATCATCATGCAGTTTTAATGTCATGCAATTAGGTAATTGATATAGATTCTATAGGAAAATATAGGATATTCAAGACAGGATATCTCAACATGTCTAAGACGTGGGTATAAAGGAATGTGTAAGACATGGTTATAAGGGATATCAGGTCAAGAGAAATGGTAGGGGCATTGGAATCCATTGGGAGTATGGAGGAAAGAAATGCCTCTCCTAAGGATTATTTTTTTGGTTAATAGGTCTTTTTGTGCAATACTTATACAAATCTGTCGTGACATTATGTTCATAGTCAAACAACAGTGTCCCTAGGATAGTGACCCTCTATCTCTGATGGACATAGATGATTATGGGGATCTGAGATCGCTCGAATAACGGAGTTTGATGGATCTTATGGATGTATATAAACTTATTTATTAATATTTAGTCCATGATTACCCAAAAAAATTTATGAATTTCCTAAATAGATCTAAATAATATGTAGCATGGGTCATTTCAGCTCCTTTATTGGAGATGGACCCAGTTTTGAAGATTCAGGTTTCCTGAAATTAAACTCCCAGCATAGGTTAGGTATATATGTGGGGAGGGTGGAATTTTAGATAAATTTTTTTCTTTGAAGGATGGGGACTAAAATCCATCATCCAGTCATTACTTCATATTGTACATTCATAGGAATGATTCTAGATGTAGCTCTTGGGGTACCTTGTAGTTTAATGTCAGGCAGTTAGGGATTTGGGTTTCCCAAAATGGAGGGGAGAACTCTAATGTACCTTTTATGGTCATGTCCCTATGACCACCTATCATGGATTGATTTCAATGTCTTTGTGGGGAATCCCATGATGAGGTCACTAAGCCCACGTGAGTTGTGCTCAGTGTGAGAAATAAAGGGTGGAACTAACTTCATCCACCACCTAGGGATGGTGTGATAAGGGAAAGGAACATTTTATGTTGCCGGAAATGATGTCAATCTTTAACATCGTACAACAATTATGTTTTATCAGGAAGTTTAATGTCGTGAGATTAGTATAAATACCACACAGTTTAACATCATACAGAGAGGACATAGATTCCAGGCAGTTTACCATCATATAATGAGGACATAGATTCCATACATTTTACCATCGTATGGTGAGGATGTGGATGAATTGACCTGAATGAAGGGACATTATTCTTCTACAATTTGTCTCACAAATAGGGCATGTGAGAAAGCCTGCTTTCTTTGACTTAGATTGTATGTAGATAAGGGAAAATTTCTATGTGTTCCATGGTTGGATCTAGGTCATAATAACCAAATATCTCATGGGATGATAAGAATAAAACCAAATATAGTTCTTTAGTAGAGAAATACTTCATAGTTATGACCCATATGTAGGGGGACATGTTTCAGTTTTTAGGGTGGCTGGCCTAGGATGAAAATATCAGCATCACTATGTATCCTTTGTAGTAAGGAATCAATCTATACATAGTTATGTGATGTGGCATGGTAGTTGACCATTGTCAGAAGTGGTATCCTCTTAGGTGAGAACATTTTTATTCCATGAATTCTAACGTCGTGCGGTTAGGATGATTTGGCCGTGTAGTTTAATGTCATGTTGTGAGGAGAATGGAAGCATGGTTTAACATCATGTCATAGGAAAAAAATTTCATAATGATCATGAGTAAGTATGGGTCAACAAGATAGGGATATACTGGGGCACCCCGGACATGAGGAGGATAAGAAATCATAAACTAGGATCATTGGGAATCTCAGATTGGGATAAATGGTACAAGGCTTGGATATTTTTGGGCATACAGAGGTAAGAAAATCCTCTACTAAGGAATAATTTATCTTTGGTTGACATGCATTTTTCTGGGAAACTTATGCAGATCCGTCAGGGCATTGTTTGTATAGTCAAAAAAAATGTTTCCATAAAACACTGACCATCCATATCTGATGGCCATGGATGATTATGTGGATCTAAGGTTTCTCAGGGCATGGAGTTTCATGGATGTAAATGGTATATTTGGGCATGCAATAAATATCCAGACCGTGTTTAGTTGTGAATTATGGAATCCCCCATGTAGATCTGACTCGTATGTGGGTGGGGGAACGGTCTTTAAATAAATAATTATTGTAGGAATCAAGGTTTGGGATCCTCTAAACAAGGTTACATTTTTGTGTAGGAGATAGAGGCATTTATTTGTGGAGGTTGGGCCCAAGGATGTAGAATCCAGGTTTCACTACATATCTAGTGAGGGTAGGAATCAAGACACACATAGTTATAAAAGTATTCTCATTAAATGGGTCTAACCCATGCATAGGGTGGTACATTTTTAAGGTTAGTTGGGACCAATGATGTAGAATATGAGTGTCACTATGTATCATATTTATTGCACAATGTTAAACAACATGGTATTTATCATATTTATTTCACAATATATCCTATAGTTTAACTATGTATGATTAGGATGTTTTGTCCATGCATTTTAATGTCATGTGGTAAGGAAGAATTCATTGTGCATCATTACGTCATGTTATCAGACACATTAAAATGCAGTTTTCTTCATGTGATTAGAATGATTACTATTGGCTACATGAAATATTTCTTTAAGAAACATTCATTTATGGGAACTGTGGTGATATTCCCATCCATTGAAATTAAGTAATATGCTCAATTAGAGTAGACCTTGTGTATGAAATCTGGTCCATCCCATTTTGGATCCAAGTTTGGAGGTTTCTTCCCAAGTATCATCAGGGTTCGGAGGACCAACACCATTTCTACTTCATGGAAGGAACAAAAGAAATCCTTTTTGTTGAAGGATCATGAAATCTGGTTTTGGTAAACTTCCAAATGGTGAAAACTATGCAATAGTTTGTAATCTAGTCACTCCATCCCATTGATCTATTTTTTTATTTCTTGTCTTCGGATAGTTGATCACATATATCAATTCTGAGTGATGGTATTTGAAAATAGATTGGTAGAACCGCATATGTCCATCATACTAATGAGTATAGGTTTTCTTGAGTTTCTGTGTAGGTCAAGGTCCGGTAATCCCAAAGAGCATTTAGGAGATTTTACAGCCCTAAATTATTGTCCTTGTCTAGCATATTATAGAGTATATTGGATAGGATCTTATTGAAGGCCTATATATGTTTGTTGGTCATTGCATGGTAGTAGGATGAATGGTTGGCCTTGACACCATACTCATGATATAAATTTTCCAAATCAGCAGAGTATAAATTGGTTCCATTTTCCATCAGTATTGTATAAGGGACACAAAATATAGCGATGATATTATCTTTCAAAAAGTTGTAAAATACTTCTTTCCCTAATATCTTTAAGGGGTATCACATCTACCCATTTGGAAAACAAGTCAGTCACTATAAGGATATACTTGAATTGTCGGGATGTGGTGGGAGGGTATGGTCTCATGACGTCCATTCCCCATATGGAAAATGGCTAGGAGTACTTCGATGTGTGAAGTAACTCTGAGGGTTGAGTGATGAAATTGGCATGAACCTAACATGGATGGAACTTTTTTGTGAATTCTATGAAATCTTATATCATAGCAGGCTAATAATATCCAAGACATAAAATTTGATGAGAGATCTTAGATGCCGGTTGATGTTCCCCATAGGATCCGGAATACACTTCCTTGATAAAAATGGTGGTATATTCTCCATAAATTCTTATGAGAAGGATCCCATCAAGGCCTCTCTTCTAAAGTTCCTTTTGTTTATTTGTTCCATTATACACAAAAAAATAATTTCCCATATTCATATTTTTTCTCTTTTAGTATTGTTTGATGGGAGTTATCCCTTTTGAATTTAATCCATGACGGGTGTCCTCCACTCAGTGGTAGGACCATACGGCTCAAGGACAGGATTGATCTTGTCAATTTCTTCTATGTTGGACTGAACTAATGATAAGAATATCTGACGGTGGTAAATGCTTATGAATATTTCATCCCAGTCCGGATTGGTTAGGGAGGTGGCTTCATTTTCCAACACATCGTCCTATTAATTTTATGATCGAAGGACATGAGATAATATTGGATCAGATGGTAATTCTACCATCAACTCTCATATATGGTCCATAAAAGGGATTATCTCCTCATTCATAATTGCATAGTCATCATTGAATTGATTAATGACCATTTCTGAGTCACCTTTTTTCTTCAAGTGTTCTTCTTTTACTTGAAGTACCAGCTCCAGGCTTTTAATGAGGGCATAATACTTTTCTTCATTTTTTGTTCACACCTCCAATAGTAGGAAGTAATAGTGAAAGATTGTGTTTTATAGAGATATAAGTATGACTCCCAACCCCACATTTTTGAGTTTGGGGTCTTCCATATTTTTTACCATCGATCTTTTGGATGCACCATAGAAATGAATATCCCATTATTGGGATTCCTTTTGAAAAAAGAACATATCTTCATCAGGTAGTTCAGTATCCACTAGTTTTATCTCTATAAAGGGGTTTTATACTAGGAAATCTACTAAATCGTGGACCCTGACAACTTTTTGAGGTATAAACCATATATCAAAATGCTTTAGGAAGGATTCCCATCATGATAGGCATCTATTCAACATTGGATGGTTGAGAATATACTTTAGCGGGTTTTTATGAGAGGTCAAATGGACCTCATGGTGCTGTAGATAGTGCCACAACTTCTGGACCATAAATATCAGGGCTAGACAACTCTTCATGATATTGGAATAATGAGTCTCAACGTCAATCATGGTTTGACTGAGATAACAGAGACCATTCTCATTACTGGCATCATTATTTTGTGTGAGAAAGGGACGTAGGGATCACTCCAAGGGAGTCACATATAGAATTTTTTGACTTCCTTTGACAGGAAATGTTAGCATTTAAAGGATCAAGATATATTTCTTTAGGGTGTCAAATTCTTATTGATAATCATCATTCGATTTATATTCGACCCCATTTTTCATCAATGTGGTGAAGGGAAAACATATTCTTGTAAGGTTGGATATGAATTACAAAATATAGGTTAGATGTCTTAGAATTACCCTCAATTATTTGAGGTTGTGATGAGGTGATATGACAAGGATATCCCTTTCTTTATTAGAATCAAATTCTATTCCACGATGGCGTATGAAAAAACTGAGGAATTTCCCTAAGGTAACATCAAAAGAACATTTCAAGGTGTTCGTTATCAGATTGTCTTGCCACAGTTTATCGAAGATAGTTTCAAGATATGCCAAGTGGTACAAGATTCATCTTGACTTAGCCACCAAATAATCAACATAACATTCAATGAATCTTCCCAAGAATGTTTTGAAAATGTGGTGCATAGCGTGTGGTATGTGGAAATGGCATTTTTCAAACCAAGGGGAATTACCTTGTAGAAAAATACTCTAGGGGGACTAAAGGTTATTTAATCTTCATTTTATCATGCCATTAGGATTTGGTTTTATCCTAAATAGATATCCATGAAAGTCAAAGCTCGATATCCTGTAGTTTCATCGATCAAAAATTTTGTGATCGGGACCAGAAACTCATCATTCAGATAATGCTGATTGATATCCCTAAAATCTATACAGACTCTAATTTTCCTGTAAGAATTTGTGATGGGGAAAATATTATACAACCATATAGGATATTGGACCTCCTGAATGATTTTTTCTCTAATTATCTTTTCGACTTCATCCTCTATTTTGGTATCATGTGTTGGGCGTGTCCTTCCGGTGACCTTCTTCTAGCAATGATGATCTTCTGGTAGGCCTATGTGGTGAGTGGACACTTTAGGATCATGTCCTAGAATTTATGTGAAGTTACATGAAAAAATATATCTATTATTTATTTGGATGGAGGTGTATACCTATTTATCTTTAGAATACATGGCCACACTAATTAGAGTGGGTCATGAGTCTTATTCAGTACCCAGGTTTATTTCTCTAAGTTCATCAATGGTGGTAGAGACACCCTCCTCAAATGTTGGAGGGGAATCCCTAAGGTAATATTATTTTTCATCTTCCTCATCTTCCTTATATTTTTTATCTTCTTATGATGGAGAAATGATTCTTGAGATGATCACTCCAGAGTTTAGAGAAGAGACACAATTTTGTCATTTAGAGGCTGAGGTGACTTCTTCTGATACAACTGACAGTGGGAAATATTCTAGGGAAGATGGATTGAGTTAATGATAAATGTATTGTTTCTCTTATTATTTAGTAGGTGAGGTATAGATCATATAGATCCCTGTAGATGGATTGAGGTCATTTCTATTCAAGTATTCACCATTGTTTTTGGGGGCCATAGGATGCTTTTGTGCTGTCAAGATCAGTGGCCATGACTGAAATCATGAGCACTGTCAAATACATGTCCAAATTTTGACTTATGAACTCTATCCTATTGATGGTAAATACATATTATTCATTTAACTACCTGGAGGGGTCTTCAGGGACCATTTCCCAACCATTTGGGGTGGTGACCTAATTAATCCCATCAACTGAGGGTTGCTTCCCTTCCTTCTCATAGAATCCTGCATCGATATTTTGTGACTCACGAGATTTATATGGGGCCTTATCTGTGTGTAATTTTCTACTCTTTCCATTGGTGTAATATTTGATGCACTGATGGTATTATGAGGGAATCACTATGTGTTGATGCAACCAGGGCCTTCCTAGCAGGACATTGAAGGTTGTGGATTGTCGTATCACCAGATACTCTAAGTTATCCACGAGGTTGAAAAATTGAGTTCTGAGCTGGATTAGGCCTAGAAGTTTCTGCTCACTCTTATCATAGCTCAACATGGGTTGTGGAATAGTGTGTCAAGCTATACTCATTTCATTATAGCCGATGAAGTGTTTATAGTAGAAAGATATTAACTCCAAAGACATTGTCGTTGAATACTTTTTGGTTATTGAAATCATTTATCTTTTCAGAAACATATAAGGGTTTTATGTGTCCATGTATGATGGTGTATTCATCTCTATCTATGAAGGATATAATATAATTTCATTCTTCAAGATCAATCTCTGTCCGATAGATTTTGGTAGTGGTTACTTTGGCTTCAAACTCTTGGCTACTTAGCAAAGCTCCTATAAGTGATTCTATAAGATATTTTTACAAATTCAGGGTTTCTAGGATTGAAAACATGGATATTATTGAATCCAGTTAATTTATAATTTCATATTTCTAATCTAAAGGTCGGTGCTTCCAAACATGGGGATACTCGTTCATAGGAGCCTTAGGGGATTGATCATTTGATGAAGATGGACTAGTTTTTGCTACATAAGCTAGTGGTGCTTTTGTACTTTGTGAATTTCATCGGCTAAGTATACCTATATGTTGTGGGAGATTAAAATTTTCCCTTATTCCTATAGATATTACAGGATGATTGGGGTAGAGTTTCTTCTGACAGATGTAGGGTAATTTTTCTATTTCTACTTAGTTTGCTAAAGGTCTCTTCTACAGGTTTCTGCAATATTGGCAATTTGAACCGAGGTTTAGCCCAATATTTGTTTTTTCATTACTAAATCTTCTTATATATCCTCACTTTCTACAACCTCTTCTTTTTTTCTCAATTGAGTGAAGGGAACTTGGGTTCATATCCATACTCTTCATCAGAGAAGGGATTCACTAAGTGAATTGAATTAATTGATCCAAAGATCAGTTCCTCATCTGATGATCTCTTCGCTCAATTGACTTATTCGGCTAGTGTTGTTGGGAGGGTGGTGCCCATATCTTCAAATTTTATGGAAAAAAATCTTAGAGGGTCAAAGTCATATTGGTCCTTGGTGCATGTTCATCTTCTTTCACTTGGTCCAACTTCTTGTAGGAGGATTTTAGGGTCGATGATGTCAGCTGTGCTGCACTAGAATCCATCAAAGGAATAATTGGTTTCCTCGACTACACTTAGAGTATTCTATGGTCTTGAATAAATATTTTATGAGTCATCCAAATATTAAACTTATGTTCCCTTTTTATAACAATATTTTCCCACTCCCCTCCTTCATCCAGGTTAGTGGTGGAAACATATGCCCCTTGTGATGGTGTTGGTCCCAATTTGACTTTCCCAGAATCTATTATTCTTTATAGGAGGTCCTTGAAGATGAAACACTCTAGAATGGTGTGTCCCAGTACCAAGGGGAAGGGAAAATAATTAGGATGGTCATGGAGACCTTCTTCATTGTCCCACTTTGACTATGGTAGACAGAGCAAGTTGCAGTTCATAGTGGGTACAAAGTAGCCATAGAATTGGTCATCACGGAATAAGAAAACTTTATTCCATCATTTCTAGAATTGATTTTTCCTAGGTCCACACCACTAATCTTATCAATAGGAGGGTTTTTGTTTTCATCCAGTGGGTCCTATATGATTCAGGGAAGGCCTTAGAGCTAGGGATTGTGAAGGAGGTGGCTTAAGCGTAATGGAAGCCACTTCAACTCTTCCCACTCTTTTTCTTGGGGTCACCCCAGACCTGAGGTTTTTTCACTATAATGAATATTCTATCCATTGAGAAATGGAAGGTAAATACCTAAATCCACTCATATATTTTCCCAAGATTAGTGGTGTTTGAAGATCTTTATAGATATTATCCATGCACATAGCAAGCATCTCATCTTGGGGCAGTGATCGGTTCAAATATTTGGTCCGACCATTCCATCTGGAAATGAAATATGAGACTATTTCATTATCCCTCTATTTTAATTTCATAAAGTCACTCACTTTATTTTTTGGAAACATTGACCTAAAATGGAAAAGGAAATACCACTATAGATCCTCTAATCTTATTATTGATTGCGCTAGAAAACTGGTATACCATACAATGGTTGAACCTTGTAGAGTTCACCTAAAGCATCTAAATTTCACTGCTTCTTATTTCTCTGGGGTTCCCATCATGAGATCAAAATAATATCATAAAGCATCAGATGTTGTTCTGAGTCACTTGATTCATTGAATTTTGGAAATATAGGGTTCCCAAAATTTGGTGGTGGTGGAACGTTACTCACCCAGTTGAGGTAGGGTTTCTATTCCGTTTGTACTGTAAAATTCCACCCTTCCATGTTTTCCAATAAATCTACCAATGAATTGATGGTATCAATAAGTCCTTTATGTGTGTCATGTTGAACCTAATCATTGGTGGGAAGAGTAGGGGAAAAAATTGTTTGGTTCGGAGTTGTTGGGACTTGGGGCGGATACTCACCCAGGGGAATCCTTTTTGGATTTACCATAATTTTTTCTTATTGTTTCCTCAAGGGATAGAAATATTAATATCCTACCAGGATTAGGTTCATGTAGAAATATAGACTCGGTGTTTCCTTGGAAGATCTTTCAATCCTTCCTTCATTTTTCATAACATTCCACTGTGGAAGAGGCACCCCTACTGGAAGGGTATGTTGAAGATCTACCAAGGGAACATATATGAAAGGATTACTTCCTCAGAGCACCTAGGTGTTGATATGGCTCGACTCATTCATTTCATATTTCAGTTGAGTAAATCTATCTTCTTGAATAAAAGAATCATTATCATTTGGTGTAGGTGTGTCGTGTATGAACTTGTTTTTTCCTCTTATAGTTTTTGGGGATTCACAAAGTAGGTAGTAAGGTAGTGACCAAGGGAGAACCCAAATTTAGGGAAACCCTCTGATTCTGGGTGTGCACACCTCTAGGTTCGGTGTAGATCAGATTCTGAGTGGAAACATCCTCTTCCAATTTGTTCTTATTTACATCATTATTGTCATGGTCCATAGGATTTATGTCCATATCATTGACAGATTCAAAATGAATCTTGGTTATCGTACTAGTTTCTGATGGGTAGGAGAGCATATTCCTTCCTTTAATGGATCTTCTCCTTCCATTCTGGGGTCTTCCTTGGGTTTCATGGTGAAGGGTAACTCAGAGGGAACCATAATATGACCTTATTGTACAGCTCACTTGTAGGAAAAATTAATCACTAGGTGGGACAAAATGGGTGACCCCTCTATTTGTTTCCCTCCCTAGGCAGGAAAAGACTGACATCCATTGGGCGGGTAGTTGAGGTATAAATTCCCCCAACCCTGTGGGCTGTGGTTTCTTACATTCCTTTATACTTGATCCTTGGATCAGATTTTGGTCTTATGGGGGCATTTTTTGTTAAAAATTCTCCCATTTTTATGGAATGGTGATTATCCCGCGTTGTGGCAGTTGCTGATGCTATTATCATTTTCTTGATCTCACACATTCTCATTCAAGGGTGAGATGGATAAGGTGTCAGTTCAGCACATGAATTTTCTATTTTTGAGGACATGAGCATTACATGATGATTGAATTACCTTAGTCAAGAATCTATCTCAATGTTCTTAATCTCCTAGTTCAGGAGTTTTTCAATGGCTCATTCTCGTTAGTCTTGACCCTTTTGAGACTTACATAATTATTGTTCTTGTCATAAATGTTGCCTTTCCCAAACAAGGATTTCAATTTATCATTATCTTGGTATAATTAAATTAAAGGATATCATTTATAATGGTTTTTTCTAGATGGGAATTGGAGTGAAGTGAAATTATACATGCTCTCCCTAACCCCAAATATGAACACCAGATGGTATGTTGATGATAAGTAAACACAACTTGTGTATCAAGTGAAGGTAGACCATATTGAGATCTTTCTTCCACCTCTCAGACCGTGGCCATCATTTAGACAAAATAGTTCTTAACTCAATTTGAAAGTGAATCTCCCCCAATATATTGACATTGTCTGCATACCTATCATAGGTTAAATACTTATTTCATAAGATGGACTGTTTTCCATATATTGAGATGAATGTTATGTATGCATTCCTTGAACAACTCTCTCAGTATGTTGAACTGAGAAGTGGTTGTGGGAAAAACATAACTGGAATGACATCTCTAGATAATTGCCTTCTCATTAGAAACATATCCTTTTTCTCATTGGGAAGAGACTCCTCTACTTGTTCTTCCCAAATTGGATGATTCTTGATATTTTAGTTTCAAGCAGTGGGGCTAACAGAAGACTCATCAATGTAAGAATAGTACAAGGGTGGCTTGAAAGATGAACGTGTCCCCAAACCATATTTTGACTGAGAAAGGATACTTATTTTCATAGATAGAATATCTAACATGTCTGAATCTATATTTCCAAGTGCCTTAGAATATGAGTTCATTCTCATGTATGGATCAATAGGGGGATTCTTGTCGGTGTGAATGTTTACTATGGGGAGGACTTCCATAGTCGATGAAGTGGTGGTGAGGAATACCATCATGACTTAGTGTCCGGTTGAAGGGATAAGTTTTATGGATAATACCCTAGGGAGGAACTTCAATGTAGACTATAGCAAGGGGAGGACCATCTTGCTGCTTTATGTCACTACGAGGAGGGCCTTCACAATGACTATCATAATGGAGAGGACAACCATCCTAGATGGATTTTCAGCTATAGGGAGAATATGTACAGTTTTTATCCTGATAAGGACCTATAGGATGAGATGAAATAAAATGAGGACCATCTCGCTACTTTAGGCCACTGTGGGGAGGGCCTTCATAGTGACTGATGTCATGATAGGGACTACTATCATAGATGGATTTCCATCTTCAGGGAGAATATTTTCAGTGCGCATCCTGGGGAGGAACTCTGGGATGGGATACAACAAGGGGAGTTCCTTATCACTACTTTATTTTACTACAGGGAGGTTATTTATAGTTACTTCTATCATGTAAAGGACTAACATTATAGATTGATGCCTGACTACTAGGAGAATTTCTGTAGAATATACCATGGGGAGGACCATCAGGGTGGATGATATCAAGGGGAGGACCTTATTGCTATCTGATCTTCTATTCAGGTGGAGGGATACCATGACACACATTCAGAGATAAGTTCTAATGATTTATAGTTTCTTTCCCTAGATGTAATCCCCCATAGGTGCTCTGAGGAGGACCTTCAGAATTATTATTAACAATATTGTGGGGAGGAACTTCATGTCTGTTACTGCCACTCCCATAATTTTTTAATCGTTTGATGAGATCTTAAGATTTTACTGATAGGTTCTTGATGGAATCAAGAACACCAGATTCCAGTAGAGCAGGATCATGAACGTGCTCTTCATTTTCTAATTTCCTTTAGTGTGTTTCACATTTGGGTGATCTCTTTCTAGAAACTAGGGCCACCTTCTGTTGGAAATAGCCTTCATATTTGGGTTCCTATTTGGTTGGTTCATGGGATGCTACCAGGATACACCGACATGAATCTTTAGTTATGATAGGGGTATATGAATGCTCTAGAGTGACCACCATAGTGAACCGACGTCCCCTAGTTGGAATGATAGTTTTTTCCTAATCTGGTCATCCTTGTATCACATAATAAGGCCATTGACCCTCATGGACTAGAGTAGGGATTCAGGTCTACTCCGTAGCAACTATCATATTTTTTGGATGAGTCACCACACTTGTAGAGATGGGGTTTTGGAGTCGACTACTTGATATTACCATAGATGTGATTACATCTTGTCATGTCTGGAGGATATGATTAGGAATTGATATCTGATCCTCCATTATTTCTAGGATGTATTGAGGTACACCTTTGGATAGAATTAGGATAAATTTCCATTTCAATGTCAGAGCATGAGTTTTTGCGTGCTCTATTCATCCATGGTTTTCTAGTGGGTATCAGCAATTCTCCTATATCGGGGCAGAGGAATGAGTATTCCCTTGGTTTATAGATTGAATATTCTAGATATTTTCTCCAGTTGCAACCGTATTTAACTGTTGGTCTTTACATTTTCAAGAAGTAACTTGCATCAACTCTTTTGCCACTATATTTGTCTCACGCGATTGATATGAATCTGCAGGAATTGGACTCTACGTTTACATTATTTCCATTGTATTTGACTGATGGGGTTGACATGAGGGAGAATGGATTTGACTCTACCGACACTCGATTTACACCATTTTTTATTTGTGGGATTCATATTCATTGGTAGGGGTGTGTGTCTGCATTTAGTTATTCATCCTATTTGGATGATGGGATTCATGATCATCAGTAGGGATTTTCCTAGGCCTATAATTTCCTCCCTATTTTCAGGGTGAGAATAGAAATAATTAGCATGAATTTTCACTTTCTAATAATGTGACACTATATTTTTGTGGTAGGATTCATAAGAGTGAGCGGGGATATACATCTTCTTGTTGTCTGCCATCGTATTTCCATGGTGGGATTCAGAAGCGGGGTTGTGATTACATGTGTTCCTATATTATTCCATCATATTTTCATGGAGGATCTCTTACTCAAGAATAATGGTGATGAATTGTTCATGATTATATAGTCATTTCCCATGGTGGGAAGCCCAAGGGACCGGTGTTTGTTGAACTTCAATAAGAGCCCTCGGTGTGGTATCCTCTTAAGAATGAGGATACTAGGTCACAGAGTGTTGGATCAGACATCTTATCATAGGGGCCTTGAGTGAGACCCATGTGCAGCAGTGGAGAAGTCTTATGTGATGACTTCTTCTACCTCTCTCAGATAAGGGGTACACATTGTCATGTTTTAGGGATAGGCTCCCACAACAATTGAAGATGGCCAGAGGAGACACCTATTTCTAGAATTTTGGCTACTGTTGAAGTGGAAGCTAGTGAGATTTCACTGATTGGAGGTACTGTCTTGCAACCTCCACTATGGGGGGAGTACTATTCTGGTGGTACTCCAATATAAGCACTTTCATAACCCAGCGTTGGATACATTGGTTGGGTGAGGGATTCCTCTACTTTTTGGAAGCCTCACCTGGTGCGTTGATCGACATGTGATTCTATGAGAACATTGAGGATGCCATTGGATTGTAGGTAAATATATGGACCTAAAATATATGTGACAAGTACAGACTAAAACCCTTTCAATGTAGCGTCTCATGACCACATGCATAATCGAGGATCTTTTTTCCTCTCTTTCTTATTGGATGTGAAAGGGTCTTTAGTGGGGGTAATAGTGCCACCTTGGTTAAGGAGTGATGTTAGTTTCACTGGTTTTGTTTCTCTCTAAATAATGTCATATCTAATAAAGAAAATGGTTGATCAGGTATTGGACAATATATCCTTTTCATCTTACAAAGGAGGTTCCCTAGTTAAGCGGTACCGGCGGGTGATTTCATGGGGTTATGTGTTTTTGAAATCAATCCATGTTGGGTAAGACATCACTAGATGGTATTGTTTCCTCTGGAATTGGGAATGACCTCGTTGATTTAAGGTTCAAACATTACAAGCGGTTTCTAATGGGTTTGTTTGTAGAACTGGAAGCATCCAATGATTCTATATCCATTTGGACCTACTTTCCAAAGGTAGGTTCTCATTAGTTATGAACCTATAAGGCTTAATAATTTGCCTTGGTCAAGAGGATGGGAGGTCGGACTCATCACACCTTTTTAGGGGAATTATTGTCTACTCTGGGACTCTTTTTATAGATTTAAGTTATGTTCCTGAATCCTTATTACACTACCAAGTATGAAAAATGAGCTTTACTTTAGATCTGACAATCAATGATTAATATGTGTGAGATTTAGATAATCTTTTATATGTATTCGAGGTTCTTCGTCAATAGAGAATCATCTGTATTTGTTAGAGATTCTTAGTCAATGGTATCTTTCGACACATTATATAGAAATCTCTTGTTCATTATGATAACCATACTAGTTATAAAGCCACTCAGTGTGGCCCTTGAAGTTTATTGTCATTTAAAAGGACTTAGATTATTTTTAGAGTTGGGATCATACCTGCAGATGGGATACCTACGTATCCTTTGTTTAGAAAATGAATCAGAACCCACGTAGTTCGAGTAAGGGAGTATGATGTTAATGCATGATTTATGGCTCAAAGAATGATGTCATAATTACTTTTAACCCCTAAGCTCACATGAGTCATGCTCGGTGTGAGAAACAAGAGGTATTGTTAAAACCAGACAATTGTGCCATCAAAGATGAAATTATAAGAAATGATGTGGGGATTATGAATGTATGACTTTCCAGATGAATGAAGATTAGGATTTACTTCGGGGAATAAACCTGGGAACAGGGTCCATAAAGGTATATGTACTTTATGGAGTTTTGGATACTCTAACATGGGAATTACTCCTAAGGAAGATTCCCAAATTAGGAGGGGAATTGTGATTGGGTTTTACTTCTGAGAAGGAAGCCCAAATCAAATGTAAATTAAGACTGGTTAAGAGGAATTATGACTGGGGCTTACTCCTGATAAGGAAGCCCAGGTTAAAGGAATTTGGATTTTGGGAACTTGGGGCTTACTCCTAAGGGGGATTCCCATATTAAAAGAATTATAGTTGGGTCTTATTCCTAAGTAGGATGCCCAAAATTATGGGAACTTGAAGACTGGGGCTTAGTCCTGAAAATGAGGCCCAGGTTAGGGGATTTGGGGCTTACTACTAAGGAGGATGCCCAAATTAGAGAAATTATGACTGGGGATTACTTCTGAAAAGCTGGCCCAATTTAGAGAATTTATGACTGGGGCTTACTCCTGAAAAGGAGGCCCAGGTCAGGGAATCTCTCATCTTAAAAGGATGAGGTTGAATGAATGAAGTCTCTCATCTTGGTGACATGAAGGTATGTAAATCACTATGTTTTGAGAGATGTTCCATAGAATTCTTTTCAGATAAGGAAGACAAGTAAGGAACCATGCCATAAATGTCCATTAATATGGTCTTGAAGGATGAATCTTGAATAAGAGAGGCGAATAAACATAAGAGATGTGAAATAGGAAAGAGGGGAACCCAAAAAAAGGTGGCGTGCAAGTCCTCCGTGGGCGCGCTAGTCCTGGTCGTGAAAGTTTACTTGTGAAACACATGGGTAATTGTGTGACGGTCAATACATAGGGTAATACTTGGGAAAGGCTTGGCTCAAACCCTTAGTACTATCCCTAGAGGCTTCCAGAATGGTGGTGCGCAAGTTCTGTTAAAGGAGCAAGGCGGGGTGCAAGTGTGGCCATTTCTCTTAAGGGATGGCCACTTAGGTGCACAAGTGTTGATGAGTTTCAACACTTAGGCCGTACTACCCCTTTTTAGATCTTCTTTTCTAGGTAATAAATTACCTTAGAAGTGTTCGGAAGCTTTGAGAAGAGACTAGGGCACCGGGAGCTCAAATATGAGTTTCTGGAATTTTTCGTTCTGAAATGGGGGGCCCGTAGGGGGTATTTATAGGCTAGGGAAGACCTTGAGAGAAAAATCAAAGAGGGAGCACAAGTCACCTGCATGACCACTAGGAAGCGTGCATGTATACTTGCACGACCTTGGTGGAACTTGCACGAACCAAGTGCAACTGAATCTTTGTTCATGCCTTTGTCAATTTTTGATGTTTCTTCAAAGGATAAATAACTTTGGACTAACGTATTTCCCTTTTTCAGTCATTATACTTTGTGACGGAAAGGAGCGTCAACAAAAGTCCCCCCTCAGAGTTGGATCTAAAAGAAATGAGGATGCGACTCTGAGGTAAAGAATAAAACCAAGGAATATGGCAGTTTAAAGTCATTCATGTCAGACATAAAAAGGATAATGTTTAAGAATGAAATAGCTTTGACCAGATGGATTGATTCAATTCCTTGATAATTTATCTGAAAACTTGTTACCATGTTCAAGTATGAGGGAAAATATGTAAATGATTACTTAAGACATTTTTAATCTGAGGAATGATATGAAAAATGGCTAAAAAGGCATTAGAAGAAGTAGTTCCCAAGAATTAAGTTACCACTATTTAACAAACCCATTAGGGGGTTGAATTCTGTAGGGCCACCTAAGGGCATTGGATGCATAGTAAAATAATAACATCTTTTGGCTGACAAGTTTGTTATGTAGACTGTTTATGCAAGGCTGCCTAAGGGCATGTGCTACATAGTCAGGCAAAAGAACACTCATAAATTTTCCTTTCTACTTCTAAAAATACAGTGGAAGTTTATGGGGATTAAAAATTTCCAAATCATAGAGTTTGCCGTATGGAAAGAGGTACTTGAATATGGAAAATATTTTTCCAAACAAGATTGTCTAAGAACTGGATGAATGTCACTCCTACGAAGTTCTGTCCCAAACGTAGGGATGGAAAATATCCATCCAATGTTTAGTTTTTTTAAGAGAAAAAACTTTTAAGGGGAAAGTGGGAACCCTCACAATTAACTAGTTTCAGTACCAAAGGATACAACAGATCTATTAAAGAAAAGAGTTAGTTGTTTGGAATCGTTTTCCCTGAACAAAACTCAAGGAATATCGCTTACCTTCATGTCGGGGAAATCCTTCAAGGTGCCCTAAAAAATAAGAGCCATGTTGTCCTAGGATTTCTTGTACTCCTCTTTACTAATCTTCCCCATGTTAGAGCCTCTTAGCAGGATGCACGCCTGCTTATGAGCCCACTCGTCTTGCTCCTTTGTAGTGGCCACCTGGATCAGTCTGCTCTTCTTCAATGCTTTGATATCCAAAGTTCCCTCCATCATTTCCTCATCCTAATGCATGAGTAGATCCCTATGTTCCAGCATAGAGACCATTTGTCGCTGTGATTCAGCTTTAGAACCACCTTTGTGCTGTTGCCCCCGACCCCTCAACTCGACACCTGAAGTAGAGTCTGGAGGAGCAGCCTCACAGCTTGACAGAACCAAGTCCTTGGAGATGGAGGCCACCGCCTATTGGACAAGGTCTTTGGACTTGTTCATGGTTGGGCTTCCAACCTTAGTGGAGGCATTCAGGGACAACTTTCCCTTACTAGTGGATCTAGTAATATGAGGGCTAGGGAGGTTGGAGTAATCCTTCCTTCTGCACGACCTCCGGTTGTTCAAAATGAAACCATATGAGTCAATAACTTTGTTCTTGCGCTTCCACATAGAGGATCTAAAATAATAATCCTCTATGACCAGTTCCTTGGGCTCATCACAGTCCAAAGCCTCTACCATTTCCTCTTGAGATGTTTCCTCATCGGCCAATAAGTCCTGACCGTAATCCAACCCTGCATATTCCTCTCTGTTAGGGACAGATATGTTAAGGATGGCCATTTTTTGTGGATCCCTACATATTGTTATTAAGACAACTAAGGAAAAAAGAGATTTTCTTCCCAAGAATGAAGTTACCACTATTTTACAAACCCGTTATGGGGTTGAATTATGAAAGGCCGCCTAAGGGAATTTTCTGCATAGTCAAATAATAGCATCTTTTTGTTGGCACGTCTGTTATGTAGACTATTTATACAAGGCTGCCTAAGGGCACGTGTTGCATGGTCAGGCAAGAGAACTCTCAGAAATTGGACATTTTGTGACCAGAATTCAATAAAAGTGTTATGGAGATCTAGAATTATTTAAGGATAGGAGTATGACACATGAAAATGGGTATTGTTCAATGCATGAAAGAGATACATAGATCATTGCTAACCATAATCATGTCGTGGCTGGGTCCTGAATAGAGGTGATGGACTTCACTACGTATCTCATAAGGATGGGAATCAATCCATACTTAGTTCTTGAAATATAGTTTAATGTCATGTGGGATGAAACTATAAGAAAGATTAGTTTAGGGTCATAGAATTTGGACCATTATAATGAATACATAGTGTGTGTTTCCATGGGGACTTTTCATCCAGAGGACTGAAAGTAGAATTTGGTGTTAGGACCAAAGACTTGGGGCTAGATTCGAGGGATTCTCGAACGTTCCTACATATCCCTTAAGGATGGGAATCATGCTGAACGTAGTTCTAGAAATACCCTTTGTACAGATTTGGTTCGTACATATGAAGGGTGAAAAGGGGACTTTAGTGCAATGATGGTTTGACCCAAAATAAAAGGTTCAGGAATTTCCATGTATGCACATAGTCTTTAGAATATAACATGATTAAAGATCAATGTAAATAATGATTCCCTCTCAGGTGAGGGTGTCAAATAATGTTGTTGTTTTTTATCGTATAGGAAAAAAGTGTTTTACAGTTTAACATCATGTAGCAAGTAAAAAGGTGAACCAATGTGAAGATATTGGTTCTAGGACTGCTTCACATATCAAAATCATATGAGATGGAGGTCAAACGATGTGAAGAGATTGGTTTTGGACTTTAACTCAGAAGTTTTTCTACATACCCAGCCTAGAAGGCAAGGATCAAAGTCCACATAGTTCAATTAAAGATTGAATTAGTGATCAAGTTGTTCTTGGGTAGAACGACCTAAAAAGGTGTTGGGACTAAAACATAGTTAGTGGCCTAGAGAGGGTGTTATGGTTGAAGTTTACTCTATGATCGTGTGATTCATACTCGGTGTGAGAAACAAGAGGTAGCAAAAACCATAACGATGTACAGTTTAACATCATGTAGGATGTATGATGGGACTATGCAGTTTAAAGTCTTGCAGTGAGGAATATTTTTGCTGCACAGTTTAGTGTCATGTAGCAAGGAAAAAATATAGTTTAACTTCATGTAGGACATATTAAGGGACACAGTCTAATGTCATGTTGGATGTGAACACGGTTTTGCGTCATGTTGGACAATAAGGGTGTTGTACAGTTTAGCATTCTATAGCTAAGATGATGGGTAAAATACAGTTTAACGTCATGTTGGATGAAAGGGGGACTGTGAAGTTTAATGTCATGTAGTGAGGACAAAAGAGGACATAGTTTAACATCATTTTGGACGTATTAGGGACTTTTCCATAGTTTAACGTCATGTTGGATGATGGTGAGAATAGTTTAAGGTCATATGCATGGACCATAGATTATGCAGTTTAACGTATTGCTGTACATAAGGGACTTCTGTACAGTTTAGCGTCATGTAGTTAGGATGTCATAGCTTAACGTCATGTTGGACGATGATGCGAATAGTTTAAGGTCATATGCATATACTGGTGATGGTTCATTTTAACGTCATGTTGGACGATAGCACAATTTAACGTCATGTTGGACGAAAAGGGACGATACAGTTTAGCGTCATGTTGGACGGTAAGGATGCAAATAGTTTAAGGTCATATTAATGGACCATTGATGGTGTATTTTGTGTTTATACAAAATACTTCTTTAGAAATCTGGAATTGGTTGGAGTAGTGATGATTTCTACATCCATTGTGATTAAAGAATAAGCTTCGTTGGAGTAGACCTTCTGTATTGAATAAGGTCCTTCCTATTTTGGTTCTAGATTGGGAGGTTTCTTTCCTATTATCATTGGAGTTATGAGACCCAATACCAATTCTCCCTGAATGAATGAAAGAAGATGAACTTTTTTGTTGAAAGCTCATGCTATTCGATTCTGATAGACTTCCAAGTGGTGTTGGGTGCACAAACATTTCTCATCTAACTGTTCTAATTCATCCAATCGCTTTTGGGATTGTTCATCTGTAGACGACTGATCACAAATGGCTACTTTGAGTGAGGGTAATTGAACCTCAATGGGCAAGACTGCTTCCGTTCCATATACCAATGAATATGGAGTTGACCGCCTTGCAGTGCGGGTGGTGGTTCGATAATCTCATAAATCATGGGAGAGTTTATCAGGACATGATTTCTTATCTTTATCCACCATCTTTTGCAGTATCTTTGAAAGAGTCTTGTTGAAAGATTCTATCACTCCATTGGCCATTGTATGATACTGAGATTAATGATTGGATTTGATGTTGTATTATTGATACAACTTCCTCACCTCAGATGAACAGAAGTTGGTGCCATTGTCTGTCAGTATGGTACGGGGGACAACAAATATGGTAATGATGTTAGACTTGATGAAGCTAACAATGCATTTAGAACTGACTTCTTTGAGGGTTATTTCCTATACACATTTGGAAACGGATTCATTAGCAGTAAGAATGTACTTAAACTGCTTGGATGTAGACGATTGATAAGGTCCCACTACATCCACTCCCCATGTGGAAAATGGCCACGAGTATTTAGCTGTATGAAGCAACTATGGAGGTTGATGAATGAATTTGGCATGTACTTGGAATGAATGACACTTCTTTGTGAAATCAACACAATCTTGTATCATTGAAGACCAAAAGTATCCAAGCCTTCAAATTTGATCAGATAGTCTGTGTCCGGACTGATGGTCACCACGGACTCATGCATGTACTTCTTTCATGACAGCCATTGTCTCTTCACCATCAATGCATCTGAAGAGAACTCCATCAAAACCACTTTTGTAGAGAATTTTCTCTAGGTGATATGGGATATCATAAAGATTAAAATTGACCACACGTTGCCGGATTTGTTCTTTCCCAGCTCTATCAGGAAGAAGTGTTCCATTTTGAAGGTACTCCCTGATAGGTGTCATCCATCATGTAGTATGACCATATGGTTCAGATATGGGACTAATTTCATTGATTTACTCTGTTATGATTTGATCATAAGGTGAAATTGTTCGACGGTGGGCAATACTCATGGTTGTCTCGTCCCGATTTGGATCTTCTAGAGCTGTGGCTATATTAGCCAGTGCCTCAGCTTGGGCATTTTTTGATCTCGGGACATAAGAAAATGTCGGTTCCAAAGGAAATTCTTCCATTAACTCTCTAACGTAATCATACAAAGTGATTAGTTCTTCTTTTCTGATTGCATAGTCCCCATTGACTTGTTTGATTAACAGGTCTGAATAAACTTTCATCTTTAAGTGATTCACTTGTGCTTGAGGCGCCAACTCCAATACTGCGATAAGAGCTTGGTATTTTGCTTCATTATTTGTACCGCCCCCAACAATGAGAAGGAATGAGGTAGCACTGCCTTTTCTGGGGAAATGAGTACAATTCCTAACCCAACTCTGTTGAACTTAGGATCTTCCATTTTCTTCCCTGTTGGACTTCTGGAAGCACCATCAAAGTAAATTTCCCATATTTGAAGACTATCTTGAATAGAAAAGACTTCCTCATCAGGAAGTTCAATATCTGAAGATATATCCTCTACTGAAGAATGTTCAGCAAGGAAATCAGCCAGAGCTTGGACCTTAATTGCCTTTAGAGACATGTATTGGATATCAAATTGCTTCAAAATAACTGCCCACCTTGCCAGACGTCCTGTAATCATTGGACGACTAAGGATGAATTTGAGCGAGTTATTGCGAGATACCAATTAGACCTCGTGATGTTGCAGATAGTGTCTCAATTTCTGAACTACAATGATCAAAGCTAGACAGCACTTCTCAATATTTGAATATCTGGTTTTTTGGTTCAATCATAGTCCGACTAAGATAGTAAAGACTGTTTTCATTCCCAGCATCATTCTTCTGAGCAAGAAAGGAACCCAATGATCTCTCTAAAGCTATCACATAGGGGATAAGTGGTCTTATTTCAACAGGTGGCATTAACACCAGTGGACTCAATAGATACATCTTGAGAATATCAAATTCTTCTTGACATTCTTCAGTCCACTTGTAAGTGACTCCCTTCTTCATCAATTTGGTGAAGGGTAAACTTTTTCCTACCAAATTGGTGATGAAACGCCGAATATAGGCCAAGTGTCCTTGAAGTCCTCTTAATACCTTTAAATTTTAAGGAGGTTACATATCAAGGATTGACTTTGTCTTCTCAGGATCAACTTTGATACCATGATGGCGTACAACAAAGCAGAGAAATTTCCCTGAGGTTTCCCCAAAAGCACATTTTAAGGGGTTCATCTTCAAATTATGTTGCCGAAGTTTGTGGAATATGATTTCCAAATCATCCAAGGGATTATAATGTTGCTTGGATTTAACTACCAAATATTCCACATAACATTCAACAAACTTCCATAATAAGTGTTTTAAGATAAGATTCATGGCACGCTGATATGTTGTGCCTGCATTATTTAGGCCACAGGGCATTACCCGATAGAAAAACACACCTTGAGGGGATCTGAAAGCTGTAGATTCCTCATCTTATGGAGCCATTCATATTTGATTATATCCTGAATATCCATCCATGAAGGAAAGTGCTTCATAGCTAGCTATTGCATCAATTAAGAGTTCTGTAATCGGTATTGGAAAATCATCCTTTGGACAATGCCGATTAAGATCTCGGAAATCAACGCAAAATCTAATTTTTCCTGTCTTCTTTTTCACAGGGACAATATTAGCCAACCACTTGGGATATTGAACTTCTCTGACAAAGTTAGCTTTGATAAGCTTATCCACTTCAGCCTCAATTTTGGAATCATAGGTTGGGTGTGTTCTTTTAGTAGCTTTCTTAAATCCTCGATGTTCTTCTGGAAAACCCAAACGTTGAGTAGAAACATCGAGATCAAGCCCAGGCATCTCTGTATAGTTCCAAGCAAATACATCTTGATTTTTCTTTAAAAGTGAAATATAAATCACTTGCTCTTCAAGAGTCATGACCGCACTAATTAAAGTGGGGCGTGGATCTTCTTTTGTACCCAGATTAATTTCACTATGTTCATCCACGGTGGAAGAGATACCCTCTTCAAATGCTGGTGGAGCATCCCTAAGATCTTCCTCTTCTTCTTTAACATGTGTTATTTATTCTATTTCTGCTTGCATAGTAGATGATGAAGTAGAATTTCCATGATCAGAAGAGATGTTAAAATTTGAAAATCTTGAAGAAGAAGCTTGCATTTCCAACCCAATTGGTGATGAAGGGTTTTCCTTGGGTAATATAGACGTGATAATGGATAGAGAATTGACATCATCATTCACCTTTGACATTGCTATAACTTCTTCTGGCCTGATTGGTGAAGTATAGACTTGCTGGATTTCTGTGGATGAAATGAAGACATCTCTATTTGAGCTTTCTTCATTGCTTGGTGGATCAACACTTTATCCCATGTTGTTTGGATTAATTTCCATAATTGACATTATGGATTTTTCCATAAGAGTATTTTTATTTAGGTCTATCATTTCAATTTGACTAATAGGCAACACATAATCTGCACTCACATGTATAAATGGATTTACTGGAATATTTTCCAAACCAAATAGAGCATTAACTTTGGTGACCTCCCCTGTCATGGATTTCTCCTTACCCTTCATTTGATAGAATTCTGTCTCAATGTATTGAGACTCGCATGTTTTGAAAGGGGTTTTATCACCATAAAATGTCCCAATTTGACCATCGAAACAATATTTGAGACATTGATTGTATGATGAAGGGATCACCGCATGTTGATGTAGCTAGGGCCTTCCAAAAAAGATATTGAAGGTTGTGTCATGATCAATAACCATGAAATTTGAATTGCATAAAAGATCTCTAAACTGAGTTCTGAGTGTAATCTCGCACAGTGGTTCTTGTTCATTTTTATCATATCCTTGTAACATCAAAGTAGAAGGAGATAAATCAGATTCTGTGAGGCCCAATCGACGAATTGTACGAATGGGGATGCAGTTGAATCCTGAACCATTATCAATGAAATCTCTTCGGACGTCTACACCATTGACCTTTCTAGATAAGTATAAAGGTCTGATATAACCATGCACATCATCATCTTCATATTCATCTGTGAATGATATCACTACATGACATTCTGTAGGATTATTTTCTACATGGTAGACTTCAGCTACAACAATTTCAGTTTCAAACTCTTGAGGACTCGACAAAGCCTCAATGAGTGCCTCCCGAAGATCCTTTGATAAATTCAATGCATCAAGGTTTGATAACTTGTCCAGTACTTGGGCCAAGTGTTTCAATACATCATACTTTTGATCCAAAGGTCTGCCTTTCCCAACAGGAACATGTGGTTTCGTAGGTACCCTAGAAGTAGATGCTTTGGAAGTAGATTCATCTTGTATCAGGGTAGGAGTTGGTAATACTCTTGGCTTTGGAAGATTAGACCGAATAGGTCTATTTGCTTGCTGAGAGGAAGAAGGTGGAATATCCAACTGATCTTCCAGAATAACTGTGTCAGGACTCAGTATTCTATTAGTGGAAAAATTTTCTTGTTCTTTTTTGATCTCGTTGAAGGGATCTTCCACGAGTTTCTACTACATACACAGTTCTAGCAGGGGATAAATTTGAATAGTGTCCTCTGAAAGATTAACATCTTCCCATGTACCCTGAGCCTCTAGAACTCCCTTTGATTCCTCTATTTGATACAGGGAATTCAGGCTCATCAAAATCAAAACTGCGACTGGCATAAGGATCTGTTAAATGAATCATATTAATAGAACCAAAGATCAACTCTTCATCCGATGGAGACTCTTCCTGATTAGCCCATTTAGTCTGTTTTGATTGGCGGGAAGGTGCTCGTTGCTTCGATGTAGATGGAATAAAATCTTCTAGAGTCAAAGAAAATTTATACTTTGACACTATTTCATCTTCTTCTGATTGTTCCTCTTTCTTTGAATTATCTCATCCTATTGAGGATTTTTCCTCTAATGAAGAGGGTTTTGCTGTGGAAGTCATTGTAGAAGACACAATTGGTTTCTTCAATTGCATTCACAAAATGGAATGAGTTTGGTTGATAATTTTTCTGACCATCCAATAATCATATTTTTGTGCATTTTTTTTCTTGAATTCTTTCCACTCGCCCTCTTCCTCTGGATTTGTAGCAGTTACACATGCTACCTGAGATGAAGAACATTTCAAATTGACTTTTCCCGAGTCCACCATTTTTTGCAAGAGGTATTTAAAGATAAAATAATCCTGAATAGGATGCCCCAACATCTGAGGAAATGAAAAATAGTTGGTATGGTCTTCATCTCCTTCCTTGTTCAACCTTTTGGGCCTTGAAAATTGTACCAAATTATTTTCTAGAGTCGAAATTAAGTATCCAGGAACCTGTTCATTTCAGAAAGAGTAAATTTTCCTTTTTAAATCCTCAAATTTTTTCCGTATTTTATCTCTTTGATCATATTCACGAAACGGTCTCTGTTGTTGACACTCAGGAGGCAAAGCCCTTCAAGAGGATGAAGGTTTTGAAGTAGAATCAGGTACTGGTGCTTGTTTAAGCATAACCGTAGCAGTCTCTGCTTTACCCATTCTCCTTCCTGGAGCTGATGGAATTACATGGGATTTATACTTATTCTTTATAAGAGAATCTTCAATATGTTGAGCGATTGAAGTAAGGTCTCTAAACCCTCCTCTGTATTTCACAGGGATCAACAGTGTGCATAGATCATGACGTAAATTTTCCACACAGATTGGCAACAATTTCTCTTGAGAGAGTTCTAAGCTCACGGAATATGTTAATCCCTTCCATCAAGCAATGAAATCTGAAACCCTTTCATTTTCTCTTTTCTTAAAATTTGTATGATAAAAAATTATTGTCTTTGGAAATGTTGAACTGAATTGAAGAAGGAATCTTTGGCGAAGATCCTCTCATCTGGTAATTGATCAGGATTGCAAGCTTGTGTACCAGACAAAAGGAGGCCCTTGTAATGACTATAGAAAACACATGAGAATAACTGCTTCTTGTTGCTGAGGGGTTCCCATCATAGGATCACAATGAGACACAAAATGTGTTAAGTGTTACTCTGGGTCTCCCGAACCATTAATGATTGGGAATGTGGTACATGCAAAATTTGATGGGGGAGGAATTCCATAAACCCATTCAGGGTAAGCTCTCTTTTCTAGTTGAATTTGAGCATGCTTTCCTTCCATAGCTTCCAACCAAGATGTTAATGGCTCAATGGTAGTCATTAAATTTTGAGAGACATCCGGTTGATCTTGGACCTTAGCAGGTGCAATGACTGGAGCTTGGACAGATGTGGTGGCTGGTACTGCCACTGATGGTAGCACCATTGGTTGTTTTTGCATATAACCCATAGGATTAGACCTATGAGGGTGTACTGGTAGAGGAGGACATTCTTGATCCTTCTCAGTATCCACAACAAATTCCCTTGGCTGAATGACTCCAGTACGCTTAGGAGGAAGACTAACCTGAAGTAGTTATGCATTCAACCTCCTTAATTCCTTAATTTCTTCTTCTTGTTGTGAGAATATTTTCTCTAATGAGAGCGATTGGCCTTCTCTAGAGGAAGGGTATGTAACCTGATTGTTTCCTTTCCCCTTATTGGACACCTTTTAGAGAGGGCAAAGTGGGTTACTTGAAGGATTACATAGATTATGAGTAATCCTTTGATTTCATGTACGCACACCTTCTTCATTTGTGTCTATTCATACAACCTCTTGAGCAGAAGTTTCCTCACCGAATCCCTATGAGTGAACCTCATCTGGGGGATTAGCAATAATGACATTTATGAGATTGATTGATCCATAATGCATTTTATCCTTTCTATCGGCATTTTTGTGATATTTTCTTCTTCCATGTCCTCGATGAGACATTTCCTTTTTTGATTCAATCCCTCGGGATCTTCTTCACGAACTGTAATTTAGAGAGAATCTACTGATAATTCAGCTCTTCATTCCTCTTGGGGATTCTTCCCTAATCAAGAGAAGACTGAATTTCTCTGAGGGAGAGATTGAGGATTTGAAAAATTCTCCAGTCCTATGGATTGGGGCTGTTCCTACTATATTTTCTCAACTCCTCAAATCCTATTTGTTGATTATGAGGGTTGGGTTAAGACAGGCCCCAGTTTGGAAAGCTGAGTGGACTCTTGAGCTGCTATATCTGAGACATTCTTGAAATCTCTCCTAATCTTGCAAACTTTAGTCCAGAAATTGGCTGGATGCATTAACCTACATCCACTCTTATCACCCAGCTCAAAGGACCGTTGGATGATTTCTGACACTTCTTTCACTTGGTGATGTGCTTGCCCCAAAAGAGAGGCCTATTCAATATTCTTGTTTTCTTGATGCTAGAGTAATTCAATAACTTTTTCTCTGTATTAATGATTTTTAGAAGAACTAGTTGAGGCCTGTTCTTGAGCAATCCTTTGATTACAAACAAATCCCACTAACTGTTGCCAGCCATGGGAAATAACATTGCATGAAACCAATTTAGGAAGGCTTTGCTGACTGGAGAGTACAGTGACATGTAGTGCTCCATGAACACCCCATCCCCTAATATGAATACCAGATGGGGAATTGGCAGTTAACTGGCGCAACCTTTTTAGTGTGCCAAGGCATGAACGCTGAAGGGATCTCTGCTGCTTTTCAGCCATTGGATATCGAGAAACTAAGAGAGATGTCAAGTCAATTTGGATTGTAACCCTTATATTATCTTGACATGATTTTCATATTCATCATAAGATAATATTTTATTTTTCAACTGACAAAGTGTTTTTGATATGTTGAGATGAATATCATGAATTTCATATTCTGTCAACATCTCTAGAATGTCAGACTGGGAACTAGCCAAAGGCCAAAACAAAACTGGAACTTCGCCTTTTTCCAGTTGTTTTCTCATATTCAGTACTTCCTCTTTATCATTCCGTGAATATTCTTCTACCTGATTAGACCAGAGCTGGTTCTTCCTTGCTGCTTCATCAGATTCAACAAGATTGGTAGAGAATTCACTAATCAAACTAGAAGATGCATGACTTAGGGGTGGTTCGGAGAATGACATACTCCATGGGCTATCTTCTTATTGAGAAAGTATTTCACCTGCTAATGGTAAAGCATTAGACATGACTGGCTTCACATTTTCAAGTGACTCAAGATAAGAGGGCTTTCTCATCACTACATTGTCCATTGGAGAATTTTCCAGGCAAAGTGCATTAACACTGTGGAGAGGACTTTCACTGCTAAATTCATCATCATGGGGAGGACCACTATGGTGGGTTACATCAAAAGATGAAACATTTTTCTCCTTGGTTTTCTGGCCACACAGAGGGTTCTTGTGGCTCCAATATGAAGATAAAACTTCGAGATAATCTGAATTCTCATGAAGCAAGACTTAATGAGGAAGTTTCTGATGGAGACCTTTGGAATTAATGTTCCCACTATTGGGAACTAAGAGAGTAGAATGTTGAGTTGCAACAGATAACTGTCTGAGTGCATCAAGAACTCCAGCATCGAGGAAGGCCCTATTACAGATTGGACCTTGATTTCTTGACTGTGCTGGGAAGATATTCTTCTTAGACTCCTTCTTACTCACTTTAGGAAACACTCGTTGATGAAAGTGGTTATTATGGCCAGGTGTATGAGCTTGCTCAGGAGAAAGGATCAGGTTAGGATGACTATTTCTGCTCAAATCAGGTGTATGTTCCTGACTTGGTTGTCTGTATGATATGGGTGAGTATTCCCCACAACCCTCTTGGAATGGAACAGAGGTGTGTGTATGTTCTGGAGTGAACTGTTGATGTGTCACTCCACTGGTAGGTATAGATTTTTATTTCATTCCATGTGATGCTGCTGAAGTTGTTATAATATCCTGACAGGAATCCAGAATATGAGAATGGATTTTATTCTACTCTTTCACCATTGAAAGAATATGCTTGGTGACTTCAACTGCTGGAATAGGAATATAAGTCCATTCTGTGCTTGGAGTAGGTGTGTGTTCCTACCCCTTTCCTCTTTTTCCTGCCAGTGAATTCTAACAGTACTCATGAATGGGGGCATAGAGTTGAGTCTGCCTCTTGTTTGTCATTGATGATTTCCAATTGACTTCTCCGGGTGCTACCAAATGAGATTGTTGGTAGGTTGGATCAATACTAATAGGTGTATGTGCATGTTGATTGCACTTCGCCGAACGTGGTTGACAAACTTCCTTCAATGCTAACAAATGAGGATGCTAGAAGGATTGAAGAGTGTAAGCAGGTGTATGTGCATGTTTACCAGTTGTCAATGCATTTAGTTAGCGGGATCTATCATATGTACTCAAACGAGCCTGCTAACTAGCCGATTATTTATAAAAAGGTGTATGTTCCAGTCTATATTACTCCGTCGTAATTTCCTAGCGGGATTGGCGTGCTGTTGCCAGATGAGTCTGCTGGATAGTGGAATGAAAACGGATGGGTGTGTGTGCCCGCTCATTGTTTTCCACCATGTTATGTTGGCGGACTTCTCCAGAAACGGTAGAGATAAGAATATGATCACTGTTAATCGATTTTCACCTCTGGTGGTTAATCTTGCCTACTCGGGTTTGAGGAACCTGAGCCAAACGCCTAGAGACGACACCCTCATCATGTTGAGGGCGCACTGCTGCACGAGTCTAGCAACGATTATTGATGGGAGGCTTCAAGAAGGACTCATATCTCTTTGTGTTAAGAATCTGAGAGACCTGCTCATT
This sequence comes from Viscum album, assembly GCA_963277665.1. Taxonomy (NCBI): domain Eukaryota; kingdom Viridiplantae; phylum Streptophyta; class Magnoliopsida; order Santalales; family Viscaceae; genus Viscum; species Viscum album. Next base: position 1,635,001,878 of record OY728157.1, on the reverse strand, counting down.
CACCTACCCAGAATACGGGAGGGAATGATGATTGCGTTTCGATGATAACGACCCGAAACAGTTGGAGACAGTAGTTAGCACCACCTACTTCTTGATCGCTGGTCATCGCTGTCTGGACGACCAGGGTGAGTTATTGACTTGAAGAGATTTTCTAGCTTCCTCCATAGTCAAAGTAGTACCGTTTTGATGGTACTCCTTAACCAACACATTTGAAACCCAACATTGAAGATGCGGAGTAGGTGATGTCGTCCTCAGAGCGGATGAATATCCAATAGATGTAGTAGCAGACGCAGTCACACCAGAGGTTTTCACAGTAGATGAATTCACATATGTGAACTTAAGAAAATACATTCTTGTAATTCAGAAGATCTTGGAAAAGAGTTCACATTTTATATAACAAACATAATCAAGATAAGTTCATCTTCTACATCTTTTGGATGAGCACATATGTTATTGATTGATTTTTTGGCCCTCTCATTGAGTTTTAAATAGGGGCCTAACAAATAAGTAAAACATCATTTTAACATGGTTAAGGATTCATGTCTGGTTCAAATTTTTTTGTTTCCTCTGGAATTGGGAATGACCTCATTAATTTAAGGTTCAAACATTCAAAGCAGTTTCTAACGGGTTTTTTCATAGAACCGAAAACATCCAATGATTCTATATCCATTTGGACCTAATTTCCAAAGGTAGGTGCTCATTAGTTATGAACCAATATGGATTAATAATTTTCATTGGTTGAGAAGATGGGAGGTCGGACTCATCACACCTTTTTTAGGGGAATTATAGTCTACTCTGGGACTCTCTTTACAGATTTAAGTTATGTTTTTTAATCCTTATTACAATACCAAGTATGAAAAATGATCTTTCCTTTAGATCTGACAATAAATTATTAATATATATGAGATTTAGAGAATATTTTATATGTATTCAAGGTTCTTAATCAATAGAGAATCATTTGTATTTGTTAGAGATTCTTAGTCAATGGTATCCTTCGACACATTATATAGAAGTATCTTGGTCATTTTGATAACCATACGGGTTTTAAAGCCACTCAGTGGGTCACTTGAAGTTTATTGTCATTCATAAGGATATAGATTATATTTAGAGTTGGGATCATACCCGCATATGGGCTACCTACGTATCCTTTGTTTAGAAAAGGAATCAGAACCCATGTAGTTTCCGTAACGGAGTATGATGTTTATGCATGGTTGATGGATCAAAGAAAGATGTCATAATTACTTTTACACTCTAAGCTCACGTGAGTCATGCCCGGTGTGAGAAACAAGAGGAATTGGTAAAACCAAACAATTGTGCCATCAAAGATGCAAATATAAGAAATGATGTGGGGATTATGTATGTATGACTACCCAGATGAATGAAGATTAGGATTTACTTCCGGGAAGAAACCCGGGAACAAGGTCCATAAATGTATATGTACTTTATGGAGATTTGGATACTCTAACTTGGGGCTTACTCCTGAGTAAGATGCCCAAATTAGAAGGGGACCTTTGATTGGGATTTACTTATGAGAATGAAGCCCAAATCAAAAGTAAATTAAGACTGGTTAAGAGGAATTATGACTGGGGCTTACTCCTGAAAAGGAAGCCCAAGTTAAAGGAATTTGGATTTTGGGAACATGGGTCTTACTCCTAAAGAGGATTCCCATATTAAAAGAATTATAGTTGGGGATTATTTCTAAGGAGGATGCCCTAAATTATAGGAACTTGAAGATTGGGGCTTAGTCCTAAAAAGGAGGACCATGTTAGGGGATTTGGGGCTTACACCTAAAGAGGAAGCCCAAATTAGAGAAATTATGACTGTGGCTTATTCTTGAAAAGGAGGCCCAATTTATAGAGTTTATGATTGGTGATTACTCCTGAAAAGGAGGCCCATGTTAGGGAATCTCTCATCTTGAAAGGATGAGGTTGAATGAATGAAGTATCTCACCATGGTAACATGAAGGTATGTAAATCACTAAGTTTTGAGAGATGTTCCACAGAATTCCTTTCAGATAAAGAAAACAAGGAACCATGACATAAATGGCTTTGAAGATGGTCCTGATGGCTGAATCTTGAATAAGAGAGGTGAATAGACATAAGATAGGTGAAATAGGCCGGAGGGGCACCCAAAAAGAAGGTGGTTCACAAGTCCTGTGTGGGCGCGCAAGTGCTAGTCGCGTAAGTATACTTGCGCGACCCATGGGTACTTGCATGACGGTCAATCCTTAGGGTAATACATCGGAGAGTCTTGGCTTAAACCCTTGGTACTATCCCTAGAGGCTTTCAGAAGGGTGGCACACATGTTCTCTTGAAGGAGCAAGGCGGCGCACAAGTGTGGCCATTTCCCTTAAGGGCTGGCCACTTAGGCACACAAGTGTTGATGAGTTTCAACACTTAGGGCTTACTCCACCTCTTTAGATCTTTTTTTCTAGGTAATAAATTACCTTAGAAGTGTTCGGAAGCTTTGAGAAGAGACTAGGGCATCGGGAGCTCAAATATGGGTTTTTGGAACTATTTATCCTGAAATGGGGGGCCCACAGGGAGTATTTATAGGCTTGGGAAGAAACTGAGCAAAAAATCAAAGAGGGCACACAAGTCACATGTGCGACCACTAGGTAGCACACAAGTATACTTGCACAACCTTGGTGGAACTTGCACGACCCATGTACAACTGAATCTTTGTTCATGCCTTTGTCAATTTTTGATGTTTCTTCAAAGGATGAATCACTTTGTACTAAGGTATTTCCCTTTTTTAGTCATTAGACTTTGTGACGGAAAGGAACGTCAACATGTATCCATGGGGATTATTCATAAAGATAAAAAAACCAAATGACCCCCTTATCCATGATTCATGGATCTAATTTCCAAAGGCAGGTGGTCATTGGATGATTTATCTAATTACACGTAAGGACTCGCATTGGTCAAGAGGATGGGAACTCGGACTCATCACATCCTTTTAGAGGGAATTATTTTCTATTCTGGGACTCTATTATATATTTAATCTAAGTACATATGTTTTTTAATCCTTGGTTAATTCCCAAGAATGTGTTCACATATTACTCCCAGGTCGGAGGATAAACCATAAATATGTATGGTTCTTGAATCTTCTGTATGTATCCAAGGTTCTTCCTTAATGTTACCCTCTAATTGGAAAGACTAGGAATTCATTAATTGTTAACTAGGACAATGCCAGCCTTGAGCTATAGGGAATGGTGCTATGGATTTTATATTCATCTAGGGGGGATGAGAATTATTTCAATGTTTGGATCGAACCTGTAATATGGTATTCTTATATATCTTTCTTAGAGGAATCATAACCCATGTAGCTTCGTGTCACTATACTAGACACATCACCTTTTAAGTTCATGTGAGAATAACCCAACAATGTCGTTTATCATCATTAAACAAGGACAAAAGATAACTGACGTGAATATGATGGTGTTGCGATTGAACCTTAAGTAGATTTTCTATGTAACCCAGATAATTGGAAATCAAAGTCCAGAATGTTATGAAATTTGGTGATTACGCATTGAAGCTCCACATTAAATGGGAAATTATTTGTGGGCTTACACCTAGAGGGACGTGCCACTAGATCTTGGTCCTCAGATAGGTGTCCTACATATTATGGTTAGAGTAGGAATTCGAGTTCTCATAGTTCAACTGATGGGTGGATCATGCATATTACATGATTGCAACTAGTATCTAAGCCCATGTGAGTAATTCTCGGTGTGAGAAATAAGAGGAAGTGGTAGATCCAAAAAATCATACACTTTTCCCTCTCTGCTGGTGGAAAAGGAGGAGGATGACAGTGGGAGAGGCTGGGGATATGAAACATCCCTAAATAGGGTCTAAGAGATTGGATTAGATGGAGTTCCCTAAGATTGGTTCTAGGAATGGGGAGGAGCATTCCTCATCAATGGGGAAAACAAGTATGATTTTACCTTATTTATCACTAGCCCTCATCGAAGGTAAAAGATAGTAATTACCCATAATACCTAGAACAGGTAGATACATGTGATCATCCTAAGTTCAAAACCCATATTACCATAGGAATGTAAACTTAGGGAAATTTCAGGTGTCCACCTTATTATAGGTATTTCTCAAGTGAATCCTCTTACCATCGGTATGTAAACTCATAAGGGAGAAAAAATGCGCCTAATAGTTATATCATATGGGTCTGGTGGATTTTTAAGAGGACTGGGTCTAGTACTGTTGGACTAGTTTATGGAGGGGTTATGGATAATTTGATGGAAGAGGAATGAAATGATTGAAGCTAGAGGGTGGAATTTCCGAGAATACCCCATTCCACGTATAATTTCCATATGTGGTGTGGGTTTCCCTCTACATTTAATATTGCTTTGTGAGTGAAGGGGTCATCTAAGAACAATGATTTTATTTGGACCTAGGTTCGATATGTGTAGAATTTCTCTATGGGGAACCAATTTCCTCCCCTGTAGCATTTTGTTACAAGGAATTGAGTTCCATATATGTAGTATGATTCTACACGGGACTGGGATCTATCTGCATAGTGAAACTATATATGGTTTAGGGTTACACATGAAAAATTTTCCACTATGTGGGACACTATATTGAATATGGGGCATTGGTTCTGTGCTTTACAGGGAATTCATCTGTGATGGAATTTTGTTCACAATCTGCTAATTAGTATTGTATATCCTTTATTAATGAAATGTGGCGGGTTATACTTGTTGGTAATCATTGAAATAGTATATCATTTACAATGATATATTATTATGTTCATTTGATCTCTTAAGTCATCTAAATAGCCTCTTCCCTAGTCCCCCCTCAAGTTCCTTTTATAGAGAGGTGGAAGAACTGGATCATTGGGCAACATTGCATCTTTTGCGGAGGCCCACAGGGAAAACCCAGTCTGTAGATGACACCGCCAGTAGGGAAAGGGGTCATAATCTATGGTGGTGAAAATTATTTCCTCTTTATCGTGATGGAATTCATTTCATAAACATGAAGCCATTGATTTCATGTCACCCAAGAACTCTTTGAGTTTTCTGGGGATCATATGCGAGGAAGATTTCTCCACCTCCATCTCGTAAATGATTTTGTTCGTGAGGGACTGGATCTGGCATCAATATCCCATGAAATGGTTAGTTTTCAAATTCTTTTCAAAACTATGGACTGTCATTTGGAGTGGTGGTCCATGAAGGGGCTCTGCTTCGCATCACCTGTTCTTTCCTTTGTTTTTTTGCTTCTTTAACAATTGTTCTTCAATTCTTTGTTCAATTTCTTCCTCCCTTATTCAAATCCTTGGGAGTGTTTGATTTCCCTTTTAAAAATTTTCAGGACCTAACAGGTATTTATAGGGACATTTAGTATTAATATGGGTTTTTAGGAATTTTGGCGGTTTTTAGGGTTTTTAGGGTTTTTAGCCTTTTTTTCTTTTTATAGGTTTTATGTTCTATTAGGTTTTTAAGGATTTATTTGGATTTTCATGGTTTTATGGTTTTTATGTTTTTAGTTATTTTTAGTGATTTTTTAGGTTTTTAGGTATTTTAGGGTTTTAAGGGATTTTGAGGGTTTTTAGGGTTCTTTAGGGTTTCGAGTTTTTTTGGGTTTTTAATTTTTTTTTTGTGTTTTTATAGGGCTTATTGGTTTTAATGTTTTTTTAACATTTTGAGGGGTTTAAATGGTTTTTATTGTTTTTAGTGTTTTTATGGTTTTTATAGGTTTTTAGGGTTTTTAAGGTTTTTAGGGGGTTTTATGGTTTTTAGGTGGTTTTAGGGTCTTTTAGGGGCTTTGAATTTTATTTTTAGGGGTTTTAATTTAATATTATGTTTTTATGGTTCTCATAGGGTCTCTCATAGTTTTAGTGGTTTTTATGTGTTTAGGGATTTATAGGGATTTTTTATGATTCTTATGGTTTTTAGGGACTTTTGGGATGCTAAGGGTTTTTTGGGATTTCTTAGAGGTTTTAGGTTTTTTATCATTTTTATGTTTTTAGGGGTTTTATGCTCTCTTAGGTTTTTAGGATTTTCTTTCAGTTATTAATTTTTTTTGGGTTTTTTTATTTTATTATTTGTATGTTTTTTATGGATTTTAGGGTCTTTGATGGGTTTTAGGTTTTTTGATGTTTTTTATTGTATTTCAAAGTTTTTCATAGAGTAAATGGTTTTTAGAGTTTTTCTTGGGTTTCAGGGTTTTTATGGGGTTTTAGGGTTTTTATGGATTTCACGGATTTTTTTGGGTATAAGGAATTTTTAGGGCTCTAAGGGTCTTTTTAGGGGTTTTAACATTTTTTTTAGGTTTTTAGGGGTTTTAAGTGTTTTTATGTTTTTCATGTTTTCTTAGGGGTTTTCAATGTTTTAAGGGTATTTTAAAATATTAGTTATTTTTGGGATTTTTAATGATTTTTTGGTTATTTAGTGTTTTTAGATATTTTGGGGCGTTTTAGGGATTTTAGGGTTTTTTGAGTTTTTATGTTTTTAGGGGTTTTAAGTGATTTTTGGTTTTTAATGTATTCTTAGGTTTTTTTAGGGTTTTAGGGTCTTTTATGTTTTTAAGAATTTTTAAGGCTTTTAGGATTTTTATGTAATTTAGGGGTTTTAATAATTTTGATGGTTTATAGGGTTTTTAGGGTGTTTTGGGTTTTTACGGTGTTTTTGGTGTTTTTAGGGGTTTTTGAGTTTTTAGTGTTTGTATGGTTTTTATAGTTTTTTAACATTTTAAGGGGTTTAAAGGGTTTTTAATTTTTTTTTTGTGGTTTTTAGGGGTTTATGGGTTTTTAGGTTTTTAAATCATTTTAGTGGGTTTATGGTTTTTAGGGTTTACAGGATTTTCATGTACATTTAGGGTTTTTAAGGACTTTATCATTTTAATCCTTTTAGGGGTATTATTTTTTGTATGGTTTTCATTGGGTTCTTTATTCTTTAGGATTTTTTAGTTTTTTATGTTTTTTATGGGTTTTTGGGAAAAGGGGGGATTTTAGGTTTTTAGGGTTTATAGTTTTTTTTAACATTTTTAGGTTTTTAAGGGTTTGAAGTGTTATGTTTTTTAAGTTTTATTTTGGTTCTTTGGGTTTTTAGAGTATTTTTTTAATATATTTTAAGGTTTTTTATTATTTCTAGGGTTTTTAGATATTTTGAGGGGATTTATGGTTTTTTTGGGTTTTAGGGTTTTTTTAATTTTTTATCATTTTTATGGGATTTTAGAATTTTTTATCATTTAAGGGGTTTAAATAGGTTTTAGAGTTTTTAGTTTTTAGTCATTTTATGGTTTTAGGTTTTTTTATGTTTTTAGTGGTTTTATCGGTTTTAGGGTTTTTAGGATTTTTAACATATTTTTAGAGTCTTTTTTTGTGTATTAGCATTTGTTAGGTTTCTTAAGGATTTTAGTTGTTTTTATGTTGTTATGTTTTTCTTATGGTTTTCAAGGGTTTTTAGTATTTTTTAGGTTTTTAGGGTTTTTTAGATATTCTTATGATTTTATGGGTTTTATGGTTTTTAATGATTTTGATGGGTTTGGTGGATTTTATTATTTTAGGGTTTTTAGCGTTTTTAGCATTTTTGTTTTGGTTTTGGGGGTTTTTGGTGATTTTAGAGTTTTAATATTTTCTTAGGGGTTTTCAATGCTTTTATGGGTTTTTATATTTTTAGGAATTTTTATTGATTTTTAAATATTTTTATAGTTTATATTTTTTTTGAGATTTTGAGGGTTTTAGGGTTTTCTTGTTTTTTAGGGTTTTAGGGGGGTTTCTCGATCATTTAGCGGTTTTATGGATTTTTAGAATTTTTTAATGTTTTAGGGGTTTATAGGGTTTTTAGAGTTTTTGTGGGTTTTTATTATCTTATGGGTATTTTGATCTTTTAATGCTTTTAGGGGTTTAAAGGTTTCTAGGGGTTTTTAGGGGGTTTTATGGTCTTCTACATTTTTAGTTATTTTAAGGTTTTTAGATTTTTTTGTTGTTTTTAGGGGTTTTAATGATTTCGAGTGGTTTTAACAATATTTGGGCTTTAATTCTTTTTATGGTTTTTTTAGTTTTTTATGGGGGGGTTGAGTCTTTAGGGTGTTTAATCTTTTTTCATGTTTTTAACAGTTTTGTGGGTTTAAAATATTTTTATTGGTTTTAATGTTTTTAGAGGTTTTATGGTTTTTATGGAGTTTTAATGTTTTCTGGTATTTTATGGTTCTTAGTGGTTTTTATGGGGTTTCAGAGTTTTTAGTGTTTCTATGTTCTTTAGGTGTTTAATGTGTTTTTATGTTTTTAAGGTTTTCATAGGGGTTTTCAGGGTTTTTAGGGTATTTAATTATTTTCTGAATTTTGGGTCCATTTGGGGTTTTTATGGGGTTTTTGGGTTTTTAGGGATTTTCAGGGTTTCTTGTAATTTTAGGGTTTTATAGGGTTTTAGCATTTTTATTGGGTTTTTTGGGTTTTAAGTGTTTTTAGTTTTTAAAAATTTTCTTAGGTGTTTTCAAGGTTTTTGGGTTTTTTAATTTATTAGGGATTTTAAGGGTCTCTTTAGAATTTTTATGGGTTTTCAGGGTATTTAAGAATTCTTATATTTTTTATTGTTTTTTGGGTTTTTATGTTTTTTATGGTTTTTAGTGATTTTATGAATTTTTTGACTTTTTAGAGTTTTTATTATTTTTTAGAGTATTAAAACCTTTTTAGTGTTTAATGTTTTCAATTTTTTGGGGGCTTTTATGGGTATTTGGGGGTTTTAAATAATTTAGAGGTTTCATGGTTTTTTTGGGTTTTAGGGTTATTTAGGTTCTTTTAAGGGTTTTTAAGGTTTTTAGGGTTTTATAGGTTTTTAGGTGTTTTAAGTGATTTTATGTTTTTAAGGTTTTCTTTGGGGGTTTTTAGGGTTTTTAATGTTTTTATGGATTTTAGGGGTTTTTTAGGACTTTTATGATTTTTTGGGGTTTTAAGGATTTTTAGGGGTTTAGAGGTTTTTTTGGGTTTATTGTTTTTAGGGTTTTTTTTGTTTTTTACGTTTTTTTGGGATTTAAGTGTTTTTTGGTTTTTAAGTTTTTTATGTGTAATTTCATGGGTTTTTGTGTTTTTACATTGTTTTTGATTTTTTGAGATATTTTAGTAATTTAAAGGTTTTATGGATTTTTAGTGGTTTTAGGGTCTTAAGATTTTTTGGGTTTTAATTGGGTTTTTTGGGTTTTTAGGGTTTTTTTGAGTTTTTAGGATTATTAAGGTATTTATAGTTTATAAAAAATTTTAGGGTTTTAAAGGGTTTTTAGAGATTTTAGTTTTTTTTTGGGTGTTTATGGGTTTTTCGGAGTTTTTAGGTTTTTATGGGTTTTTATGGTTTTGGGGGGTTTTAGGGTTTATTAGGGGTTTATCATTTTTAAGTGTGTTAAGGGTCTTAAGTGTTTTTAGGTTTTCAAAGGGTTTTTGTGTTTTTTTGTATTGTAGGGGTTTTTTTTGTTTTTAGATATTTTTAATGTTTTTTGGATTTTTATGGCATTTTAAGGTTTTTAGGAATTTTGAGGGTTTTATGGATTTTAGTGTTTTTAGGGGTGTCATCATTTTTCAGGTGTTTTAGGGTTTTATGTGTTTTTTAGGTTTTTATGTTTTTGTTTTGGTTTTAGGGGGTTTTATGTTTTTATGGATTTTTTTGAATATTTCAACATTTTATGGATTATTAGTGTTTTCACTATTTTAAGGGTTTTTTGTTTTTTTGGGGTTTTAACGTTTTTTTGAGTTTTTTATGATTTTTAATGGGTTTTAGAGTTTTTTAAAAAATTTAGCGGTTTAATGAGGTTTTTTTAGTTTTTAGTGGGTTTTAGGGGTTTTATAGGTTTTTATGTTTTTAGGGATTTTTATGGGGTTTAGGTGTTTTAGGGTTTTTAGATTCATTTAGGTTTTTTATAATTTTTAGGGTTTTAATTATATTTAGGTTTTTAAGGTTTGCTTATTGTTTTAATGGTTTTTATGTTTTTAAGGATTTTAGGCCAATTTTAGGATTTTTTGGGATTTTATTGGTTTTAGGTATTTTTAGGGTATTTAGGGTTTCTAGAGGTTTTTAGGGTTTTTTAGGGTTTTCAGAATTTATGGATTTCAAGGGGTTTTTGGATTTTCAGGTTTTTATGGGGGTTTTTGGGTTTTGGGGGTTATTTACATTTTTCCAGATTTTTAGTAAATTTTTATGATTTTATTTTTTTTTTTTTTAGTAATTTTAGTGGTTTTATGGTCTTTTAGGGGTTTTAGGGTTTTATTATTTTTTAGGTGTTTTGGGTTTTTTGAGATTTTTATGGTTTTTAATGTTTTTTATTATTTTTAACATTTTTATGGGTATAAAATGTTTTTAGAGTTTTTAGTGGGTTTTTTTGTTTTTATGTTATTTTATGGATTTTAAGGATTTTAGGGGGTTTTAGGGGTTGTAAGAGTTTTTAGGATCTTTTAAGAGTTTAGAAATTTTTTTGTTTTTAGGGGTTTTTAGTATTTTAGTTTTTTAATGTTTTCTTAGGTTTTAATGGGATTTTTCATTTTTTATGTTTTTATAGATTTTTATGTCTTTTTAGGGTTTTTATGTTTTTTAGGGTATTAAGGATTTGGATGGTTTTCTGGTTTTTTATGTTTTATAATTTTTAAGGGTTTTAAGTGTTTTTAGCGTTTAAAGGTTTTGTTAGGGGTTTTCTTGGAATTTAAGGGTTTTTACATTTTTATGGATTTTTAGGATTAATATGGATTTTAGGGTTTTTAGGAATTTTGAGGGTTTCTATGATTTTTTAAGGGTTTTTAGGGTTTTTAGTGTTTTTATGTTTTTAGGGGTTTTAAGTGTTTTTAGGTTTTTATGGTTTTTTTTGGGTTTTCAGGGTTTTAGGATTTTTTATATTTTTAGTGTTTTTAGATATTTTAAAGGTTTTTATGGTTTTATGGTTTTTAGGGATTCTAAGGATTTTTTGGTTTTTTAAGGTTTTTTTATTTTTCTATGAGTTTCATAGAGGTTTTAACTTTTTAATGAGTTTTTTTAAAGAAATTATGGGTTTAAAGGGTTTTAGTGTTTTTAGTGTTTTTATGGGTTTTAGGGGTTTTAAGGATTTTATGGTGTTCTATGGTTTTTATGGGTTTTAGGGTCTTTTGGAATTTTAGAGTTTTTTGGTTTTTTATGGGTTTGAATTTATATTATGTTATTAAAATTTTCTAAGCGTTTCAACTGGTTTTACTTTGTTTTTTTCTTTTTTAGGGATTTTAGGGATATTTTATTATTTTTAGGGATTTTAAGGGTTTTAGGGTTCTTAGGTTTTTTAGAAGTTGTAGGTATTTTTAGGGGTTATATCATTTTAAGGTTAAGGGGTGTACGTGTTTTTAGATTTTTAAGGTTATCTTTTGGTTTTTCAGGGTATTTTTTACATTTTGAATATTTTTGGATTTTTTATGTTTTTTTGGGTTTTTATGTTTCATTGAGATTTTATGGACTTCGTGGGGTTTTAGAGTTTTTAGTGCTTGTAGGGAATGGAAGATGTGAGGGTCGGGCTATTCCCGACCCCCCCCCCCAAATTTATTATAAAGAAAAAAAGAGACTCATCAGACAAGGGAGGGGAGGGGTCAAACGACCCACACCCGAAAACCCCTTACAACCCATTCCAATAAAAGAAAAAACAAAAATGAAAAAACCAACAAGCACACCCAGGTCCAAGCAGCAACCATCATCATCATCCAGCAGCATCCAACATCCAGCAGCTCACAACCAAGAAATGACCAGCTACCAACTTCACATATACCAGCATTCAGCACAAGCCTTCCCCACCACCATTATCATCATAATCCACACCAGGGGGGTCTCCCTCAGCACCATAACTAGAGGCCGCATCAGTGTCTTCTAACTCCCATTCAGAAGAGTCATATTGCTTCAAGATGTTGGTGTAATACTCCCTTAGCTTCTCCTGCTTCACATTTAACTTCTTCTTAGAAGGCCGCCCCACCTTTCCAGAGGAGTTCTTCGAATCTTTACTGGAAGACCTCGTAGAAACCGTTCTCGGAATGGAAGAGTAGTCCTTCCATGGCATCCTCCCTTTCAAAACTACAATGTCAACATCACCATATTTTTTCTGAACAGGGATAATAGTGTCCTCCTGGTTTAGTGAACAAGAGGTGGGAGGAAACCTCTCCCTGAATAGGCACCCAACAAAGTTATCTATCCCAAATGAGGGAAAATATTCAAGTATGGCCTTTTCTTTCAAAATCCGAGCCATGTTGGATTTTATCCTAGAACCATCATCAGAGCCACACCCCCCAAAACATCGAGCATTGGGATTTCATTCCTTCCTGCAAAAGAGAAATCTGCACAGGTACTTTCATGATGTTAGGGTCCTCCAAAGCCATGTCTTTCATAACCAAACATTTGGAGTTCCCATCCTCATTGTCCCTAATCATCCCATATTCAACAAAACTAGCATCATGTGATCCAAAGGGGATGAGCGCCTCTGATTCATCCATTGCGATCGACACTGGTTCATGGGAGTCAGGAGCGATCTTCAAAGACCTGGTGAATTCACCCCCATCATCTAGGGTGTCCTCATTCCCCTCTATAATTGGCTCTAACCCCTCCCCCTGTGTAGCAACATCCCCTTTCCCATGCTCATCCCCCGTCCATGCGCCCTCCTTCTGCTCGCACCCCTTCCCAGCCACCTCCTCTAACTGATTCACTTTCACCTGCACCTCCATCTCCCCCAGCCCAGTAACATGGTAGGAAGCATCACTAGCATCCCCCTCAACCACCGCCTCAAGAGTATTTAACTCCAGTCTAGTAGACAGGCATCCAGCCACACCTTTAGTCACCCTCTCCTGCGCAGTCATATGAACCCTTCCAGGTGTCCCCTCAAGCACCACCCCGGGTGAATTTAGTGTTATTTATGTTTTTAGGGTTTTGGGGGTTTCTTGGATTTTTGAATGTTTTAGTGGTGTGAAGGGTTTTTAGGGTTTTTATGGGTTTTTTACAGTCTTAGGGTTTTTTTGTGATTTGGTGATTTTTAAGGTCTTTTAGGTTTTTTTATGGTTTTTATCATTTTTAGGTTTTTAGGGGGTTTAGGTATTTTTATTATTTTTTAGGATTTAAAAGGTTATTTTGGGTTTTTAGGGATTTTAGGGGGTTTAGTGTTTTTAGGGGGATTAGGGTATTTAGAATTTTTAGTTTTTTTGGGGTTTTAAGTGTTTTATGGTTTTTAAGGTTTTCTTAGGGGTTTTGAAGTTTTTAGGGTCTTGTACTTTTTTTTTGGGATTTCATGGATTTTTTATGATTTTAATGGTTTTTAGTGGTTTTGGGATTTTCATGAGTTTTAGTGTTTTTTGGTTTTTTGGGGTTTTATGGTTTTTTTGGGGTTTTAGGGCTTTTTTTTTGAGTTTTTAGGGTTTTAATGTTTTTTAGTTTTTTTAACGTTTTTAGGGGATTAAAGGGTTTTTAGATTTTTTAGTGATTTTCGGGTTTTTATGGGTTTTTAGGGGTGTTTATAGTTTTTAGATTTTCTGGGTTTTTAGGATATTTTACGATTTTTAGGGTGTTTAGAATTTTTATATTTGGTTTTTTTTATGTTTTTTAGGTTTTTAAAGTTTTCATAGGGTTTTTTTTCAGGGGGTTTTTTATGTTTTTGGGTAATTTTTTGGGATTTTTTGGTTTTTAGGGTTTTTAGGGATTTTGAGGGGTTTGGTGTTTTTAGGGTTTTTAGGGTTTCTTGGTTTTTAGAGATTTTAAGTGTTTTTATGTTTGTGGATTTATTTTAGGGATTTCTTTTCATTTTATGGTTTTTATGGAATTTTAGGATTTCTTTTTGGGTTTTTAGGGATTTTGAGCGGTCTTAGGGTTTTTTAGGGTTTCAAGTGATTTTATGGGTTTTGTATGTTTGTAGGGTTTTTTAGATTTTTATGGTTTTATGGTTTTTTAGATTTTTTAACATTTTAATGGTTTAAAGTGTTTTTAGAGTTTTTAGATGTTTTGGGGGGGTTATGATTTTATAGGATTTTAATGTTCTTAGGGGTTTTTATGATTTTACGGGGTTTTAGGGTTTTTATAATATTATTAGAGTTTTTATGGGTTTTATAATTTTTAGGTTTCCAAAATTTTTGAAGTGTTTTAGGTTTTATGATTTTTTACGGTTTTCTATGGGTTTTTGGAATTTTTATGTTTTTAGGGATTTTTAGAGCTTTGTAAGATTTTAATGGGTTTTTACGGTTTTAGTTTTTTTTATGTTTTTTGGGGTTTTATGTGTCTCTAGAGTTTAAGGAATTTGTATGGGATTTCATTTTTTTGAGGTTTTTACCTTTTTAGGGATTCTTGGGGATTTTTACTGATTTTTATGGCTTTTTATGGGTTTTAGGTATTTTGAGGTTTTTTTGGTTTCTTGGTTTTATAGGGCTTAAGGGTTTTTTGTTTTTGGGTTTCAAGAGTTTTTAGATTTTTTTAATGATTTTAGGGGTTTATAGGGGTTTTATATTTTTTCATTGTTTGTAGTGGTTTTATGGGTATTTATGGTTTTTAGGTTTTTAGGGTTTTATGGTGTTTATGGGGTTTATGGTGTTTTTAATATTTATGGATTTTTTGGATTTTTTGGTTTTTTATTGTTTTTAGAATTTTTAAGGATTTTGAGGGGTTTTTTGATTTTGTGGATTTCATGGTTTTTTGGTATTTTTAGTGTTTTTTTGTGTTTTTAGGGGTTTTAATGATTTTTAGGGTTTTTTAATGTTTTTGTGGATTTAAAGAATTTTTATAGTTTTTAGTGGTTTATTGGGTTTTTATAGGGTTTTATCGTTTTTTAATGTTTTAGGATTTTATGGTTTTTTGTGGTTGTATGGGGTTTTAGTGTTTTTAGATTTTTTTTTGGGTATTTAGGGGTTTTATGTTTTTTATAATTTTAAGGGTTTTTTAGTGTTTTTAGGTTTTTATGGTTTTTTACATTTTATGGGTCTTTAATCCTTTTAAGGGTTTTTCTATTTTTTTTTGTGTTTTTAGGGATTTTGTGTGTTTTGAGGTTTTTCTAGGGGTTTTATCATTTTTGGAGGTTTTAAGTGTTTTTAGGTTTTTAATGTTCTCTTAGGAGTTTTATAAGTTTTTTGTTTTTTAAATTATTTGCAGGTTTAAGGTATTTTTTATAATTTTTATTGAGTTTTAGGTTTTTTAGTGATTTTGAAAATATTTTTGGTTTTTATCGTTTTTTAGGGATTTTGATATTTTTATGGTTATTTAGGTCTTTAGGATTTTTATGTTTTTTTGGGATTCTATGGCTTTCTTAGAGTTGTTTAGTGTTTTATGGGTTTTTTGAGTTTTTAATCTTTTTTAGGATTTTAATGTTTTCATTGGGGTTTCAAGGGATTTAAGGGTATTTAGGATATTTATGGTCATTAGGGGTTTCAGGGTTTTTATGATTGATTTGGGATTTTTTTGTTAATCTAAGGGGGTTTTAGGGGTTTTCCAGGATTTTTTGGATTTTAGGGGATTTATGTGATTTTTGTATTGTAAGGTTTTCTTAGGGGGTTTCACGGGTTTTAGGGTTTTTTTTAATGTTTTTAGTGATTATTTTTCAGTTTTTAGAACATTTATGGGGTTTATGGTTTTTATGGATTTTGATGGGTTTTAAGGGTTTTAGGGTTTTTTGTATTTTTGAAGGTTTTTATAGTTTTTATGTTTTTAGGGATTTTAAATGTTTTTTATTTTTAAGTATTTCTTGGGGTTTTTTTGTGGATATAGGTTTTCTAAATATTTTGGGATTTTTGGGTTTTTTTAAAATATATATTTTTAGTGTCTTTTATCATTTTTGTTTGGGATTTTTAGTTGTTTTATGGTTTTTATTGGGCTGTTTTTAGGGTTTTAGGGTTTTTTGATTTTTTAGGAATTTTAAGGTTTTTATAGTCTTTAACGTTTTTAGGGGTGAGAGGTTTCTAGTTATTTTTAGGGTTTTTAAGTTTTATATGGGTATTTATTGGGTTGTAGGGTTTTTAGTGTCTTTTAGGGTTTTTAGTGTTTTTAGGTTTGTTAGGGGTTTAAAATGTTTTTAGGTTTTTAAAATTTTATTAGTTTATTTTAATGTTTTTTTGGGTTTTTATGTATTTTTAGT
This sequence comes from Viscum album, assembly GCA_963277665.1. Lineage (NCBI taxonomy): Eukaryota > Viridiplantae > Streptophyta > Magnoliopsida > Santalales > Viscaceae > Viscum > Viscum album. Next base: position 1,634,985,838 of record OY728157.1, on the reverse strand, counting down.
GACTTTTAGTATGTTTATAGTTTTTATGGATTTTGAGTGTTATTTAAGGGTTTTATGGTTTATAGGGTTGCTAGTGTTTGTTGGTTTTTTTGGGGCTTGAAGTGTTTTTTGTTTTTATGGTTTTCATATATTTTTTTGGTTTTTTTGTGGTTTTTATGTTTTTAAGGATTTTTAAGGATTTTTAGGAATTTTTTTAGTTTTTAGGGTTTTTAAGGATTTTAGGGAATTTTAGTGTTTTTATGGTTTTTTTGTGATTCTATGATTTTTTTGATTTTTTTATATTTTTTACGATTTTCAATGCTTTTTTACATTTTTATGGGTTTAATGGGTTTTTAGACTTTTTTGTGGGTTTTATGATTTTAATATTTTTTTGGGTTTTCACGATTTTATTTTTTTGTGGGTTTTTAAGGTTTTTATGGGTTTTAGGGTTTTTACAGTTTTAATGTTTTTTCTGATTTTTAGGTGTTTTAGTGTTTTTATGATCTTTTAGGGGTTTTAGCGTTTTTATTTTTTTTAGGGGTTTTATGTATTTATAGGTTTTTTAGGTCTTCTTTGGGTTTTAGGTATTTTTACATTTTCAGGGATTTTAAATGATTTTTTTATTTTAATGGGTTTTACGGATTTTGAGTGGTTTAGGGTTTTTAGTTTTTTATCAATTTTAAGGTTTTAAAGTGTTTTGGGATTCTGAAGTTTTTCAAGGTTTTCTTTGGGTTTTTTAGGGTTTTGGGATTTTTACGTTTTTAGGTATTTTTAGGAATTTTTGGGATTTTTGTTGTTTTTAGGGTTTTTATGGATTTTGAGTATTTTTAGGGTTTTAGAGCATTTATTATTTTTTCCGGGTTTTGTTTTTTTTTGAGTTATGAGGGTATTAAATTATTTTTAGAATTTTTAATGTATTATGTGTTTAATGGGATTTTAGAGAATTTATTATTTTGAGGGTTTTTAGGGTTTTTGTGGTTTTTAGGGGTTTTCGGCTCTTTCTATGGTTGTTTAGTCTTTTAGCGTTTTTAGGTTCTTAGGGTTTTTTGGTGTTTTTTTGTTTTTTTAAGTTATCTTAGGATTTTTTAGTGGTTTTAGGGTTTTTAAAATTTTAGGAATTTTTAGTTTTTTTTAATATTATTATGTTTTTTTGGTTATTTATGTATTTTGAGGGTGTTTACAGATTTTATGGTTTTGAGGATTTTTTAGTGTTTTTAGTTTTTTTAGTTTCTAGGGGTTTTACGTGTTTTTTGGATACTAAGTTATTCTTTTGGAATTTTAGGGTTTCTAGAGTTTTTTATGTTTTTTTGGTATTTTTATTGATTTTTTGGATTTATTGGGGGTTTTATTGTTTTTATAGATTTTGACGTTTTTAACGTTTTTTGGGTTTTTATGGCTTTTTCAGTTTTTATGGTTTTTCACGTTTTAAGGTTTTTATGGTGTTTAGATTTTTTAATATTTTTACTGTTTTAAAGGGTTATTAGAGTTTTCAGTGGGTTTTAGTGTTTTTATTGGTTTTTAGGGTGTTTATGGTTTTAGGGGTTTCTGGGTTTTTTTAGTTGTTTTTAGGGATTTTTGTCTTTTTTAGGTTTTAGAGGTTAAGTGTTTCTGGTTGTAAGGTTTTCTTTGGAAATTTCATGGTTTTTTGGGTTTTTTATGTTTTTAGGGAATCTTGAGGAATTTTTAGGATTTTTATGGGTTTTAATTTCTTTTATATATTTTGAGTGTTTTTTATGGTTTTTAGGGTTTTTAGTGTTTTAGGTTTTTTATGGGTTTTATGTGCTTTTAAGTTTTTAAGGTTCTATTATGGGGGTTTTGAGGGTTTTTATAGATTTTTATGTTTTTCGGTATTTTTAGAGAATTTGATGATTTTTATTATTATTATGGATTTTTTGGGATCAACGGTGTGCATAGCTCATCACGTAAATTTTCCACACAGATTAGCAACAATTTCTCTTGAGGGAGTTCTATGCTCAGGGAATATGTTAATCCCTTCCAGCAAGCAATGAAATCTAAAACCCTTTCATTTTTCCTTTTCTTACAATTTGTATGATCAAAATTTATTGTTTTTGGAAATGTTGAACTAAATTGAAGAAGGAATCTTTGGCATAGATCCTCTCATCCGGTAATTGATCGGGATTACAAGTTTGTGTACCAGACAAAAGTAGGCCCGTGTAATGACTGTACAAATCACATGAGCTTAACTGCTTCTTGTTGCTGAGGGGTTCCCATTATAGGATCACAACGAGTCACAAAATGTGTTAAGTGTTGCTCTGGGTCTCCCGAACCATTAATGATTGGGAATGTGGTACATGCAAAATTTGATGGGGGAGGAATTGCATAAACCCATTCAGGGTAAGCTCTCTTTTCTAGTTGAATTTGAGCACTCTTTCCTTCCATAGCTTCCAACCAAGCTGTTAATGACTCAATGGTAGTCATTAACTTTTGAGAGACATCCGGTTGATCTTGGACGTTAACAGGTGCAATGACTGGAGCTTGGACAGATGTGGTGGCTGGTACTACCACTAATGGTAGCACCGTCAGTTGTTGTTGCGTATAACCCATAGGATTAGACCTATGAGGGTGTACTGGTAGAGGAGGACATTCTTGATCCATCTCAGTAGCCACAACAAATCCCCTTGGCTGACTGACTCCAACACGCTTAGGAGGAAGACTACTCTGAAGTAGTTATGCATTCAACCTCCTTAATTCCTTAATTTCTTCTTCTTGTTGTGCGAATCTTTGCTCTACTGAGAGCGATTGGCCTTCTCCAGAGGAAGAGTATGTAACCTGATTCTTTCCTTTCCCCTTATTCGACACCATTTAGAGAGGGGAAAGTGGGTTACTTGAAGGATTACATAGATTATGAGTAATCCTTTGATTTCGTGTACGTACACCTTCTTCATTTGTGTCTATGCATGCAACCTCTTGAGCAGAAGTTTCCTCATCGAATCCCTATGAGTGAGCCTCATCTGGGGGATTAGCAACAATGACATTTATGACATTGATTGATGCATAACACATTTCATCCCTTCTATCATCATTTCTGTGATATTGTCTTCATCCATGTACTTGATGAGACATTGCCTTTTTTTGATTCAATCCCTCAGGAACTTCTTCACGAACTGTAATATAGAGAGAATCTCCTGATAATTCGGCTCTTCATTCCACTTGGGGATTCTTCCCTAATCAAGAGAAGACTGACTTTCTCTGAGGGAGAGATTGGGGATTTGAAAAAGTCCACAGTCCTGTGGATTGGGGCTGTTCCTGCTATATTTTCTCAACTCCTCAAATCCTATTTGTTGATTATGAGAGTTGGGTTAAGAGAGTCCCCAGTCTGGTAAGCTGAGATGACTATTGAGCTGCTATATCTGTGACTTTCTTGAAATCTCTGCTGATCTTGCGGACTTTAGTCCAGAAATTGGATGGATGCATTAACCTACATCCACTCTTATCACCCAGCTCAGAAGACCGTTGGATGATTTCTGACACTTCTTTCACTTGGTGATGTGCTTGCTCCAAAAGAGAGGCCTATTCAATATTCTCGTTTTCTTGATGCTGGAGTAATTCAATAACTTGTTCTCTGTATTACTGATTTTTTGAAGAACTAATTGAGGCCTATTCTTGAGAAAGCCTTTGATTACAAACAAATCCCACTAACTGTTGCCGGCCATGGGCAATAACATTGCATGAAACCAATTTAGGTGGGCTTTGCTGACTGGAGAGTACAGTGACATGTAGTGCTCCATTAACACCCCATCCCCTGATTTGAATACTAGATGTGGAATTTGCAGTTAACTGGCGCAACCTTCTTAGTGTGCCAAGGCATGAACGCTGAAGGGATCTCTGCTGGTTTTCAGGCTTTGGATTTCGAGAAACTGAGAGAGATTCCATGTCAATTTGGAATTCTAACCCTTATATTATCTTGACATGATTTTCATATTCATCATAAGATAATATTTTCTTTTTCAACTGACAAAGAGTTTTTTAGATGTTGAGATGAATATCATGAATTCCATCTTCTGTCAACATCTCTGGAATGTCATACTGAGAACTAGCCAAAGGCCAAAACAAAACTGGAACTTCGCCTTTCGCCAGTTGTTTTCTCATATTCAGTACTTCCTCTTTATCATTCAGTGAAGATTCATCTACCTGATTAGACCAGAGCTGGTTCTTCCTTGCTGCTTCATCAGATTCAACAAGATTGGTAGAGAATTCACTAATCAAACTATAAGATGCATGACTTAGGTGTGGTTCAGAGAATGACAAAAATCATGGGATATCTTCTGATTGAGAAAGTATTTCACCTTCAAATGGTAAAGCATTGGACATGACTAGCTTCACATTTGCAAGTGACTCAAGATAAGAGGGATTTCTCATCACTACATTGTCCATTGGAGAATTTTCCAGGAAATGTGCATTATCACTGTGGATAGGAATTTCACAGCTAAATTCACCATCATGGGGAGGACCAACATGGTGGGTTACAGCAAAAGATGAAACATTTTTCTCCTTGGTTTTCTGGCCACACATAGGGTTCTTGTGGCTCTAATATGAAGATGAAACTTCAAGATCATCTAAATTATCATGAAGCAAGACTTCATGAGGATGTTTCTGATGGATACCTTTGGAATTAATGTTCCCACTATTGGGAACTGAGAGAGTAGAATCTTGAGTTGAAACAGATAACTGTCTAAGGGAATCAAGAACTCCAGCATCGAGAAAGGCCCTGTTACAGATTGGCCCTTGATTTATTGACTGTGCTGGGAAGATCTTATTCTTAGACTCCTTCTTACTCACTTTAGGAACCACTAGTTGATGAAAGTGGTTATTATGGGAAGGTGTATGTGCCTGGTTAAGAGAAAGGATTAGGTTAGGATGTCTATTTCTGCTCAAATAAGGTGTATGTGTCTAACTTGGTTGTCTGTATGATATGGGGGAGTATTCCCCACAACCCTCTTAGAATGGAACAGAGGTGTGTGTCTGTTCTGGAGTGAACTGTTGATGTGTCACTCCACTAGTAGGTATAGATTTTCATTTCATTCCCTGTGATGCTGCTGAAGCTGTTATAATATTCTGATAGGCATCCAGAATATGAGCAGGGATTTGCTTCTACTCTTTCACCATTGACAGAATATGTTTGGTGATGTCAGCTGCTGGAATAAAAATATAAGTCCATTCCGTGCTTGGAGTAGGTGTGTGTTCCTTCCCCTTTCTTCCTTTTCCTGCCAGTGAATTCTGACAGTACTAATGAATGGGGGCATAGAGTAGAGTCTGCCTCCTGTTTGTCATTGGGGATTTCCAATTGACTTCTCAGGGTGCTACCAAACGAGACTGTTGGTAGGCTGGATCAATACTAATAGGTGTATGTGCATGTTGATTGCACTTCGCCGAACGTGGTTGACAAACTTCTTTAAATGCTAACAAATGAGACTGCTAGAAGGATTGATGAGTGTAAGAAGGTGTATGTGCATGTTTACCAGTTTTCGACGCATTGAGTTGGCGGGATCTAGCATATGTACGCAAACGAGCCTGTTAACTAGCCGATTATTTATAAAAAGGTGTATGTTCCGGTCTATATTACTACGTCATAATTGCCTAGAAGGATTGGCGTGTTATTGCCAGATGAGTTTGCTGGATAGTGGAATTAAAACGGATGGGTGTGTGTGCCCGCTCATTGTTTTCCACCAAGTTAGGTTGGTGGACTTCTCCGGAAACGTTTGAGATAAGAATCTGCTCACTGTTAACCGATTTTCACCTCTGGTGGTTTGTCTTGCCTACTCGGGTTTGAGGGACCTGAGCCAAATGCCTGGAGACGACACCCTCATCATGTTGAGGGTGCACTGCTGCATGAGTATTGCAACGATTATTGATGGGAGGCCTTAAGAAAGACTCGTATCTCTTTGTGTTAAGATTCTTAGAGACCTTCTCATTCACCTCCCCAGAATACGGTAGGGGATGATGATTGCGTTTTGATGACAAAGACCCGAAATGATTGGAGACGGTAGTTAGAACCACCTACTTCTTGATCGCTGGTCATCGCTGTCTGGACGACCAGGGTGAGTTATTGATTGAATGGGTTTTCTAGCTACCTCCATAGTCAGAATAGTACCGTTTTGATGGTACTCCTTAACCAGCACATTTGATACCCAGCATTGAAGACGCGGAGTAGGTGATGTCGTCCTCAGAGCGGATGACTATCCAACAGATGTAGTAGCAGACACAGTCACACCAGAGGTTTTCACAGCAGATGCATTCACATATGTGAACTTAAGAAAATCCATTCTTGTAATTCAGAAGATCTTGGAAAAGAGTGCACGTTTGATATAACAAACATAATCAAGATAAGTTCAGCTTCTACATCTTTTGGATGAGCACATATGTTATTGATTGATTTTTTAGCCCTCTCATTGAGTTTTAAATAGGGGCCTAACAAATAAGTAAAACATCATTTTAACATGGTTAAGGATTCATGTCAGGTTCACAATTTTTTGTTTCCTCTGGAATTGGGAATGACCTCATTTATTTAAGGTTCAAACATTCCGAGCAGTTTCTAACGGGTTTGTTCATAGAACCAAAAACATCCAATGATTCTATATCCATTTGGACCTATTTTTCAAAGGTAGGTGATCATTAGTTATGAACCAATAAGGCTTAATAATTTTCATTGGTTGAGAGGATGGGAGGTCGGACTCATCACCCCTTTTTGAAGGGAATTATAGTCTACTCCGAGACTCTCTTTACATATTTAAGTTATGTTTTTCAATCCTTATTACAATACCAGGTATGAAAAATGAGCTTTCCATTAGATCTGACAATAAATTATTAATATATATGAGATTTAGAGAATATTTTATATGTATTAAAGGTTCTTAATCAATAGAGAATCATCTTTATTTGTTAGAGATTCTTAGTCAATTGTATCCTTCGACACATTATATAGAAGTGTCTTGGTCATTTTGATAACCATACTGGTTTTAAAGCCACTCAATGGGTCACATGAAGTTTATTGTCATTCATAAGGATATAGATTATATTTAGAGTTGGGATCGTACCCGCAGATGGTCTACCTACGTATCCTTTATTTATAAAAGGAATCAGAACCCACGCAGTTTGAGTAGGGGAGTATGATGTTTATGCATGATTGATGGCTCAAAGAAAGATTTCATAATTACTTTTACACTCTAAGCTCACGTGAGTCATGTCCGGTGTGAGAAACAAGAGGTATTGGTAAAACCAGACAATTGTGCCATCAAAGATGCAAATATAAGAAATGATGTGGGGCTTATGTATCTATGACTACCCAGATGAATGAAGATTAGGATTTACTTCCGGGAAGAAACTCGGGAACAAGGTCCATAAAGGTATATGTACATTATGGAGATTTGGATACTCTAACTTGGGGCTTACTCCTGAGTAAGATGCCCAAATTAGAAGGGGACCTATGATTGGGATTTACTTATGAGAAGGAAGCCCAAATCAAAAGTAAATTAAGACTCGTTAAGAGGAATTATGACTGGGGCTTACTCCTGAAAAGGAAGCCCAGGTTAAAGGAATTTGGATTTTGGGAACTTGGGTCTTACTCCTAAAGAGGATGCCCATATTAAAATAATTATAGTTGGGGATTAGTACTAAGGAGGATGCCCAAAATTATGGGAACTTGAAGACTGGGGCTTAGCCCTAAAAACGAGGCCCATGTTAGGGGATTTGGGGCTTACACCTAAAGAGGATTCCCAAATTAGAGAAACTATGACCGGGGCTTATTCCTGAAAAGGAGGCCCAATTTATAGAATTTATGATTGGGGCTTACTACTGAAATGGAGGCCCATGTTAGGGAATCTCTCATCTTAAAAGGATGATGTTGAATGAATGAATTATCTCATCATGGTGACATGAAGGTATGTAAATCACTAAGTTTTGAGATATGTTCCACATAATTCCTTTCAGATAAGGAAAATAAGGAACCATGCCATAAATGGATTTGAAGATGGTCCTGATGGATGAATCTTGAATAAGAGAGGTGAATAGACATAATATAGGTGAAATAGGCTGGAGGGGAACCCAAAAAGAAGGTGGTTCACAAGTCCTGCGTGGGCACGCAAGTCCTAGTCGCCCCAGTATACTTGCGTGACCCATGGTTACTTGTATGACGGTCAATCCTTAGGGTAATACTTCGGAGGGGCTTGCCTTAAACCCTTAGTACTATCCCTAGAGGCGTCCAGAAGGGTGGAACACATGTTCTGTTGAAGGATCAAGGCGGCACACAAGTGTGGCCATTTCCCTTAAGGGCTGGACACTTAGGCATGCAAGTGTTGATGAGTTTCAACACTTAGGCCTTACTCCCCATGTTTATATATTTTGTTCTAGGTAAGAAATTACCTTAGAAGTGTTCGGAAGCTTTGAGAATAGACTAGGGCATCGGGAGCTCAAATCTGAGTTTTTGGAATTTTTCGTCCTGAAATGGGGGGCCCACAGGGGGTATTTATAGGCTTGGGAAGACCCTGAGCAAAAAATAAAAGAGGGCACGCAAGTCACATGTGCGACCACTAGGTGGCACACAAGTATACTTGTGCGGCCTTGGTGGAACTTGCACGACCCATGTGCAACTGAATCTTTGTTCATGCCTTTGTCAATTTTTGATGTTTCTTCAAAGGATGAATCACTTTGGACTAAGGTATTTCCCTTTTTTATTCGTTAGACTTTGTGACGGAAAATAACATCAACATGTATCCATGGGGATTATTCATAATGATAAAACACCAAACGACCCACTTATCCATGATTCATGGATCTAATTTCCAAAGGCAGTTGGTCATTGGATGATTTATCTAATTGCACTTAAGGACTCGCATTGGTCGAGAGGATGGGAACTCGGACTCATCACATCCTTTTGAAGGGAATTATTTTCTATTCTGGGACTCTATTATATATTTAACCTATGTTCATAAGTTTTTTAATCCTTGGTTAATTCCCAAGCATGTGTTCACATATTACTCCCAGGTCGGAGGATAAACCATAAATATGCATGGTTCTTGAATCTTCTGTATGTATCCATGGTTCTTCCTTAATGTTACCCTCTTATTGGAAAGACTAGGAATTCATTAATTGTTCACTAGGACAATGCCATCCTTGAGCTATAGGGAATGGTGCTATGGAGTTTGTAGTCATCCAGGGGGGATGAGAATTATTTCAATGTTTGGATCGAACCTGTAATATGGGATTCAAATATATCTTTCTGAGAGGAATCATAACACATGTAGCTTCGTGTCACTATACTAGACACATCAACTTTTAATTTCATGTTAAAAGGACCCAACCATGTCGTTTATCATCATTAAACAAGGACAGAATATAACTGATGTGAATATGATGGTGTTGCGCTTGAACCTTAGGTAGATTTTCTATGTAACCCAGATAATTGGAAATCAAAGTCCACAATGTTATGAAATTTGGTGATTACGCATTGAAGCTCCACGTTAAATGGGAAATTATTTGTGGGCTTACATCTAGAGGGAAGTCCCACTAGATCTTGGTCCTTAGATAGGTGTCCTACATATTATGGTTAGAGTAGGAATTCAAGTTCTCATAGTTCAACTGATGGGTGGATCGTGCAGATTCCATGATTGCAACTAGTATCTAAGCCCATGTGAGTAATTCTCGGTGTGAGAAATAAGAGGAAGTGGGATATCCAAAAAATCATACACTTTTCCCTCTCTGCTGGTGGAAAAGGAGGAGGATAACAGTGGGAGTGGCTGGGGATATGAAATTTCCCTAAAGAGGGTCTAGTAGATTGGATTAGATGGAGTGCCCTAAGATTTTTTCTAGGAAAGGGGAGGAGAATTACTCATCAATGGGGAAAACAAGTGTGATTTTACCTTATTTATCACTATCCCTCATCGAAGGTAAAAGATAGTAATTACCCATAATACCTAGAACAGGTAGATACATGTGATCATCATAAGTTTCAAAACCCATATTACCATAGGAATGTAAAATTAGGGAAATTTCAGGTGTCCACCTTATTATAGGTATTTCTCAAGTGAATCCTCTTACCAGCAGTATGTGAACTCATAAGGGAGAAAAAAATGCGCCTAATAGTTATATCGTATGGGTCTGGTGGCTTTTTAAGAGGATTGGGTCTAGTACTGTTGGACTAGTTCATGGAGGGGTTATGGATAATGTGATGGAAGAGGAATGAAATGATTTAAGCTAGAGGGTGGAATTTCCGAGAATACCCCATTCCACGTATAATTTCCATATGTGGTCTGGGGTTTCCTCTACATTTCATATTGCTTTGTGAGTGAAGGGATCATCTATGTACCATGATTTTATGTGGACCTAGGTTCGATATGTGTAGAATTTCTCTTTGGGGAACCAATTTCCTCCCCTGTAGAATTTTGTTACAAGGCATTGAGTTCCATCTATGTAGTATGATTCTACACGGGACTGGGATCCATTTTCATAGTGAAACTATATATGGTTTAGGGTTACAAATGAAAAATTTTCCACTATGTGGGACACTATATTGAATAAGGGGCATTGGTTCTGCGCTTTACGGGGAATTCATCTGTGATATAAGTTGGTTCACAGTATGCTAATTAGTATTGTATATCCTTTATTAATGAAATGTGGTGGGTTATACTTGTGGGTAATCATTGAAATAGTATATCATTTACAATGATCTATTATTATGTTCATTTGATCTCTCAAGTCATCTAAATAGCCTCTTCCCTAGTTCCCCCTCAAGTTCCTTTAATAGAGAGGTGGAAGAACTGGATCATTGGGCGGCATATCATCTTTTGCGGTGGCCCACAGGGAAAACCCAGTCTGTAGATGACACAGTCAGTAGGGCAAGGGGTCATAATCTATGGTGGTGAAAATTATTTCCTCTTTATCGTGATGGAATTCATTTCATTCACATGAAGCCATTGACTTCATGTCGCCCAAGAACTCTTTGAGTTTTCTGGGGATCATATGCGAGGAAGATTTCTCCACCTCCCTCTCGTAAATTATTTTGTTCATGAGGGACTGGATCTAGCATCACTATCCCATGAAATGGTTAGTTTTCAAATTCTTTTCAAAACTATGGACTGTCATGTGGATTGGCAGTCTATGAAGGGGCTCTGCTTCGCATCACCTGTTCTCTCCATTGTTTTTTTTCTTCAACTATTGTTCTTCAATTCTGTGTTCAATTTCTTCCTCCCTTTTTCAAATCCTTGGGAGTTTTTTATTTCCCTTTTAAAAATTTTCAGGACCTAACAAGTATTTATAGGGAAATTTAGTATTAATATGGGTTTTTAGGAATTTTGGCGGTTTTTAGGGTTTTTAGGGTTTTTAGGGGTTTTAGCCATTTTTTCCTTTTTACAGGTTTTATGTGTTTTTAGGTTTTTAAGGATTTATTTGGATTTTCGTGGTTTTATGGTTTTTATGTTTTTAGGTATTTTTAGTGAATTTTTAGGTTTTTATGGATTTTAGGGTTTTTAGGGTTCTTTAGGGTTTCGAGTTTTTTTGGGTTTTTAATTTTTTTTGTGTTTTTATGGGGCTTATTGGTTTTAAAGTTTTTTTAGCATTTTTAGGGGTTTAAAGGGTTTTTATTATTTTTAGTGTTTTTATGGTTTTTATAGGTTTTTAGGGTTTTTAATGTTTTAGGGGGTTTTATGGTTTTTATGTGGTTTTAGGGTCTTTTAGGGGCTTTAAATTTTATTTTTAGGGGTTTTAATTTTTTTTATGTTTTTATGGTTCTCTTAGGGTCTCTCGTAGTTTTAGTGGTTTTTATGTGTTTAGGGATTTATAGGTATTTTTCAAGATTCTTATGGTTTTTAGGGATTTTTGGGATGTTGTGGGTTTTTTGGGATTTCTTAGAGGTTTTAGGTTTTTTATGATTTTTATGTTTTTAGGGGTTTTATGTTCTCTTAGGTTTTTTAGGATTTTCTATCAGTTTTTATTTTTTTGGGGTTTTTTTTTATTTTAGTATTTTTATGTTTTTTAGGGATTTTAGGGTCGTTGATGGGTTTTAGGGTTTTAGGTTTTTTGATGTTTTTTATTGTATTTCAAAGTTTTTCATCGTGTAAATGGTTTTTAGAGTTTTTCTTGGGTTTCGGGGTTTTTATGGGGTTTTAGGGTTTTTATGGATTTCACGGATTTTTTTAGGTATAAGGAATTTTTAGGGTTTTAAGGGTCTTTTTAGGGGTATCATCATTTTTTAGGTTTTTAGGGGTTTTTTGTGTTTTTATGTTTTTAATGTTTTCTTAGGGGTTTTCAATGTTTTAAGGGTATTTTACAATATTTGTTATTTTTGGGATTTTTAATGATTTTTTGTTTATTTAGTGTTTTTAGATATTTTGAGGGGTTTTAGGGATTTTAGGGTTTTTTGAATTTTTATGTTTTTAGGGGTTTTAAGTGATTTTAGGTTTTGAATGTATTCTTAGGTTTTTAGGGTTTTTATGGTCTTTTATGTTTTTATGAATTTTTAAGGCTTTTACGATTTTTATGTAATTTAGGGGTTTTAATGATTTTGATGGTTTATAGAGTTTTTAGGGTGTTTTTGGGTTTTTACGGTGTTCTTGGTGTTTTTAGGGGTTTATGATTTTTTAGTGTTTGTATGGTTTTTATGGTTTTTTAACATTTTAAGGGTTGTAAAGGTTTTCTAATGTTTTTTGTGGTTTTTAGGGGTTTATGGGTTTTTAGGGTTTTATATCATTTTAGTGGGTTTATGGTTTTTAGCGTTTACAGGATTTTCAGGTACTTTTAGGGTTTTTAAGGCCTTTATCATTTTAATCCTTTTTAAGGGTTTTATTTTTTGCAAGGTTTTCATTGGGTTCTTTATTCATTAGGATATTTTAGTTTTTTATGTTTTTTATGGGTTTTTGGGAAATGGGGGTATTTTAGGTTTTTAGGGTTTATAGTTTTTTTAACATTTTTAGGTTTTTAAGGGTTTCAAGTGTTATTTTTTTTGTTTTATTTTGGTTCTTAGGGTTTTTAGAGTATTTTTTTTAGAAATTTTAAGGTTTTTTATTATTTCTAGGGTTTTTAGATATTTTGAGGGGATTTAGGGTTTTTTCATTTTTTTTGGGGGTTTTAGGGTTATTTTAGTTTTTTAGCATTTTTATGGGATTTTGGAATTTTTTATCATTTAAGGGGTTTAAATAGGATTTAAAGTTATTAGTTTTTTAGTAATTTTAGGGTTTTAGGTTTTTTTATGTTTTTAGTGGTTTTATCAGTTTTAGGGTTTTTAGGATTTTTAACATATTTTTAGAGACATTTTTGGGTTTTAGCATTTTTTAGGATTCTTAAGGATTTTAGTTTTTTTAGGTTGTTATAGGTTTCTTAGGGTTTTCAAGGGTTTTTAGTATTATTTAGGTTTTAGGGTTTTTTAGATATTCTTATAATTTTATGGGTTTTATGGTTTTTAAGGATTTTGAAGGGTTTGGTGGATTTTCTTATTTTAGGGTTTTTAGCGTTTTTAGCATTTTTGTTTTGGTTTTGGGCGTTTTTGGTGCTTTTAGGGTTTTAATATTTTCTTAGGGGTTTTCAATGCTTTTATGGGTTTTTATATTTTTAGGAATTTTTAGGGATTTTTAAATATTTTTATTTTTTTTTATTTTTTTGGGATTTTGAGGGTTTTAGGGTTTTCTAGTTTTTCAGGGTTTTAGGGGGTTTTCTAAATAATTTAGGGGTTTTATGGTTTTTTAGACTTTTTTAATGTTTTAGGGGTTTATAGGGTTTTTAGAGTTTTTTTGGGTTTTTATTATCTTATGGGTATTTTGGTCTTTTAATGCTTTTAGGGGTTTTAAGGTTTCTAGGGGTTTTAAAGGGGTTTTATGGTCTTCTACATTTTTAGTTATTTTAAGTTTTTTAGATTTTTTGTTGTTTTTAGGGGTTTTAATGATTTCGAGTGGTTTTAGCAATATTTGGGCTTTAATTATTTTTATGGTTTTTGTAGTTTTTTATGGGGGGGGGGTTGATTCTTTAGGGTGTTTAATCTTTTTTCGAGTTTTTTAACAGTTTTGTGGGTTTAAAATATTTTTATTGGTTTTAATGGTTTTAGAGGTTTTATGGATTTTATTTTGTTTTAATTTTTTCTGGTATTTTATAGTTCTTAGTGGTTTTTATGGGGTTTCAGAGTTTTTAGTGTTTTTATGTTCTTTTGGTGTTTAAAGTGTTTTTATGTTTTTAAGGTTTTCATAGGGGTTTTCCGGGTTTTTAGGGTATTTAATTATTTTATGAATTTTTGGTCCATTTGGGGTTTTTATGGGGTTTTTGGGTTTTTAGGGATTTTGAGGGTTTCTTGTAATTTTATGGTTTTATGGGGTTTTAGCATTTTTATTGGTTTTTTTGGGTTTTAAGTGTTTTTAGTTTTTAAAAATTTTCTTAGGTGTTTTCAAGGTTTTTTGGGTTTTTTTAATTTATTAGGGATTTGAAGGGTCTCTTTATAATTTTTATGGGTTTTCAGGGTATTTAAGAATTCTTACATTTTTTATTGTTTTTTGGGTTTTTATGTTTTTTATGGTTTTTAGTGATTTTATGAATTTTTTGACTTTTTAGAGTTTTTATTATTTTTAGAGTATTATAACCTTTTTAGTGTTTAATGTTTTCAATTTTTTGGGGGATTTTATAGGTATTTGGGGGTTTTAAATATTTTAGAGGTTTTGTGGTTTTTTTGGGTTTTAGGGTTATTTAGGTTCATTTAAGGGTTTTTAATGTTTTTAGGGTTTTATAGGTTTTTAGGTGTTTTAAGTGATTTTAGGTTTTTAAGGTTTTCTTTGGGGGTTTTTAGGGTTTTTAATGTTTTTAAGGATTTTAGGGTTTTTTTAGGACATTTATGATTTTTTTGGGGTTTTAAGGATTTTTAGGGGTTTAGAGTTTTTTTTGGGTATATTGTTTTTAGGGGTTTTTTTTTTGTTTTTTACTTTTTTATGGGATTTAAGTGTTTTTTTGGTTTTTTAAGTTTTTTATGTGGTATTTCATGGGTTTTTGGGTTTTTACATTGTTTTTGATTTTTTGAGATATTTTAGTAATTTAAAGGTTTTAGGTATTTTTAGTGGTTTTAGGGTTTCTTGAGAGTTTTTGGGTTTTAATTGGAATTTTTGGGTTTTTTAGGGTTTTTCGAGTTTTTAGGATTATTAAGGTATTTATAGTTTTTTAACAATTTTAAGGTTTTAAAGGGTTTTTAGAGATTTTAGTTGTTTTTTGGGTGTTTATG
Organism: Viscum album; assembly: GCA_963277665.1. NCBI lineage: Eukaryota > Viridiplantae > Streptophyta > Magnoliopsida > Santalales > Viscaceae > Viscum > Viscum album. The sequence goes on along the minus strand of OY728157.1, from coordinate 1,634,970,657 downwards.
GGTTTTTCGGAGTTTTTAGGTTTTTATGGGTTTTTATGGTTTTGGGGGGTTTTAGGGTTTTTTAGGGTTTTATCATTTTTAAGTGTGTTAAGGGTTTTATGTGTTTTTAGGTTTTCAAAGGGATTTTGTGTTTTTTTTATTATTGGGGTTTTTTTTAGATATTTTTAATGTTTTTTTGATTTTTATGGGTTTTTAAGGTTTTTAGGAATTTTGAGGGTGTTAGGGTTTTTAGTGTTTTTAGGAGTGTCATCATTTTTTAGGTGTTTTGGGGTTTTATGTGTTTTTTAGGCTTTTATGTTTTTATTATGGTTTTAGGGGGTTTTATGTTTTTATGGATTTTTTTTGAATATTTCAAGATTTTATGGATTATTAGTGTTTTCACTATTTTAAGGGTTTTTTGTTTTTTTGGGTTTTTAACTTTTTTTGAGTTTTTTATGATTTTTAATGGGTTTGAGAGTTTTTTAAAAAAAATTAGCAGTTTAATGAGGTTTTTTTTAGTTTTTAGTGGGTTTTATGGGTTTTATAGGTTTTTTTATTTTTATGGATTTTTATGGGGTTTAAGTGTTTTAGGGTTTTTAGATTCATTTAGGTTTTTTATAATTTTTAGGGTTTTAATTATATTTAGGTTTTTTAGGTTTTCTTATTGTTTTAATGGTTTTTATGTTTTTAAGGATTTTAGGCCAATTTTAGGATTTTTTGGGTTTTTATTGGTTTAGGGTATTTTTAGGGTATTTAGGGTTTCTAGAGGTTTTTAGGGTTTTTTTAGGGTTTTCAAAATTTTTGGATTTCAAGGGGTTTTTGGATTTTCATGTTTTTATGGGGGTTTTAGGGTTTCCAGGGTTATTTACATTTTTCTAGATTTTTAGTAAATTTTTATGATTTTTATTTTTATTTTATTTTAGTAATTTTAGTGGTTTTATGGTCTTTTAGTGGTTTTATGGTTTTATGATTTTTTACATGTTTTTGGGTTTTTTTAGATTTTTTTGGTTTTTAATGATTTTTATTATTTTTAACCTTTTTATGGGTATAAAATGTTTTTAGAGTTTTTAGTGGGTTTATTTGTTTTTATGGTATTTTATGGATTTAAAGGTTTTTAGGGGGTTTAGGGGTTGTAAGAGTTTTTAGGATCTTTTAAGAGTTTAGAAATTTTTTTGTTTTTACGAGTTTTTAGTATTTTAGTTTTTTAATGTTTTCTTAGGTTTTAATGGGATTTTTCATTTTTTATGTTTTTATAGATTTTTATGTCCTTTTTAGGGTTTTTATGTTTTTTTATGTTTTTTAGGGTATTAAAGATTTGGATGGTTTTCTGGTTTTTTATATTTTAGAATTTTTAAGGGGTTTAAGTGTTTTTAGGGTTTAAAGGTTTTGTTAGGGGTTTTCTAGGAATTTAAGGGTTTTTACATTTTTATGGATTTTTAGGATTAATATGGATTTTAGGGTTTTTAGGAATTTTGAGGGTTTCTATGATTTTTAAGGGTTTTTAGGGTTTTTAGTGTTTTTAGGTTTTTAGGGGTTATAAGTGTTTTTAGGTTTTTAAGGTTTTTTTTGGTTTTTAGGGTTTTTGGATTTTTTATATTTTTAGTGTTTTTAGATATTTTTAAGGTTTTTATGGTTTTATGGTTTTTAGGGATTCTAATGATTTTTTGGGTTTTTAAGGTTTTTTGATTTTTCTTTGAGTTTCATAGAGGCTTTAACTTTTTTAATGAGTTTTTTAAAAAAAATTATGGGTTTAAAGGGTTTTAGTGTTTTTAGTGTTTTTATGGGTTTTAGGGGATTTAAGGATTTTATGGTGTTCTATGGTTTTTATGGGTTTTAGGGTCTTTTGGAATTTTAGAGTTTTTAGGTTTTTTATGGGTTTGAAGTGATTTTATGTTATTAAAATTTTCTAAGGGTTTCAACTGGTTTTACTTTTTTTTTGCTTTTTTAGGGATTTTAGGGATATTTTATGATTTTTAGGTATTTTAAGGGTTTTAGGGTTCTTAGTTTTTTTAGAAGTTGTAGGAATTTTTAGGGGTTATATCATTTTTAGGTTATTAGGGGTGTAAGTGTTTTTAGATTTTTAAGGTTATCTTTTGGGTTTTCAGGGTATTTTTTACATTTTGAATAATTTTGTATTTTTATGTTTTTTTGGGTTTTTATGTTTCTTTGAGATTTTAGGGACTTTGTGGGGTTTTAGAGTTTTTAGTGCTTGTAGGGAAAGGAATATGTGAGGGTCGGGCTATTCCCGACCCCCCCAAATTTATTATAAAGAAAAAAAGAGACTCATCAGACAAGGGAGGGGAGGGGTCAAACGACCCACACCCGAAAACCCCTTACAACCCATTCCAATAAAAGAAAAAACAAAAATGAAAAAACCAACAAGCACACACAGGTCCAAGAAGCAACCATCATCATCATCCAGCAGCATCCAACATCCAGCAGCTCGCAACCAAGAAATGACCAGCTACCAACTTCACATATACCCGCATTCAGCACGAGCCTTCCCCACCACCACCATCATCATAATCCACACCAAGGGGTCTCCCTCAGCACCATAACCAGAGGCCGCATTAGTGTCTACTGACTCCCATTCATAAGAGTCACATTGCTTCAAGAAGTTGGTGTAATACTCCCTTAGCTTCTCCTGCTTCACATTTAACTTCTTCTTAGTAGGCCGCGCCACCTTTCTAGAGGAGTTCTTCGAAGCTTTTCTGGAATCCCTTGTAGAAAATTTTCTCGGAATTGAAGAGTAGTCCTTCCTTGGCCTCCTCCCTTTCAAGACTACAATTTCAACATCACTATATTTTTCCTGAATAGGGATAACAGTGTCTTCCTGGTTTAGTAAACAAGGGGTGGGAGGAAACCTCTCCCTGAATAGGCCCATAACAAAGTTATCTATCCCAAATGAGGGAAAATATTTATATGTGGCATTTTCTTTCAAAATCCGGGCCATGTTGGATTTTATCCTAGAACCATCATCAGAGCCACACCCCCCAAAACATCGAGCATTGGGGTTTCATTCCCTCTTGCAAAAGAGAAATATGCACAGGTACTTTCACGATGTTAGGGTCCTCCAAATCCATGTCTTTCAGAACCAAACATTTGGAGTTCCCATTATAATTGTCCCTAATCATCCTATATTCAACAAAACTAGCATCATGTGATCCAAAGGGGATGAGTACCTCTGATGAATCCATTGCGATCGACACTGGTTCATGGGAGTCAGGAGCGATCTTCAAAGACCTGGTGAATTCACCCCCATCATCTAGGGCGTCCTCGTGCCCCTCTATAATTGTCTCTAACCCCTCCCCCCATGTAGCAACATCCCATTGCCCATTCTCATCCCTTGTCCATGCACCCTCCTCCTGCTCGCACCCCTTCCCAGCCACCTCCTGTAACTGATTCACTTTCACCTGCACCTCCATGTCCCCCTGCTCAGTTACATGGTAGAAAGCATCACTAGCAGCACCCTCAACCACCGCCTCTAGAGTATTCAACTCCAGTCTAGTAGACTGGCAGCCAGCCACACCTTTAGTCACCCTCTCCTATGCAGTCATATGAACCCTTCCATCAGTCCCCTCAAGCACCACCCTAGGTGAATTTAGTGTTTATTAGTTTTTAGTGTTTTGGGGGTTTCTTGGATTTTTGAATGTTTTTAGTGGTGTGCAGGGTTTTTAGGGTTTTTATGGATTTTTATAGTCTTAGGGTTTTTTGGGATTTGGTGATTTTTAAGGCCTTTTAGTTTTTTTATGTTTTTTACCATTTTTTAGGGTTTTAGGGGGTTTAGGTATTTTTATGATTTTTTAGGATTTAAAAGTTTATTTTGGGTTTTTAGGGATTTTTAGGGGGTTTAGTGTTTTTAGGGGGATTAGGGTATTTATCATTTTTAGGTTTTTTTGGGTTTTAAGTGTTTTTAGGTTTTTTTGGGTTTAGTATTTTTAGGGGGATTAGGGTATTTAGGTATTTTTAGATTTTTTAGTGATTTTTAGGTTTTATGGGTTTTTAGGGGTCTTTATAGTTTTTGGATTTTCTGGGTTTTTAGGATATTTTAGGGTTTTTAGGGTGGTTAGTATTTTTATATTTTGTTTGTTTTATGTTTTTTAGGTTCTTAAAGTTTTCATAGGGTTTTTTTCAGGGGGGGTTTTATGTTTTTTGGGTAATTTTTTGGGATTTTTTGGTTTTTAGGGTTTTTAGGGATTTTGAGGGGTTTGGTGTTTTTAGGGTTTCTTGGTTTTTAGGGGTTTTAAGTGTTTTTATGTTTGTGGATGTTTTTTAGGGATTTATTTTCATTTTATGGTTTCTATGGCATTTTAGGACTTCTTTTGGGTTTTTATGGATTTTGAGGGGTTTTAGGGTTTTTTAGGGTTTCAAGTGATTTTATGAGTTTTGTATGTTTGTAGGGTTTTTTTAAATTTTTATTGTTTTATGCTTTTTTAGATTTTTTAACATTTTAATGGTTTAAAGGGTTTTTAGAGTTTTTAGTTGTTTTGGGGGTGGGGTTATGATTTTATAGGATTTTTAATGTTTTTAGGGGTTTTTATGATTTTAAGGGGTTTTAGGGTTTTTATAATATTATTAGAGTTCTTATGGAGTTTATAATTTTTTAGGTTTCCAAAATTTTTTAAGTGTTTTAGGTTATATGATTTTTTAGGGTTTTCCATGGGTTTTTGGAATTTTTATGTTTATAGGGATTTTTAGAGCTTTGTTATATTTTTATGGGTTTTTACAGTTTTAGTTTTTTTATGTTTTTTGGTGTTTTATGTGTTTCTAGAGTTTAAGGAATTTGTATGGGATTTCATTTTTTTGAGGTTTTTACCTTTTTAGGGATTCTTGGAGATTTTTAATGATTTTTATGGGTTTTTATGGGTTTTAGGTATTTTGAGGGTTTTTTGGTTTTTTGGTTTTATAGGGCTGAAGGGTTTTTTTTGTTTTTGGGTTTTAATAGTTTTTAGATTTTTTTAATGATTTTAGGGTTTATAGGGGTTTTATATTTTTTCATTGTTTTTAGTTGTTTTATGGGTATTTATGATTTTTAGGTTTTTAGTGTTTTTATGGTTTTTTTGGGGTTTATGGTGTTTTTAATATTTATGGATTTTATGGATTTTTAGGTTTTTTATTGTTTTTAGATTTTTTATGGATTTTGAGGGGTTTTTTGATTTTGTGGATTTCATGGTTTTTTTGGTATTTTTAGTGTTTTTTTTGTGTTTTTAGGGGTTTTAAGGATTTTTAGGGTTTTTAATGTTTTTGTGGGTTTAAAGAATTTTTATAGTTTTTAGGGGTTTATTGGGTTTTATGGGGTTTTATAGCTTTTTAATGTTTTAGGATTTTTTTGTTTTCTGTGGTTGTATGGGGTTTTAGAGTTTTTATATTTTTTTGGGTATTTAGGGGTTTTATGTTTTTTATAATTTTAAGGTTTTTTTAGTGTTTTTAGGTTTTTATGGTTTTTTACATTTTATGGGTCTTTGATCCTTTTAAGGGTTTTTCTATTTTTTTTTGTGTTTTTAGGGATTTTTTGTGTTTTGAGGTTTTTCTAGGGGTTTTATCATTGTTGGAGGTTTTAAGTGTTTTTAGGTTTTTAATGTTCTCTTAGGGGTTTTATAATTTTTTTGTTTTTTAAATTCTTTGCAGGTTTAAGGGATTTTTTATGATTTTTATTGAGTTTTAGGTTTTTTAGGGATTTTGAAAATATTTTTGGTTTTTATCGTTTTTAGGGATTTTGAGATTTTTATGGTTATTTAGGTCTTTAGGATTTTTATGTTTTTTAGGATTTTATGGTTTTCTTAGAGTTTTTTAGTGTTTTATGGGTTTTTTGAGTTTTTAATCTTTTTTAGGAGTTTAATGTTTTCATTGGGGTTTTAAGGGATTTAAGGGTATTTCGGGTATTTATGGTCTTTAGGGGTTTCATGGGTTTTATGATTGTTTTGGGATTTTTTGTTCATCTAAGGGGGTTTTAGGGGTTTTCCAAGATTTTTGGATTTTTGGGGATTTTTGTGATTTTTGTATTGTAAGGTTTTATTAGGGGTTTTTCATGGGTTTTAGGGTTTTTTTAATGTTTTTAGTGATTATTTTTCAGTTTTTAGAACATTTATGGGGTTTAAGGTTTTTAGGGATTTTGATGGGTTTTAGGGTTTTTTGTATTTTTGAAGGTTTTTATAGTTTTTTATGTTTTTAGGGTTTTAAATGTTTCTCATTTTTAAGTTTTTATTGGGTTTTTTTGTGGATTTAGGTTTTCTAAAAATTTTGGGAATTTTGGGTTTTTTATAATATATATTTTTAGTGTCTTTTATCATTTTTTTGGGATTTTTAGTTGTTTTCTGGTTTTTATTGGGCTATTTTTAGGGTTTTAGGGTTTTTGATTTTTTAGTAATTTTAAGGTTTTTATAGTCTTTAACGTTTTTAGGGGTGAAAGTTTTCTAGTTATTTTTAGGGGTTTAAAGGTTTATATGGTTTTTTATTGGGTTTTAGGGTGTTTAGTGTCTTCTAGGGTTTTTAGTGTTATTAGGTTTGTTAGGGGTTTTAAATGTTTTTAGGTTTTAAAAATTTTATTAGTGTTTTTTAATGTTTTTTGGGTTTTTAGGTATTTTTAGGGATTTTTAGTATGTTTATGGTTTTTATGGATTTTGAGTGTTATTTAGGAGTTTTAGGGTTTATAGGGTTGCTAGTGTTATTTGGGTTTTTTGGGGCTTGAAGTGTTTTTTTGTTTTTATGGTTTTCATAGTTTTTTTTGGTTTTTAGTGGTTTTTATGTTTTTAAGGATTTTTAGGAATGTTTTTAGTTTTTAGGGATTTTAAGGATTTTAGGGGATTTTAGTGTTTTTATGGTTTTTTTTGGATTCTATGATTTTTTTGATATTTTTATATTTTTTACGATTTTCAATGATTTTTTACATTTTTAGGGGTTTGATGGGTTTTTAGACTTTTTTGTGGGTTTTATGATTTTAATATTTTTTTGGTTTTTAGGATTTTCTTTTTTTGTGGGTTTTTAAGGTTTTTATGGGTTTTAGGGTTTTTAAGGTTTTAATGGTTTTTTTCTGATTTTTAGGTGTTTTAGGGTTTTTATGATCTTTTAGGGGTTTTAGCGTTTTTATGTTTTTATGGGTTTTAAGTATTTATAGGTTTTTTAGGTTTTCTTTGGGTTTTAGGTATTTTTACATTTTCAGGGATTTTAAATGAATTTTTTTATTTTAATGGGTTTTACAGATTTTGAGGGGTTTAGGGTTTTTAGTTTTTTTATCAATTTTAAGGTTTTAAAGTGTTTTGGGATTCTGAAGTTTTTCAAGGTTTTCTTGGGGGTTTTTAGGGTTTAGGGATTTTTATGTTTTTAGGTATTTTTAGGATTTTTTGGGAATTTTGTCGTTTTTAGGGTTTTTAGGGATTTTGAGTATTTTTAGGGTTTTATAGCATTTATTATTTTTTCCGGGTTTTGTTTTTTTTTTTGAGTAATGAGGGAATTAAATTAGTTTTAGAATTTTTTAACGTATTATGTGTTTAATGGGATTTTAGAGAATTTATTGTTTTGAGGGTTTTAGGGTTTTTCTGGTTTTTAGGGGTTTTAGGCTCTTTCTATGGTTGTTTAGTTTTTTTAGAGTTTTTAGGTTCTTAGGGGTTTTTTGTGTTTTTTGTGTTTTTTTTATGTTTTCTTAGGATTTTTTATTGGTTTTAGGGTTTTTAAAATTATAAGAATTTTTAGTTATTTTTAATATTATTATGGTTTTTTGGTTATTTATGTATTTTGAGGGTTTTTACAGATTTTATGGTTTTCAGAATTTTTTAGTGTTTTTAGTTTTTTTAGTTTCTAGGCGTTTTACGTGTTTTTTGGATACTAAGGTATTCTTTGGGGGTTTTAGGGTTTTTAGCTTTTTTTATTTTTTTTGGTATTTTTATTGATTTTTTGGATTTATTGGGGCTTTTTATTGTTTTTATAGATTTTGACGTTTTTAAGGTTTTTTGGGTTTTTATGGCTTTTTCAGTTTTTATGGGTTTTCACGTTTTAAGGTTTTTATGGTGTTTAGAGTTTTTAATATTTTTAGTGTTTTAAAGGTTTATTAGAGTTTTTAGTCTGTTCTAGTGTTTTTATTGGTTTTTAGGGTGTTTATGGTTTTAGGGGTTTCTGGGTTTTTTTAGTTGTTTTGAGGGATTTTTGTCTTTTTTAGGTTTTAGAGGTTAAGTGTTTTTAGTTGTAAGGTTTTCTTTGGAAATTTCAGGGTTTTTAGGGTTTTTTATGTTTTTATGGAATCTTGAGGAATTTTTAGGATTTTTATGGGTTTTAATTTCTTTTATATATTTTGAGGGTTATTTATGGTTTTTAGGGTTTTTAGTGTTTTAGGTTTTTTAAGGGTTTTATGTGCTTTTAGGTTTTTAAGGTTTTATTATGGGGGTTTTGAGGGTTTTTATAGATTTTTATGTTTTTAGGTATTTTTATAGAAGTTGGTGATTTTTATTGTTATTATGGATTTTTTGGGATTTTGAGTTTTTGAGGGGGTTTTTATTGTTTTTTATGTTTTTATGTTGTTTTAGGTTTTTAGGGGTTTTATGAGTTTTTTAGGATTTTAAAGGGTTTTTATATATTTTTATCGCTTTAGGGGTTTAATGGGTTTTCATAGTTTTAAGTGGCTCTAAAAATATTTTTTGGGGTTTTAATATTTTTGGGCGGTTTTTTGGTTTTTAGGGGTTTTAGGGTTTTTAGGGTCTATTAGGGTTTTAGGGGTTTTATAAATTTTTTTATTTTTATGTATTTTAGAGGTTTTAGGTGTTTTTATGTTTATTAGGTTTTCTTAGGGGGTTTTAGTGGTTTTATTGGTTTTTATGTTATTTTTGTATTTTTAGGGATTTTTAGTACTTTAATGATTTTGGTAGTTTTAGAGATTTTTAGGGGTTTAGTGGTTTTAGGGTTTTAGAGTTTTTTAATGATTTTAGAGGCTTAAAGGGTTTTTATAGTTTTTAGTGGTTTTTAGGTGTTTTATGGGTTTAAAGGTTTTTAAGGGTTTTATGGTTTTTAGGGGCATTGATGGGTTTTATGGTCTTTTAAGGATTTTTTACGATTTCTAGCCTTTTTAGGTTATTTAGGTGTTCTATGTGTTTTCAGGTTTCTATGGATTTCATTGTGGTTTTCAGGGTTTTTATGATTTTTTGCATTTTTAAGTATTTTTAGGGAGTTTTATGATTTTTATGGGTTTTTAGGGTTTTTAGAGATTTTGAGGGTTTTAGGGTTTTTTGAGTTTTAGTGGACTTAATTATTTTTAGGGTTTCAGGGTTTTATTACACTTTTTTTGGGGTTTTATGTTTTTAGTGATTTTTTTGTCTTTTTTAGGATTTTTATGATATTTTAGGGTTTGTAAGGATATTTTAGGAATTTTAGGGTTTTTTATGTTTTTATATGTTTTTGAGGTTTTTTAGTTTTTTAGTTTTTTAAGCGTTATAAGTTATTTTAGAGTTTCTATAGATTTTTAGGGGATTAAAGTGTTTTTAGAGTTTTTGTGTCATTTTGGTTTTTATAGGTTTTTAGGGGTTTTATGGTATTCCTGTGTTCTTAGGGTTTCTACGGTCTTTTAAGGGTTTTAGCATTTTTTATATTTTTAAGTGTTTTATGAATTTTTAGGTTATTAAGGTTTTCTTAGGTATTTTTATGGGTTTTAGGGGGTTTTTAAATTATTAGGGATTTTTAGGGATTTCTAGCATTTTTATGGTTTATTAGGGTTTTATGGAATTTGGTCTTTTTTAGGGTTATTAGGGTTTTTAGTCTCTTTTAGGTGTTTTAATGTTTTTCAGGTTTGTTGGGGGTTTTAAGTGTTTTATTTCTTATTATTTTCTTAAAAAAATTCTTGGTTTTTATGGATTTTATTTTTTATAATTTTTAGGGTTTTTAATAATTTTTAGGGGTTTTCATGGTTTTTATAGATTTTTAGGGGTTTTAGGGTGTTTGGGGTGTTGGGGGGGGGTTAGGTTTTTTTTTGAGTTTTAGTGTTTAAAAGGTTTTTTAAAATTTTTAATGCCTTTAGGGGTTCAATGCATCTTTAGAGTTTTTAGTGTGTTTTTAGTGATTTTAGGAATTTTTAAGGTTGTTAGGGGTAGTTGGATTTTTTATGGTTGTACGGTCTAGAAAAATCTGCAGAATGGAAGGAAGATACTCCCTTAAAATCAGTGGAAGAATCTACCAAATCTTTATCAATAATTTGGGTATAATATGACAAATGATCAGAAGAAATGGTAAAGGACCCAACCGTTCCGCGTATCGGTTCATCATTGGTGGTACGCAGCCAGTTCAGTGAATCGTGCCACCACGGACGCAATCGTTCATGAAACGAAGGCGGAGCTCCTATGCGGGCACAAATCAAATGGACGTCGAATTGAGGCTGGACCGGTCCGCAGTCGCGAACCACACCAGCCGCGAACTAGGTGGAACGACCCCCCACCACGCACTACGTTATTCGCGAAATGAAGGCAGAGCCCTACGCGGCCACAAAGCACCCCCGGGACCAAGTTGGTTTGCGGGTGAGGTGCATGCAATATACCTCGCCAACCTTGGGTTGACTATGTCCTCCATAGGCCTGGTTTTCTATCATGGGCCTCCACAAAAGGTGTCACATGACCATAGATACAACCCTTTCTCCCCTCTATAAAAGGAGGTCAAGGGTGAGAAGAAAGGGATCGACTGATTGATGATCATATTCTTGGTGATCGGTACATTGAAGAAAGGAATTAGACTTCTGAAGAAGGAAGATGCTTTAAAGAGCTTAGTATTTCGCGTACCACAATGTTTCGATTCGCAAACTAGAAATAAGTATAAACTAGGGATCAATTGTTAAGAACTGAAGAACACATAAGTAATTTGGTAAACATCAAACCTAAAATTGGTAAACCACGAACCATAGCCCCTATGCGGATTCAATCCCCATGAACCAGGGATCATATACCCCTTATTCCATCCAGCACGCCGGATAGAACCCCCCATACGCAGGTGAAGCCCTAACCGATGCTGAGCCTAGCCGTTACCGCTTGAGCGGACTCCAGTGCCTCACCCCAACTTGGTACACAGAGAAAACCTGATGCCACGTACTACTCTGGTACGTGGGATGCCCCTCATTGTGCATACCACACTCATACACGGGCGACCTCTCCATCTGCATAGCACATACCTATGTGAAGGGCACCACTCCACATATGGCCATGTGGTCTGCCAAGGCCTTCATTGTTTCTATCCCCCATGTTAGATAAGGCCCTTCCAATTTAGTCAATCCCTCTAGAATCCCTTTAGAATCTTATCCATCATCACCAAGGCATCGCCTCTCCCATAACCATCAGACCGGCATGCAAAAACCTTTATGTGCATTAACGTTCCCTCCTGAGTTCACATACCCATGGTACGCAGAGACAAATGGGTTACCCAATCCCTTTAATGGACATCCAGAGCATTCCTAGGTTTACATACCCATGGTAGTCCAAAGTCTGAGCCTGGGAGCCCCATTATGCCTCTTAACTCTTCAGGATTGAGGGATCCTGCTTGTTTTTCTATTCGATGAGCACCAGCAGTGAGCACTTATCCCCTCCCCTAAAGAGAGTAACAGTTCATCCCTCCTAGAGTAAGCCCATCACCGTCCTCACTGGACGACAATAGTCTTTCACCTTTCATTTAGGAAGTTTCATTCATTCATTCCCTCCATAATCATTCCACGACCTCCGCCGACACGACATCTACCTTCGGTCCCTCCTCGGTACCAGAGGAAATGGAAGTCTCAGGATCTTGGCCCTCCCCCTCCGCCATCGTCTTCCTCATCTCCCCTTAGTAAGAAAAATGTGCATGGCTTGCCGAATCTTTCACATTCTCTTGTTTCTCACACCAAGCATGAATCACTTTGGATTATTGATTTGTGATGGTCATGGTGCCCTTATAATGATGATGGTAGAATGATCTATGTGGGTTTTGATCCCTGTCTCTTAAGCAGGGTACATAGGAAACCCCCTAGGGTTCAATCCCATCTTGGGCCACCAACCTTGTGTAATCCCCAACCATAACCTAATGTGGGCTGCCAATCACACCCATGAGAGATAACTATCGCATATAAGACCTAACCTTCTAGAACTACGTACACCTTGATTCCCAACAAACCGGGATATGTAGGAAGCATCCCTGAAGCATAAGGCCAACTTCCAAGTTTGATACCTATCTATCCTTATCACACTGTGTCCTCATGCCCCGAATAGAACCATAGCTAGGACTAGGAAATCATTTTCCCTTGGGTCCTCTAGGCTGCTTCGGTGTAATCCGCACACCAATCTAGACTAGTCACTTACCACCTAGATGTCCTTGCCACATAACGTTAAACAGTACGACAGAGTCCTTGTAACATGACCTTAAAAGGTGATGTGTCCCGTTAAGTGGGACTGAACTACATGGATTCCAATTCCTTTCATAATGAAATTTATGAAGCCCTTATTAAAGGTTTGATCCAGACGCTCAAGTCACTCTATGTCTCCCTGGATGAAAATAAACTCTAGAATTCCCAATTATAAGGCATGAGACAAGTGTTGTCTGAACAACTTCAAACATTCCTATAATCATTAATCCAATGAGTGTTGGGAAACCTCGTATGTAGACGGCTCTAGATCCCTGTGTCTACTTGTGACTTGCAACCCGGGGGTAATATGTGGATACTATTATTGGGAATAATCCAAAGATTCACGAACATGTGAACACATCTTAAATCTATAACAGAGTTCCAGAATAGGAAATAATTCCCCCCAAAAGGGTGTGATGAGCCTAACTTCCCATCCTATCGACCAATGTGAGTTCTTAAGTGTTTTCGGTCATATCACCCAACGAGTGCCTCTATTTGGAATGAAGATCCATGGATCATTGGATATTAGGACCATTGGGCATTTCTAGCTATGCGAATAAACCCATTGGAGACTAGGAAAATCCACAGAGAGAGGGAACCCAGTATAAATGATTAAATAGAATAGAATCCCTTAAATCAAACATGGGAACAAATCACATCCCCTTTGCCGCGAACCAAAAATGGTGAACCCGACATGAATCTTTAACCAGCATGACAGATCTACCCTAATCTGAAATTATCTATAAAAATAAATGGAAGATTAATATCTGATTGTCCATCTTGTTCGTTCTCCAACCAAAACAAAAATGGACCTGACTGTGAGCCTTCAACCGAGGGGTTAAAATAATCCTACTTTGTGTCCCCTTTCAAGCTCAAAAGGAGGGACAAGAAAGGTCATTAATTACACATGGGATTATGAGATTCTACATTTACAGGTTATTCTATTTGTACTTTCCAATTTTTTTACACATATATAGAAGATCATCCTTCAATACAATGGAATCACAATGAAATTCAAAGACATACATGATGATCAACGCGCAGACCAGGCCTCTCAATATGTAGAAGACCATGTCTCCCACCCAACATCTTCAATGCAGGGTCTCAGACGCACTAATCTGAGACGACCACCTGAACAGTGCTCTCCTGACTATGGAGGCAGCTATGTACACCCTCCAGTTGGCCAATTCTCGTCGGCCGCTTTTTTAGCAGTGACCGAGGGAGAAGATCCAAGTTTCCCATGTAGTCGTCTCTGATCGTTTTGGGAGCCTATCCCCAAAACGAGACAATGAATACATCCCTTATCTTAGGGAGTTGGATGAGGTCGATGTTGATGACTTCATCCCCTCCATAAGGGGGTTCCACTCCAAGGACCCCATTGGAATACATCACTGAAACTACACCTCGACCTCATATCCTCACCCTGAAGAGTATACCACCATGAGGATCCACTCCCACGCTCCCCTAGCTCCAGCCCCTTGGACCGCCATCCTAGGGTGGTGAACATACAACCAGGAATAGGTCATCAACCTTGTTCCTAAGGAAGAACTCCATTGCTTAGACATGAAGACATATCAAAGGTAGGACCATGCACATGTACTCTCTCTCAAAGACCACCATCCTAACATGGCGGCAACCTACGAGCAGGCGCACATCCACACTGAGCCTCATTAGGCCTCTTTCCCATACAGGACGACACCTACCCATCAGGCACCTATCCCTGCCTGGGATCATGAAGCCCACCAACTAGACGTGGTGGCAATCTAGGGCCTATAGAACCTGCTCCTCGCAAATTACCATGACACCCGCCATCCCGATATGGTGTCGATCAATTGGTGGGAGCCACTCCCTTCCAAAAGAGGCCACTAACTCGATACGGTGGGACACCAACATATGTAGGGATATTTCCCTATGGATGCTAGTAAATTCCATCATCCTTAGGTGGTGGAAAATGGAGAAGTAAGCTGGAATATCTCGACAAAGGGGCATAATCATTCATCTTCCCCGACACAGGAGAATCGTCAGTATCCACTGGACACTTGAGGAATAGAGAAGGACATTCCTACTCTGATAGCAGAATGTGACCTCATATGCATTACAACCAAGTATGTATATCTACATATCCTAGAAATGATGGAGAAGCAGGTATTGATCTCCGATTATATCCTGCAGGATTTCCATAATGTAATTGCATCAGCAGAAACAACAAGGACTCAGGTCTGTGATCTCTTCTTCCCAGTTTAGGTGACTCATCTAAGAGATTAGATAGCCAGCTCATAGTAGATATGCATCCCTGCTTCCACCCAGGAGGGTTGTTGGCTATATCCCGCAATACAAGGGAAACCGAATCAAGCATACTCACTCATTCCAACTAGGGGACACCTTTCCATCATGGTGGATGCTCAAAGATGTGCATATATCCCTAAAAAAAACTCAATATATTCGTTGTCATATCCCGGAAGTATCACAAGACCCAATTAGATAGGGACCTAGAGGTGATAGTCGTTATTAATAGCAGGTAGTCCCCACTGCCCGCAAAAGAGCGCCCCGAACACACCGAAGGCAGCCTGAAAATAAAGAGGGGGTCCAAGACTCTACTCTACTGGAATATGGGGTTCTCAATGCCTCCAAATATTTCTCAAATGCATGGAATCCTACAAACCCATTAGCATATTATAGGAGAGGCAGTGGTAGATTTGATGGTCCTCCCCGCAATGTTTCTACCAGCAGCTCTGAAGGTCCTCCCTAGACCACCCATGGGGGCCTCCCTCATGGCCATATAATGATCAATCATGAGAGTTCCACTTTTTATAAGAGTCATGGAATCCCTCTTCTTGAACATAATTTTGAGAAGCAAGAAGGTCCCCCATTTTTTGTTTTCAGTCCTGATGGTCCTTCCTAGGGTATATGCTGTAAGCACTCTACGTGCACTGGGACCACATATTATGATGGTTGTCCTCTCCTTCATAGTCACAACTATGGAGTTACTCCTCGTAGTAACGTCTCATCACAACAAAAGGTCCTCCCCTTGCCATGGCCTGCCCTGAAGGTCCTCCCCAGGGGTTACATTTCAATAATATTTCATGAAACCATGCATCATATTATGATGGTAGTCCTCGCCATCATAGTCGCAACTACGGAGGTCCTCCCCGCAGTGACGTCTCATCCCAACAAGAAGGTCCTCCCCTTGTTGTGGACCACCCCAAAGGTACTCTTAGGGGTTACATTGGAACAATATTTCATGCAACCATGAATCAAATTATAGTGGTAGTTTTCACAACTGTAATAGAGGAGTTCCTCCCCGAAGAGACGTCAAGCAATGAGAAAGGCCTCCCCTTATTACGACACATTCTGAAGGCCCTCCCCAGGGTGTTCCCCATAGATATTCTCCCTACGACAACCGTGATCGTAGTCCTCTCCATCATGGTAGTTATTCCGGTAGTCTTCACCATCATGGATGCCATTGCAAAGGTCCTTCGCGCAATGGTCTTAAGCATCAACAAGGTCCTCCCCTTGTAGAAGTGTGTCCTGAAGGCCCGCCCCAGGATGCACACCGAATGTCAAATCATTATGGTTATCCTCACCACCGTGACATCCATCGTGAAGGTCCTCCTCGCAATGGAATTGAACAATAAGAAGGTCCTCCCCTTCCTGCAGTCCACTCTGAAGTCCACCCCCCCAGGGTATGCACTACAGAATTATTTTTGGCAGTCAGACTTCAAGATGTTATGGTAGTCCTCGCCACTACAATGCCAACTATGGTGGTCCTCCCCACGGTGACATATCATACCGACCAGAAGATCCTCCCCCTTCTAAATCAAGTACAAAAAAAGACCTCATATGTTGAGGCAATCAAAAGGAGGGAACCAAGCATGTCAGATTCCCAGTCAACTATCAATGACATCCCTTTTCAATAATAATAAGTTTTTAGACCACGTTCATCCTCTAAGCCACCCTAGAACTTCCCATATAATGATTTAATCACTACCATCCCTGCTACCTATGATCATACTGTCATGTAGCGTCTTAGCTGGGTTGATCAAGTAGAGGAATCATTGGTGGAGGCACATGATGATGTATTTCACTTGAGGAAACAATTATCTAGGGATGATATACTAGTAATGTTTTGGCCCACATCCTCCTCTCAGTTCGACATAACTAGAGAGTTGTCAGAAGGAAGCATACATGACATCCGCTCCAATATCTGGACAACCCTTTGCTGGTTGAAATTAAAATTCCTACCATATGAAGGGTATGTTGATCATGTCAAGACAATTGGAGAGGTCCTATGTCACATTGACATGGAATCCCTTCCTTCTGCATGATGACTGCAATCAGAGTGGCGCAAAAGGGACCTTGAGTTAACTTTCCTCCATGCACTGCACAAATTTTGTCACCTTATTGATGATGCTTTGATGGGAGTTCATATCAATGGATGGGGAGAACATGGGGCTCTGCATTTCACTTCACTTCCCATCCAACAGAACCCATTTGGTGTAAGGTCTTTCAATTCCATCACTTCATGATGACAATAAAATGAATTCATTACTTACGAGAGGTGGCACATCTGACAGAAATAGGGATTGAGTAAGTATCAAAAGCATCAGGACCGATGAGAGCAGGACATTCACAAACTCCAGAATCAGGCTACCAAAAACATTCAATAGGATTATAACTTAAGAAAATCCAATCAGTGATCAGTGCTTTCTCCCTTATAGGGAATTAATTCACAGGTTGACTGGACACCGGGTTTTTCTCACCCTCGAATGGGAGCACGCAAGATTAGGCAAGAAGCGATAACAACAGCAGTAGACGTAATATCGGACCAACCTCGGCCTATAGGGATGGGGGAATTTTTTTACAAAAAATACCCCTATAAGACCAACAAAAATGGGAAGAGGCACAACACCTAAGGAACAGAGCCAAACCCATCCCCTAGGGCTGGTGGGATTTTTACCTCAACAACAACCTCCCCCATGAGAATCAATATTCTCTTGTTTGGGGAGGATAGTCAGAAGAGGAGATTCTTTTCCAATCCTGTCCTTTGAAACATCACAACCTCAAGTAGAGAAACATTCCACAAGGTCGCACAAATGATCCTTCTACGTAAACCTTCGTCAAGAGACCCGAAGACAATCCCGGGTCAAAAGGGGGAAAACCAGTATGGTGAGCAGAAGGTCCTCTTCGTACATAGAAGATGAAACCTCCTCCACCGAATATTATGCATCTGTCAACATCATGGATATTAACCCCACAGATGGTACCGAAGATGATTCCAATCTAGATAGATTAGTAATAGATGGTTTCGTTTAGGTTGTGGGTCATAATGAACCAGCAGGCGTGCACACCCGAAACCAAAGGGCCTCCCTAATCCTAGCCACTCCAGCAAATACCCCTCCACTTCCCTAGTCATTCTCCAATATAGATAGGAACAAAGTCCATGTTGTCATCAACCCTCCTCCTTCTGTCAATGCAAACTAGCCTCCCATTCTCGAAGAGACGTTTTCTCGGAAGGAGGAGGAAATGAAGGAATTTGGGTGGATTAACATTGAGCTAATCTAGAGGAAATATTCTTTCAAATGCATTCTCCATGATGAGTCATAGTATTCATATCTAGAAAGGGATCCTCAACAATAATGGTTTCCTCTGAAAAAAAAACAAGTTCTGGTCCCCCGCCGAGTGCAGCACCCAGCCCTTCCAACTACCTGAACCTTGATTCATATATATACCAAGACTTCACTCCCCTGAGGAAGCAATCTGAGCGAGTACATCTAAATCCTCAGAAGGTACCACTGATGGCATATGTGCCTCAGGTACTCGCCGAGCCAACACATCAAGTAGTACGCCAAGCTGTACCTATTCAGGATCATGCCCAAAAGAATGTAAACTGGGGTCTCACCAACACCATCGAAGCACTGACAGCTCGATTGGAAGAAATGGAAGGTCAGTGCGCTCTAATACAACCATAGTGAAAGCCTTACCTAGATTTGGTGAGCAACATGCCACCTCCACAAAATTTCTGGAGCCCTGTATTCCCTATATTAAGTGGCTCAAGTAACTCGGAACAACATTTTATACACTGGACATCTTATTACGACCCTATGATGGGAGAAACAAAACAACATAAAGTAGTGAAACTCAGATGCTTCATGCGAACCTTGCAATGTTCGGCCTTTGTCTGGTATACAAGTTTTCCAGATCAGTCAATAAAAAGATGGGAGGATCTTCAGTAGCAATTCCTATTCCACTTCATCTCAACATTACTCAAGACGATGGTTAGAGACCTCATGAATTGTAAATAGAGGGAGATTGAGAGGGTCTCGCCTACTCTATGAACAAGCCACTACCCCAGGATGAGATGCTTGATATATGCAATAACACAATCCGAGATGAGCTACGAACGCCACTCATACCAGTGAAATGAACCACTAGATTCCGATATTTTTCTGTTATTTCCCATAGAGTCAAAGAATACATGCAACAGACTAACCTCAAGTCCCAAATTGCCACACAGGCTCCTACAAAGAGAGAAGGA